>JAZKLR010000039.1:0-1200000 GCA_037103525.1 Ganaspis brasiliensis | reverse complement strand
TGCATCTCTTGTCTACTTACAACTTTCTTGTAGAATGCATACTTTTAACAAATTAAACAATACTTTTACGTAAGTTCTAGCGCTTAGCGAGTTATTGCATCCGGGTACTCAATCAAAAATTTTAATATTATTATAATTTTATTTATATATATATATCCACACTGAGGGAAATTTAGGACAAAAGCTGCACCAAGAAGGTCGGCTGCTGCTTTTTTTTTGGCAGGAATGCGTTCCCAAGAAAATACAAGGAAAATTCAGTAGTAAAAATCTTGGGTTCGCAGCTGTCCTACAGCTAGTGCATTAGATTTCACGAGTCAAAAGTTTGGGAGATATGCGCTCCCAAAGAAAAGACAGCAACTGTTCCAAATTTTTCTCCGTGCAGTAAAGAAAGAATTGTTGGACAAGCGAAAAGGTAAGTTGAACAAGCTTCATGTTCAACTTGCCTTTTGCCAAAAGGAAGGTTGGACTGGATGTTCAACCTGCCAATGCGTTATGTTCAACTTACCTAAATATTTAATACGTTAATTAAGATGAAAATACTGGTTAAATATTCTTTAGAGTATACAGAATTACATAAATATATGAGGATTTATTGTATAAAACATTTTGTTTTAGAAGAAAATACGCGTTTTATTAAAAATATAGTAGTGCAAAAATATAGATGAATTTCAGGGGCCAGTGCGTGTCATCGATAAAAGGAAAAATTTATGACATTTTCTTTTCCTTTTATCCTTTAATAAAAAACTTTTTTTGCACTGAAAAACAAAAGTGATTTCTACTTACATTTTGGTTACATTAACTAACAAAAATATTTATAATTTAATCATAGAAATGGTAAAATTAATTACAATCATAATTATAACATAACCTAAGAAAAGTAATAGTTCTCTAACCGAGCTTTTGTTTGAATAATAATACCACATTTTTTCAATGTGAATACAGTTTTTTCACAATAAATACACATATATTTAAGTAATTCTATGTACTCTAAATAATATCCAACCAGTATTTCCCTCTTATTCAGGAAATGTCTTGACATTTTCCTTTTATCAATGACACGCACTGGTCCCTCAAATGTATCTATATTTTTGCATTACTGTATTTGTAATAAAACGAGCATTTTCTTCTAAAACAAGATGTTTTCACAATAAATCCACATATATTTACGTAATTCTGTATACTCTAAATAATATTCAACCAGTATTTCCATCTTATTTAACGTATTAAATATTTATGTAAGTCGAACTAACGCATTGGCAGCTTGAACATCCAGTTCTACCTTCCAACAATTCTTTCTTTACTAGGTATTGTACAATAGTATTCTAAATGAACATGGATAATATTTAAAATCAAAAACATGTTTTCACAACAAAAACCTCTAAAAGCCTTATATTCATATGAGAGAGAAAGAGATATCACTATATTGTGATCTCTTTCTATCTCATGTATCGCCCTTTCCAAAACCATCGTCTGGATTCGCCATTGTTCCACAAAGCATAAAATATTGCGTCTTGGCTCTAAGTTGGATGATCAACTTTAAGAGAACAGCCTATAGTCTAAAATAAAATTCTACAGTCGATTAAAAGATAGGTGTCCACCTTGGAGCTCGCTCCCCTAGTTATATAAAATTTTGAAGTTTACTTGAATTCTCGTTGTTCTGAAGTTAACGAATTTAAAAGCCCTACAGCTTTCTCATGTTTCCCTTGTAGATATTCAACATTTGCAGCCAAGAAAATATTGCAGATATTCTGGAAACATAAAACGTATTATTTAGTTGAGATGTTAAGACGTGACAAAATTTCTCTAATTTCTTTATTTATTTTAGGAAAAGGTGATACTTAATGGATTAGTTTCTTTTTCAATTCTTAGTAACATTCCAATTTTACATATTTGAAAACATATTATCTTGCAGAATCAAAATTTGTGAAATGGGCCACTTGAGAAATTTTTGTTTCCGATTTTCAAGTCATTAATGCTATTTGATAGATATATATATAATAGTCCAGTCATCTGGTCAGAAAAAAGGGTGTTTGACGGAAAAGTCCCTTACTTCTCGGTTTCTTTGCTTAAACCCTTTATTTAAGCACCCAAAAAAAGGCTCTAAATTTGCTACATCAATTTCGATCGGGAACCCTAAAAAATTTTTTGAAAAAGGTGTAAAATTTCAAAAAATTGGGTATACAAGTTTTTTAGTGCGTTCGATGAAAAAAATTGTCCAGATTGAAAATAAAGTGTACACAATTTCTATTAATTTAAATAAAAATTAAACGTCCTAAGTTAATTAGCTAAAAAGTTAAAGCCGTTCAAAAAAACCAGATTTTTTCGATTTTTCACTAAAAAAACGTACTTTTTTAGTTTTTTACCAATTTGTGCGGTTCCCAGTTATTTTAAGCAAAAGTGATCAACAGATGAGTTAAAGTAGACTAAAATTCCTTTCATTTACGATGAAGAAGAACGTTATAACTTAATTAAGTCCAAAGTTATGATCTTCCAAATATACCCTGTTTTTGACTATTTTTGCCATTTTGACAGTTTTTTAAACATAACTTATTTTTTTGGGATTTTCTATCATACTACCTAACACCAAAAGTTAGACTTAACAGGTTGTTTGGAAGCCTTTAAGACCTGATTTTTTTGCCTAGGCCGTAATGTAAATCTGATTTACTGATGTTGCAATCTGATTGGCTGACGCCGGTCTGCAGACCTCTACATTATGGTACAGCAGTCAGAGCATCACGGAGTTACCTATTTAAATGTTTCACACATATTTCTTTTTAAATATGGGTTTCTTTGGTTGAAAGATTTAACAAAAATCCAGTTGTAGTTTGTGGGGGTACGGGAGACATGCCTCCAGGTGGGTGGGGGGGGGGGGAGAGAAGGATAAAATTTATACCAAAAAATTAAAACAAATTTTTTTGTAGAAAACTACAGCGACTAAAAATGATCTACGAGAGCATGACAAGCACTTTGAGATTTTATGCCTCTGGGGGTAAAATGCCTCTGGAGATGAAATACCCCCGGGGGCAACTTGCTCCGAGGGAAAATAAAACTAAAAAATTAATTATTTTCAACAACTATCCTGCCTAAGGATAATGTTTAAATACCCCCATCAAATGAGGTGACTTTCCACTGGGGGGGGGGGGGGGGGGGGACAAAATTCATAAAATCTCTTTGGTTGAAAAATAATGCGCCTAAGGATGATGCTCCCAGGAGGTTCTCACCATCCCTCCACCTGGGGCATAACCTCCCCCACGGGGGGGGGGGATCAAATTGAATATGGGATCAGTTATAATGTTCATAAATCTTATGAGTAGACATTAGATGGAACAGAATTAGGCGACAGTATTCTTCATTTTTTATGAAGTCAAAATGAGTAAGAAATTAAAACTTACTAGCTTTCGAGCCCGCCTTCGGCGGGCACGAAATCTAGTGGCGTGCCATCAACAGTACTATTTTACAAAAACTATTTTCTGACAGAAAGAATTTTTTATTAAAAAGTATTTTCTTACAGATAGTATTTTTTGACAAAAATGATTTTCTGACAGAAAGTATTTTTTGTCTATAAGTATTTTCTGACAGAAATTATTTAAAAAAGAATTTTCTAAAAGCAACATAATTCTCTTCCAAAAATTTTTAAATTCTAATATATTTTATTAGATATACTTCTTATTAGCACATACCCGAACAGCACCAGATGTTCCAGCAATATCGGCAAGGTTGAGACAAGGCATTTTTACTTTGCCTCAACCTTGCCAAGTTGTTGATATGATAAAAATACGCATGTCATGTTGTAAAATTTTTTTTCATCAAAATAAATATTTTTCGAGAAAAACCTAGAACCAAATTAGATGCATTCCATTCAGCCTAAAACTATCTTGCCGAAAATGCATTCAGCCTAATCCCATTTACCCTAAATTGTATTAAGCCTAAACACCCTTTAACCTAAAATGCATTTAGCAAGAAACTCATTTAAACTAAAATGCATTCAGCCTAAAACCCATTTAACTTTAATCCCATTAAACCTAAAATGTATACATCCTAAATCCCATTTAACCTAAAATGCATTCACAGATTAAAACCCATTTATCCTAAAATGCATTTAGCTTAAATCTCATTTATCCACAAAAACATTTATCCTACATCTCATTTACACCTAAAATGGATTCAGTATAAATCCCATTTAACCTAAATCTGATTTAACCTGAATACCATTTAACCTAACTCTTATTAAACTAATTCCTATTTAACTTCAATTGTATTCAACCTAAAGCCTTTTTAACCTCATATGCATATATCCTCAATCTCATTTAACCTAACATGGAACCATTATAAACCCCATTTAACCTAAAATGCATCAGCCTAAATCCCATCTAAACAAAAGTGCTTTTATTCTAAAACCCTTTTAACCTAAAATGCATTTAGCCCAAATTCTATTTAATCTCAAATGCATTCATCCTAAATCCCATTAAACCTTAATCCCATTAAACTTAAATCCAATTTAACCTTAAATGCATTCAACCTACATCCCATTTAATCTAAAATGCATTCAGCCTAAATCCCATTTCACCAAAAATGCATTACGCCTAAATCCAATTTAACCTAAAATGCAATCAGCCTAAATTCTTTTTTACCTAAAATGCATACAGCTTAAAAAAATTTGTCTTAAATCCCTTTGAACGAAATCTATAATGTAAAATTTAGGCTAAACGGGATTTAGGACAAATAGTTTTAGGCTGAATGCCTTTTTGGATTTAATGGGTCGTAGTCTAAATGCATTTTAGGTTGAATGAGATTTAGGTTAAATGGGATTTAGGCTTAATGCATTTTGGGTTTAATGGGATTTAGGCTAAATGAAAATTAGGTTAAATAAGATTTATTATGTTTAATGGGTTTTAGGCAGAATGCTTTTTAGGTTAAATGGGATTTAGGTTAAATAAGTTTTAGGTTTAATGTGTTTTAGACTGAATGCATTTTAGCTTAAATGGGATTTTGGTTAAATGTAATTCAGGTTAAATAATATTTATTATGTTTAATGGGTTTTAGGCAGAATGCTTTTTAGGTTAAATGGGATTTAAGTTAAATAGGATTTAAATTTAATCTATTAGATTTTCTGGTTTTTATTTTTTTACCCCAAAAAATTCAGATTCAAAATTTGTTTTGCATTGTGTCATCTAAAATTATTTTTATTAATGTATTTCTTTAAAATTGCAAAATGTGTTGTAAGGAACATAACAAAATTAATGCAAAAAGATTAAAAGCCATCTAACACAAAGTCAGTAATATAAAAAAAAAATGTAGATTTTTCAATTCTTTTGATCGAGAAACCAATTTTATACTTATATATTTTCGATTTTTTGAATTTTTTGGAAAAAATGTATATTTTTCTTTCTTATCAATATTTTTTAAGTCTGTAAGTTTATAAACCTAACTTGGGTCAAGACCTAACACTCTGCCAAATTTGGTTTCAAACGGTTCAGCTGTTTCTAAGTGATGCGCGAACAAAGGTTCTGTGACATACATCCATACA
Organism: Ganaspis brasiliensis; assembly: GCA_037103525.1. Classification (NCBI taxonomy): domain Eukaryota; kingdom Metazoa; phylum Arthropoda; class Insecta; order Hymenoptera; family Figitidae; genus Ganaspis; species Ganaspis brasiliensis. The sequence continues at coordinate 1,194,473 of JAZKLR010000039.1, read as the reverse complement.
TACTTACATACATACATAGATATAAACAGACATGAAATTTTTTATGGGTATATTTGAATTCCTTGATGCTTAAAACGAAAAATTATACATGAAATTTAAAGTTCTAAGCAATGTACAGACAAAACTCTGATTTTATAAATATAGATTATATAATTTCAATTTTAGCCTCCCCACGAGGGAAAGGTTATGCCCCAGGTGGAGGAATGGTGAGAACCTTCTGGGGGCGTCATCCTTAGGCACATGTTTTTTAAATCAAAAATATTTTATGAATTTTGTTTTAACCCCCCCCCCTCCCCCCGAAGGGAAAGTCACTCCATTTGATGAGGGTATTTAAACATTATTTTTAGGCAGATGCATTTTACCCCTAGAGGCATAAAATGTTAAAGTGCTTGTCATGCTATCGTAGATCATTTTTAGTCGCTGTATTTTTTTACAAAAATAATTTTTTTAATTTTTTGGTTTAAATTTTACCCTCCCCCCCCCCCCACCACCTGAGGCATGTCTCCCTTACTCCCATAAACCACAACTGGATTTTTATTAAACCTTTCAGCCAAAGAAACCCATATTTGAAAAGAAATATGTGTGAAACATTTAAATAGGTAACTCCATGATGCTCTGACTGCTGTACCATAATGCACGGTGGGGCTCGACGAAGTTCAACCCAAAGGTCTTATCACTAAAAGTTTTTTTACAAAAATGTGTTCAGTGATGAAATTCGAAGATTTCAAGCCTATAATGAAAATAATCTGTAGAGGGTTTTTAAAATTAAATCGATTTTTGTCGATTTTTTGAAGGTTAACCGCTCTTATTTCAATAAAAATTGAGGTATTTAAATTTTATTTTTTTAGATCTCTTCTTCCACGTCCAGTGAGCAATTTTCTATAGTTAAAGATTTTTGTTTATTTTTAATCGGCGTTAAATTTAAGAAAAATCACCAAAAAACGTGTTTATTGGTGATTTTTGTGTTGTTTCTTAAAACAAATGAAGAAAAATGTTTTTCTAATCAAAATTATTTTAAAGCACGTACTTTTACCTTCAAAAGAAAAAGAAGTTATTAAATTTGCTGCAACTGTTCTAAAGTTACAGCATTTTTAAGCAGCAAAAACAAGGAGTCAAAGGTGTTTTGAGGAGAACAAGTACATGTAGGTACTTAAATACGCTACGGGGTGTAAATATTTTGATATATTGGAAAAGTTCATTACATATAAAGTAAAATAAAAAAAAAAATTCTTTCAGAAATCTGTTACTGTCTCAGAGATATTCTTAAATGTATGTAAGTTTCCGCAAGTTTCTATTTACGAAATAATCTTTTAATTGTTTTTACAATCTGTAAGTTATATTTATTGAAAGAGCAAACTTTTTTATATTTAAATTAAACAGGCATCAGAATCTGTACATTTTGACTTCCAAAATACCTGGAAAAAATACAATGTCCAGAAAAACCACCCCGATTATCCACAAAGACTTCTACGAGCTCTTTGTGAGTTCAACGGTTTGCATTCGTTTTAATGTCTATGAAAAAATAAAATTTTCGTTCTAAATGTTATATGTTTTGTTACAATTTGATTTAAATACAAAAAAGTTTGCTCTTTCAATAAATATAATTTACAGATTATAAAAACAATCAAAAGATGATTTCGTAAATAGAAACTTGCGGAAACTTACATATATTTGAGAATATCTCTGAGACAGTAACAGATTTCTGAAAGCATTTTTTTTTTTTATTTTACTTTATTTGTAATGAACTTTTCCATTATATCAAAATATTTACATCCCGTAGCGTATTTAAGTACCTACATGTACTTGTTCTCCTCGAAACACATTTGATTCCTTATTTTTGCTGCTTAAAAATGCTGTAACTTTAGAACAGTTGCAGCAAATTTAATAATTTTCTTTTATTTTGAAGGTAAAAGTGCGTGCTTTAAAACACTTTTGATTAGAAAACCATTTTTCTTCATTTGTTTTAAGAAGCAACACAAAAATCACCAAAAAAAAACACGTTTTTTGGTGATTTTTCTTAAATTTAACGCCGATTAAAAACAAACAAAAGTCTTTAACTAAAGAAAATTGCTCACGGGACGTGGAAGAAGAGATCTAAAAAAAGAAAATTTAAATACCTCAATTTTTATTGTAATAAGAGCGGTTAACCTTTAAAAAATCGACAAAAATCGATTTAATTTTAAAAACCCTCGACAGATTATTTTCATTATAGGCTTGAAATCTTCGAATTTCATCACTGAACACATTTTTGTAAAAAAACTTTTAGTGATAAGACCTTTGGGTTGAACTTCGTCGAGCCCCACCGTGAATGTAGACTTCTGCAGACCGGCGTTAGCCAATCAGATTGCGACATCAGTAAATCAGATTTACATTACGGCCTAGGCAAAAAAATCAGCTCTTAAAGGCTTCCAAACAACCTGTAAAGTCCTTTTGGTATTAGTGTGATAGAAAATCCCAAAAATAGTTATTTATGACACAAGGACCCTAAATGGCACTTTATAGTACAAGTATGTATCGTAATACGAGCCTAAGTCCAATCGCAGCCGAGGCGAAGTAGAGGAGGTGACGAGGCTTTATTAAACGTAGCCGAGGCGAAGCCCAGGTGAAGTAAAGATATGAAGCCAAGGCTCCACCGAAAAGTAGCCGATGCACTGATGTGACGTTGGCGAGTTGTACGATACACGAGAACTTAAGTGCCGAAAGGGTCCAAGTGTCATATAACATTTTTTATCACATCAAAAACTAAGAATTCGAACCTAGGGAGCGGTTGTTATCGTAAAAAAGGGCCTCCGGGGGCATTTCTAGGTGGGAGTAGGTCGACAAACTTAGAAATGCCCCCGGAGGACGGCGAAACCGTGAACAGCCGTGACGTTTGGGCCAGTTTGGGCAGCTGTATCATAAAGTAAAGGTCAGCTGACCAGCATCAGCCAATCAGATTGCGACTTCATTTACTTTACGGCCCAAACAAGCCGTAAAATCTAACTTTTGATGTAAGTGTGATAAAAAACAAGTTATGTTTAAAAAACTGTCAAAATGGCAAAAATAGTAAAAAACAGGGTATATTTGGAAGATCATAACTTTGGACCTAATTAAGTTATATCGTTCTCCTTCATCGTAAATGAAAGGTATTTTAGTCTACTTTAACTCATCTGTTGATCACTTTTGCTTAAAATAACTGGGAACCGCGCAATTGATAAAAAACTAAAAAGTACGTTTTTTTAGTGAAAAATCGAAAAAAATCGGGTTTTTTTGAACGGCTATAACTTTTTACCTAATTAACTTAGGATGTTTAGTTTTTTTTAAATTAATGGAAATTTTATACACTTTATTTTCACTCTGAACAATTTTTTTTCATCAAACGCACTGGAAAACTTGTATTCCCAATTTTTTGAAATTTTACACCTTTTTCAAAAAAATTTTTGGGGTTCCCGAGCGAAATTGATGTAGCAAATTTAGAGTCTTTTTTGGGTGCAAAAATAAAGGGTTTAAGCAAAAAACCGAGAAGTAAGGAACTTTTCCGTCTAAAAGTACCAGATGACTGGACTATAATTACATTTTTCCCCCGAAAATATTTTTAGAAATTTTATTTATTTTGGAAATAACGGGGGTTGAACTTTTAGGTAATGAAGTTTTCTTTTAATTTCTTTTAATCTCATTCCAACATTAAACTACGCTCTTCCGACGCGCAATTTTCTAACAAATAAATTAAAAAAAAAAGTTTAGTAACGTCCGATATTAGAGAAGTTATTTATATTTTTCTGCAGACGCGCAGCAACCAAGCATCACCTAACCTGGAAAAGGTGACAAAAAATAAAAGAAAAAAATATTTAATAAATATAAGAAAATAATTGAAAATTAAAGAAAATAATTAAAAATTGAAGAAAATAATTAAAAAATTGAAGAAATAAATTAAAATAATTTTAATTGAATAATAATTGAAAAAATAATCAATAATTGATAAAAAAAATTACAAACTGACGAAAATAATTGACAATTTAAAACAAAATTTGAAAAATGTCAAGATTAATAGACAACAGAAAGAAATAATTTAAAAAATTGAACAAGAATTATTAAATTTAAAGAAAATAATTTCAAATTGAAAAATTAAGCAAACATTTTAATTCTGTATATACATCTTTACCAGTGTGTATTTTGAGCAGTGATGTGGATCAACGGTATGTAAACTCCATTGGAATTTCTGATATTTCAAGGCATTCAATTTTTATTAAACCAAGTAACCTGGATGTAAACAAACGCCCGGAACCAGATGACATTCCGCCCCTGCTGAGAGTAAAAAGATAGAAATCCTGTCGGTTTGAATCATTTTTTATCCGTGAGATAGAAAGTTAAAAAATATTATCTCATTCTATCACATGTGGGTGTATCAATAGGGTGGTCCAAAAATACATGGGAATCCAAAAAAATCGTTTTTTAATGCTCTCACCCCCCAGGATTTTTCTATTTCGCAAAAAAAAATACCCCTATTTTTTTATTTTTATTTTTTTTAATATTTAGGGGTGCCTTAACGGGGTTGAAGTTTCCCATGTAAAATGCATGGGGAAAAAAGACTTTTTCGGAGAATTGGTATAGAATCCATGAAAATGAATATTTTTCAATCGGCCAACTATGTTTCTCTTCAGGAGACTTCAAAGAATGGTGCTACATTGTTTATTTAACAATTTTTTAATATTAACTATTTTTTATAGGGTCCCCAAAAAACCCCATAAATCACAAAATTACGAAAAAATCGTTTAAAAATATTTTTTATTACTTTTATCAAAGTTTTTCAAATTATTTTGAATAAATAACATAAATAATTATCTTTAATCATTATTCCATGTAAATCCTAATTTGTTTAAACAAATTACATTGTTTATAAGTTGTTTATTCTCAAGATTTGCAAAAATTGAGCTACAGAGCTGCAACTTTTTCTTAATTTTACAACTTTTTCAGGCCATTGGAGCTAAACACGAACAAAAAAGTTAAAATAATTATTTGAACAATTGTTTAAACAAATTATATTGTTTATTATCAACTTTGTATTAAATAAAGCTACAGAGTTGCGACTTTTTCTCAATTTTGCAACTTCTCGAGCCCAGTGAAGCCATGTACTAACAACAAACTAAAAATAATTATTTTAACAATTGTTTAAACAAATTGTATTGTTTATTATCAACTTTTTATTAAATAAAGCTACAGAGTTGCGAGTTTTTCTCAATTTTGCAACTTCTCGAGCCCAGTGAAGCCATGTACTAACAACAAACTAAAAATAATAATTTTAGCAATTGTTTAAACAAATTATATTGTTTACTATAAATTTTTTATTAAATAGAGCTACAGAGTTGCAACTTTTCCTCAATTTTGTAATTTGTTTAGTTGTTACCTGCCCTCCTAGTGTCTCACGTTTTGTACAGATATATTGAACGAGCTCATTTCGGATTCAGTTTTTGTGGCATAAGGACGTAGCTTCTTAAAATTTTTTAATTTGCACAGAAAAATAATGAAAAAGTTGAAACTACCACAGCAGGAAATTAAAAAATTTCAACTTTTTCATTATTTTTCTATGCAAATTGAAAGTTTTTAAGAAGCTACGTCCTTATGCCACAAAAACTGAATCCGAATTGAGCTCGTTCAATATATCTGTACAAAACGTGAGACACTAGGAAGGCAGGTAACAACAAAACAAATTGCAAAATTGAGGAAAAGTTGCAACTCTGTAGCTCTATTTAATAAAAAATTTATAGTAAACAATATAATTTGTTTAAACAATTGCTAAAATTATTATTTTTAGTTTGTTGTTAGTACATGGCTTCACTGGGCTCGAGAAGTTGCAAAATTGAGAAAAAGTCGCAACTCTGTAGCTTTATTTAATAAAAAGTTGATAATAAACAATACAATTTGTTTAAACAATTGTTAAAATAATTATTTTTAGTTTGTTGTTAGTACATGGCTTCACTGGGCTCGAGAAGTTGCAAAATTGAGAAAAAGTCGCAACTCTGTAGCTTTATTTAATACAAAGTTGATAATAAACAATATAATTTGTTTAAACAATTGTTCAAATAATTATTTTAACTTTTTTGTTCGTGTTTAGCTCCAATGGCCTAAAAAAGTTGTAAAATTAAGAAAAAGTTGCAGCTCTGTAGCTCAATTTTTGCAAATCTTGAGAATAAACAACTTATAAACAATGTAATTTGTTTAAACAAATTAGGATTTACATGGAATAATGATTAAAAATCATTATTTATGTTATTTATTCAAAATAATTTGAAAAACTTTGATAAAAGTAATAAAAAATATTTTTAAACGATTTTTTCGTAATTTTGTGATTTATGGGGTTTTTTGGGGACCCTATAAAAAATAGTTAATATTAAAAAATTGTTAAATAAACAATGTAGCACCATTCTTTGAAGTCTCCTGAAGAGAAACATAGTTGGCCGATTGAAAAATATTCATTTTCATGGATTCTATACCAATTCTCCGAAAAAGTCTTTTTTCCCCATGCATTTTACATGGGAAACTTCAATCCCGTTAAGGCACCCCTAAATATTAAAAAAAATAAAAATAAAAAAATACACGGAAAGACTTTCGATTTTAATACTTAATATTATAGTATTTATTTTTACAAAATTTCGATAGGAAACCAGGATATATCGTTATATTTTCAGAATTTACTATTTCTATTTAATATTTACTATTTTCGATAGGAAATGTTAAAAGAAACTTGAATCGACATTTTGTTGGGAAAATTGCTATTGAGTTTTGGAATTAGTAAAATCGAGATTAATAAGTAATTCCTATAAAAAGGCAAATAAACCGATCTTCATGATTATTATATTATTGTAGGTTACCTGTGGTAATTGACATTCCATATATTTTTAACACTTTTTTTTACATATAAACACAATCACCGTCACAAACGAAATCCTAACATAACCTAAACACTAACGATAATACGCACGCACATATATATGCTTAACGAATCGCACAATATATATAATGTTTGAAGGGAAAAGTTTTCTTATATACTAATCGACATAATACATTACCACTTTTGAGAAAAATCCACAAAAATCACAAGTTTCCATCTGTGAACAATAGTTGAAGTTTGACATCCGCCAAATTCAAAATTCATTTAATAGTATATTTCGTAACATGCGTGACAAGCAGTTACGAACGATACTTTTCATAAGAAAGTCATAAAAGGCGTGATTCGGTTCTCTGTATAGATAACCAGAAAGTTGCAGAATGAAGAACGATTCACTATGTCACGTCAGAGTGTACACAAATACAATCCAAATTGAATGTCTCACACTTTTTTACTTGTCAACACGCTGCGCTAGTGATACTGTCAGGTTAGATTTTGAAGCTGTACTACTCACGCTAAAGACATCGACTCTGTTCTGTTGGTCAAACAGTGCGTGCAAGAAAAGTAGAAAAGCGGGAGACGTGCAATTTGGACTGTACTTGTTTGCACTCTGACGTCACATAGTGAATCGTTCTTAAATCTGCAACTTTCTGGTTATCTACAGAGAACCGAATCACGCCATTTTTAAGACTGCGTTATGAAAAAGTTTTTACATGATATAACCGGATTATATTGAATAAAACTATCACGTAGAACGTATTTATTGTGTTATTTTTCACCCACTTTACGATAACGTTAATGATTTAATCGTTTCTTTTAAGAGAGAAATTATATAATCCCAATAAGCAAATCAACAGTGACAAGACGCGCACAATGGTTAAACTGTCATGGCAGCCAATTTTCCAATAGTTAATGGAATTTCAACAAAGCATTATTTTGAAATATAATCTTTTTAATAGTAAGATGTTCAAGATGAACTTATTTTATTGTTGCTTCCTATTGAATATAGTAATATTTTTAACCTATTTTTGTAAATATTTTTATAAAAATTATTATTTAATAAAAATTAAATAATTTTAATTATTTTTTTTTAGATTATACTTTTTCCTAGTTTCATTTTCCTTTTAAAAAAAGCAATCTTTCCAGTTTTAAATAGTAAATTTTAATTTTAAAAAATATAAATATTAACTGTTAAAAAAGTATATTCTACTAGTCCTGTAGTATAAAATACCATTTTACAGTTATATCCTGATTTACAATCGAAATTTTGTAAAAATACATATTATAATATTAACTATTAAAACCAAAAGTTCTTCCGTGTAGGGGTATTTTTTTTGCGAAATAAAAAAATCCTAGGGGGTGAGAGCATTAAAAAAACGACTTTTTTGTTTTGGACCACCCTAGTGCTGATATTCGTCTGAATCAGAAATTTTCTAGTCGGCTACCAATACTTGTTTATCCGCGAACTACTACACGCATAAAAGATTTATCAGTGCAAATCATTTTTTATGCGCTTCAATCGTTAAAGGGCAAAGTCCTATGGTTTCGTTGTGCGTTGCGTTTGTGACGTGGTATTTTTCACATCCCAAGATTCGCCTTTAACTGGCAAGATTTTGAGCACGTTTCAATCTTAAAATTTTTTGTTCTCGAGTGAGTGGCAGCACTAACCTCTTAATATTTTCTCGAAATTATAGTACTCTTTTGTGAATTCCGACACACTGGAAAAGAGAGACTGGGATCATGAATTGATTTTATTTAATCATGATAAAAATTGTGAATTTATTTGATTATTGGTTTAATTGTTTATTAAATAAGAAAATGATACACTTTTTTCCACGAGAACAAGTCAAAGCAACTCGTTTGGTGAATATTTTCCCGGAATTGATAGGGTTTAGTAATTATTTTGAATTGACAGCTTTGTTTTGTTTGCAACATGGATTTAGGATTTTAAGGTTTTGATTAAAGGTTGCAGCAATACATATTTAGTAACCTTTCAGTGGCGCCCATTGGATTTCTAGCAGGAGGGGCCAGACCCGTTTCCAGGATACCACCCCCATTTCATGAACTCTAATTTTGACAAAAAAAAAAAGGTTTACATAATAAAATTATCTATACTCTCTAAATTTAAGTCAGTGAAATTTATTGAATTTTAAACAGTTTTCAATTTACAATTTTTCTTAAATTTTCTAAATTACCTTGCTCCGTTGTCTAATATTCTCAACAGTTTTAGAATTTGTTTTCAATGGTCAAATATACTCAACAATTTTCAATTTTTTTCAATTGTCAAATATTCTCAACAATTATCGAATTTTTTTCAAAATTGTCAAATATTTTCCACTTATCTCAATTACTTTCTTTCATATCAAGTTATTGTCGTTATTTTATAATTATTCTTTTTAATTTTCAATTAATTCTTCAATATTTAGTAATTCCTGTCTTTTTTCAATTATAAATATTGTTCAAATATTTCAATTCAATTTTCTAATTCTACGACTATTTTCTTCAATTTTCAAATCCATTCTTCAGTTTTGAATTACTTTCTTCTATATTCAAGAATTCACAATTCAATTTTTCAATTAGGTATCTACTTATTTTAATATTTAATTATATTTCTAATTTTTCTTTGAATTATCAATTATTTCCTTCAAATTTCATTGAAAATTTAATTTATGATTAGATTAATGAAATTTTTAATTATTTTCTTCAATTTTCAGTTTTTTTTTCAAATTTCAATTCTTTTGTTTAATTTTTAATTAAATTTTCAATAATCAATAATTATCGGCTTTTTTCAATTGCTTTTTTCAATTTTTAATTATATACCTCAAATTTCAATTCGATTTTTCAGTTTTCAATTAGTTTCTTCTATATTCAATAATTCTTGCAATTTTTCAATAAATTTTTTGAACTTGAAATTATAATCTTTAACTTTTAATTCCATTCTTCAATTTTCAGTGATTTCCTTCAATTTCAAATTATTTGCTTCAATATTAAATAATTATTGGCTTTATTCAATTTTATTTAAATTTCAATTAAATTGCTTAATTCCATGCATAAATTTTTAATTATTTTCTTCAGTATTCAATAATTCACGGTTATTTTTAATTATTTTTCTATTAAAAATGTATAATTATTCATTAATTTTTTAATTATTTTTAAATTGTGTCCATTATTCTGGCCTTTTTAAATTTTTTTCTATATTCAATAAATATTATCATTTGTCAATTATTTCTTCCATATTCAATAATTCTATGTTTTTTACAATTATTTTTTTCAAAAATCCGATATTTTACTCTATTTTCAATTATTTTCTGCAATTTCACATAATTTTCTACCATATTTAATCATTTTCGTCTTCTTTAATTATTTTCTATAAAATTTCAATTCCATTCTTAATTTTTTAGTTATTTTTAAAAATTTTTAATTACTTTTTGATTTTTATTTAATTTGTCAATTTTAAACAATTCTCGGCTTTCTCCAGTTATTTTATTCAATTATAAAAAATAGTTTTTAAATTGTAATTCAATTGTTTAATTCTACAAATATTTTCTTCAATCCTTATTTATTTTCTTTAAATTCCAATTATATGTATTTTCCTTACTATAGAAAAATTCTCGCCATTTTTCAATCATTTTTTCGGGTATCAATAAGTTTCTTTAATCTATCTTTATCTATAAAATCCAAGTTTTGTCTGTACATTGCTTCGAATTTAAAAATCCATGTATAATTTTTCATTTCAAGTTGCAAAAACTCCAAAAATGACATTAAAATTTTTTTTGTCTGTCTGTCTGTCTGTCTGTCTGTCTGCACCAAAACTTTGTTCGGGCATCACGCGAGTACGACTCGACCGAATGAAGTGAAATTTTGTGTGCAAATGTCTATTAGCCCAACTAAGGATCTCCAATTTACAGACTTCAAAAATATTTATTAGAACCTGAGATATGCCAGTGCCACATAAGTACACATACACATGCATAGAAAAGCATTTTTTGAAGTTTTACAAAAATGTGTTTATTTCCGTATTATTGTAGTTCATTAATATTGAAATTCATTTTTGGGCCCAAAATAAAAAATGTAGTTTTGTACACTTCTGACCTGAAAATCTTTTAAAATATCAGAAATTTTGTAATTCTGAAACTAATAATACAACTGTTCATTTTTCGGCCCGAAATAAAAATTGGGCCTTATAAGACCCAAAATAAAAAATGTAGTTTTGTACACATCTGACCTGAAAAGCTTTTGAAACATAAGAAATTTGGTAACTAATAACAGAGCTGTTTACTTTTGGCTTTAAAACACAAATTGGGCCTTATAGGACTCAAAATACACAATTCTCCTGTGTTGTAAGTGTAAAGTTTTTTTCAATATCATAAAATATGCAAATAATAGTATATCAAACAAATTACTTTTGGAAGTGAAATAACGATTGGGCCTTATAAGACCCAAAATAAAAAATGTAGTTTTGTACACTTCAGACATGAAAATCTTTTAAAATATCAGAAATTTGGTAACTAATAACAGAGCTGTTTACTTTTGGCTTTAAAACACAAATTGGGCCTTATAGGACTCAAAATACACAATTCTCCTGTGTTGTAAGTGTAAAGTTTTTTTCAATATCATAAAATATGCAAATAATAGTATATCAAACAAATTACTTTTGGAAGTGAAATAACGATTGGGCCTTATAAGACCCAAAATAAAAAATGTAGTTTTGTACACTTCAGACATGAAAATCTTTTAAAATATCAGAAATTTGGTAACTAATAACAGAGCTGTTTACTTTTGGCTTTAAAACACAAATTGGGCCTTATAGGACTCAAAATACACAATTCTCCTGTGTTGTAAGTGTAAAGTTTTTTTCAATATCATAAAATATGCAAATAATAGTATATCAAACAAATTACTTTTGGAAGTGAAATAACGATTGGGCCTTATAAGACCCAAAATCAAAAATGTAGTTTTGTACACTTCAGACATGAAAATCTTTTAAAATATCAGAAATTTGGTAACTAATAACAGAGCTGTTTACTTTTGGCTTTAAAACACAAATTGGGCCTTATAGGACTCAAAATACACAATTCTCCTGTGTTGTAAGTGTAAAGTTTTTTTCAATATCATAAAATATGCAAATAATAGTATATCAAACAAATTACTTTTGGAAGTGAAATAACGATTGGGCCTTATAAGACCCAAAATAAAAAATGTAGTTTTGTACACTTCAGACATGAAAATCTTTTAAAATATCAGAAATTTTGTAATTCTGTTACTAATAATACAACTGTTCATTTTTGGGCCCAAAATGAAAATTGGTCCTTATAAGACCCAAAACAAAAAATGAAGTTTTGTACACCTCTGACCTGAAAATCCTTTGAAACATAAGAAATTTTGTAACTAATAACAGAGCTGTTTATTTTTGTCCCTAAAATACAAATTGGGCCTTATAAGACTCAAAATATACAATTATTCTGTGTTGTAAGTGTAAAGTTTTGTTCAATATCATAAAATATGCAAATAATAGTATATCAAACAAATTTCTTTTGGAAGTGAAATAAAGATTGGGTCTTATAAGACCCAAAATAAAAAATGTAGTTTTGTACACTTCAGACATGAAAATCTTTTAAAATATAAAGAATTTTGAATGTTTGTCTGCCCTATTGAATCCGCCAATTTGAATTTTGAAAAATTGTGAAATAGTGAAAATCAGCGCAAATTTGATTATTATGATAAAAACTATAAAAAAAATACCATAATAATTCATAATTTTTTGAACTTATCTCATAAAATATTCAAAATTTCAAAAAAATAATTTCACTGAGAGAAATAGATGGTAAGAACTTTACTATCTTTGATGGTAGAGAGGTTATGTTACACTCTACCATCAGAGATGCTACATCGTGCCATCCAGATGCTATCAGAAGCTAACCCGTACTATCCAGATGCTATCCCGTACCATCTAGATTCTATTCCGTATATTTAAGATCAGATATGGTATCTGGTACCATCTAGATGGTACCCCGTAGCATCTATTTCTCTCAGTGTAAGACAAAAGTTGTGGATCGAATAAAATTAGACGTTTTGTGTTGTATATATTTTTTACCAAAAGTTAACAGTTTTCTTAAAAAAAAAATACAAAAACTTGCCAACGACGATGAAAATAGTCTACATGAATAGTCTACCTATTAAATTTTATTTTAAAACAATTTTTATTCTTTATGACACCCGAATCACCCTGTATTAGTTTAAAAACAATTCAGTTTGTTATAGCACTCCAACCACCCGGTACCCCTGTTAAATAAACCCAACTTATTATGGAATATCAACGCCTGCTTCATCTCCGTTAAGAGGGGCCTTATAAGACCCAAAATGAAAAAGCAATTCGACACAATTCTGTTTACAAATTTTTATAACAAATCAAAAAAACGCGTAAATGATTAAGTCACAATTGACTTTTTGGTCTAAAATTAAAATTGGGCCTTATATTGCCTAAAGTGGAAAATGTTGTTTTTGATACAATACTCTAAAATCTAAATACACATTTTAAGTTGTACATATTTTTTACTAACAGTAAATAATTTTTTAAAAAATACAAAAAACTGTGAAGGAAGATGAAAAGAGTCTATAGTTGTATTATTTCTGAACAATGGACAATAGTCTGATACGTCTGAAAAGTGAAACAAATGTTATCTGTGTATTTTGATAAAAAATAGTTTCAATTTTTTATGACACCCCAACCACTTTGCTTCTGTTTAAAAAATTTCATTTCTTATAGCACCTCAACCCCCCTGTATTCGTTAAAAAAATTCAACTTATTATAACTGAACTCCTCCTTTATCCGTTTAAATTAGGTTGAAATTATAAACAGAGTAAACGTGTGATTATGAAAATAATTTTTTTACACAAAATTCTATTATTTATTTTGTTGAGTCACATATGTGGAATTTTTCTTTACATGTGAAAATATTTTTTTCATTGTAGAGTTTAATGAAAGATATTCTAGATCTTATAAAAATGCATATTTCATGTTTTATACATTTTTTATCAAAATGTGTCAACGACTATGAAAATAGTGTGTAGTTATATTATTATTGAACGTTAGTCTGGTAAACTAAAACAATTGTTACCTGTGTAATTGGATTTAAAAACAGATTCCAATTTTTATAGCACATCAAACCCCTGCATCCTTTAAAAAGAATTAGACTTATTATGACACTAACCTAAGTATTTTTATCAGAAGTACAACTACACTAAAGCGTCGGTTCAGTGGACGTCGGTCGAGTGGACTAGTTTGTTGATGAAGTGGTGATCGGAGAAAAGGGGGCGCTGAGCTCGGCGAACACGCATATTCATAGGCGTACTAACTTCTAACTTTCGCGGGCGCGTGGTGCCCTACTGCAAACGGAACCGTGTCGTGCCTACTATTTTTTCAATAGTTTAATACTTAAATATTTATTTTAAATTTCCATTCTTTTATTTTCCAATTATAGTTCAAAATATGTATGAATTTAAAGAAAATAAAAAATAAGTACTTGGGAAATATACTTTTAAAGTTTCATACGGCCCTGACTGTTTACGTGACCTTCCGCCAATAACCTCGTCGATTCAGTGGACCACAGGACATTTTAGTCCACTGAATCGACGCTTTAGTGTATTGTCTAAAATATTTTTTGAAATTAAGAATATTTTCTGAGATAACAGCGAAAAACCATAACATGTATTTGTTTTTTGCTTTTTAACATTATAATAAAATTTGCGTCAATTTTCATCATGTTTTAGTTATCATAATCTGCGCATCAAAATTGTAAGCATACGCAGTTTTAAATAAATAGGAAATATGTGTTAATCTGAAAGTTTATATCTTTATTTTGCATGTAGAAATATTTTTTTTTGGCGTGGAATTTAAAAAAAGATATTAAAATATAAAAATTTTTTGAAGAGAATTATGTTACTAAGAAAAGTTTATTTCAAATACGTTTTGCTCGGAAATAATTTATGTCACAAAAGTATATTATGCACCAAGGGTGGAAAACCCGAGTTTTTTGATGAGAACATTGTGTGAGTCAATAAACAAGGTCCACCCGCGGTTAAAAAGTTATTTTCTTCCACAAATGCAGAAAAACTTGGGTTTGTACGTGTGAAGCAGTTAAAGTCAAAGTTTTAGGTGAGATGACGTCAGAGGGGAAAATAGACTCAGGACAGTGAAAAAAAGTGCTGCGCAGCCGCTTCGCAAGTTTTTCTGCATGAGTGGAAGAAAATAATTTTTGGCATAAAATATTTTCTGTCAAAAAATACTTTCCATCATATAAAATACTTTTTGTCAAAAAATCACTTTCTGTAAGAAAATACTCTTTGTCAAAAAATACTTTCTATCAAAAAATACTGTTGGTGGCGCGCCACTAGATTTCGATGCCCGCCGAAGGCGGGTTCGAAAGCTAGTATTAAATACAATTGTTCAATAATTTCGTTCAATTTTCTAACCAATTCGTCAATTTTTAATTCGGTTCTTTATTTCAAATATTTTCTCTTATATTCAATAATTCTCGCCTTTTTTCAATAACTTTTTTAAATTTTTAATTATAATCTTTAAATTTCGATTAAATTTTTCAATTTTCAGTGATTTTCTTGAATTTCAAATTATTTTCTTCGATTTTCAATCCAATTATTCAATTTACAATTATTTCCCACAATTATTCCTAAAATTTCCTTAATTTTTTAATTTGAAATTATTTTAGTTTCATATTTATATAGTTTTAAATAACCAGCAACAGTGAAAAGATTCTGGCCCTAGGGCGGTGCGTTCATTTTGTTATTTCCAATAGGGTATTCTTGAATTTTTATAGGAACATATTATTAATGATTAAAAATATAATTATTTAATAATTTATGGTTATACTTGAATTTGAAAACCAATATTTCAAAGACATTCTAACTAAAAAACAGCTACGGGATTAAATATTAGGTTTAGAATTATATTAAAATCAAATTAATTAATTAAACTATATCCGTACTTTTCTGATTATTTTGTTACGTAAAATTAAATTTTTTATTTATATTTTTTACCATCCTCCTGACACCACCCACCACTCCACCAGGGGGGGGGGCGGCCGCCCCCCCCCGCTTCAGCCGATTGGGCGCCACTGTAAACTTTACCCTATTTTTCAACTGTGTTTTGTAAAACTTGTTGCGGATTTTACTACCGGAATTTAAATTAATGAATTTAATTAATTATTGATATTAATAATGATTTATTATTAATTCAATTTTTCTGAATTTTGACATCAGATAGAAATGTTGGCTGCCTTTTGCGCCTTTCGCAGGATGGATAATACTTAACTCAATTAATAATTTTCTTTTGAAAATTTTTGTTTTCTTTTGTAGAGTTTTTAGATTCTGAAGAAAAATTTTAAAAATTAAAATTTCTTAGACTTGTGAAATAATGTGATTTCTCGGAACTGGCAGTGACTATAAAATTTTGGAATCTTGCGATAATGGTTTCGATTTTGTTTTATTAAATTCGTAAAGATTAGTTTACAAAGTTAGTCACTGACCCTTTCATTATTAATGAAACTTGTTATTAAGATTTTTTTTGTGTTTCGGTATCAGCTAGAAATGTCGGCATCCTTTTGCGCCGAATTTTTAATCTTAGGATTTCTCAGAAATACCTCACAAAAATAATTTTTCTAAGAATAATTAATTTTTTTTTTTTTTTGAAGACTTAACTTGAGATTTTCTGGCTGCCTTTTTGCGCCGATCCCCAACCTGAACAGAAATTCTTTTTTTTTTTTTAGTTTTGAAAGGTTTGTAATTTCTCGACCTTCTTCTTTGTGGTTTCAGGAAAATTATCTTTTGGCTGCTGTAGCGCCATCGCCTAATGGTTGAAAAATAAATTTTTTTACCGACTTAAGAGAAAGCTGTTGTGACCCCTTCGATTTTAACAAATCGATAAAAAATTTTATTGACCTTTATTGACTTACTTCATTTTATTTACGCGTTTTGCTAAGCGAGTTTGGAAGAATTTTTTTTTACGCTTTGAATAAGGGTTGACTTTTTTTTGCAAAAAAAGAGATTTCACCCAATTTTGCAGTTTTGGTTAACGCATTAAGATCGGTTTTATTGAAGTTATCGTCAATTCTTTTGCGTGTTTCATTGATTCTTTTCACGAACTGGCTTATTTCGTCAGAACTTGGGAAAACGACTGGAATGCGATTAAAGAATACAGAGCTCCACCAAGTCCTGAGAATTATTTTTTGCCAGAATTCGCTTATCGTTCCGAACCCGTGAAACTCAATACTCCTAATACACGAATCTCGTCCGTGGCTGAAATAGATGCACAACCAGCTTTAGTAATAGCAACTTCAGCCATGGGCACGGGACTAGCAAAATCTGAGGCAAATAAAAATGCTGGTGCTAATAAAGGTAAGAATTCCCCTTAAAAAAAAGGGCCCCCCTAAGCCCCGAGATGGTCAGCAGTTTCCTGCTGATAAGCCCCAACAAAAACAAAAATCGGAAACCCAAGACGATTCAAACCCGGGAATCTCGAAAGTGAGCTCGTTAAACCTAAAAGTAATTTGCCGAAAATGTAACTTGTCCGGCCATTTCCAAAAATGGTTGTGCTAGTCTTGTTTGCTATGGTTGCAAAACGGTTGGTTATACGATCAAGACTCGACCACATTGCGCGGGAAACGCGGGAGAGAAGCAGTGAATCTGGTCAACACTGCCTCTCAAGATCAAAGGACCGTTAAAGTAAAACCTTCCGAATTAAATGACACAGATCTTGACGAGATCGTCCCGGTCGAACAAGTAAGCTCCATTACCGATTCACCTGATTTTAAGGGAGTTTCAATGCCGACCGATCTCAAATTTGACTCTTTGCTAAAAAGAGAATTCCCGGTAATGATAGCGGCGGATACTAATACAGAGCTTGATGGTAGTAATATCTCAACTATAGTTGAAGTACACGCTATCCCAGAAAACGACGATGGTGCTTTCAAAGATATTTTAACGCTACCGAAAGTGACCAAGGTTGCTGAGGTAGATAGCTCAAAGTTTTCCTCACAGAATGGCACAGTTCTTTCGATTGCCACTGCCCCAATTGTTGACTGCACAAGAGTTTTGGTTTTAGATGCTGATAGACAAATGGAGCCTGTGCAGGAGGGAGTTAGTGGAATTATTGAATCTTCCGAAGTAGCCCATCGGATTCACGTGACGGCCTACATAAACTCGGTTCCGGTGGATACCGGTGGATTATCGACGGCGGGACGGCTAGGACCTTTATTCGAGCTGAGATTGCCCACCGAAAAATAGAATCTGCCGGCTTGTCACTTGATACCTCCCGAAAAGCTAAAATGCAATTAGCTAACAACTCGTTAGATGACATTTTAAGTTTGATTGTTCTTCCGATAGTAATCGACAAGTTCACGAGACAGTGCCAGGTTAGGGTGGTAAATAATCTTAGTACTGAGATGATCCTTGGATTAAACTCCCAAGGAAGTTTTGACATGTATACCAGTGCTAGGTTGAAAGCGGTCTATATATCGGTCGATTCTGGGACACAACACCCTCTTAAGGTTTTCTTGGTTGAAGAGGAGATGTGTGCCCGAATTGTCAGTTTGCAGGAGTCGGAGAAGGATGAATTAAACATGTTTTTGAAAAAGAAACTCCGATCCAAGGTGCCAGGACTATTGGATGCTACTCACCTTGTGCAGCATACTATCAAGTTAATAGACTCAACTCCAATTAAATTAAAGAACGTTACCGAATAGTTTTGCCTAAGATTCAGGAGGCCATGCATGCTGAAGTAGATCGCATGTTGGAAGAAGGAGTGATAGAGCCTTCAAACAGCGATTGGTCTATTCCTGTAGTAATGGCGGCTAAGTCAAACGGATCGTATCGAATATGTTTAGATTTCCGAAAGCTCAATGCGGTGACAGTTAAGGACGCCTACCCCCTCCCTCGGACATCCTTAAACAACTGACTTCCGCGAGATACATTTCCAAAATCGATCTTAGTTCTGCCTTCTATCAGATACCACTTGACCCTGCTTGTTGCCCGTTTACTGCTTTTGTGGCTCAGGGTAAAGGATTCTTTCAGTTTCGTAGAATGCCGTTCGGGTTGTGTAACTCTCCACCCACCTTCCAACGTTAAATGGATCAAATCATTACTCCCGAGATGAGACCTCACGTATTTTGTTATCTCGACGACATAATTGTCGTGTCCAAAACTTTCAAAGAGCACCTTTATTGGCTTGAGAAGGTTCTAGACAGGATCAAGAAGGCAGGTCTCACCATTAATCCCGAGAAATGTGAATTCGGTTGCTCCGAGGTTAAGTATCTAGGATTTATCGTTAATAACCAGGGGCTAAGAGTTGATCTTGATAAGATAGCTTCCGTTCTAGATTACCCGATTCCGAAGAACGTTAAGCAGTTTCGTAGATTTATGGGTCTAGCTTCCTGGTACCGCAGATTTATTCCGGAACTCGCCAGGGTCGCTGAACCTTTAACTAGGTTGTTTCGTAACAATGTCAGATGGCATTGGGGGGAAGAGCAAATTAAGGCATTTAATTGGTTGAAACAGGCTCTCACTGAAGCTCCGATCTTGGCCTATCCCAGATTTTATAAGGCTGAAGATAACCCCTTTTGTCTTGAGACTGATGCTAGTGCCACCGGCCTAGGCGTAGTCCTCACGCAGGAGCAAGACAGTCAGGAAAGTGTGATTGCTTTTGCTAGTCGCACTCTGACGTCGGCTGAACGTAATTATGCCGTTAACGAGCGAGAATACTTGCCTGTGGTCTTTGGAATTCGGAAATTTCGAGAGTACCTCGAAGGCTACCATTTCAAGGTGATTACAGATCACAGCAGCTTGAAGTGGCTTAATAGTTTACAGAATCCAGCCGGTAGATTAGCGAGGTGGTCACTCGAGCTCCAGATTTACGATATGGAGATTATATACCAAAAAGGGGCTCTGCACCATGTTCCGGACCCCCTATCTCGGCTCTATGAGAACGAGATCGTTCAGCTTTCATCGATTTCCGAAACTGAAGATTCTTGGTACATACGCCGATTTAATGCAGTCTTAGAACGACCAGCAGTTTTCCCTGACTGGAAAATTGAGAATGATAAATTGTATCGTCACCATCCGTATAAAGTGACAGACACTATGCTACCTGACTTAAACGCATGGAAACTGGTTCTTCCGTTGGAGATCAGAGGTCAAGTTTTAAATGAAGCTCATTCCGAACCACAATCTGGCCATCTCGGTATCGACAAGACCTATGGTCGGGTATCCCAGAAGTATTATTGGCCCGAAATTTTTAATGATGTCGCTAAGTTTGTTAGATTGTGTGATGATTGTCAAAAATGCAAGGTCGCTCAAACTCGTACAGCTGGTATGATGAGAGAACGCGTAGTCGAGCAGCCTTCGACCGTGGTCGCTAGTGATGTTATGGGACCTTTCCCGTAAAGTAAATCAGGTTACCGTTATGTTTTGGTCTTTCAAGACCTGTTTACCAAATGGGTCGAATGCGCCGCTATTCGTACAGCAAACGCAGAGACCGTTCGGAAAAATTTCCTGGATTTGGTTGTCTGGAGATGGGGAACCCCCGAGGTGATTCACACTGACAATGGTACCGAGTTTGCGAATAAATTGATAGGTCAAATGTGTAAGACTCTCGGAGTTATTCATACCACTAGTCCGGTTTATCATGCACAAGCAAATCCTTGCGGACGTACACCTTTCGGAACTGCGATTCTATAATACAGCGCTTCATGGATCTTTAAAAGTATCACCGGCATTTTTGAACCATGGAAGGGAACTCGTACAGTGCCGAAATTTGCGATAGGACTTAGAGAAGAGCCTGCCGCATGCAGCACCTAACTCCTCCGAATGGTTAGCCAGAGTAAAAGCCGAGTGCGTACGAGTTTCAAGCCAAATATTACAATGAGCGTAGGAGGAATGCTAGTTTCAGAGTGGGAGATTTAGTGCTTCAAAAACAGCGCGTCCAGTCCGACAAGGCTAAAAAAATTTCGGGTAAGTTGGTTCCGAAGTATGATGGTCCATTTAATGTTTCACGCCGTCTATCGCCCGTAGTTGGCAGGACATTGATCTCTAGTTTATACTCTGAATTCTAGTGTGGTAATCTAGTTATAAAATGTAAATTCAATTATGTTCCGTCTTAATTCAACTGCAAGTGTTTCCCAGGTAGTCTAGTCTAGTCTCTTCAATGGTTTTTCGACTCGGCTGACGTACGGTCACGTGACTGAAGCTGAAATTACGTGATGGGCTGAAAGAATCGAAGTCAAGAAATACTGGCGGTTCTTCCTCACTCTTGTTCCAAAGTCTTTACCGAACAAACGGAAATTCAATTTTTTGACATATATTATATTATTATATTGTTTATCAATTAAAATTTATTGCTAATATGGCAAAAGCACTTTTGGTAATTCCGGAAGAAGAGGTGAGTCCTTTTGGTATCTAATTAGTGACCGTGTAGAGTAAATTTCGTTTGTGTAATTAAATTGACAGTTTGAGGTTAGGATCCCGGGAATAATTTAAAGTCGAAAATTTAATAGTGCTCTTTCTTGCTTGGGATTAAGATTAATGTGTAAAAGTCAGAGAGTTTTCTCCAATGCTCCCTTGTATCATTGTGTCGGGTTAAAGTGTTTAAAAGTGTTAAATTGAGACTAAAGTCGTTCTCTCTAGAAACATGTGCTCGGGAAAATTCGTTGAGGTGCCACTTCCGGAATAAAAATTTCTTATTTTAATAATGAAAGATTCTCGTATAGTTCGGAATACACTTCGAGGGAAATCTCTGTCTTAGTAAAAGATCCTTTATAAAAATTAAATTAATATTTGTTTCTTAAATTTAAATTTTTGAAATGTACAAGATCGAAATGTTAAATGTGCTCATAGCCTCCCTTCCGGCCAACGAGTTTCACACCACCAGATTATTAGAACTTTTTAAATGTAGATTCTTACAAATGTTCAATTTGTTAACTTCAATTTTTTATTGAATAAATTGTTTGTCTGCCGAACTTGTGGCAATGAATATTAACTAAAATTGATACACGGCTTAAATTTCTTTCCTACCGAATCCACTTCCTTGGTTTAATTTCTTTTCCCGGAAAATTAGTTTCATGCGATTAAAAGCATTTATCTTAAAAATTCGTTAAATAAATAATTAAATTTGGAAACTTATAGATTTGTTTAACTGGCGCCCTCCAAAAATTCAAAGTTGCTATAACGGGACTTTTCCCTAGCTTTTTGTGGAAACAAAATGACGGACCCAAATAGTTTAAATCTCAACAATTTAAACCTTGAGACTAGCCAAAAGGACATGTCGGCAAAGGCTAGGGTCCCATCTTGGGCTGAAAGGTCAAAGGTCCCTATTCCGGCAGCTGGTACTGACACAGGACAAAAAAGGAGAGACAGCTGGTCCCTCCGGTGATTCGGGCAGTTCCAGTCCTGGGGTGGACGGCGATCCGGGTTTGGGTAAACCAGGGGGATCTGAGTCTACCAAGAGGAAAAAAGGACCTGACTCGTCTCCCCCGGGAGAACCAGTGGTCTCTATAAGACCAAAACAAAGCCAAACTTCTGTCTCTCAGGAGACACAGAAAGGTATTAGTGCGGCCATCAGGGTAAATCCCCTGACGATAGTGGTCTTTGACGTCGGCTATCCCGACGTGGCTCTTACTGGTTAGCAATTAGGGCTCTTTAGAAGGGCCGTAATGCCGCTCCTTGTAAGAGAAACGGCTGTAAAATTGCCGAGGTTTGAGGCTTCCTTCTGCAGGGGAGGAGTCTTTATTTTCGTCGCTTCCAACCCTGCGGCTATAAGGACTGGCTCACCAGTGTGGTGGAAGGTCTGGAACCTTGGGAAGGGGTGACGCTTCACGTTAGTGGGGTGGAGGTACTCCAAAGGATGCTGAAGGCCACCTCATGGATTCCGGGCGAGCCGGAAGAAGTGAAGGAGGTACTAAAGGCACTGGAGGAGTACAACCCTTCACTAAAAACTTCGTCCTGGCGAATAGTCAGGACGGAAGACACTCAGGTGGCTGGAGCAGCTGAATGGAATAAATTCCTCTTAGTTGTGCAGGTCCCTGAGTGTCAAGCGAGAGCTCTAGCCGTCCTTGACTACAGGCCATTCTATTACCTGTGCAGAGTGACTTTTAAAGTCACTGGCCGAGTGGAAAATGAGCCCGGGACGAGTGAAAGAAGGTTGCTACCTTAATGGCAACTGATGCACTTAAATTTACTCAAATTAACTTGCATCATTGCAAAGACGCCTCAGCAGTACTGATGAGGGGTATGGCAAGGATGCACACAGATATCTCGTTGATCCAAGAACCATAAGTTGTACGAGATACCATTAGAGGGCTTTGGGGAAAAAGTTTCATTCGTTACAGGGACCCCAAGGCTAAGAGACCAAGAGCGTGCATCCTGGTGAAAGGTGTATCAGTTACTGCTTTGTTAGACATGTGCACTGGAAACTTAATGGCGGTGATCACTGACTTTGAGGGAATTGGAAGGGCCATCCCTACGACGGCAGGACCAATCCACCAATAGAGGTTCCAAAACTGGTTGAGTACTGTACGGTAAGGGGGCATCCCCTGGTGTTGAGGTGTGATGCCAATTCGCACCACACACTATGGAGGAGCTCTGATATTAATCAAAGAGGTTTGAATTTGTTGGACTATCTAATTCATACTAATTTAGACATCCTAAATACAGGTTCAACTACGACTTTCAGGACTAAAAACAGAGAGGTGTTAGATATTACACTCGGCTCTGATTCCATATCCAATAAGATAAGAAAGTGGAGAGAATCTGATGAACCTTCACTTTCTGATCATTTACAGATAACCTTCGAGCTGTTGACCACGGTTAGCTCCACACCTAAATGGTTTAGTAATCCTAGGAAAACGGATTTGGCTGGCTATGGGACTGAGCTTAAGGAAGCGTTGTCTGGATTTTCAAGGAAAATCAGGAAAATCTACCTGGGAGTGGTCCTAAGGTCCCAAATAAGGGTGTGTTTTTAGCGGGTCGGCAAGTCGCCACCCCCGCATAACCCTGTATATGGGCTACAGGGTACCTGAGAGCAGGTTTTCACATTCTACGCAAAAAAAATAAAAGGCGGCGGAGATTTTTACAAAAGACGTTCAAACGGCCTTTGAGTGTAGTTGTGTTCCAACTAAAACTCATAGGGCTACTACCACCTGTTGGTGGAATAATAAATTGGACAACCTGCGTAAGGAAACTAGGAGCTTGTTTAGACGTGCTAGATCAAGTCGCACGGAGGAAATTTGGGCCATCTATTCCAAGACAAGGAACAACTATAGGGATGCAATCAGAAAGGTTAAGCAAGATAGCTGGACTTCCTTTTGCTCCAATATAAACAAGGGAAGGGACGAGTCCAGATTGGAAAAGTTGCTTTCTAAAAACCCTGACTCAATCATGGGCACTATGAAATTACCAGATGGAACCTTCTCCGAGTCCGACAAGGTGACATTGGTGAACCTGATCCGGACGCACTTTCCAGGCTTTAAAAATTCTGGTAGTGGTGATCCCGTATCCTGGCCTACGCCTGATCTCCCGAGGGCTAATTATGGTCCTCGGAGAGGGTAGGCTAACAGGATCGTGACCGCAGCCGAGATCAGGAGGGCCATTGAATCCTTTGGTCCCTACAAGCCTCCCGGACTGGACGGCATCTATCCCGTTCTCTTACAAAGGGCGGGCGAAATTGTAACCGGCCCGTTGGTAAGGCTTGCTAGGGCAAATTCGAGTCTGGGATATGTTCCAAAGATATGGAAGAGTACGAAAATGGTTTTCATACCTAAGAAGACCTAAAGAAGAAGAATTGGTTACACCTCACCGAAGGACTTTCGACCTATCAGCCTAACATTTTTCGTCTTATAACAGTTAGGAAACTAGTGGATAGATATATCCGCTGTGAGATCCTGTCTACACATCCGCTTCACAGAGATCAACACGCCTATAGAGCAGGACGCTCTACAGAAACAGCCTTAACTAGAGCTGTGCATCTAATTGATGGTCAGCTAAAAGTAAAGGGTTTTCCTATTGGGGTTTTTATGGATATCAAGGGAGCCTTTAATTACACCTCTAGAGATGTTATACGAAGGGCTATGCGTGTCCATAAAATTCCAGAGACAATCGTTGACTGGACCTGCCACATGTTAGGCAATAGGAACTTTATAACAAGTAAAGGTGATACCACCCTGCGGGGGGTCGTTGATTCCGGCTGTCCGCAGGGAGGAGTTATCTCACCTCTTTTGTGGTGCCTGGTGGTTGATGAGCTGCTAAAGTTGCTAATCATGTGATTGGATACGCGGATGACATTTTGTTAATTGTCCGTGGCCAGCACCTGGAGGAACTATTAGTACTATTAGTACAGAAGGCACTAAACCTTGTCAATTGGTGCCGACGGGTCAACCTGTTCCTCAACGAATATAAGGCGATTATGCTCCCTAGGCTAACTTATTCCTCTGTGGACTGGTGGAATAGAGTCGAATTGTTGTCAACTATCGATCGACTTGAAAGTGTAAGGGGAATGGTCCTTTGGAGCATAACGGGGGCGTTGGGTACTACACCTATAATGTCCCTGGGTGCATTTCTAGGGCTGGAACCAATACACTTTACCATCAAAGCAGCGGCGGTTAAATCTGCCCTGAGAATAAATGATGGACTTGGGCGGATGTATGTCAGGGGAAAGGGTTACGTGACACTTCCCGCTAGTTTAATGGAAAAAGTCTATCTTCAAAATGAGAAGAGATAGAATTTTTTCGCAATATCTCTTCGACAAGAAATATAAGATCAGTTTCCCAACAAAAGAGGACTGGCAAAATGGACTCGTGGTCCTCCCCACTGACGGTGACATCTGGTTTACGGATGGATCTAAAAGGGAAGTGGCTGCGGGGGCAGGTCTATATCATGAAACAACTATGGAGGGCTCTGCATTTATACTTGGGTTCACTGTAACTGTTTTACAAGCCGAGACAACGGCACTGCTCTATGCGGCCGGTGAGACCGCGGAGCTCTGTCGTGGTAGGAATATATTTTTCCTCTCGGATAGCAAGGCGGCTTTACTGTCCTTGAATCATTACTCAACAATATCTCATCTAGTTTGGGAGTGCCATTGTGCACTAAATCACCTAGATGAGACTAACCGCGTCACGCTCCTATGGGTCTCAGGTCACTCTGGGATTAAGGGTAACGAGATGGGGGATCGACTAGAAATCGACTAAACCTGAAACAAACTGCAGACTTCTGTAACCTCAGCAGAATAGATGCCAAGACCCTAACGCAAAAATTAACTGGTCATGGGGATCTTCGCTATCACCATGCCGGCAGGACGTTTTCGTTTTTTTAAAAAGACTACCTAGCCCTTGTACTTAAATTTAAAAAATCGATATTTACGTCATCTGAAAGCTTGTTTCATTACCTAAAAAACCATATATTCATTTTTATACTTATCTGCTTCCATATTGATTTTATAGAGCGATTTCCGAGGGACTCGCGCCTGAGACATTTACCACCGGCCGCCATTACGTTAGTTATAACAATATTTACAAAAGTAATAATAAACTCAATTCCTTTGATGATAAAGATGATGAATTATGATGATAATGATGATCGTGATGATGATGATGATGATTATATGAAATTAAAATATTTTTTCACAAAAATGAATTGTCCTTCCGGAAGGACGTTTACTGTGTGAAAGCGCGTCCTACCGGCAGTACGCAGTCTTGGACGTTCTATCATTAAAGATGTTTATTAACAATTTTTAAATTGTTTTAACAATCTTAGTTAACAAATAAATTACTTTGAAAGTTTTCCTTACTTAGATTTCGTTTCTTTTGTAAAACTAATTAATTACTATTGCCCTAAAGTTCTAATACAGTTGCGAACGATTACTAACAATTTTTAAATTGTTTAAACAATAAATGATTTTTAAATATGAAATATCACTCTAGGCCAAGTGTAGGTATATTTAATTAACTTTTGACCAATAGTCATTAATTAATTTCCCAAAAATAAAAACAAAATCTAAATAAAGAAAACCTTTAAAGTAATTTTTTGTTAACTAAAATTGTTAGTAATCATTCTTAACTGTATTAGAACTCTAGGCGAATAGTAATTAATTAGTTTTACAAAAGAAACGAAATCTAAGGTGGGAAAAGTTTGGAAGTAATTTATTTGTTTACTAATATATTGTTTAAAAAGTCTAATAATTATTAGTAAACATCTTAAACTTTAATATAAATCTAGGCCCATAGTTAGCATTTAAATTCGCAAAAGAATCGAAATCTAAATAAGGAAAACTTTCAAAGTAATTTATTTGTTAACTAAGATATTGTTTAAACAATTAAAAAATTCTTAGTAGACATCCCCAACTGCATTAGAAGTCTAGGACAATAGTATAATTAATTAGTTTTACAAAAGAAACGAAATATAAGGTAGGAAAACTTCTAAAGCAATTTATTTGTTAACTCAGGTAATGTTTAAGGAATATAATACTTATTACTAAACATCTTAAACTTTATTATAAATCTAGGCCAATAGTTATCAGTTAAATTTGCAAAGAAAGCGAAATCTTAATAAAGAAAACTTTAAAAGTAATTTATTTGTTAACTAAGATTGTTTAAATAATTTAAAAATTGTTAGTTATCATCCCCAACTGCACCGAAAAAATATCTTCTTTTGAGCGGAATCCACTCATTTTGATGCTTTTTTTCCTCTACAATATGGTATCAAAATGATTCGCCTCGTTTTTAGAGGATGTTATACTCATCAAAATGAGAGGAACTTTCCTCTCATAGGGTAAACTTTTTCACGTTTACACTTAATTTACTTTAAATCGTTAAAAGAAAGTTAAAATCACTAACTACCTTCATTGATTCACATAAAGAAAGGAATATTCATCAATATTCGAACATTTTGTATGTTGTTTTATTAAATACGCGAGTAAAATAAACATGTCACACTGCTAGGTTATATTGGTCTTTTACTTCAATTTAACATTCGTACACAAACAAATAATGAAGTCAAAATATTATTATGTGCACGGAACACTAAAATATTATCATCCAGTCTTAAATCTTTTAAAACACACTGTAAATTGTCTTCCATAATCGAAAACTAATGGTGAAAATAAACGTTAAAGCTGACGACGCGACGCGACGCGATACAATTGTTACTGATTTTGCATGTGCAAATACGATATAGAGGATATTCCTCTACTTTTGATCGGACGTTTCCTATCGAAAGTAGTGGATTACTCTCAACATAAGATTAAACCGTGAGAGTCGTCTTCTAATATTTTTTCTCTTCAAAACAGAGGAAAATACTATTGGTTATAGTATAATTAGCTCATTTTGAGTAAAAAATTCAAGGGGATTTTATGATAGGAATGTTCCGCTCAAAAGAAGAAGATATTTTTTTCGTTGTGTATTAGAACTCTAGGCCAATAGTAATTAATTAGTTTTACAAAAGAAACGAAATTTAAGTAAGGACAACTTTCAAAGTAATTTATATGATAAGTAAGATTGTTTAAACAATATAAAAATTGTTAGTAATCATCCCCAACTGTATTAGAACTCTAGGCCAATAGTAATTAATTATTTTTACAAAAGAAACGAAATCTAAGTGAGGAAAACTTTTGAAGTAATTTATTTGTTAACTAAAATTGTTTAAAGAATTTAAAAATTGTTAGTCATTGTTAATAAACATCTTTAACTGTATTAGAACATTAGACAAATACTAATTAAGGGATTATATACACTTAATAGGCCCAAAAAATCGATTTTTTAAGAATTTTTTTTTAGAAGGCCGTTTAATTGAATCATGTGAAAGTTTGTACACTTATTTTAACATCTTTTAAGTGTCTTTTAACATTTTTTATTTTTAAATATTATGATTTTCAACACCGTTATACGTTATCTCCCGGAGCTCCTAAAAAAAAGGCGTCTTGCGGTGAGCAAGATTCTTCTGGACTGGATCATGTAAAATGAAAAAACCAAAAAGGTTTCATTAATATAATGTATTATCCTGTGATTAATCGAAGGAATAAGGAAAATAAATTTTTTTGACAAAATGACGGCTTGTCAAAAAAAAATCGATTTTTGACAAAAATTTTGGCCTTAAATTTGATATAAAAAAAAAATTTATCGGTAAAAAAAAACCTTCGATTAATTACTAAAAAATGTAATTAAGAAACTTGTGTCAAAATTTAAAACTAATCGGTTGAGCCGTTTTCGAGAAATCTTGCTCACCGACTTTAAAAACACAGTTTTGAGAAAAACGCGTTTAAAGTTTTAAAAGTACTTTTCATCCAGCCAAATGCTCTGACGCACGTTTACAAATGTGTGCGTAACTTCGAGAATATTGGCCGGATCGACATGAAATTTTCAAGGTGTTTACCTAAAAATATGTACATTTAAATAAGCAAATAAAAAAAAATTGATTTTTTGAAAATGCTAAGTGTATATAACCCCTTAATTAATTTCACAAAAAAAAAATGTAAATATAGAAAACTTTAAAAGTAATTTATTTGTTAACTAAGATTGTTTAAATAATTTAAAAATTGTTAGAGATCGTTCTCAACTGTATGGCCAATAGTAATTAATTAGTTTTATTTGTTGACTATGGTTGTTTAAACAAATTAAAAATTGTGTCATAACTGGAACCATTTAAAAATATTTTAGATAAGTTTTGTGTGTAAAATATATAAGTTTCTATGGTTTCTTGCATCAAAGTATCTGAAAATTAATTTCTGAAAAATCAATTTTTTACTTTTTAAGGGGGCATATACAGTCGTGGCGAGAGAAACTAGGCCATTTTCTCGATTTTTTTTTTACAAGATAGTAATTATTTATTAAAAAACTATTTATACCATTCAATTGCACATGCTTTAAGGTAGAAAAAAAATTTTATTATATTAAATTATTTGAAAATAGTGGACGTAAACGCTGTCTTCCTGAAACGCCTTTTTTTTAAGGTGTTTTGCGGTGGACATGATAAGTCGAGAATGCTTCATCTGAAATCAAAATCCCAAAAAAATTTCAGTAGTATATTGCAATATCTAGGTGGTGAACGAAGGGTTTGTCAAAATTTGAAATTAAAAAAATGGCGACGATTTTACCAAGAAGTTCGATTTTTGACATTTTTTGACATTCGATTTTTTGCTCCTAAATTTTTTTTTTTTAATTTAAATTTTAAATCTTTCGTTCACCCCCTACTTTTTGAGATAATTAATAAGTGGTATAAATTTGGTGTTGATCTAGTTGATAGTTTTTGAGTAATCGTGTCCACCGCAAAGGTACTTTTGAAAAAACAAGATTCTGAGATAATCGCGTTTAAAGTTTTGTAGTTTTCGTATTTAAAATTAATTTTTTTCTACTTACATAGAGTCAATGATTCCAGGACCATATAATACTCCTTCTGTGTCCTCTGCAGACTCAAAAACATCGATTTGAAAATAAATGGCCCCGCCTATACCGACCAGCAGCTGCATGATCCGATTGTAGCTGCGCATGTAGTCTTCTTTAAATATTTATAACTACAGTTCTAATGCCCCGGTGGTTATGAAATTTACTGAGAGTATTCTTTAGAATATATACTTCAAGAATATGCAATAAAAAAAATATGCATTTTTTGGTCATTCACGACTGTATATGCCCCCTTAAAAGTTATTAACATTTATTTTAGTTAATAAAAAAAATCTTTATTTTGTAGCAGTTAAGCGTTATAGTGCAAACATTCATGAGTGTTTAAAAAAAAAATTTAAATCGGTTCATTTTTGAGTTGTCGGCTGATTTTTGTCCAAAAATAGTGCTTTTGGCCACACTGTGTCAACTTCGAAAGTTTTTGTCTTAGGGTTCTGAAATTTTGTACACATATGTATTTTGACGTGCAGATTACAGGAAAAGTATAGAGAACACGATTGAAGGTGATGTTCATAGCGTTGTCAAGGAAAAAACAAGATTTTTTAGCATTTTTAACGCATTTTTGCTAAAACCTCTAGGTGTATTCTTGACATAGTTATTACCATCACGTTCTCTATATTTTTCCTGTAATCTACATTCGAAAATCCATTTGTATGCCAAATTTGAGCTCTTTAAGGCAAATGGTTTGGAAGATCAGGGGGGGGGGAGGGGCGAGGAATGGTCTATTTTTTAAAACAAAAATGTCCTAAAAAGGCATTTTTATCCCCCCTTATCGCCCAAACTATTAGACTTAGATTGCTGAAATTTGGTACACTTAAATAGTTTGATGTGTAGATTACAGGAAAAATATAGGGGGCATTCATGGAGACGGTCATCATAGTGTTTTCGAGCTAAAAATCACGACTTTTAGAAAAAATGCATAAAAATAACTCCGCCCCTCCCCTTTAACTTCAAAATGTTTTGATTTAATGTGCTAAAATTTGGTACAAATATGTATTCTCACTTGTAGATTACAGAAAAAATATAGAGAAGGTTATTGGGTGTGATTGGCATAGCGCAATTGAGCAAAAACTACTATTTTTGAACATTTTTAATGCTTTTTTTGATAAAACGTCTTGCTATATCCTAGACATAGATATTACCACCACCTTCTCTATATTTTTCCTGTAATCTGCATAAGAAAATACATTTGTGTGCCAAATTTAAAATCTTTAAGTTAAATTGTTTAGCAGAGTAGGCTGGAGAATGATCCAATTTTTAGGAAAAAATAAATAAAAATGTACTATTTTCTATAATATTGTCTTGTAATTTACAAGTGAAAATACGTATGTGTACCAATTTAGAACTCTTTGTTTGTTAATATAACAATATTTAAAAATTTATTTATTTATTTATTTACAAATGACGGGTTGAACCCTTTCGTACAAAGTACTCCTAAATCTAAAAAAGAAATTGCAATAGCAACATATTGAGAACATAATAACTGAATGATAGGCTTGGCTATGCTAATCATTATTTTCAAATATAATTCGGCGCAATAACAATTTAAATCTTTCGATATCAGATTCAAAGAAGTCGATTCTGTCGCAAAAATTATTTGCCTCTCTGCTTAATCTACTAATTTAAAAGTTTTAAAGCAATTACTAGTTTTTTCTGGGCATATTATTATTATTTAAAATAAATATTATTCAAAAACAATAACGTTTTATAAAAGCTAAATTGAAATAAATTATATTTTTAAATTAGGATCTAAATTTAATAATAAGGGAATAGGTTCGGTTGTGGGCACCCTTTTTGTTTTTGACCCATAACTTGTGCTTAATAAATATGACACGGCCATTAACGTATGTATGGAAAGCTAGAGACCTTAGCTAACTTCTGGTAAGGAAACTAAATTGATTCCGTAGAATAGAAAAATTATTGTTATAAATTTAATAAAGTGGTCATTTTTTGCAAAAATGAAATTTTGGTTCGGTTGTGGGCACCCTTAAAAAAATTGCTAAAAATAGGGAAAAATGAACTTCAACCACCTCAAATATGAAAAAATATTAATTTAATTATTAATTATATGAGTATACATGAAATTATTTAAATTATTTTAAGTTTAATTTCAAAAGTAAAACTTATTTATTTTAAGGAAGTTCTACCGTAAATCGAATAATCAAACATATTTTGATAAAACTTGGTGTACTGCTAGAAAAAGTTTCTAAAATTTTGTAGTTAAATTTTTGAGACCTGTAGGTTCTTGAGAAAAAAGTTATGATCGATATATTTTTTCACTGTTTAACCTGTTTAACATTGATTCTTATGAGAATTCATTACTCTGTCACATATATTTTAGTACTAAAAATTATTAAATGACCAGATAGTGATCAAAGTTTTTATAGTTAAACACAGATATCTAATGAGCCGATATTGTATTTAAAAAAGGACAATGGGTTCTTGTGAGAATTACAATAAATTAATTTGTAAAAATATTTCACGTTTTACACGATACAGTTCAGACGTTCTGACATTTTAAAATGTTGATTTTGATCGCACATGAAAAATAGTCATATTTAAAAAGTAAATAAAATTAAAAAAGTTAATAAATACTATTATTTAATTATTTATTAGTAAAATTAAATTTAAACCTAGCCTCAAAATAATGGTCTCTGTTTTTACTAGTATTGTCATACGATAGAACTTCCTTAAAGGCTTTCAGCGGCAAAATTATCGCATAAGATAAAACTTTTCACATCCACTTCAGTCCCCCTTCAATGTAATTCACTTCGACTTTACTTCCACTTCACTTCCATTTCACTTCCACTTCACATCCACTTCAATTCTGCTGTATATCCACATTAATTCTACTTCCTTTTTAAGTTCACTTCACTTCCACTTCACTTTCACTACATTTCCATTTCAGTTTCACTTAACTTCCACTTCACTTCCTCTTCACATCGATATACCGACTATCCTTGTCTCTCTTTGTCTCCTTCTTTCACGCATCGAACCTAAAATGCACAACTATTGTCATTACATGACGGACGCTTAAGTCTCGTTATAAGAATTTTGTCCCTAGATCACTCCCAGAAACCACTGGAAACCCTTAAAATTTGTGAAACACTATTAATAGTTGTGAGAAACTACTTTTGATTTCATCCAACACGATATTTCGCGATTTATCTAAAAAAATATTGGTGCCCACAACCGCACCAGTTTGAGTGCGCACAACCGAACTTTGCAATCATGTTAAAACGTCTAGAAAAAAATTTTTGATAAACATTGTTGTGATACTCGGTATTGGATTAAAAAATATATTATATTTACTGTGTAAATATGCATTAGACATACATTTTTAATTGATTCGCTTTGGTTTGTGCCACTTTTAAAAATGTTTAAAAACACTTTTATTTTAATTTCAATTTGGAAAAAATTAATTTCTTTGCAGCAAAAAGTACAGGTGTCCTCTCAATTTTGTATTCTCGCAAAAAACTACGTGCGGTCATACCACACGCTTGACATTTGTCACATTTGACAAATATCTTTTCTGTCAAAAGTTTCGCAGGGGTGCCCACAACCGAACCATGCCCTGAACCGAACCTTTTCCCCTATTAATAATAGCATTAATTTTTAAATACTTAAAATTTTTATTATTTTTTTACAAATTTTTAATTAACAATTTTTCCATGCTTTATTGATTCTTTTTTTTAATTTCAAAATAAACTTTCATATTTATCTGTTCATATTCTTTATTATTCGTAATATGTAATGCGTTTTACGGACAGTTAATGTATTTAAAAGGTAACTGTAAGTCATTGATTAGTATTCGAAATTATGATTCCAATTTATATTTTTTTTAATACACTACCGTCGGAAATTGTTAGTCCGATCGATTGGAGCGGATCAAAAAAGCACAACTCAAATAAAACCATGATATCTTGGTTAAAAATTAAGATAGAAATTGGGCTTCTAAAAATTTGGAAAGCTTATTAAATTCTATTTTAGAATAGCTATTAGTTAAATTTTTTAGAAATTTCAAAGTGATTTTATTAGTTGATGAGTTAGACAAAAAAATTCTCAAATTTTTCAATTATCGTTCACGAAGTTCAGTTCGTTACCTGATATAGAAAAATTGAAAAAAAAACATAGAAATTTATATTATTCTCTTCGTTCAATTGACAGCTTTAATTTGAGCCAAAGGAACTTGAAAAATATTGAGTGGTTCACGAGATATGACTAAATAAGTCTGAGCATGTTTATCTCAAAAACCTTCATTTTTAGGCAAAAATCACGGTTTTAACTGATTTTTGAGAAAAACAGGCTCGGACATATTTAGTCATATCTCGTGAACCACTCAATATTTTTCAAGTTCCTTTGGCTCAAATTAAAGCTGTCAATTGAACGAAGAGAATAATATAAATTTCTATGTTTTTTTTTCAATTTTTCTATATCAGGTAACGAACTGAACTTCGTGAACGATAATTGAAAAATTTGAGAATTTTTTTGTCTAACTCATCAACTAATAAAATCACTTTGAAATTTCTAAAAAATTTAACTAATAGCTATTCTAAAATAGAATTTAATAAGCTTTCCAAATTTTTAGAAGCCCAATTTCTATCTTAATTTTTAACCAAGATATCATGGTTTTATTTGAGTTGTGCTTTTTTGATCCGCTCCAATCGATCGGACTAACAATTTCCGACGGTAGTGTATACCAAAATTTTTTAATTTCTTTAGAAATACTTTTATTCATTCTGTATAATTTTTTTGAAAGAGAGTCATTTCTGTAATTAAATGTTTGAAATATTTCACTCAAATTTAGAAAAATTTTAATAATTATATATTCTTCAATGTTTTAAATTTATTTAATATTTTTTTAAGTTTTAATTCATCTTTTCATTTAGAGATTTTGTTTTTTAATTTCAAATTTTTTTTCTTTTCTGTGTACATTTTTATTGTTCTGACAAACTTATTCTAAAACAAAGTATTCTAGAAAAGCAAAGTATTAATTTTATTAATTAAATTTTTTCTTAAATTTATCAAAAGTTTTTAATTAAAAACATTTGATTGCTTTAAGTTTTTATTTTTTAACTAGTAAAGTAGTAACAGCGGTATAATGATTTATTATTCAATCTTATTATTAATTTTAATGAAACATTATTAAGGTATGAATTTTTTATTTAAAATGGATATACATATTTATTTAAAATATATTAAATTAAAAAGTGATAATTAACCCTTAGTCTTTTATAATGCATTATTGGAAGCAAATAAAACATAAATACATAACAGTAACAATACCTACACGCCACAACCGCACATTGAACCATGTGTGTTGATGACCACCCTTCGAATTTTAATAATTAATATTAATAATATACAATAAAATTATTATTTTATAATATTAATATATAATACAATAATTTCAACCAGCTTAACCTTAAAATCTAAAAGAGTCCAACGTTACTTCGAAGAATTTCACAATGCAATATTTTATGTTAATATATTCCATATAACATTATTTTTAATATTAATAATATTAATAATAATAATATTATTATATATATGGGACGTTTCACGTCAACCGGCTCAGAGCTCCTTCCAAAATTCTAATCAACGAAAATCAACTTATTATGGTTAAAAATAATCGTCAGCTTATACTCTTTTGAATAAAAAGTGGCGAATTCAAAAATTCAAAATGGCGTCCTTAATGCACTACTTTTTGCATATTTTTTTACTAACCCAGCTAACATTAAATGTATTAATTAGCTTCAGAAAAGAATTGTAACTTGTTGGATAATAGGTCACTCTTAAGTTTTTGGGGTCGCTAATTGTAAATCTAATGTTAAATTTAATAAAATTCGTAATTCAAAATGGCGGATCCAATATGGCGACCAAAATTTTTAAAAAATTATCAAATTTGCTTGAAACTTGCTATTTGAGGGTTTTTGGGGTCGCTGATTACGAATCTGAAATAAGATTTAAAAAATTTCAAAAATCAAAATGGCGGATCCAATATGGCGACCAAAATTTTTAAAAAATTATCAGATTTGCTTAAAACTTGTTACTTGTGGGTTCTTGGGGTCGCTAATTTTGAATCTAATGTTAAATTTTCAAAATTAAATATGGAGGATCCAATATGTCAACCAAAATATTAAAAAGTTTATCAGATTTGCTTGAGACTTGTTTGAAAGTTGTTGTTGTGTTGTGAGTTTGATTTAGTGCAGTTTACAGTCGAATTCAGACATCAAATGGATGCTCAGTCGTGTGCAGAGCTTTAAACCCTATTGCGCATGTATGTAACCCTTTGTACACTACTGCGCATGTCATAAATTTTTTAAACACTACTGCGCATGAATTAAAGCTAGACCTCTTCAGTAGAATTCGACTGTAAACTGCACTTAATCTGATAACACAGCCACACAAAAAAAAATAAAGTTCCCTGACCTGGGTAAGAGACACAATTTTTTCTATGTATTTTGATGCGTTGAATCCGAATCCGTCATCAGAATTGGTCCATCAGATCAAGTGTTGACCCTAACCTCAAAATTAATAAAAGGACACTTTTTGAACATTAGAATTTGAACTCGACTTAACTTCAATACATGCCTAGGACCAATAGAAAGCTTGAATTATTACCTTTAAAATGCCTTTTTAGAAATTGTTCTTAAAATACTTAAAATATGACTTTTTTCCATATGTTAAAAACACATCAATTATTGATGTGAAAACAAATCGTGAAATACAACCAATCGTTGTATTTTCGTTAAAAAAAAAAGAAATTCTAAAAAAAGAATTTCTAATTCATTAAAACTACCAAGGACGGCGGAGCCGGGGGGGGGCACAGGGGCAATGCCCCCCCCTAGAAATACCTCGAGGGGGCAATGTATGGGCTTGCCCCCCTCTGAAAATTGACTTATAATTTTAATTTTTAAATAAATATGTAAATAACTTTTTAAAAAAGTACAATCTTCTTAGTTTTAAGTTCAATAACATTTTATACAATAATTAATGTAAATATCAGGGTTGCTATGACTTTCTTAGAACAAAATTCCATGACTTTTCCAGGTTTTGCAGACCTTTAATGTGCATTTTTTGGTCCGAGTCTTTACTTTAATGTATTCCTACGTATATTTTTCTACACTAAATCCGCATTCAAAGTCAAAATGATTAGATTAACTAAAATTTTTTAGATAATCTTAAAAAAGCGATTTTTTCGTGTTTTCATCAATTTTTTTAAAGATTATTTCAAAAATTTTAACCAATCTGATTATTCAGTGAAAAAAAGTAAGTAGAAATACACTCCCGTGTAGAAAAGTTCCCAGTAATTCCCAGTTTGTACGTGGGCGCAAGTTGGGGTCAGCCTGGAGTTCCCAGTTTTTATCAAATACGTAAATTGTTACTAAATAATAGTTTCAATACTAAACTTATCGTCAATCTGGCTTTATATATTGCAATTTCCCTTCATTTCAGTTTAAAAATTCATGAAATTCGGTCAAAGCGCTCAAAGTTTCCCATGCAAAATGCATGGGGAAAAAAACTTTTCATAGAATTGATATAAAACCCATGAAAATTAACATTTTTCGATCGGATAAAGCTGTTTCTCCTCAGGAAAGTTTAAAGAATAAGATCCAATAATTTATTTAAGAAATTTTTTATTATTAACTATTTTTTAAAGAGCCATAAAAAATCTTCATAAACGAAAAAAAAGAATGTAAGATCGTTAAAAAATATTCATTACGACTTTTTACAACATTTTCCACCAAAACTTCCTTTAATTACATAAAAATTAGTTACGAACAATTAGTGGATGTATTTTTTAATTCGTTTGAACAAATTAATATTGTTTATCTGAAACTATTTATCTAATAGAGTTAGAGAGTTGTAACTTTTTTCTAATATTGCATCTATTTAAGTTAAGTAAATCCTAATATTAGAAAAAAACTAAAATATAAAAATATAAAAATTGTTTAAACAAATTAATATTGTTTATTTGCAATTTTTCATCTAATTGAGTTACAGGGTTGTAACTTTTTATTAATTTTGCAGTTTTTCAATCTTAGTAAAGCCTAATATTAATTGTAAAGTAAAATCAACAATTATAAAAATTGTTTAAACAAATTAATATTGTTAATATCAATATTGTAATACAGTTCCCTAACTGTATTTAAGTTGCGAATAAACAATATTAATTTATTTAAAAGAGTTTCATAATTATGGATCTTCGTTTACTATAAGTTTTGGGTGTTTATAGGCTTAAAATTTGCAAAATTAAGAAAAAGTTAAACTCTCTAGCTTAATTCGATGAATGATTGCAAATAAACAACATTAGTTTGTTTAACCAATTTTTATAATTGTGGATTTTCGTTTATTATTAATATTCAGCTTTGGTATTCTTAAAAAGTTGCAAAATTAAAAGAAAATTTTAAATCTAAAGCTCAATAAGATAAAAAGTTGCAAATAAACAATATTGATTTGTTTAAACAATATTTGTGTTTGTGGATTTTCGTTTATTATTAGTATTGGGCTTTTATAGGTTTGAAAAGTTGCAAAGTTAATAAAAAGTTACAACACTCTAGCTCTATTAGATGAAAAGTTGCAAATAAACAGTATTAATTTGTTTAAACAATTTTAATAATTTTCTATTTTAGTTTTTTTCTAATGTTAGGCTTTACTTAACTTATATAGTTGCAACATTTGAAAAAAGTTACAACTTTCTAGCTCTATTAGATGAAAAGTTTCAAATAAACAATATTGATTTGTTTAAACAAATTAAAAAATACATGCAACAATTGTTATTAACTAATTTTTATATCATTAAAGAAAATTTTGGTGGAAAATATTGTTAAAAGTTGTAATGAATATTTTTTAACGATCTTACATTTTTACGATCTTTTTTAGTGAATTGGCACTAACCGGGTTGAGCATTACAAGCCCACTAATTTCCCAGTGGGAAGACCCAACTGGGGCCCACCTTAAATTTGGGAAACCCATATGGGGCCAACTGGCGCCCACCCAACTTTTCTACAGTAGCTACTGTAGTGTCTGAGACAAACTTTTGTTTGTGAGGCTGTGTTATCATCCTTCGAGACTGTTTTTAATCAAATTTTAATAAATCTGGATTTGTACTTAACAGAATTTTAAGTTTAGCGAATTTATATTTAATTTAATTTTTGTTTTACAAAATTTCGTTAACACAAACTTCTTATTTAAAGAATTTCTATTTAACCAAATTTTA
Organism: Ganaspis brasiliensis; assembly: GCA_037103525.1. Taxonomy (NCBI): domain Eukaryota; kingdom Metazoa; phylum Arthropoda; class Insecta; order Hymenoptera; family Figitidae; genus Ganaspis; species Ganaspis brasiliensis. Next base: position 1,154,935 of record JAZKLR010000039.1, on the reverse strand, counting down.
ATTCAGCAGAATTTTCTTTTAATTAAAGTTTGAGTAAGACGAAATATTAAATAGTTCAGGGTATCCGACAAAAATGGAAATTTAGCGTTTTATTAATTATATTAAATAACAATTAATGCAACTAAAATATGGGATAAATAATGAAGATTTGGTGAAATGGATATTCTAAAATTAAAAAATTCGTCTTATGAAAAATTCTACTCAATAACAATTCTGTTAAATAAAAATTTGGTTTAATTTCACCGCTAAAAAAAAGCTATCCAAATAGTAGCTAACTCATTTTTCTCAGTGTAAGACAGTGAAGAAACGCTAAGATATAGTAATTTACGAAAAAGTGGATAATTTAAAAAAAAATACTATTAACCAGGATTATTTTGTGCATAAAACATGCTTCATTCAATTTCAAAAATTTTAAAAGTAAGCATTTTTAATAGTAATTCCAGAAAGCGTAGCAACCCTGATTATGTATTTATGTATATATGTATGTCTGTGTAGGTATATATATATATATATATATATATATGTATATGCATTGCCCCCCCTAGAAAAAATACCTTTCGCCGTCCCTGAAAACTATATATATAATATAACAATATAACAATATATAATATAACAAATTAAATTATTGTCATTTACTCACATTCTGGCAAATGTCCATTTATGAAAATGTGTCTAAAAAATAAGTTTTAATTTATGAAAATTATGAATTGTTGCTTAATTGTTTATAAAAATTTTTTATAACAAATGATATTATTAACATTTACTCACATTCTGGCATATGTCCATTTATGCAGAACAAATTAAGAAACTTAGTCTAAAAAAGAAATTTTAATTCATCAAAATTGTGAATTGTTGCTTAATTGTTTATAAAAATTGTTTGCAACTAATTAAATTATTGACAATCACTCACATTAGGGCAAATGTCTATTCATAAAGAATAAATCCAGACACTTGGTCTAAAAAAGAATTTCTAATTCATCAAAATTATGGATTGTTACTTAATTGTTTATAAAAATGGTTTATAACAAATACTTATGACAGAAATTGTTTATTTTTGAACTGAAGTTGTAAAAAAGTGTTTTGTCTTTATATTTAAAAGCTTTTAGTAAAAATTAAAAAATATAAATTCAATTATTATTACATATATGTATAATATAATAACTTAATAAAATAATAACTTTTGAAAAAAGCAAAAATTTAATAATCAGCCTTGACAAATTTTTGCGCAATTTAATAAGCTTTAAATTAAAAAAAATGCATGTTATCCGACAAGAATTATTGTGACCTACAACTTAATTTGGCCACGAAAAGCCGGTTTTCCCATTGTGGTCTTGCAAAAAGTAGTTTATACAATTTCTGTAATAAATAAAAATCAAAATTTCATGTTTTGAACATTTTTAAAGAGAAAAACAAATTTGTTCATTGAAAAATAGTCTTTTTTAACGATTTGATAGCAAATTTGTGAAAAACCAATTTTTCTCTAAATGTAGAAATACATAGGAAAATTAGGTTGTCTAGAGGCATGTGTTAACATGCTTGATTTGGCTTAAATTTGCAGAAGCATTTTTTTTAGTATACTTTAATCAATTTTCTGGGAGAAGACAGAAGTTTTAAAAACATCGTCCAAAATTAAGGTTAATATTAATAATAATATATAATGTATATTCCAAAAATTTTAACCCGCTTCACTTTAAAATCTAAAAAAATCCGCAAAAATATAACAATGCACTAAAGTTATCGACCTTTTAAATTTTTTAATAACGAAGTATGTACCTCTATGTAATGTATAGAAATGCTGTATTAAAGACGCACCTTAAAGTTATCTGTCAGTAGCCAAAAATGACTTTATACAAACTGAATTTCAGTGAAATGAACCCTATCGTTAAACAATCTCTAAATCATTGGTAGAAATCATTAATTCCCTTGTAAAGAGCGGACAAAATTATGGAAATCGATTGGATGCTTAAAACATTTTTGGTTGGGTTTTTGTCAAACCAACATCAGATTTTCATGCAGGGACTAAGAGCCGCTAAATAAAAATTTAACAATTTTATTTAGAATTAATTTTTCATATCGATACGGATAGACAAAATGAATTTTTCTCATTTTACGGTTTTTAGCTGTATTGTCGACTTTGACTGCTTTAAATTCCTAAAGTAACAATTTTCGCTTTAAATCAGTAATCAACGATCTAAATTCTATATAAAACAGCAATTTAAATTTTAAATCAGTAATCAGCAATCTTAAAACTACGTATGAAAAAAAAATTAATTAAACATCATAGTTTTGCATTTTTAATACACTGAGAAAAATGTTTAGTCATAGCAACGAAAATTTGGTTGAGCCAACCAAATTATTTGGTTGTTATTTAGTCAACCAAACTATTTGGTTGAGACAACTAAATTATTTGGTTCAGTGTTGTTTGTTGGCATAACAAAAACTTTTGGTTGTCACAACTATATTTTTTTATTCGGGATAACAAAAATTTTGGTTGTCATAAAAAAAATTTTTATTTGGGAGCTAAGTAGCCCAGGTGCGAATTTTCGGACGGACAACACATATAATTATATAATTCACATGTTATAAATTTAATTACACAAATATAATCAGATGAGAATGTAGAAATTTCATATTAATGAAAACCTGAAACAGAAAAATTTCATTAATCATGAAGATTCGAACCCGGGTTTTCCAGCTGCCAGTCCAGTAGGCTAACCACCAGCCCATGAGAGATATGAGTGACCAATATGGAAAAAACCTTATAGCTAGACGGTTCAGTAACAGACACCGTTGGCTCAACTATCAGACCCAGGTTCGGCCGACCGTCTGGTATTGGTTTTTATTTAGATTTTATTTATATTATTATCGGCAGCTTACTTACAAACTAATCACCAATTTTTTTTTAAAATTGTTTGGTTGTCACAACCAAATTATGTTTGGATGTCACAACCAATTTCTGTTTGGTTGTCACAACCAAATTATATTTGTTTTTTCACAACTAAATTATGTTTGGTTCAACCAAATAAGAGCAACAAAATAATATGGTTGTCCCAAACACCTTGATGTGTTACGCCAACCAAATCGTTTTGTTATACCAATGAAAATATTGTTGTTACAACCAACAATGGTCAACTAAAAAATATTGTTAGTAAAACTAAACCTTTTTTCTCAGTGTAAGAATAGACAAAATGAATTTTTAGTATTTTACGAATTTTAGTTAAAATGTTGCCAACTCAACTAATTTTGGCTGCTTTAAATTAATAAAATGATAATTTTAACTTCTAATCAATAATTAGCGATCTTAGAAAAGAAAAATAATTATTAAACAACGTAGCTTTGCATATTAATACGATCAGACAAAAAAAGCTATTTTAACGATTTTTACACCTTTTGACTGCTCTAAACTCCTAAAAAATGACAATTTTAACTTTTAATCAGTAATCAGCAATCTAGAAACTGCATATAAAAAAGTAAAATAACGATTTAAACGACATAATTTTGCATATCAGTATGGATAGATAACATGCATTTCTTTTATTTTACGATTTTTTGCTATTTTGATGATTTTGACTCCTTTTAACTGCTCTAAACTCCTAAAATGACCATTTTAAAAGCTAATCAGTAGTAAGTGATCTGAGAACTAAGTATAGAAAAGAAAAATAATTATTAAAGAACATTATTTTGCATGTCAATACGGAAAAACAGCATGAACTTTTAATATTTTACAATTTGTAGCTATTTTGACGATTTCGACTAATTTTGAGTGCACTAAGCTCCTAAAATCACAATTTCAACTTCCAATTAGAAGTCAGCGATCTAAGAACTACGAATTGAAAAGAAAAATAATTATTAAACAATATATTTTTTCATATTAATGCGAACAAACCTAATGAATTTCTGTTATTTTACGATTTTTTTTGCTATTTTGATGATTTTTACTGATTTTGACTGCTTTAAACTCCTAAAATGACAAATTTAACTTCAAATCAGTTATCGTCGATCTAAAAACTGCGTATTAAAAGAAAACTTACTAATTAAACAACACAATTTGACACAAAAATGCGGACAGACCAAATTTTTTTTTTATTTTTTACGATTTTTAGCCATATTAGGTGCATTAAAAATTTTAATTGTACAATTTAACTATAGATCCTTAATCTACGATCCAAAAAGCACCTTGTACAGAAGCAAATTCATTAATTTCACACCACAATTCTACACAGCAGTGCGGACAGACAAAAATAATTTTTAAATTTTTTTACTTTTTTGTGATTTTGACTGATTCTAACTATTAAACTATCAATGTTGATCTCAAATTCACAATCTGCGACCAAAAAACATCTAGAAGACATAAAAAACTACAAGTTTCTTTCAATGATTCAACAAAATTGTGTAAACATTAAAATCTCAAATTTTAATTTTTTTGCATTTATTCGCGATTTTGACCCAGTAAAACTTTTAAATTTACATTTTTTACACCAAATTCACAATCTGCGACCTAAAAAACATCTAGGAGACATGGAAAACTACAAGTTTCTTTCATTGACCCAACACAATTGCGTGGACAGACAAAAATTCAATTGTACTTTATTATTATTAATAATTAATAATTAATAATTTTAAAAGTAAACTTAGCGTTTTTCTGTTCATGTTTTCATTTGTTTAAATGATTTTTTTTAATATAGCCTCTGCGTTATAAAAGATAAATTTCAAAATAAAATTGTTTACAGTAACTATCATTTAGACACAAAACTTACTTTAAAAATTGTTATTTTGTACAGACACAGGTACATCACCTGAAATTAAAGGTTTTAACATTAATCAATTAAATAAATGAGTAATTTCGTTTGACATTAAAGTTGAAGTCTCAGATTTTTTTCTATTTTCGACTACAATTAGTGATTAGAGAGAAAATTAGTATATCAAGTATTGATTTGATATTGTTAATATTTTTCAATATTTGTATTAACAATTTGTATTAACAAATTAAGTAACTTTTTCTTCATTTAATCATAACTTTTTTTCTATTAATAATACGAAGAAATGCCTAAAATGTTTTTCATTCGTAATAAGTTGCACTTTTATAAAAAAATGTAATCCTCTAAAAATTAATAATTTTTCAATTGTTTATTTAAAAAATAATTTTATTTTTTAATTTTTAACGCTGTTCTCAAGCTATTTCGAGGCTAAAAAAATCATGAATATTATTTAGGGTACCATCAAAAACTTATTAAAGTTTGGCGATGACCTTATTTTGCATTTTCGAGATAACATTTTTTGAAGTTGGCTATTCATGGTTGGCCGTCTAATGACTCGCACAACAGCGAATAACACAGACCTGCAAAATTCCATTCATGTCGTGAGAAGCAAAATGAAAAGTGATTCTTATAGATTTTTTGACTCAGAATCTGAATCTGACCTTAAAAATGGTCCATTACGTTAGAATTTTTTGTAATATTAGCTTAAATGAACAAAAATTGTCATTTTGGCAATTTTCGTGAATTTTTTGTGGCTTACTAGATTTTTATTCATTCTTCTAAATTGTATCGTAAAATACTACCCTTAAGCTTCAAATACCAATTTTTGAAAATTATTTTACTATTCCTTACGAAAAAGTTATGCAGATTTTAAGTTTTTCAATTAATCATATATGTATAAAAAACTCCCTAAATAACTTGTAGTGAGTTTTCACTCCACAAAGAGTGATAATTGAGTCACTCCAATTAGAGTAAGAAACACTCTTTAAAACAGTGAAATTTCACTCTTATAAAATGAAATTTTACTCCAGTTGGAGTGGAAATTCACTCCAAAATTAGAGTGAGTGTTTACTTTCTGCTTGTCGTGAATTTCCGCTTGAATTGGAATATAAATTCACTCTGAGAGTGAGATGTTACTCTTTTAAAGAGTGTTTCTTACTCTAATTGGAGTGACTTAATTATCACTCTTCGTGAAGTGAAACTCACTACAAGATATTTAGAGACGTTTTTTATACATACATAAATGATTAATTGAAAAACTTTAAATCTGTATAACTTTTTCGTAAGGAATAGTAAAATAATTTTCAAAAATATGTATTTTAAGCTTAAAAGTAGTACTTTATTTAGACATTTTGTTCATTTAGGCTAATATTACAAAAAAGTCTAACGTAATGAGCCATTTTTAAGGTCAGATTCTGATTCTGAGTCAAAAAATCTATAAGAATCACTTTCCATTTTATTTCTCACGACATGAATGAAATTTTGCAGGTCTGTGTTATTTGCTGCCGTGCGAGTCGGCCAAACATGAATAGCCAAATTCAAAAAATTTTATCTCGAAAATGCAAAATAGGGTCATTGCCAAATTTTAATATGTTTTTGATGGTACCCTAAATAATATTCATGAATTGTTTTAGCCTCGAAATAGCTTGAGAACAGCGTTAAAAATTAAAAAATAACATTATTTTTTAACTAATCAATTGAAAAATTATTAATTTTTAGAGGATTAAATTTTTTTATAAAAGTACAACTTTGTTAATACAAATTGTTAATACAAATCTTGAAAAATATTATCAATATCAAATCAAAACTTGGTATACTTATTTTTCACACTAATCACTAATTGTATTTGAAAATAGAAAAAAATCTTAGGCTTGAAATTTAATCTCATATGATTTTATTTACGTAAATTAAAGAAATATTGAACCCATCAATTAATTCAAAAAAATAAAATATTTAATAATTAGAAACTAAAAATCTTTCAAATTTTAGCTGATGTACAAAATAACACACACCAAGGTTTGTAAAATATGAAAATCGTCATGGCAAGTTTTGTGTCAAAATGATACTTACTCATTTATTGAGTTTTTTTGTTGGTTATTTATTGGCTACCAATAATGGGCCAGTATTGGCTACCTATGATTGGCAAAGTCGTGATCATCCCAAGAGTTCACCAATGGTGGTCCAATAGTGTCTGCCAATTGTTTGACATTACTTTCTCCCCTGACTCCCATTATTGGATCATTAATGAATCAATCGTTTACTTTCTATTGGGTGTATTGACAACCATATAAATCCCGAAAAAAACTCACTTTCTAGCCAGCTCCATTTTTTTTATATGGAACCCGGATTGAACCGGATAAACGCCAACACTAACACTTTCGGATTGAAACCGTGTATGGCTTCCGTATAGTAAGCTGGTTGAAAATTTTTAATTTTATTTTTCTGACGGGTAGGACCCGAATAAAACCGGGTAGGAACTATTTCTGTGTTGACAACCATATGAATCACGGAAAGAACCCACTTTCCAACCGGTTCTACTACTGTCATATAAAACCCGGATTGAACCGGATAGACGCCAACAATATCACTTCCGGATTGAAACCGTGTAGCTTCCGTATAGTTAGATGGTTAAAGTTTGTTAATTTTATTTTCTTGACGGGTATGTTACTTATGCTTTCTGTCATTTTTGTTGTTTGTATAGACGAAGATTTTGATGCACATTTGAAGAAAAAGTAATAAATAAAATAAAATCTTAATCCTTACGTAATTTTGTGTCTAAACAAGTTTTGTAACAGTTTTTTCTCAAGTTGGTAAAGTTATTTAAATTTATAATTTAGAATGAGTACTTAACGTTATAATATTGTTTATTTATCGTATAATAATATCCTAAAATGATTTTACTAATTCAGAGTTCGTATATATATTTTTACTGGGGATTAAAAAATGGTGTCATATGGATAGATAGGCCTATCTCAATGTAATTATTTGCATATTTTCGATTTTACACTTTTTTCAATAATGTTTTGAGCCAAATAATTAAAATTTTTTATTTTCCACCATAAAATGTGATGTTATTGTTAGAGAATTTGATATATCGATATTATTTGATATTTTATTACTTTTTACTGTTAAGCTATTAAGTTGAAGTTTTTAGAAATGTTATTTCTTGATAAATTTCGTAAAATGATTAAACATTAGTTTAAGTTAAAAAAAAAAATTTTATCCCTGTGGCCATAAGTTACCTTATAAATTTTACTTTCATCCGGTATAAAACATTTTAATATATTTTATTCGGTTTGGATTCTACAGCAATAAATCGAAAGAGTGTCCAACTTGGGGCCCTCTCCCCTATGTATATCATTTTGACGAATAAAATAAAAATTCCGATATTCTTTCCATTTTTCTATTACTTTTTCAAGAATTTCAGGATTTCTTTTTTATATCCAATAATTCAATATTCAAATTTTCCAAAAATAAAAAAGAATAAATATGTCGTAGAAAAGGACGTAGAAAAAACGTCTTTTTGGATCCCAATAAAATATTTTTCAATAGGGCTGTGTACCAAGTTACGTAAAAATTTAATAAAAAATTTAATATTAGTCCGCTATATTGGGTCCGCCATTTTGGATTATTGAAAAATGACTTCAGATTCGTACTCAGGGACCCCAAAAACCCACGGGTACTAAGTTTTATCTAGTTCGACCTATTTTTTAAGATTTGGTACACTAGGATAATATTTTACAAAAAAAATTACTTCAGTCGCCATATTGGAGCCGGCATCCTGTATTTTCGTATATGTTTTTGCGAATATTTACAGCTGAGAACTTAAAGACACGATATTTTGTTGCTTTAACCTAATCTATTTTGTTGTTCTACATGAAAATATGGATTAAAAAGTCTTTTTTGAGAAACAAATAGTGTTTTTTGTTAAATAATTGTTTATAACTTTTAACATGTTTGTTATAAACAAATTTTGATAACAGAATCTGAAAGAGCGATAAACTTTAGGTTGAAAATGGTTTGTTTTAAATTTTTAGAAAATTTTTTTATTGCCAAGAAATAGCCTTAAAATTTTGATAAAATTTGTGTTCTCTTGGGCGTTAATGGGTTAAAAAAGTTATTAATAATAACAAAAAAAAAATTGAAAAAAGGCAAGAATTTTGTTAATACTTTAAAATATTTACAATAAAATGATTAATTTTTTACGCCAAAGAGGTGACAAAATTGAAAAAAGGTGAAAAAGGGTGAAAAGGTGACTGTCTGTGATGCCTGCATTAATTGAACAATTTTTTGCAATGTTATGAATAAATTCTCGGAAAAAATACATAAGCAAAATATTACGTAAGTTAGGGGGGGTTGGTGGATCAAAAACTTAAGGAGGCAGTTAAAATTAAAGAAAAATGCATTACGTAATTTATGGAAGTTTAGTAGTATGTATAAATCGACAAGTACTCTGTTAACCTGAACTAGTTAAAAATAACTAAATTGAAAGCAAAAAGTCAGTCACTAATACAATATTGTTACTGGCTGAAAATGTTATTTATGGATATGTCTGAAAATGAACAAAATTGTGAATATGCAGATTTTTGTTTTAATTAAATTGAGAGAATAAAATTAATTGTTGTTATTAACATATGTCAAAAGAAATGACGAACTTAAGATTTTTACTTTGACCTTCTATTTCTATTTTCATTCCTTAAGATGTATCTAAAGAGAAAAACGTAGTTCGACCCAAAAGTTAGTTCGTGTTCTCTTTTTACAGGCATGGCCGGAAGGGGGGGGGGGGGGAGTTGTGAAGTTTTAGAAACTGATTTCTACGGGAATTTACTTAATTTCTATATCTAAAAATGAATTTTGGCTTCTTCTGAATGTTAATTTGGATTCAGTGACTTTAATAACATAAAAATTGAATATTGTGGCAACCTTTTAAATAGTGTTTTTTTTTGTACAAATCTCCCTGATGAAAATGGTATATTGACCAAAATCGTAACTGCTCATTTTTTCAAGATATATGTAGTTACACATCACAGCCAAAAATTCTGCGACCACAAACAACTTCCGCTATTAACCCATTAATGCTGAGGTCTAAACTGTAAGTGGTGGATCAGAAAAATCAATAAAAACGGAAGTATTTGGTCAAAAAATGGTAAAAAAATGTCCAAAGAAAATTTTGTATGGAGAAAATTTTTTTTTTTACAGTTACAATGAGGGTATTTTGTCAAACTATAAGTAAAAAAGCACCAAAAAAAACCTATAAAAATGTTTTTTCAAAGGAAAACAAATATTTTTTTGCAATTTTTTTTGCAATTTATCAATATTTTTTAACAAAATATCATTATTTTAATTGATTTTTCTTATCTAGCACTTACTGTTTTGGCCTTGAAAGTAATGTATAAAAACACTCACATTAAGGATAATAAATTGAGTCTATTTCCTTCCATGTTTGTAATTTGTAATCGTTGAAAATTTATTTCAATAACCTTCCTTAGATCATTTACTGTCTTCTCAAATTACAAACATGGAAGGAAATAGACTCAATTTATTATCCTTAATGTGAGTGTTTTAATACATTAATTCCAAGGCCAAAACAGTAAGTGCTAGATAAGAAAAATCAATGAAAATAATGATATTTTGTTAAAAAATATTGATAAATTGCAAAAAAAAATTGCAAAAAAATATTTGTTTTCCTTTGAAAAAACATTTTTATATGTTTTTTTTTTGGTATTTTTTTACTCATAGTTTGACAAAATACCCTCATTGTAACTGTAAAAAAAAAAATTTTCTCCATACAAATTTTTTTTTGGACATTTTTTACCATGTTTTGACCAAATACTTCCGTTTTTATTGATATTTCTGATCCAGCACTTACAGTTTAGGCCTCAGCATTAATGGGTTAATAGCGCGAGTTGTTTATGGTCGCAGAATTTTTGGTTGTGATGTATAACTACATATATCTTGAAAAAATTAGCAGTTACGATTTTTGTCAATATAGCATTTTCATCAGGGTGATTTATAGAAAAAAAAAAAACACTAATCAAAAGGTTGCCACAATGAAAGTTGATAATATCGTCTTTCCTGCACTGTGTGTTTTCTTGAAACTTGTTACTCGGGGGTTTTTGGGGTCGCTTTACAAGATTTCGGGCTGAGAATTTATTTTTATTCAAATGCAAAACCAATATGGTGTCTTTTTTGCACATTATCGTAGTGGGCGTGAAAAGTTGTACTGATCAAATCAGTTGTAGAATCTGAAATACCGTCAATATCTTTACAGAAATTTTACAGTATATTCTTGAAAGACTGTACTTTTGAAATGTATAAAAAACAAAAATCGATTTTTTCAAAATTCTAGACCAAAATTTAAAAGAACACACCGGTACATCGAAGAATTTAACAATGAACTAATTTATATTAAGGATAATGACTTTATCACTCGGTCATTTATTATTAAAATAAGATAAAATAAAAATATCGCTAACATCTTATTTTAATAATTTATATTATTATATTTATTTTAAAATTAATAATACTATTTGATAATAACATATAATAATATACCTAATATTTATATATAGATTAAAGCAATGTAAATGATCTTAGGAAGGTGAAAGAATAAAAGAGGAAAATAATGACTCAAGTAGTGGAAGAGTGAATGAGGACAGGGCGCGAAAATTTGAAAAGGAGGATATCATGAAAAGTATAAAAAGCAAAGATAGTGAAGTTTTACTTAAGGTAATCGAAAGGTCATTGAAGGATTCGAAAGAAAAATTTAATGAAGCTTGGGATGAAATGGATGAGTTTAGGGAATTAGAGGAAAAAAGGACTAGGCAGATTCAGATGTTATGAAAGGCATTGAAAGAGATTTTAAAGCGATTTGAAGAGTGGGAGACAAATTGGAAAGAGAAAAAGAGTATTTGGAAAAGAATGGAGAATTTAGAGAAAGAAATAATAGGTGAGAATGAGAAGAGTTAGCAGAGAGAGAAGGTAGAAATAGAGACAGTTACATTAAATGAAGGAAAAAGGGGTAGGGAGGGGGGTAGAGGAATAGAAGATGAAGACCTAAAATCCAAAATGGATGAATTTTCGAGGCAAGTAGAACTTATGCAAAGGGAGAAAAGAAAGAGGAATATCGTGGTCAGAGGCATGAAGGTAGATTGGAAAGAAGGCAAAGAAAAAGTAGAAAAACTGTTGTCAAGGATTGGGGCGAAGGTTAGGATTAGAAATGTTAAGAGGCGAGAAGAGATGATAAGAAAAAACCGCAATTGTTGATAGTGGAATTAGAAGATGAGGAGGGTAAGATTAAAGAAATTAGATTAAAGGGTAGGTTCAAAGGACGTGTGGAGCAGGGTGGATCGATTCCGGACTTTTTTCGATTCGAGATTTCTAAAATCATGAATTGACTACTTAGCACCTGAAATACGCCTCTCATGGCAGAATGTAGAAAACAAAAGTTGTTGGTCGCGTCATTAACTACCGAAATGGTATGTATGATCAAAGCCGTAGGACAAACCCTTCCCGAGATACGAGCGAATAGGCGACGCGCCGCAGCGCAAGATAAAAATTGTTGCAGCTCTCAGCTAACCTGTGTTGGTTACCCAGAACCCACCACGTGGAGGTGCCTTCACTTCGGGTTCCTCCCAAGCCCAACCCAATCAACCTACCATATTTCAAGCTTGTTTTAGTCTGAATCTGTATCAAATTTATTGATAAAATCAGATTTTGTACTAAACTTTGACATTTGTTGCCTAGATTTCAGTGTAGAGCGTATAAAACGATCACGAGGATGGTATCCAATAACTTTAGAAGATGACATTAGAAGATTCTCTCGACTGATACGGTGTGAGAGGGAAATTCACTAAATTTCCACATCTGTGCAGTGTCTCCCGACAATCCTTTTATGAGCTATTCTTTAGGAACTGAACGAAGAATTGGTGGAACAGTCAAGGTAATAGTCTTCCTGTTAATCATATCGTAACAATTATTAGCTTTGAAATTCAGCTTTGGCACTTTATTACATCTAACCCATCCATTTACAGTTTTATAAGCTCTACACTGAAATCCAGGCAACAACTGCCAAAGTTTAGTACAAAATCTTATTTTATCAATAAATTTGATACAGATTCAGACTAAAACAAGCCTGACATATGGTCGTTTGGTTAGGTTGGGCTTGGGAGGAACCCGAAGTGAAGGCACCTCCACGTGGTGGGTTCTGGGTAACCAACACAGGTTAGCTGAGAGCTGCAACAATTTTCAGCTTGCGCTGCGGCGCGCTGCCTTTTTGCTCGTATCTCGGAAACTGTTCGTCCTATGGACATGATCATACATACCATTTCGGTAGGTAGTCAATTCACGATTTTAGGCAAATTTCCGAAATTTCAAGGCCGAAGTTGGGGTTGAAGATGCAGTCCGCTTTCAAAACGAAAAATTGCATTGGAATCAGGAAGCACTAAGGCAACTATTCAAAATGGCGGATCCAATATGACGGACGATATTTTGAAAATCGATCGGATTTATTTGAAAATTATCACTCGGGGGTTTTTAGGGTCACTGATCACGAATCTGAAGTAAAAATTTAAAATTTCAAAATGGCGGATCCAATATGGCGGACGATATTTTAAAAATCTGTCGGATATATTTGAAACTTGTTACCCGGGGATTTTGGGGTCGCTGATCACAAATCTAAAGTCAGATTTCAAAAATTCAAAATGTCCCCATTTAATACACTAAAGCGTCGATTCAGTGGACTAAAATGTCCTGTGGTCCACTGAATCGACGAGGTTATTGGCGGAAGGTCACGTAAACAGTCAGGGCCGTATGAAACTTTAAAAGTATATTTCCCAAGTACTTATTTTTTATTTTCTTTAAATTCATACATATTTTGAACTATAATTGGAAAATAAAAGAATGGGAATTTAAAAGAAATATTTAAGTATTAAACTATTGAAAAAATAGTAGGCACTACACGGTTTCGTTTGTAGTAGGGCACCACGCGCCCGCGAAAGTTAGAAGTTAGTACGCCTATGAATATGCGTGTTCGCCGAGCTCAGCGCCCCCTTCTCTCCGATCACCACTTCATCAACAAACTAGACCACTCGACCGACGTCCACTGAATCGACGCTTTAGTGTATGGCGGACGATATTTTGAAAATCGATCGGATTTGTTTGAAAATTGTTACTCGGGGGTTTTTGTGGTGGCTGATCACAAATCTGAAGTCAGATTTTAAAAATTCATAATGTCGGATCCAATATGGAGGACGATGTTTTAAAAATCTGTCGGATATATTTGATACTTGTTACGCGGAGGTTTTTGGGATCGGTGGTCACGAATTAGACGTAAAATTTTAAAAATTAAAAATGGCGGATCCAAAATGGCGGAAGATACTTTATAAAATAGATCGGATTTGATTAAAACTTGCTCCTTGGGAGTTTTTGCAGTCGCTAATCACGAATCTAATGTAAAATTTAAAACATTTAAAAGGGGAGATCCAAAATGGCGGTCGATATTTTAAAATATGATTGGATTAAATTGAAACTTGTTAATTGGGGGGTTTTTGGGTTCGCTGATTACGACTCTGATGACAAATTACAAAAATTTTAAATTACAGATCCAATGTGGCTGATGCTTTGAAAATCGGTTAGATTTTTCTGAAACCATCTGATTAAATATTTCACGTCTTTTATCCATTAAAAGTATTTAAATGTTGCCCGATTCAAACCACAAAGAGGTATTTGTAAAGTGAAGTAACATTAGAATTATGATCAGCGACTGCAAAAACTCCCTAGGATCAACTTTCAACCAAATCCGATCAATTTCATAAAATATCCTCCGCATATTGGATCCGCCGTTTTAAATTTTGTAATTTTTACGTCAAATTCGTGATTAGAGACCCCAAAAACCTCCGAATAACAAATTTCAAATAAATCCAATAGATTTTCAAAATATCGTCCGCCATATTGGATCCGCCATTTTGAATTTTTAAAATCTGACTTCAGATTCGTGATTAGAGAGCCAAAAAACATTTAGACACTTAAAGTCATGAAAATAAAAAAATGTTATAATGAAGCGTACAGTGGGTGCTTACATATTGAAAAAAAAAATTCGACGCCATTTTGGATTTGCCATCTTGATATTTTTAAAAGTACAGTTCATTATTTTCAAGGTTGAATATTACGGACGCGATATTTGAAGTTGAAACATTTTTCTGATTATTGAAAATATGAAAAAAAAAAATTCATTTTTTAAACAAAATTAGCAAAATTTCACATTTTTTTTCAAAAAAGAGTCTATAACTTTTTGAAATTTTTTTTTTTTTTAATTTTGACAACAGATTCTGAAAGATCGATAAAAAATACGTCAGAAATGGTGATTCAAATAATTTTGTTTTCCTCCAAAAACAGAGAAAATGAATGTTGAAAATGTGTACAAAAAAGTGTCCGTCCCGTCCTTAAAGGGTTAAACTCGTTTTTCTCAAAACTAGGGTTTTGACACTTCTAACCTTATAACTTTGTGAATTTTTCATCTAAAAGGTTCCAAGACCTCTTAAAATGATCGACATTTATTGAAAAATATGGGCATATAGATAAGTCTAATAGTGCCAAAGTGTGCCCTTTACTTCCGGACGTACACATATAAACAATGATTTATTTAGTAAGCAGTTTTTTTAATTAAAAAATTTTAATATTAAACAAATTATAACAAAACAAGTATAATTTATTATATTGTACACAAATACACACAAATGTGCCTAAAATCTATTGCTTTCGTTTTGATGATTCTTGGACTTGAAATTTGAAGATTTCTTCAGCAGCAGAATAATTTCTGTATTGAATTGTTTGATTTACAATTGGAATAAAGGAATGGAAAGGGTTGGAACAAATCAGAAACATTGTAAAATACGAAAATTCAAAACCGTGCGGTAACTGAAAAATAGTATACAGTAGAACCTTGTTAACACGAATTCGACGGGACTAGAAAATTTGTTCTCGTTATAGGGCTGACTTTCGACCAAAGGTGGTCGCTGACATATTTTAATAAATATTAAAGCCCACACGGAGAGAAAAAAAAGGCGATCAGAACCGGGGACTCAAGTAAAAACTGCTTGATTACTCCGGTAGTGGAACTCAAGTCAGCGCTACTTGGGACCCAGGCAGTATTTGCCTGGCAGTCACAAGTTGCATTAGCTTGGCAGTACACAGCTGTGCGTTGTTTGGCTAACGCAACTTGTGTCTGCCAGGCAAATACTGCCTGGGTCCCAAGTAGCGCTGACTTGAGTTCCACTACCGGAGTAATCAAGCAGTTTTTACTTGAGTCCCCGGTTCTGATCGCCTTTTTTTTCTCTCCGTGCATATTATATGTATTATTGAAGTGTCTAAATTCAAGTTCTGAAGTTGTTTTAGATATATTTTATATTTTGCAGCCGTAAATTGTAATTAAAGAAGCAAGTGTCAAGAAAAAATGGCGTTTTTAATGCAAATTTCAAATATTTTTTATTTAGAAAGAAAACATTGAATTCCCATATTGTAAAGAAAATATGTTTAATTAATATCCAAATATTTATTTTATTTAATATAATTTTGTATATAATAAAGAATAATAATAATAAAATCAATTTAAATTTGATCATAAATCTGTCACATTTTACGATTTTTGAGAGTCTATTTTTTAGAAACCTACTTAATAAATTTTATTGAAACTTACCGTAATTATTAATTTATGCACTTTAACCATATTTTCACGAAATTCAAGACAAATATTTACTATATTACTAAGTAATATCGTCTTAAAAGTTCTGAATTAACCCTAAAGCACACATTTTTAATCTTATATAAGTTTTTTCTGGATGAAATTAAAAATTCAACACTTTGCACATACCTAAGTTTATATAAAATCTTAAACATATTAAATTTTCGCGAAAGTAATTTGCTTAGTTCTTAAATTGAATTTCGTGAAAATATGATTAAAGTGCATAAATTAATAATTACGGTAAGTTTCAATAAAATTTATTAAGTAGGTTTCTAAAAAATAGACTCTCAAAAATCGTAAAAAGTGACAGATTTATGATCAAATTTAAATTGATTTTATTATTATTATTATTATTCATTATATACAAAATTATATTAAATAAAATAAATATTTGGATATTAATTAAACATATTTTCTTTACAATATGGGAATTCAATGTTTTCTTTCTAAATAAAAAATATTTGAAATGTGCATTAAAAACGCCATTTTTTCTTGACACTTGCTTTTTTAATTACAATTTACGGCTGCAAAATATAAAATATCTCTAAAACAACTTCAGAACTTGAATTTAGACACTTCAATAATACATATAATATGGTTTTTAATATTTATTAAAATATGTCAGCGACCACCTTTGGTCGAATGTTTTCCGTTAACACGAATTAGTTCGTGTAAATAAGATATAGACACTAAATAGCATTAAAAAAATTATTTTTTATTAGTGTAGATGAAGTCCATTTCACATTAAATTTTTTTAAAAAATAAAAATTTTTACGTCTTTTGTCTGAATAATAATAGGACTACTAACTGGAAGATTCGCAATTCGATCATTATTCAAACTTATGGAAAAATGTGACATGAATATAATGACACGGATGCGTGTCATTCATTTGCGTGTCATTTTTTGCGACGCGAGAAAAATGACATGAGAGAAAATGACAATGGCAAGGGATACATAAAAATGCTACGATGCTCAGTCGTATTCTAAATATTCTACAGTATCTATGGCTACGCAGTAAATTTTGGTCCTCCCCAAAATGGTGCACAATGTATATTTATATGACATCATTAGTATAAAATTAATAATGATAAAAATCTTTTTTGGTAGATTCTTTGCCATAACATTTTTTCTCGTGTCATTTTTCTTGTGTGGTTGCGAAAAAATGACACGCAAATGACATGAAAATAATGACAATCATGTCACACTTTTCCATAAGGGCAGCCCCACAAAAAAAATAGTCCGTACAATAAACCAGACTACACTTTTACTATGTATTTTGACCTCCTGAACATGAATTTGAGGCCTGGAAAAACTTTTATAAGGTAGTTTTTTTTAAATTGCAAAAAACTATTTTTTAATTTCAAAATTCCATAAAATGGAAATTTTTTTTCTGGAACTAGGCAATACATTTCAAATGTATTTTAGTGTTCTAAGCAAAATTTTAATGTTATAAAAGCAATACTAGTGATAATTTTGTTGTTGTTTGAAAAAAATTAATTGATTTTTTCAAAGTTAGTAAACATTTACGGGACGATCTTTGTCAAACGGAACAAAAAGCTCAATCCGAAATTCCTGTTAATGGATTTTAATGATCCTGGGCTTAAAATGTTCGTTATCAATTGCTCTTTAAATACCCGTTGTACCTTTTTGTAATTTTCAAAATGGCTGCTCAATATGGCGGCTGGAAACCAGTAAAGTTATCCTGCTAGGTTGGCGAGATCCAAAATGGCGGATACAATATAATATGCGCTCTACCTGCAAGCCGGGAAAAATTTGAGCTTGGGTATTCGATAACACGAATTTCCTAAGCGCAGGGACTCGTAAATGTGTTCGAAGTACGTGTTAATAAAAGAATTCGGATAAGAGGAATTTCCCCTATGCAAACCCATGCTATTTTCAAGGGACCGAGACTTTTGTTCGCGCTAAAGCGAACCCATTTTACTTACGATATTTTTTATTCCAAAGGCACAAACGAGGTGCTTTTAAATGCCTGTAGGTAGAGTCTAAATGCGTTCATTCTCTCTAAATTTCTTAGAGTGAAAATTAAGCCACTCCATATGAAGTGAATGTTCACTCATTGAAAGAGCGAATTTATTCACTCTATAAATAGAGTGACGAGTTCACTCTAATTAGAGTGCATTTTTTAGATGATTTAAAATGGCGGCTCATTCCACTTAGATCGAATATCCCACTCCTATTTTAGATTGGGTAAATTAAAGCTTCTGGAAATTTGAATAAGATTATAACTTTAAAAGAATAATATCTTATTTTTGAAAAAAATAAAAAAATAAAAATAAATATGGAACCTCTTTATTTAGTAACTTTCTGTCAGTACTGTGGTATTTTCGTATTTATTTAGTCTCAAGGATATTTGTTATTTATATTATTTTATAACATTTTTTTATATCATATTCACAAATACAACATACAACTTAATACTAACGCTAAACTTATATAATTAAAATATTTGACGTTGAGGGGATTCGAACGTGTGACCCCCAGGCCGTAAGCCCAACGCTTTAACCACTATGCTATACACTCGTTAGTACAAAACTTACGAACTGCCGTTATAAGGTATACGTGCTTACGTCCAATCAAAATAGAGTGAAAGTTTCACTCTAAATCTTGGAGTGAAGATTCACTCCAATCACTGGAGTGAATTTCTGCACTCTTTCCATAAGAGTGAACTTTCACTCTATCTGGAGTGAATACACATCTCACTCCTAAATTCGAGTAAAATTTTCACTCTAAGAAATTTAGAGAGTTTGTTTGACCGTATGAAAATGGCGTCAACTTTTTCCCTAAGGTGAAAAAAATGCATGGGTCAGCTGTTAATTTTTTCCCTAGGGAAAAAATCGACGCCATTTTCACACGGTCGAACATATGAATGCGTTTCGACCCTGTCTACAAGCATATAAAAGCGATATGTTTGTGCCTGTGGGATAAAAACATGTTTTTGTCAGAATTTTTAACCTTATAAAAAATACTAAAGAAATTTAAACAGGAAAAACTAACGGTGAAAAGATAATAGCTTACCTATCAGTTCCACATTGCGTGTCAGGTTAACTAAACAGATAATATACATTCATAACCATTAAACATTTGTATAAATAAAAATTTGAAATCTGTGAAAAAATATCGGACATTTAGCTCCGCCGGGATTCGAACTCGGGTCTTTCATTTGCTAGATGACTGCTCTAAACCAACTAAGCTACAGAGGTCCATGTCGGATATGTGTCATAATTCTGGGAAAATTTGAATTTGAAATAGAAAATTAGATCAATGAAGCGTTTACATTAATCTGTGAAATTATATCCGACATGGACCTCTGTAGCTTAGTTGGTTTAGAGCAGTCATCTAGCAAATGAAAGACCCGAGTTCGAATCCCGGCGGAGCTAAATGTCCGATATTTTTTCACTGATTTCAAATTTTAATAATTTAATCCGAACGATTTTCAACTTGATTTAAAATATCATTTAATATTCCTAGAATTGTCGAAATAAAAGTCGGTATAGTAGGTTTCGTCACACAAACCAAGTGGACAACTTGCTTGCAACTGAAAAATGTTCGACGTCATAATTCTGGGAAAATTTGAATTTTTATAAATAATTGAAGCCAACTTTAAAGTCGGTCCTGCGTTTGTCGAATTGATGATGCTCGTTCATAATAAAAGGACGATATCTCAAGGTCTAATAAAGTTTCCAGGATGATCTTTGTTTTAAAATAAAGATGAAATAAAAGGGGTGTTCGATAGATAAACTAACCTTGGAATATTTAATTATTTTACTTTTAGGATAACGCATTAATAGAACATGGCCAGTTTTCTTTCGCATTCGAAAGAGTGGTCACAGAGTTTAAATCTAAGTTTTCGACCTCGGGGGGGGGGGGGGGGGGGTGGCAACTTAAACCTGACATTTTGAAAAGGGGTAAAATTTTGTTTTGTAAAAATCTTGCAAACTATGACTGTTCGCAAAAATTGTAGAGTGCACTTTTATTGAGCACATAATTCTCTGCAACATTTGTAGAAAACATTTTTACACAAGATAATTATTTTTAATGCTATATTGCAAAGTGTGTCAAAATGGGGGGATGCAAAATCATAAAATCTCCTTTTCTCAAAATGGCGGGTAAAGTTACCACCCCCCGAGGTCGAAAACTCAGATTTAAACTCTGCGAACAATACCCTTTTGAATAAAAAAAAAATTGGCCATGTTCTATTAATGTAATGTCCTATAAGTTAAATAATTAAATATTGCAAGGTTAGTTTACCTATCAAACACAATAAGGTAGTTGTGTACTTTGCAACGTTCCACAGACTTACCTAATTATTGTATGAAAAAAAGCTTTAGATGAAACTTAATTCTTCTTTAAAACGCATTCTCTTTAATTGGAACATTTTTTATAAAATGTGCATTAGATTCGTGGAAAATGTAAAATTACATTTTTGGATCCACCCGCTTTGACATACTTTGCAATATAATATGAAAAATAATAAATTTGAGAAAAAATTTCTCTAATAAATGTTGTAGAGAATGTTCTGTTTTATAAAACTGCTCTTTACAATTTTTTGCATACAAGTCCTAGTTTGTAAGATATTTGCGAAACTAAATTTTACCCCATTTTCCAAAATGGCGGGTATAGCTACCACTCCCCGAGGTGAAAAACTCAGATTTAAACTCTGTGAAAAATACCCTTTTAAATAAAAAAATATGTATATATATATGGGACAAGTACGAGTTACACTCGTGTTAAAACCTAGGGTTGCGTACACGATACAAAAATATTTGCTGTGTTAACAAACAAACAGTTCAAAATTAGTACACATACGTATTTTCACTTGTAAATTACAGGACAATATTATAGAAAATAGTACATCTTTATTTATTTTTTCCTAAAAAATGGATCATTCCCCAGCCTTATCTTCAAAACAATTTAACTTAAAGATATAAAATTTGTCACACAAATGTATTTTCTTATGTAGATTACAGGAAAAATATAGAGAAGGTGGTGCTAATATCTATGTCTAGGATATATAGCAAGACGTTTTAGCAAAAAAGCATTAAAAATGCTCAAAAATAGTGGGTTTTGCTCAATTGCGCTATGCCAATCACACTCAATAACGTTATCTATATTTTTTCTGTAATCCGCACGTAAAATTTTTATGCATTTTTTTATAAAAGTCATTATTTATCGCTTAAAAACACTATGATAACCACTTTCAACACTGTTATTATTGTAATCTACACGTCAAACTGTTCAAAGGCACCAATTTAAAGCACTTTAAGTCAAATAGTTTGGCTAACAAGGGGGAATAAAAATGCATTTTTAGTGCATTTTTGTTAATAAAAATGCTGTTAATCAAAATGCTGAAAACTCTTGTTCTTTCATTGACAACACTTTGAACATCACTTTCAATAGTGTTCTATATATTTTTCCCATAAGAGTCAGAATTTATGAAGTGGCCCCCTATGTCACCAACATTGACAAAAGATAAAAGTCAATACATTTTTTTGTAGTATTAACTAATACAAATTAGTTGCTAAAAGGGTTTTTGAAAATTTTGAAAATTTAAAAAGTTATAAACAATTATAATTTTATGTACCCTATTTTTGGAAAATTCATAGTTTAAAGAGTTCAAATTAAAAATGAACATTAATACCCGGAATTTACTGACAATTGTTGTAACTTTTAAGTACCATAACTGATGTACCAAAAAAAAATTTTTTTTATGAAAATTTTTTTATTTTTAATAAACAAATTACATTATTTTCCTGTTCCAAATCGCAAATTAAAGTTTTTTTTTGAGATTACGAAACTCTATACATTCAAGAAGATGTTTATGCAAAAACATTTTAGTATTCTTTAATATTGAAAAAATTACATGGTTTTTTGTTGCGCGCCCTGTTACGCTTGAGTGCAGTGCACCGGCCGCGACGCGACGCCACGGCAGTGGGACAAAACCGGCTTTTCGTGGACAAATTAACTTGTAGGTCAGAATTCTTGACGGATTAACATGTATTTTTTTTAATTTACAGCTTATTAAAATGCGCTAAGAACTATTGTGGCCGGCTTGTTTAATTGTTGCTTGTGTCAAAATTTATAAACAATTCAGCAATAAATAATTAAATATATTTTTTAAAATTTTTTCTAAAAGCTTTGAAATCCAAAGAAAGTACACTTTCTTACAATTATAGTTCAAAAATAAACAATTTCTGTCATAAGTATTTGTTATGAACAATTTTTATAAATAATTAAGCAACAAACCATAATTTTGTTGAATTAAAGAAATTTCTTTAGAGTAAGTGCCTGAATTCGTTCTTCATAAATGGACATTTGCTAGAATGTAACTAAATAGCAATAAATTCATTAGTTATAAACTATTTTTATAAACAATTAAGCAACAATACGTATTTTTGATGAATTAAATATTCTTTTTTAGACTAAGTGCCTGAATACGTTCTTTATAAATGCATAATGTAACTAAATGTCAATAATTTTATTTGTAATAATTATAAAAATAATCAAAAGTATGGATTGATGCTTAATTGTTTATCAAAAAATTTTATAACAAATAAAATTATTGACATTTAATCACATTCTGCCAAATGTTTATTTATGAAAAAGAAATTCAGACAATAGTCTAAAAAAGAATATTTAATTTATCAAAAATACGTATTGTTGCTTAATTATTTATAAAAATTGTTCATAACAAATACTTATGACAGAAATTGTTTATTTTTGAACTATAATTGTAAGAAAGTGTACTTTCTTTGGATTTCAAAGCTTTTAGAAAAAATTTTAAAAAATATATTTAATTATTTATTGCTGAATTGTTTATAAATTTTGACACAAGCAACAATTAAACAAGCCGGCCACAATAGTTCTTAGCGCATTTTAATAAGCTATAAATTAAAAAAAATACATGTTAATCCGTCAAGAATTCTGACCTACAAGTTAATTTGTCCACGAAAAGCCGGTTTTGTCCCACTGCCGTGGCGTCGCGTCGCATAAAATTATAATTGTTTATAACTTTTTAAATTTTCAAAATTTTCAAAAACCCTTTTAGCAACTAATTTGTATTAGTTAATACTACAAAAAAATGTATTGACTTTTATCTTTTGTCAATGTTGGTGAAATAGGGGGCCACTTCATAAATTCTGACTCATAATGTACATGTCAAACTATATATGTGTACCAAGTTTTGGTACATTAACTCAACAAGTTTGGAAGTTAAAGGGGAGGGGCAGGGTCATTTTTAAGCATTTTTACTGAAAGTCGTAATTTTTAACTCGAAAACACTATGATGACTGCCTCCATGAATGTGCTCTATATTTTTCCTGTAATCTACACATCAAACTATTTAAGTGTACCAAATTTCAGGACTCTAAGTCTAATAGTTTGGGCTTAGAGACCTCAAATTTGTCATACAAATAGATTTTCTAATGTAGATTACAAAAAAAATATAGAGAAAGTGGTGGTAATAACTATGTCAAGAATACAACAAGAGGTTTTAGCAAAAATGCATTAAAAATGCTTAAAAATCTTGTTGTTTTCTTGACAACGCTATGAACATCACCTTCAATCGTATTCTCTACAATCGTATTTACTACTACACGGATAAAAGATTTATCCCTGCAAATTATTTTTTATCCGCTTCAATCGTTTAAGGGCGAAGTCCAATGGTTCCGTTGTGCGTTGCGTTGTAAAGAGTTAGAAAAGGACAAAGTATATTTGTGTCCTATTCTTTCTCATTACAACGCAACGCATAACGGACTCATAGGTCGTCGGCCTAATGAAAAAGTGTTCGACGTATTTTCACTAAATCCGCAATCTCTGTCCGTGAGCCCGAACATGACGACAATATGTATCAGAAAAATCATTTGTAATGAGCAGATAAATGAAACAAAGACAGAGATAGACATTGACATGGCGCCACCTCGTGATTGTGCAACAATCTGAAAGTATTGAAAGTTTTGCGAAGACAGTTTTTTATCCACAATCAAGATTTTTTAAAAGTAACTTACGGACAGACGAATCGAGAAATGGTGCGAATTCTATAGATTGAATGGATATAGAAAGATTTGCGTGAATTCATCTTTTATTAATAACTGTTTATGATAAATATTAAAATAGCGGACGGAGAGAAAAAATCGGGTGACAGATTGAAAACTGCGGTTTCAGACGTTTAAACAAACGCTTTTATACTGAAAAGATTAAAGTGGATAGAAAATGGAAATAGACTGTAACCTTACATTCATTAGACTCTCTTTGTAAAAACTTTCATAGTCTTAGGTGGTCCAGTGGCTAGCAGCAAGGATTTCGACATCGAGTAACCCGGGTTCAAGTCTTCATACCAGCTGATTTTTTCTGTTTCAGGTTTGATTTCAATTTATGTATTTCGGTATTATGTTTACTAATGTATAACTTGTAATAATTTACTGTGTTGATTTATAACAAATAAATAAAAAATTTACAGATGGACGGATAGAAAAAGAAATAAAAGAATATAAACGATTAGACGCAGAGATTCAAATGGATAGAAAAGTTTTATTTTTTTTTATCCGTTATTATCTATCCGATTTAAATGCATCTACTTTCATCTGGGATCATTTACTTTTAGTTATATAGATAGAGATAGAATGAAATAAATGAAATGAATAGAAAAGACTAGCTACTCTTTTTTGGTAATAAACTTAGGTATAGAAAAAGAAAGATATTCCAAAATATTTGGGATAGACTGAATGATTAAAAGATATAGAAAAAGATTGAAGCCGTCGCACAGTGGAGCAAACGTGGAATTTACTGTTCAAAACTATCTACAGTTTGCAATTCTTAACGGATTATTAATTATTGTTTTTTTATTTTAAAGATAATTAAATTATCAAGAGGTGCAGGAAGATACTTTTTCATTTTTTTTTATTTTTTATAACTTTTTTTTTAACAAAGTTGTAAACACAAACTTTTGCAAAAAAAGATTTTTCTTTCTGGACTCGAGGCCTTTACTTGTGCTCAAAATGAGTTTAAATTATATTATATACAATTATAGAAGATACATAATTTACTTATAATGAAATTTTGACAGTTGACAGCTGTCAATTCAATGGCCAACTTGGCTAAAAACCAATTTATTTAAAATGACAGTCTGAGGGTTTTCGGAATCGCTGATAACAAATATAATATCAAATTGACATTTTGACAGTTGACAGCTGCCAATTTAACTGTTAACCTTTCCTAAAAGCAATTTATTTTTATGAAAATAACAAGATAAGGGTTTGCAGGGTCGCTGATAACAAGTTTAATATCAAATTGACATTTTGACACTTGACAGCTGTCAATTCAACTGTCAACTTTGCCAAATAGCAATTTATATTTATGAAAATGACAGTCTGCGAGTTTTCGTGGTCGCTAATAACAAATATTATGTCAAATTGACATATTGACAGTCACTAACTGTCAATTCAATAGTAAAGCTGACGTGGAATTTACTATTCAAAAAGGACTACAGCTTGCAATTCCTAACGGATTTTGAGTTTTTTTTGTTTGAAAGGTAATTAAATTTTTAAGAGGTTTAAGAAGCTGCTTTCTTAATTTTTTTTTATTATTTATTTATTTATTTATTTATTTCACATGTAAACGGGCGTAAGTACAAACTTTTGCAGTAATCCAATTTTTTTTATTGAACTCTAGGGCTTTATTTGTGATCAAAATAAGTTAAAACTATAGTATTTAAAATCGTAGCAGGTATGTATGCTAAACGTATTATTATGAAACTTAATTGTTATAAACAATCACATGTTAACGAATAAACAATATGCATTTATATAGTTATAAGTCGATATTAATAAGTTGACAGTTGAATAGACAGCTGTCAACAATCAAAATGTCAATTTGACATAATATTCGTTATCAGCGACCCCGAAAACATGCTGACTGTCATTCTCATAAAAATAAATTGCTTTTTGCAAAAGTTGACAGTTGAACTTACAGCTGTCAACAAACAAAATGTCAATTTGACATAATATTCCTTATCAGCAAGCCCGAAAACCCTTATCCTGTCATTTTCATAAAAATAAATTGCTGTTTGAAAAAGTTGACAGTTGAATTGACGGCTGTCAATTGTCAAAATGTCAATTAAACATTATATTCATTATCAGCGTTCCCGAAAACCCTTGGACTGTCATTTTCATAAAAATGAATTGCTTTTTGGAAAAGTTGACAGTTGAAATGACAGCTGCCAAGTGTCAAAATGTCAATTTGATATTAAATTTGTTATTAGCGACTCTGCAAACCCTTATCCTGTCATTTTCATAAAAATAAATTGCTTTTTGGAAAAATTGACTGTTAAATTGAAAGCTGTCAACTGTCAAAATGTCAATTTGACATTATATTTGTTATCAGCGATATTGAAAACCCTCAGACTGTCATTTTAAATAAATTGATTTTTAGCAAAGTTGGCCGTTGAATTGACAGCTGTCAACTGTCAAAATTTCATTATAAGTAAATTATGTATCTTCTATAATTATAAATAATATAATTTAAACTCATTTTGAGCACAAATAAAGGCTTCGAGTCGAGAAAGAAAAATCGTTTCACTGCAAAAGTTCGTTTTTACAATTTTGTTTAAAAAAAAAGTTATAAAAAATTAAAAAAGTAGCTGCCTACACCTCTTAAGAATTTAATTATCTTTAGAATAAAAAAAAATAATTAATAATCCGTTCAGAATTGCAAGCTGTAGATTGTTTTGAATAGTAATTTTCACTTTTGCCCCACTGTGCGTCGGATAGATCAGAGATAGGAAGAGAAAGCGTTTTAGGAATGCAAATCGCGTATTTTCCGGACATAGAAAATTCAATACCTTTTTATTACTTATTTTCTATCTTTTTCTATTCTTTAGCTCGTCGGGGGCAGCACAGTGGTCTGAAACCCTGATCTAGCTGAACAAAACATAAAAAAAAATTTTTTTAAAACTGCAATTTTTACTTGAAAATTAGTTAGTAGGATACTTAATGCATTATGTAATGAAAGGACATGTCATTAAACTGCATACTTTCATTGAAACAGAACGTCAAAGTGGACATGCCAGCACAGCAGGCCAAAATTTATAAAACAAAGAAAAATTGACTTCTGTTCAAGGACCCATTACTTTTGTCTGATTTTTTTAGGTATTTGTATAAAATAGAGGTTGCTCTTAGAAGGGTATACTTTACAAATTTTTTTTAGGTCTATCTAAGGAGGATGGTGACTGTCTTTGAGGGGCAGGCGGTATTTTTTAGGGGTTTTTCTATGCTTTTACATGAGATTATAACAACTGTCACCAACTGTTTAAATATGAACTTCATTAATAAAAAACAAAACATTTAACATCTTAGGGATCAAAAATTATTTTTTAATATCTTTAATTAATTTTTTTTTATAAATATATTTAAAGAAAATCATTCAATTGTCTGAGAAATGTTGTTAGAAAATTTGTTTGTGAGGTTAGAAATTATGGTAATACAATGTTGGTTACACTGTTTCGGATTTGAATTTGATAGGTAGCTTGATTCCCGCGCAATCAATTCACATATGAATTTATATGCGCAGATTCGAAATCACATGACGTGAACTTGCGACGTTGTCACATTTCATAAAATTGGTTTGTTATGATTCCAAAAAGGTTAGGAAATCATTATTTCATAGTCAGATTTTATTTTATTTCTCGAAAATGAAACAGAAGACTCAATTAATTTTTTTCGCTGATAAATACAAAAGTTTTAAACTTTACGACCGTAAGTTTTTGAAAAATAGTTTATCATTTTATCACAAGTTATAAATAAAATAGAAAACTTGACTGAGTCTTATCCATAAGAGCCCATGTAAATACCTGCAACTTTGTTATTTAATTTCTAAAAAATGGGTCAGTAAACAAATAAAAATAAAATTGTTCTGGTTTCCAAATATTCTCAAAAACTTATTTTTATGAATTTTAGAATGATCTTATCATTTTTGTTTTGGTCACCATCCTCCTTAATTGGTTAGGAAAATAATTTTTAATACTTTCAATAGTCCATGCAAGATCGATGCAATGGATAAATTATTTTATAGTAATATTTCAATAAGTTTCTTCCTCCATGGACAATTATTCCATAATACATTTAAACACTCACATTGATTACTTTATAAGAGTTATTGGAGCCAATAATTACGAATCTGAAGTCAATTTTCTAAAATTCAAAATGGCGGATCCAATATGGCGGACCATTAAGTTTAACAAGTTAATGGATTTTAATAAAACATTGTACACGTAGGTTTTTTGGGTCACTGATTAAAAATCTAAGGTCAATTTTAAAAAATTCAAAAAGGCGGATCCAATATGGCGGAGAGAAAGTTTAACAAATTAATGGATTTTAATGAAACATGATATTCGAAGGTTTTTTGGGCCGCTGATTACGAATTTAAGGTCATTTTTTAAAAATTCAAAATGGTGGTTCCAATATAATGGCCAGAAAGTTTTAAAAATTAATGGATTTTAATGAAACATGGTACTAGAAGGTTTTTTGGGTCGCTGATTACGAATCTGAGGTCAGTTTTAAAAAATTGAAAATGGCGAATCCAATGAGCTGACAGAAAGTTTAAAAAATGAATGGATTTTAATGAAATATGGTAGGGGAGAGTCGCCAGTTGTGAGACAGTCCATTTTTTTAACCCGAAATATAAAAAGGCTGATTGGTATACATGAAAACATTTCTTTTTATACGAGCCAACTTTTGCGTGTACACCGAAGCGGATATATGTATTGTTTGTGTTAGATGCCAACACTGTGTGTGAAAATCGACTAAAAAACTTTTTTTCAATATGTGCAAAGTACTTTTTTTTTAAGTTAATTAATTGGAAAAGCTAAATGTTATGCATTTTTATTTAGTATTTTCCTTCTATTTTGTAATGCAATATTGCATTGTTTCAATCTACAGTTGGAAATATTTTTTTTTCCTTTTTTAAAATAGCGCCAATTTCCGGTTGTGAGACACAGCAAGTCACCAGTTGTGAGACGGTGGCGCCGCCCATCTGGAATAGCCTATATTTTTCGTTATGCAGCATAAAGCGCTCTGTTCAGTTTAGTTCGTTACGTACATTTGATAACACAACAATTATTTAAAGTGTGGGAACATGCGCACAAGTTATTTCATTTGCCTACATTGCGACAGCGATTTCGATGAAGAAAACTGATAGTCATATTTTAAAGAATAAATATTTTTATTTAGTATATAATAATATGTATTATCAATACATTTAGTTATTTATATTAAACATAATGTTTCATGCCAAATTTTTTAAATTTTAGCATTTTTTTATAAGTGTCTCACAACTGGACACCTTTTTTTTTTTTGACTAAAAAGATGTGCTCGGAAAATTGATCATAAAATTTTTCGAGTTCATCTGAACACTTTACTTTCTATGAATAAAAGTTGCGTATTTAAGTTACTTTTGGAACGGTGTATTTTATTTACGATTTTGTTTACCTATTTCCAATTTATAGGTCAAAAATAAAACCCGTCTCACAACTAGCGACTCTCCCCTACTTGAAGGTTTTTTGGGTCGCTGATTACGAATCTGAGGTCAGTTTTTAAAAATTTTAAATGGCGGATCAAATATGTCGGACAGTAATTTTAAAAAATGAATGTTCACATATAAAATAATTGTTGAAAACAAATTTGCCTTATTAAATCTAACTTTGTGAGTTATTCTAATTTTTTTTCAGAATAATAATTAATGACCTAAACATTTTTAAAATTAAAGTTTTATAAATATTAATGAAAATTGTCAGCTATTTTAAGTTTTTGAAAATTACATGAAATTTTAATCAACTAACACAAAAATCTTAACTTTTGAAGTTTTAAATGATAGGTATATATACTTATTTTAATTCTTTATATTTTTTAATAGTTAAAATTAATTAATTATTGTTAACTATTATGAAATTATTTTATTTTATTTTGCAACTATGAATTTTTGTAAAATTTTCAAAATTATATATTTTTCTAAATTAAAAATTATTTTTTGAATAAAATAGTATGAGAGGAAATTTGTGCCATGTAAGTAGTCATTCATTTGTTTGTTTATTTACACGGCTTTAATCTAATTCACAAGTGTTATTAACATTAACGAGGAATGTGATAAATTAGTTGAACAAACTGTAAAGTAAGTAGAAGTTTATATATTTATTTAACAGTTAGGTATATTAACCTTTGAATTAAAATCTTTTTTAAGTGGATATGATAAAAATACTTTAGTGATCATGACTGATATTTTAGAATCCATCAATGATACAAGAATGAAATTCACAAGGCTAGAAATTTTTAATATAGTGAAAAATAATTTCCAAGATGACATTGCAATGCAATTCGATATTCTAAAACAAGGATTTATCAAAGCCGGAAACATTGAATACCAAGTTTTATTAAAATCCAATAATTTTTGCTTCCTCATAGAGGAAGCGTTGTGATCGTTAAGATTTTCGATTTTCCAAAAATAGTGTAAATCGACTCAGTTTCATATGAAAAGTTCAAATTTTCATTCCTGAGAAAATGTCCGGATGTGTGTGTGTGTATGTGTGTGTGTATGTGGTAAATTTTTTGTCGCCAGGATATCTCGAGAACGCTTCAACGGATTTTAATAAAATTTGGATGACATATGAAGCTCACAAATATCTAAATTTGGACACAGGGATTTTTGAAAATACCCAATCAAATTTTTTTGAGCACCTTTTTTCATCGAAAAATATCGTTTTTTGGCAAAAAATTTTTTCATGCTATTTATATTACTGTTCGCCATATTGGATCCGCCATTTTAAATTGTAGAATA
The DNA here is from genome assembly GCA_037103525.1 of Ganaspis brasiliensis. Classification (NCBI taxonomy): domain Eukaryota; kingdom Metazoa; phylum Arthropoda; class Insecta; order Hymenoptera; family Figitidae; genus Ganaspis; species Ganaspis brasiliensis. The sequence continues at coordinate 1,123,596 of JAZKLR010000039.1, read as the reverse complement.
CTGACCTAAGATTCGCAATCAGCGACTTAAAAAACCTTCGAATACCATGTTTCCTTAAATTCCATTAATTGCTTCCTCATAGAGGAAGCGTTGTGATCGTTAAGATTTTCGATTTTCCAAAAATAGTGTAAATCGACTCAGTTTCATCTGAAAAGTTCAAATTTTCATTCCTGAGAAAATGTCCGGATGTGTGTGTGTATTTGTGTGTGTATCTGGTAAATTTTTTGTCGCCAGGATATCTCGAGAACGCTTCAACGGATTTTAATAAAATTTGGATGACATATGAAGCTCACAAATATCTAAATTTGGACACAGGGATTTTTGAAAATACCCAATCAAATTTTTTTGAGCACCTTTTTTCATCGAAAAATATCGTTTTTTGGCAAAAAATTTTTTCATGCTAAAAATTCAGACGAATGAATGAAAAAATCATATTCCTTGTTTCAAAACGAATCGATTGACCTAATATAAAGTATATAATTGACCAAAAACTCACGTAATAATTCATGATTTTTCAGTTTTTTTCATCAAAAAATCTCGTTTTTGGAAATTTTTTCATGCTAAAAATTCAACCAAACGAATTACAAAATCATCTTCCTTGTCTCAAAACGAATCGATTGACCTATATAAAGTATATAATTGACTAAAAAGTAATAATTCATGATTTTTCATTTTTTTTCATCGAAAAATCTCGCGATTTGCCAAAAAAAAATTTCATGCTAAAAATACTACCAAACGAATTACAAAATCATATTTTTTGTCTCAAAACAAATCGAGTGACCTATATAAATTTTATATTTGACTAAAAACTCACGTATTAATTCATAATTTTTAATTTTTTTTTATTGAAAAATCTCGTGTTTTGACAAAAAAAAAAAAAATTTCTTGCTAAAAATTCAAACAAATGAATTAAAAGAATCATATTCCTTGTCTCAAAACGAATTGACTAAAAATAATTGACTAATAATTGGCTTTATTTATTTATAATAAATAAATAAATAAAGTTTTGGAATATAGAATATAGAATATATATATATATATATATATATATATATATATTGATTTATTATTATTTTATTATTATTACTTATTTGCATAAAAATAAATAATAATTAATTTAAAATTAAATTATTATTTTTTATATTATAAATAAATTTATTGCTTCCTCTATGAGGAAGCAAATTATCTTGCTTCCTTGGAAGCGAAGTGTCCATGAAATGGACAGAATTCACACCTAGTTTTAAAACTTTCTGTCTGTCATATTGGATCCACCTTCTTAAATTTTTGAAAAAGGACCTCAGATTTGTAATCAGCGACCCAAAAAACCTTTGTGTACCATATTTCATTAAAATCCATTAATTTTTAAAACTTTCTGTCCGCCATATTGGATCCGCCATTTTGAATTTTTTAAAATCGACCTCAGATTCGTAATCAGCGACCCCAAAAATCTCCGAGTAACAAGTTTCATAAAAACTCATTAAAGAAATTGGTAGAAAACAGTTTTGTCCAGCTAGATCAGGGTTTTAGACCACTGTGAGCAGGCATCAAAAACACATATATATATAGATAAAAAACAAATAAAGCTAAGCAGGCCTCGAATCGACAAAAGGAACAAAAAAAGTTGTTTTAGTCGCATTTTAACACAAAATCAGAGACATATCCACACTTCCTTTAAATAGAAATATTAAATAAATTTAAAGAAATAAATAATTGTTTCTAAAACTCGTGTCAGCTCGCGCAATGTATTCGCTCCCGGCAAACTGCTTTTACTCCCGCTTATCTAAGTGGCGCACGTGTGCATCCAACAATGAGAAAATCTTTGGCTTTCCTGTTCGAAATCGAAGCCGAACGTTCGTACTTTTGACCAGGGTGTTAAGAAAAAAGATTTTTTTAATTGAGGGAACACGAAAAATGACATATTGACAGACAATAAAAAAAATTTAAAATACCAATAATTACTTCTAAGAAGATAAAAATCCAATTGACATTTATTTTTAAAGGCTTAATTTATGTTTTGCACTTAATTAAAGTATTTAATAATATAAAATAACATGTAAAATATGGTATTTAAGTTTGTATGTGACATGTCAAAAATCGATCATTTTAACAATATTTTTCTGCAAAGTAATTTAATTTCAGCAAATTGAAATTATTCAAATAATAAGTAATTTTATTACAATTTAAAATTATCTGAATACCTTCTTTATAATTAGCTTGCAAATATAAAAACTTTCACCTTAAATGTTCAGAATTCTTCATTTTATCGGGATTTTGAAAGTTCCTAAATTGCATTTCGTCATCTCAAAACATGCAAAAATATTTTCGCAAAGTATGAAAGTTTTTTAAAAAGGTGAAAAATACAATAGGCGAAATAAAATGGTTTGACTCTTTTAAAACATTTCATTATTTTTTAAATATAAAGTAGACGAAAATTAAAAAAGTGGACTAATTTCTTTGCAAACTGTTCGTCTGATTCGTCCTTAGATTTTATTACTATGAAAATGATATTTATATTAATAATAGGGGAAAAGGTTTGGTTGTGGTCATGGTTCGGTTGTGGGCACCCCTGCGAAACTTTTGGCAGAACAGATATTTGTCAATTGTGACAAACGTCAAGTGTGTGGTATTACCGCACGTAGTTTTTTGCGAGAATACAAAATTGAACGGACACCTGTGCTTTTTGCTGAAAAGAAATTAATTTTTTTCACGTTGAAATTAAAATACAAGTTTTTTTAAAAATATTTTTTAAAGTGACACAAATCAAAGCGAATTAATCAAAAATGTATGTCCAATGCATATTTACACAGTAAATATAATATATTTTGTAACCCAAAACCGAGTATCACAACAATGTTTACAACCAAAAATTTTTTCATGACGTTTTAACATGATTGCAAAGTTCGGTTGTGCGCACTCAAACTGGTGCGGTTGTGGGCACCAATATTTTTTTAGATAAATCGCGAAATATCGTGTTGGATGAAATCAAAAGTAGTTTCTCACAACTATTAATAGTGTTTCACGAATTTTAAGGGTTTCCAAGAGTTCCTGAGAATGATCTAGGGACAAAATTCTTATAACGAGACTTTAGCGCCTTTCGTGTAATGACAATAGTTGTGCATTTTAGGTTCTATGCGTGGAAGAGGGAGACAAAGAGAGACAAAGATAGTCGGTTTATCGATGTGAAGTTGAAGTGAAGTGAAAGTGAAAAGGAAATGAAGTGTAATTGAAGTGGAAGTGAAGTGTAATTAAAGTGAACTTGAAAAGGAAGTAGAAGTAAAAAGGATATACAGCGGAATCGAAATAGATCTGAAGTGGAAGTAAAATGGAAGTGAAGTAGAAGTGAAGTGGATGTGAATTACATTGAAGGGGGACTGAAGTGGATGTGAAAAGTTTTATTTTATGCGGTTATTTGACGCTGAAAGCCTTTAAAATAATTTGAATAATTTAAATAATTTCATGTTTAATCATATAATTGATAATTAAATTTATATTTTTTCATATTTGAAATGGTTTAAGTTCATTTTCCCCCAATTTTAGCCAATTTTTTAAGGGTGCCCACAACCAAACCAAAATTTTATATTTGCAAAAAATGAAAACTTTATTAAATTTATAAAAATAATTTTTCTATTCGACGGAATTAATTTAGTTTCTTTGCCAGAAGTTAGCTAAGGTCTCTAGCTTTCCGTACATACGTTAATGACCGTGTCATATTTATTGGGCACAAGTTATGGGTCAAAAACAAAAGGGGTGCCCACAACCGAACCTATTCCCCTACTAACAGAGGAAGCATTGTTTTATACAGCCGGGCATATCTTAAAAAAACCTTTAAGTTTTTAATAAAAAAAAATCTGTTAGTTTTTAATAGCACACTTTTTAAAATTTACCCAAGTAAAGTTTAAATTTTATTCATGAACAGATAAAAAATTTTATCGACAATTAGTTATTAATGATTTAAAAATACAATTACTATCTTTAACATATAATAAAGAAAAAAAAACAAGTGGTTGTTTATTAAGCTAAGAAAAAATTAAGAATTTAACTAATTTTCTTAAAATGATTACTTTCTATTTTCGTTCTTCGGCATATTTTATCCTTTATCGTTATTGGAAATAATTTAGATAACATAACCTAAAATTTTTAAATTGTTTTCAAGAATTAGAAAATTATAATTTTCACCCAAATGCAGCTTTGAATTGATCAAAATGTAAAAAATAACGTTTTAACATTTATAAGTAAACAAATAGGGAAATAATTATAATTTTTGTAAAAATATTTGTGTTTTTTTCAAGAAAAATAACACAGGTAATTATTAACAATTAAAATCAAATTGAGTAACCGTTTAAGTTATAAATCCCGAGTAAAATTGGCATTATGTATAAAGTAATGCATATAATTTTTAAGGTCTTTGGGTTCGCTGATCACGAATTTGATGCCGAATTGGCAATTTTACAGTTGAATTGTTAACTATTTTATAAAGTAAGTTTATTTGATGAAAATGACAGTAAGAAGATTTTTGGTGTTGCTAAATACGAATTTGTTGTCAAATTGACAACGTGACAATTGACAGCTGTGAAGAACACTGTCAACTTTTTTAAAAAGTACTTTTCGTTGACAGAAATGACAATATTAGGGTTTTTGGCGTTGCTCAACATGAATATGATATCAAATTGACAATTTGATAGTTGAGAGCTGTAAAAAAACCGACAACTTTTTTAAAGTCATTTTCTTGGATAAAAATGAGTAAGAGGGTAAAGTAATAGTGTTTTTGGCATCGTTGATCACAAATATGATTTAAGATTAGAAATTTGACAGTTAACTGCTGTAAAAACAACTGTCAACTTTTTTAGAAAGTGTACTCCTTTAATGAAAATGACAGTAGCAGATTTCAGTACTTCATTTTTAAAATTCAATACTAATCTTACAGCATAAATTTCATCTGACAATTTGATTTATATTATTGTTTATAACAATTAAAATTAATGACAATAAATCTGATTTGCTAATCAAATTTCTTGCATATATAAATTTCCGTATATGTACAACAATTGAAAAACATATATTCTAGACGACGTATAAGAAATAAAAAATAAATAGTAATTTGTTTTTAAAAGATAATAAAAATAATACCTTTTCAACTTCAACCATTTTTCCACATTGACTCTAATGCTTAATCTAACTATCATTTTTGGCAAAGACAATTACTGTTTTAAAAAGTTGACAGTTTTTATGACAGCTGTCAACTGTCAAATTTCCAATTTGACATCAAATTCGTATTTAACGACACCAAAAACCCTCTTACTGTTATTTTTGTCAAAGAAACTTACTTTGACAATTTTTTACAACTGCCAACTGTCAGATTGACAATTTGACATCAAGTTTGTGATCAGCGAACCTAAAAATCTTGAAAATGATGTGCATTACTTTATACTTTAATGCCAATTTTACTCAGGAATTAAATAGTTAAGTTAATTATTTCGAACAATTATTTCATGCATTTTTACAATTGTTTATAACTGAAATGATTAATTAATATGATTTTAATATGATTGTTAATATTTGTTTGTGTTATTTTAAAAAAAAAACACACATTTACAAAAATTATAATTTTTTCCCCTATTTGTTTATTTATAAATGTTATAACTAATTCATTTAAGAATCGAGAAAGACAATTTTCTTAAAAATTTATCGCTGATCATTTTTTAAAAAAAAACTTTAATCGGTTAAGATTTGTGTGCTCTAGCCGATTTTGAACAGTAAATTTCAGTTTCAGACCACTGTGCACCGTTGTAATCTCCCAAAGTTACTGTACTTGTTAAAAACATCGATTCAGTATATCTTTTCTGAGTTACATTATTTTTCTTATTTGCACTCTCAATCCGACAATCGTTGTATTATTTTTCTAATTCGTACTCTGAAGCCCTTTTAACACTTAGTTTAAAAAATGTTATTTTCCTACCTACGCCGTTTTTAGGACTGTGTTATACAAAATATTATTTAATGAATGTAAAAGAAAAAGCCCATTCGCAAATATTAAATAAATCTATTTATAAATGAAATCTTACCATGATAGTTCCCATGTTTCCAAAAACTTTCCACTCTTTTTTGCATGATTTTAACTGATATGTAATTAAGTAAATTCTTATTTTACACCTCATTAACTTTAATCGAAATGCATCAATTGCAATTTCAAAACTATCTTTTTTAAATTCTTTTTGTTCTTTTAAAGGTTTGATAATTCCTTCTTTATCAGTTGAAGGGATTTTAGATAAATCAGAAATTGTAAATTGCCTTTCAATATAAGTGACTAATGTGAAAGCAGCATCTGGTTGGTCGGTTGCGATGTACAATTCGATTAGGAGCAAACACACTTTCTGAGCTAAACTTTCTTCTGAAACTGTTAAATAAATTAAAGTTAGATTTAGATTATAATTAGATTTTAATGAATTTTAAATACTAACCTAATGGTTCGATTAATGAGAATAATCTACTCATTATTTGAAGAGCAGTGTTATATTGTTTTGTATGATACAATAAAATAGCTTGATTGTATTTCATAACACATTTTTCAACATCATCGGCAGCATCCACCGTATCCATGCTCGACAGTTGTCGACAAACTGAACTTAAATTTTTGTTAATCATTTCGGTTTTCTTAAAATCACTTTTGAAATATTCAACCACTATTTTATTATGTATGACCTTTAAATCATTCGGTCTCAAAATTTCTAATTTGTTTAAATACATCAAGCATAATGAATAAGAGCCTTTTTGAAACTCTGAAAGAGCATTCTGAGATAATTCCCGCTCTTCATCAGATATAACTGATGTTTCAATATCTTTAATATGTGGATCTATTAATTCATTCATTTCAAATACCTAAGGCAATCAAAAGATGTTTTATTAAATAAACTAAATTAAAATATTTTAAACGAAAGTTTATGGAATTATATTAATAATAAGGTTGTATATTCTTTAATAAGAATAAAACATGCATAAGAAAAAATGAATGATATTAGAGGAATTTTTTGTGTAAAAGTAAATTTAATTTTACGTTTAGATAAAGCTTACAGTCACGCTTAATAGGATTTGTCCACTCTGCAGCATGCAAGGGCACTACAAAAAGTTTTGTATTTTAATTTCTAATAAAGATGAAACCTTCATCAAATATTCATTTTAAAGCTTATATCTTTGACTTAAACGATAGGGGAGAGTCGGGTATTCCTGGACACTTCAGCTTTTTAAATCATAAATTGTCAAATAATCATCTTAATTTTAAGATACAGGGAATAAAAAAATATGAAAAAAAGTGTCTGGTATCTTGGGACACTAAGAAATTTGTTAATTAAACGCTAAGAAAAGTGCTTTTAAAGTAAAATACCTGTTGTACGGCTATTTTTTAATCAGTTTCTGTCGTTTTGCCATGAACTTCTGAACTTCATTGATTCTGAATTTTGTATAATTCACAATAAACCAAACATAAACAATACATTTTTTATTTTGACAGAAACAAATGATATCTACACAGACAATGTGTCCGGTAGTACATACGACAAAAAATGTCCGTGGCTACCCGACGGTGGTATATTTTGGTTATGTTGTTACATAAAAAATTGACGTTGAATATGATCTTAAATTCTTAAGAGGCCATTGAATTGAAAGAAGAGAACATTTAAATTCGATTTTTTACTAATCTAATTAATGATGATAGACCCCACTTACTAAATTACATTTTATGAACATGTGGAACGACACAAATGTAGTTACAAGTTTAAAAAGTATAGATACCGTTTATTTTATTTCACGAGTGTTCGAGAATACCGCTGACCGGGGCTATCCAACTCTCGCCTAACTAAAAATAAAATTCTTTCTAGTAGACTTCAAAATAGGTACAAATAAAAAGTTGTAAGAAGAGTTGATATGATACTCTTTTATTTTGTATTATTTAAAATATCCTGAAATAAGCATTAAAAACAGGCCGAACACTAAAATAAACCCTTACGCAATAGTACAATAAAAAAAATTAATCTTTTTTTAGGTATCGTTTAAATTAAGGATATAGGCTAAAAATCTTTGAAGTGGGACACTTTTTTTTATGGTGATATTTTTTTATGTCTTATAAAAATGTTTATAGTATTTACGAAACGAAATATTGTCCTGAAGTTGCTTTGCAAATTTAAAATTTTTTTTGAGTTATAAAATATTATTAACTTATAAAAAGTTGAAATTCTCCAGCTTTATTCAATGAAAAGTTAGAAATAAACATTATTAAATTGTTTAAACAATTTGAAGAAGTTTTTATCCCTTCCTTATAAATATTTAAAAAGGCGAATTATGTCGACCACTGGATGGCCAATAAATGAAACAATAAAAAAACACAGATGTTCTGTGACAGCTACGTTTCGATGGCTGGATTTGCCATCCTCTTCAGGCTATATTTATTAATAAAATTCGAATTTTATAATATAATCTTACAAGATGATGATAATAATTAAAGCAACTAATTTTAACACTCAAAAACATTTTACCTTTAAAATTTGTATAAAGTTTACATCTAAATTTCGCCCAAAGAATAAAATTATGTCAAAAAATAAAACAAATTAAACTAAAACATTTCGTTGTTGAAAATTAAAATATTTTAGAATCACAATCATTTCAGAACGAAGTGATTCAGTCAACTAAATTTATATATGAAAATTCTACCTAATAAGCGCACAGAGAGGTCATTAGATTCTAATCAAAATCGAAACAATTAACGAAGGAATGAATCAAATTATAAACTTATCCAATAGTGGAAAATAAGAATTACTTAAGAATTAGATATCTGTTTTTCTGTTAATGGTAAAATTATTAATTTTGATATGAATCATTTCTGAGATCAATCTTTTTTTATGATTCGGTTCACAATCTAAAATTTTCAAGTTTTTTAAATCAAAAGAATGTCCATTGTTCTGTTGGTGTTCGAAAATTACATGTTCATGAGTGTGATGTTCCTTAAATCTTTTTTTTCGCATAACGTTTAGTTTCTCTGATATATGTAGCTGGACAATCACTACAAATAAATTTGTATTCAGCATTGTTTTTCAAGTCTTTTTTAGTTCGATCCTTGCCTAATTTTATGACAGAGCTAAAACTTTTGTTAACTATTGGAACCGTTAACCAAATATAATTTATTAGAATGGAAGATAATTGAAATTCTTATTTTCCACTATTGGATAAGTTTATAATTTGATTCATTTCTTCGTTAATTGTTTTGATTTTTATTAGAATCTAATGACCTCTCTGTGCGCTTATTAGGTAGAATTTTCATATATAAATTTAGTTGACTGAATCACTTCGTTCTGAAATGATGGTGATTCTAAAATATTTTAATTTTCAACAACGAAATGTTTTATTTTTTGACATAATTTTATTCTTTGGACGAAATTTAGATGTAAACTTTATACAAATTTTAAAGGTAAAATGTTTTTGAGTGTTAAAATTAGTTGCTTTAATTATTATCATTGTCTTGTAAGATTATATTATAAAATTCGAATTTTATTAATAAATATAGCCTGAAGAGGATGGCAAATCCAGCCATCGAAACGTAGCTGTCACAGAACATCTGTGTTTTTTTATTGTTTCATTTATTGGCCTTCCAGTGATCGACAAAATTCGCCTTTTTAAATGTTTAAACAATTGTTAAAATTCATTTTCTTATTTAGTTGCTAATGCTTGTCTTTATAGGTCTTAAAAAGTTGCAAAAGTGAGAAAAACTTGCGACTCTCTAGCTCTATTTAATAAACAGTTGAAAAGAAACATTATCAATTTGTTTAAACAATTGTAACTAGGTGAAAATTATGTCAATTTCATGGAAATTTCGCTTCCAAGTAAGCAAAATAATTTTTTTCCTCATAGAGGAAGCAGTAAATTAATAATATATAAGTTAATTGGGGAAGTTATTTAAAAAAAAAAAGAATTTTTAATGCAAAAACATGAAAAAAAACATGAATTATTTTACAAATTTTTGATCAGTATAAGCGTTATATCAGTCAATCGATTCGTTTCGAGATAAGGAATATGATTTTTATATTCATTAAGTAGTATTTTTAGAATGGAAAAAATTTTTGTCAAAAAACAATTTTTTTTATGAAAAAAGGTGCTCAAAAAAATTTAATTGGGTATTTTTAAAAATTCCTGTTTCCAAATTTTATACAAATTTTATTTGATCGTTTAAAGCGTTCTCGAGATATCCTGGCGACAAAAAACGCTATGCACACAAACGTACACACACACAAACATACATACATACGTACATCTGGACATTTGCTCAAGAAAAAAAATTTACGCTTTTTAGATGAAAATGAGTCGATTTAGACTATTTTTGGAAAATCGAAAATCTTAACGATCACAAAGCTTCCTCTATGAGGAAGCAAAAATTATTATTTTTAGTTTGTTGTTAGTACATGGCTTCACTAGTCTTGAGAAGTTGCAAAATTGAGAATAAGTTGCAACTCTGTAGCTCAATTTGTGCAAATCTTGAAAATAATCAATATAATTTGTTTAAACAATTTTTAAAATTATTATTTTAACTTTTTTGTTCGTGCTTGGCTCCAATGACATCAAAAAGTTGCAACTCTGTAGCTCAATTTGCGTAGAAATTAAGAATAAACAATAAGAATTTGTTTAAACAAATTAGAAATTACATGAAATAGTTTCTAATAATCTACATTTATGATAATTATTCAAAATTTGCCTAAATATTACCAAAAAAGAAGTGATAAATATTTTTAAGTTGTTAAATTTTGTTTTGGACCACCCTAATGGGCAGCCGTGTTTCGTCTTCGCGCGCTGAAAGTCAAGAGAGAAATGGTAATAACTTTTGACCTAATGAAGAATACTAACTTTTTTTCTAAACTACTCATAACGAAAGAGGGAATTTAACTTTTTAAGAAAAAACACGGAATTCGGATGAGAAGTTTAATTTATTTTTTATCCCACAGGCACAAACATGGCGCTTTTAGATGCCTGTAGGCAGGGTCTAAACGCATTCATTTGTTCGACCGGGTGTTTTTTCACCACAGGGCAAAAATGGCCGCCATTTTCATACGGTCAAACAAGTGAATGCATTTAGACCCTAACCTACAAACATTTAAAAGCACCAAGTTTGTGCCTTTGGAATATAAAGTATCGTAAGCAACACGGGTTTAAAGTCAGTCCAATTTGTTTACAATGATGTTTGTGTAAACAACACCGTAAACAAATGGCTGCCTTTAACCCCTTGTTGCTTAATATACTATTTAATTGTTCATAATAATTGTTGCTATTTTAAACAAATTTGGCACGACATCAAATTAATTTTTTTTATCCTAAATCAATTTATAGTGTATTATTTATACCAAAATTTATCAAAATCCATTAAATATAACGGTCAAAAAATTTTATTAATAACTTGATACTTAAAAATTGTTTAAACAATAAATCATGAAAAAATTAAAAATTTGCAAAACATCTTCAGGACATAATTTGGTTCGAAACTACTACAAAAATTTTTATAAGACATAAAAAATATCACCATAAAAAAAAGTGTCCCACTTCAGAAATTTTGAGCCTATAAGCTTTAAAATAAATATTTGATGAAAGTTTTATCTTTACTAGAAACTAAGATACAAAACATTTTGTAATAATAAATGATTTCTAACTGTCAAATAAAACCATTTACACTGCCATCGAAAATATTTCAGTCCGATCGATTGAATGCATCGAAAAAACACACTTTCATTAACATTCCCTAACATTTCTCTGACTAACAAACTTTTCAGTTATTTTAAATTAAGCTAAATATATCGGATATATATGGGGCAAAATTTCCCAAGTGTACTAATCGAAAAAATGAAAGGGCTAATATTTGCACAAAATGTAGTATTGTAGGTAAGTACTTAAAACACCAAGTATTATGAAACTCTAATAAAAATTGTAGAAGGGGGAGGGGGTTGAAGATTCTGGTCAAGTGTGAAAAGGGAATTTTTTGAAAAATCGTAACTATTACGCAACAGAGTGAACAAAATTTTGACCTATATATTTTCGAAAGATTTTTTTTTCTTCGCTAGTAGCCCCAAAATTACCAAAAGTTTATTTGTTTGTTAAATATTTAATTTTTTACGAATTTTTATTAATTAATTAATTAATAATTCGAAAGCAAAAAAAGGACTTTTTTTCTATTGCGTGTAATGAAAGTGCACATATGAAGCTTTATTTCAAAAGAAAAAAAAATAGAAAAAATGTCGTTTTTAAAAAAAAAACCAAAACAATTTTTATTTTTTGAAAAGAATAGGTTAAATTTTAAAAAATTAAAAAATTTTTTTGCACCATTCGAAAGAGGAAGAAAAAACCTTTCAAAAACATTTATGTGACCTAGACTGTGAAAAAGGGGCTTACGTGTCAAAAAATCATTTTTCACTTTTTTGCCGATTCTGACAGATTTTGAGATGCTCTTTCATGTGGTGAAAACCAAAAGGTAATAATATGCCAAAAAGTTTGTGAAAACTGAAGCTAAAGAGCACTTTTGCGAAAAAAAACTGTGGTTTTAAAAATCTGGAAAAGGGAAAAAAATTGATTGAAATCGTTTGAAACTCCTTGCTCAGGGGTTTTTGGGATCGCTGATTGTGAATACGGTGTTAGTTTTTGAAAATTTAAAATAGCGGATCCAATATGGCTGACAAAACTAAAAACTTATTGGATTCGCTTAAAACTGTCTACTCGGGGGTTTTCGGGGTTGCAGAATACGAATCCAGTGTTAGTTTTTCAAAATTTTGAAATGTCAAATCCAATATGTCTGACAAAAAAAAAAGTCTTATCGTATTCGCTTAAAACTGGCAACTCGGGGGTTTTCGGGGTCGCTGATTACGAATCTAGCATCAGGTTTAAAGAATTCAAAATGGCGGATCCAATATTACAATTTTTTTAAAATAGGAATCCCAAAAACCACTGTGTAACGAGTTTCAAGCCGTACAAACGTGCAGACGTATCAATATCGACTTATATAGATATTGAGTCGCTCTTTCACATGTTAAAAACCAGAATGCCATAATTTTATAAAATGTTTATTAAAAGTGAAGAAAACGAAAATTCCCAATTCGAAAAACTTTGAATTTTATTAAAATTTGAAATAAAGAACATACATCAATTTTTAAATTAAATTAATATTAATATGTGCCAGAAAACATATTTTACGCCAAAAGAACGTATTTTCTTTTGTCCGACATATTGGATCCGCCATTTTGAATTTTCAGAAACTAACACTAGATTCGTAATCAGCGACCCCGAAAAATTGTGGGAGTTATCATGCCCACCAATTGGAAAAATGTTATTTTGAGAAAAACGCGTTAAGTTTTGCAACGTAAAACGTAACAGGTTACATCCCTTTACGAAACAACAATTCGTACGATTATTATTATGCCTATTTCCTTTCTTATTACTGTACATTATTTTGTCAGACATTATAAAAACAAAAAACCCGGTAAAAAGACTTTCATTAAAAAGTATTAAAATGTTTAATACATTTAAATCCCCGATTGTGCCAAACTTTTTAATTCAAAGAAAACGAATTAAATCAGTTTCAGTTTAATGCGTTTTAATCATTTACTCAAAAACAAAAAAAAACCGAGGCTAGGAGAATTGAACTTGTGAACCCTCGCTCTTCAGTCCTGAGCTCTATCCAAACGGCTATTGATGCGCTTACAGACAGTAACAAATACGTTGCCTACAAGTGACGGCTCGTAGTGGGTCTTTAGATTTATGTCTGGTAACAGACAATTAACTAATTAAGATTCTAAGATTATTGCCAAATTCAATCAATATTAACATTAATTAATAATTTCTTGATTGTGCTAAATATAATTAAAAACAACAATTATAAAATTCACATTAAGTTTGATCAAGCTTGTTAACACAAATGCTATTGCCTGATTTCTGTATAGACGTTTCGTTTGTCAAAGACAAGATTAATTAGCAAATGTTGAATAATTAGAAATGAAAGTGACGTACAAACTATTTTTTTTTGCTATAAAAAAGGCTACATGTTTTAAAATTATTTTTCCAAGTTTCAAAACTAATGTTTAAAAAATAATATTTAGCTCTTTTTATAGAAAAATAATTCATGTTACCCTATTTGTGCGACTCTATTATTTCTAATTAATCAACAGTTGCTATTTTAATATTGTCTTTTACGATCGAGAAACATCAAATTGATATCAGGTAAAAGCATTTCTGTTCACATCAGGTTCGATCGCAGGTTTTAATTCAAAATAACATTATTAAAGTGCATTAAAATTTCACATAGGGCGTTCAAAATTCAATCGTATTAAAATTAATTTTTTTAATTATCAATATTTGAAATAAATTGTATTAAAATTTCCATATTCATACAGTTATTCAAAAGTAATGACATGAGTTACATTCATTTCCTAAAAAAGGCATTAAAAAGCAATGAAATATATTTCTGCAAAATGGCGTATTTTCATTTGGAATAAGAATGCATTAAATGTACAACAAACTAAACTTAATTTTAGGCATTAAAAGTATTTTGCACAATCAGGGATTTAATAAAATTAAAATGAATTAAATTTGGCATTAAAGTGTAGAATCTTTCATACTCACTAATGCAAGGCTTTTTACCGGGAAGACACGTTGCAGGTAAACTTAATCTGTAACTCTAGTTGAAAGGATGCAAAGGAAACAAATTGCGCTCTAAAGCACTTTTAGCGCATTTTGACATATTTTCATATTTTTTCCATAAAACAATTCCAGAAATTTATGATTGAAATTATATTCTACACCCCTTAAAGTACCGATTAAGCAAAGAAACAAAAAATCGAATTTTTATTATGTCAAAAGTGTTACTCCCACTTAAGAGGGGGGGGGGGGGGGTAATGGTTAATTCAGTAAAAAGGCATGTTTTTATGAATTTTTTTTGGCGATGCAGAGTGTATCAGTTTATTAAATCAATTTCCATACAATAAAGCAACATTCGAACAATTTTTGGGTAAATTCTCGTTCAAAAATATTTAAAATTGATCCAGTGAATGTGAATTTCCTGACGCGCTTCGAAAAAAAGTTGTTTTGCGGTGCGCAGCGTAACTCCCAACAGAATCATCAGAAACAAAAAAATCAAAATGCATTTGTTAAAGGAGATGTTTTTCCAGGTAACATCGAGGGGATTTTTTTTTAAGTTTTGAATTTTTGGTAGCACTTTGAAGTCAAAAAACCGATTTTCGCCGAAAAAACCGACATATTTGTTATTATAAAATAAACAATTATTTAAAAAACAAAAAAGCCCTCGACATTACCTGGGGAATTATGCGAAGAAGTACTGTGGAAAATTTCAAAATGATTGGTTCAGTAGATTTTGAGTTATGTTGCGCACAGACTTAAAAAATGGCACTTTTCAGTAGAGCGCTTTAAAGTTTTACACACTAAGAAATTCAAAACAAAATTCAATAATTCTGTAAAGCTCACACAGAGTCGTCTATGCCAGGTCCATAGGGTAAAGTTCTTTCGTCCAGATACATTACAGTTTAAAATACTAAAAAACAACGAACGCGAACGAAAGGAAATTTAAACTTTTGTCAACTTTTGCTTCTGCTCAGCACGGGCGCGGCATACAAACGGTTCCGAGGAACGGTCACTCAAATACTCGTAACTTCTACAATTTTGCTCCGATCAACTTAAAATTTGGACACAATATTCTTGAAATATTGTATATTCACTTAAAAAAATAAAAAAAAAATTGCCAAAAAAAAAATTAAATTCCAAACCCCTCTTTAAGGGTCCAAGTTTCTGTAAACGGGTTGACTTTAACTTTAAAATTTAGCCAAAAATCCATTCCCAAAATTAACTCACTAGACAAATTTTCTAGCACACTAAACCACTACGGATCATAAACATCTTCTATATCGATGAGAAATCCCGTGCCTCCCTTCGACTTAACGCCAATTTTATCACCTAAGCGCGCGCCTTTTGTTGATGATAAATCTTCTACTAACTCGTCAATTTGGAAGTGTTTTAGTCTGTCGTATGCAGAGCCACTTAAAAACGACCTTTTGCTACCGATATCTATTATTCCCTTACCCTTTTGCTCGAAAATAAATATTTTAACCGGAATTTTTAACCGTTGTTTTCGGTTCTCTCAAAGGACCATTCGAACAGTAAATTTTTCGCTGAGAAAGTCGACAAAGGAAATGAGGTGACAAAAGACTTGGCCTCCAAGTTCTATAAGAGACTGTATTATCATCACACGAACGTTTCAAGTTTTACATATTTTCTTCACCGATAAAAGTTGACATACTAATTATGCAAGAAAATATTTCCTCATTTGTGCCCTTATTTTCAGTCAAACAAGGAGCCATTACTGAGGGCTTTTCTCATTTCCTTTTCTTTCCGGGCAATTTTTATTATAATGTCCTACCTTCTTATAGATGCAGCAAGCAATTTGAGGATCAGAGTCACAACTTCTGGCTCCATTTTGACCCTTTTGACCGCAATTTAGGCAAATCATTCGCTCACTGTCGAATAGTTGCAAAAAAATTCGAGGTCGGTCCGTATTATTCGAATCCATAGTTTTATCGCTTGAACCGGTTTGATTCCGTTTCTCGTTCAATTTCTTCAAATTGTTCTGTAATCTATTTCGAGTTAAAGATTTAACTTTTGTCGACGAAGTAGCATTCACTGAGAGAAAAAAAAGGATACTACAACGGAGGACACAAGTAGGAATTGCCTGAGTGACTCCGGTAGTAGAACTCGAGTTAATATATACTGCTTGGGTCTCCAATTACGTCGACTTGAGACCCAAGCAGTATTTACCGGAGTCCCAAGTTGCGTTAACTCGAGTTCTACTACCGGAGTCACTCAGGCAATTCCTACTTGTGTCCTCCGTTGTAGTAACCTTTTTTTTCTCTCAGTGTTGTTTTTATTTGCTATATTTTTCTAACTGATTGCCTTCAAGTAGAAAGCTGAATTATCGCAAGATTCTTCCGGATTTGAGTCACTGACGTTATCTGACTCAGTCTCGGAATCCTCATTATTTTGAGCGACATTCAAATTAGATCTTGTAAATCTAACTCTACTAGGCTGAGAATCAATAGCGTGACGATATAAATAACTCTGTTCGCTAACGTAGTGCAGAAAATCATTATAATTATTAAGATTTAGATTCAATATCTCGAACATGGGCGGATATTGCATACACTCAAACAAAAGACGCACTCTATAGTCAAATTCCGACAGAGTTGCAGATTTCTCCAATTTAAGGTCTCGAATATCAAGGAGTAGATCCGCGTCGTCTTTCTTTACCTCTCATTGATACATAAAGGCTCGTGCAAAATCTCTCCAAGTATTCCACGATTCCTTATTCACGAAGTACCAGGCCTTATAAGGCCCTCGAAAACTTTCGACAGATATGGAACAAAATAATCTCTAAAAATGCCACTCGTGTTAAGATGAACTTCTAGGATCAATAAAAATTGTTCTGGATATCTTTCAGTTTTTGAAAACAAAATTTTCCATGACGCACAATGGAAAAGTCGATTTTTTGGACAAAATTCTCCTTACCGCTCAATTCTTAACCAATTTTAACTTATTTTTTTTTAAATTACTCGGAAGGATTTTTACTCTAACTATTAACTGCGATAAATTTGAATTTCAAAAAACTAACCAAAAAACTCGTGTTAACTGAGACTTAGCCGAACTAAATTATATTTTCTTTCTGATGAGGACGTCTGATTAAGTTTACTTTATGTTTTTGGGGTTACTGAAACCCAATCTGAAGTTCACTATACCACTCCATATCAGAATTATAACATAACCTAAAAAAAAAGGACAAATTTTATGTGGCAAACAAACTTTGTTAAATATTACCGGATTTGCTTCAAACTTAGTGTCCATGGGTTTTTCGGGTCACTGAATACGAATATGAAGTCAAATTTGTATAAATAAAAGTAGCGGAGCAAGTATGGCGATCGATTTTTGAAAAAAATTAAAATTTTTTTATGAAACTTGGTATTCAGTGGTTTATGTAGTTAATGATAACGAATCTGAAGTTAGATTGTCAAAATTTTAAAACGTGAATAGAATATATCATTGGTGTTAAAAAATTTTATTTCTTCGTTTTGGCCTAATCGACGAAGAAGAAAAATTTTTTAACACCAATCTTCTTAATTAATAATTACGACTTAAAAAACGGGGTGAAACCCTATTTAGAAAGAATATATCATATTCATATTCACTGCCCTGCTGAGAGTAAAAAGATAGAAATCCTAACATTTTGAATAACGTTTTATCCGTGAGATAGATGTTATCTCATCCTATCTCTTCTGTCTTTAAACCTATCTCATTCATTCATTCATTCATTCATTCATTCTCTTGCATTCTTTTGTCTATGTCTTATTACCTCATCTTAATATTTTTTTAGCTCTGTCTATTAATTCTTATCTGTTTTTAACTCCTCTCAATATTTTTTTATTCAGTTCTATCTCTCTGTTTATATTAGGAATTGCATATCTCTTCCAATAACTTCACTTCAATCTCACCCTATCCTTGCTGTATCGCAATCTATCACATTCTATCCTCTAATGAATAAAATGTACAGTCTGTCTCTATCAATCACCTCTTTTAAATCCTAATCTATTTCCTTCATACACACTTTTTACTTTTTCCAGTCTTTGTCAATAACATCAATAATCAATTTCTTTCTGTTATTTCCTCTATTCCTGTCTTAACTTTAAAATTGTAGTTATTTTACACAGCAACGAAAATTCTGTCTATTTCAATCAACTAGTTTCGATCTTGTTCCATCCCTTACTATCATTACTCTATCTTTTTCTTTCTTTTGATAAATAAATTGAGTTACAACCCAGTGGTCAAAAATCCATGTTCGTTCTAAAAACGTTTTAAGAACGTTTTTAAAACGTTTCATGTCGGCCAATTAAAACGTACATGAATTTTTGCCCACTGGGAAGTAACTTTTAATCACTTTTTTAAAATCTCATATTATCCTTTTTCTATCGCACTCCATCACATTCTATCGCGTAATGAATAAAATGTAAAGCTTATCTCTTTCGATCGTCTTTTTTATCCTAACCAATTTCCTTATTACCCCCCTGCTAAAAGTAAAAAGATAAAAATCCTATCAGTTTAAATAATTTTTTATCTGTGAGATAGAAAGAGTTCAGAAATAGTATCTCATTCTAGCACAAGTGTGTATATCAAGTGTTATATGATCCTATCTCGTGTGACTTCAAATCTATTTGATATATATTTGAAAAGTATATTCTTTTCATTCTTTCCCCATGTCTCATCTGAATCTTTTTCTTTGCCTTGTCTATCAATCCCTATCCACATTTACTTCCTCTTTATATATCTTCATTCCGTTCAATCACTCTATTTATATTATGAATTGCATATCTCCTCCAATCACTTTATTTCCATCTCACCCTATTCTTCTTTATCGCACTCTATTGCATTCTATCTTCTGATAAAGAAAATATATAGCCTATCCACTTCTCACCCTATGCTTTCTAAATTGCTTTCCATCACATCTTATATCTCCTAATGAATATAATGAACGTCCTATCCTTTTCAGTTTCCTCTTTTTTATCCCAAAAAATTTCTTAATCCCTACAATCCTACATATTACTTTTCCTGTACTCGGTCAATGACATCAATATCCAATCACTTTCAGTTTTTCCTTTTCTATTCCATTCTATTCCCTAACATTGTAACTGTAGCTATTTATCAAATATGTGCTTTGTGCAAACTGACTAGGGTAGCTGTCCTGCAATTTAATGATATAATAAGGGATGGAAAGAGATAAAAGATTTTAAATTTGAGTAATAGAGGTAAGGATAGAAAAGATAAGATAGACATACTTAAACTCAGGTTATAGACTCGGTTTCAATCCTTCAATTGATAAAAATGAGTCCTGATATTCGTTTGAATCAGAAATTTTCTAGTCGGCTACCAATACTTGTTTATCCGTGAACTACTACACGCATAAAAGATTTATCCGTGCAAATAATTTTTTATGCGCTTCAATAGTTTAAGGGTGAAGTCCTATGGTTTCGTTGTGCGTTGCGTTGTAATGAGATAGAAAAGGACAAAGTATATATGTGTCCTATTCTTTCTCATTACAACGTAACGCATAATGGAGTCATAGGACGTCGGCCTAATGCAAAAAGTGTTCGACGTTCTTTCACTGAATCCGCAAACTCTATCCGTGAGCCCGAACATGACGAATATACACGGAAAGAAGAAATCTTAAAAATATCTTAATACCATCTTAAAATAAAATACCAGATGGCTAATTTGTAATATTTATTAGACTTTCAAAATTAATTTGAAGATTTCTGAAGACTTTTTTAATATGTATAGTAATTTATTTTATATTTATTAAAAAAGTCTTTAGAAATCTTAAAATTAATTTTGAAAGTCTAATAAATATTACAAATAAGCCAATTGGAATTTTATTTTAAGACAGTATTAAGATATTTTTATGATTTCTTCTTTCCGTGTATGTGGCAGAAAAATCATTAGTAATGAGCAGATAAATGAAACAAAGACAAAGATAGACATTGACGTGGCGCCACCTCGTGATTGTGCAACACCCTGAAAGTATTAAAAGCTTTGCGAAGACAGTTTTTTATCCTCAATCAAGATTTTTTAAAAGTAACTTACAGATAGAGACGAATCGAGAAATGGTACAAATTTTACAGATTGAATGGATATAAGGATATTTTTATAATCAATGGAGTGAAATAGATATAGAAAGATTTGTGTGAATTCATCTTTTATTAACTATTTATGATAAATATTAGAATAGAGGACAGAGATAAAAAATCGGGTGACAGATTGAAAACTGCGGTTTCAGACTGTGGCCCGAAGATTCAGCCCGAGTGGCCCGGGTTCAATTCTTCATACGAGCTGATATTTCTGTTTCAGGTTGGATTTCAATTTATGTATTTCGGTATTATGTTTACTAGGGTGGCCGTTAAAAATGATATTTTGGAATTTTGTCCATTTCCGGGTCTCATTTTGTCACAAAATGAAAAAACATAGATACGTATTTATTTATTTTTTTTTTAAATTAATATTTAGTGGTGCCTGTAGGCTATTGAAATTTCGCATGTACTTTGCATGGAGAAAAAACTTTTTTGCGTAGAATTCCTGTAAAATCGTTGAAAATTAATATTTTTTAACCAGACTACTCTGTTTCTCTTCATAAATGTTCAAATAATAATATACATATTTTAACATATAAAATTGGTTAAGTTAACTATTCTTTACAGAACCCTAAAGTTGACCAAAAAAAAATCAAAGTAGGTTATTATTGGCAAAAAATATTAATTCTGAAAAAACGAGAAATTTAAACTGCTAATCATGGTTTCTTATGTTTTTGAGAATCGCTGATTACAAATCTGAAGTCATATTTCAAAAATTCAAAATCGCGGATCCAATATGGCGGCCATGAAAATGTTAAATTTAATAAATTTTTATGAAACTTAGTATCAAGGGGTTTTTGGGGTCCCTAGTTACAAATCTGAAGTCAGATTTCAAAAATTGAAAGTGCCGGATCCAATATGACGGGCATAATGTTAAATAGGTGAGAATTATATCCATTTCATGTAAATTTCGCTTCCAAGTAAGCAAAATAATTTGCTTCCTCATAGAGGAAGCAAGAAATTAATAATATATAGGTTAACTTGGGAAGTTATTAAAAAAAGAAGAATTTTAAATGCAAAAAATGTAAAAACATGAATTGTTTTACGAATTCTTGATCAATTATAAACTTTATATAGATCAATCAATTCGTTTTGAGATAAGGAATATGATTTTTGTATTCATTAAGTTGTATTTTTATTATGAAACAAATTTTTGTCAAAAAACAATTTTTTTCGAGGAAAAAAGGTGCTCAAAAAAATTTGGTTAGGTATTTTCAAAAATCCCTGTGCCCAAATTTAAATATTCATGAGCTTAATAAGTTATCCAAATTTTATTGGAATCCGTTGAAGCGTTCTTGAGATATCTTGTACACAAAAAACGCTATCCACACACACTACATCTGAACATTTGCTTAGGAATGGAAATTTACGCTTTGTAGATAAAAATAAGTCGATTCAGACTATTTTTGGAAAATCGAAAATCTTAACGATCATAAAGCTTTCTTTATGAAGAAGGAAAATATAAATAGTTTTTTTATGAAACTTGGTATCAAGGGTTTTGGGGTCCTTGGTTACAAATCTGAAATTAAAAATTCAAACGGGACCTCGCTGGATGAATGCAGAGTGGTTTTGTAAAACACGCATGATGCAGAAAAATTTAAGGACATTAAGCAGTTTTTAAAAGGATTTGATATATGTAGTTATTTTGCAGGAAACATGGTTAGGCAAAGAAAAGGCGAAAAATTAGATAAAGGCTACAAATATTGGGTTAAGAAGGCCGAAAAAATAAAAACATGTAAAAAGGGAAGGTTGTCGGGAGGGCATATTGTAGGAATTAAAAGAGGAATAGAGGGACAGTGGAATGTTAAAGAATGAGAGTATGGTTTTTTGATCGAATTGCAAAATAATGTTTGTACAGTAGAACCTCGATAACTCGAACCTCGTTAAGTCGAATTCCTCAGTAAGTCGAAAAAAATAGCATTCCCCTCCCGTTGAAGCCTTAAATACTCAATATCTCGAATTATTTTCAATTTTTAACTCGAAGAAAATATCATTCCCCTTGAGGTACTAATAGTGCATTTTTATACTCTATAACTCGAAGTTCGAAAAGCTGACTCTGTAAGTCGAATTTTCTTTACAAGAACAGATTTTTTTAAAATTTTTTCTTTTATTATTATATTTTTATTAAACTTATTTTTCTAACTAAAATTATTATTAATTCGACATTTAAGTCGATTTTATATTTTATATTACTCTACAAGTCGAAAAATGTACATTATAATTATGCCTCTGTAAGTCGAAGTTGTGATCAATAAAACCTTTATATCTCGAAATCCTCGTTAAGTTGAAAACTCATTAACTCGAAGTTTTTAGCGTTCCCCTTGAAATTCGAGTTATCGAGGTTCTACTGTATAATATCTGTTTATGGTACAAGTATGGCTGTTATTGAAAATAAATTAGAAAATATAATAGAAGAATATATGGGAGTGTTGGATGAAATAATTATTTGTGGAGACTTGAATTCAAGGATTAAAAAAGAATAAATTTGTAATGAAACTGATGAGGGTGGAACTTGTAAAAAGGTTAGAAATTCGGAAGACAAACGGATTAATGAAAATGAAAAAAGGTTAATAAGGATGAGTGAAGAGTTGGGATTAATATTATTAAATGGAAGAGTAAAAGGTGATGAAAGGGGAAATATAACTTATGTGAGAGGAAACAAAATGTATAAGGGATCAGTGCTCGATCTAGTTATGTTAGTAGATTGTGACAGTAAACAACTAATTAATTATTGAAAAGATATTATCGATTTCACTAATTAATTTCACTAATTAATAACTAATTAATTACTTGGAAGTTATACTACGTATAGAATCAAACCACCTGCCTGTCGCCTTTAACATTGTATTAAAGGAAGGAAACCTGGCGAGGGAAAAGAGTGGGAAAAAAGAAAGAAGTAAAAGTGAAAAAATAGAATGGGATATTAGCAAAGTTGAAGATTTTAGTCAAATAGTGAGAGGCAAATTGAGAGAGATAATGGAAGGACAGTGCCAAGATGTAGGATGGGAAAATATAAAAAATACAGTGTGGGATGCAGCGAGAGATTCTGGAATGACGAAATGGATAGGAACTAATGGATGGGCCTATGAAAAAAAGGGTACAGAGAAATTTTCAGAGGAATGTAAAGTAATGAAGAAAGAGGTATTAAAACATTTGAAGGAATGGCTAAAAGATAAAAGTAATGAATTTAAAATTTTTAATCAAACAAAGAAACAATTTAAAAAAGATAATTAGGGAGGAAAACAAAAAATGGATAGAGAATAGGTGGGAAGAAATTAATGCGGCAACAGACGTAGCGGGATGGTGGAAGGCATTTAATAAGTTTAGAGTGACAAGAGGGCAATTAGTGCAAAATGATATTAAAAACAGCGAATGGATAGAGCACTTTCAAGAATTATTAAATGATAAAAATAAGCAGATGGGACAAGGGAACAATATAAATTTTGAAAAGCCATGGGAAGGTGAAGGAAATACAGAGTTAGATTCGGTTGATGAAAGTTTGGATAAGAATATAGAAGAAGAAGAAGTGAACGAGTCTTTGAAAAGGATGGCAAATGGTAAAGTGACAGGGAAGGATGGAATTCTAATCGAATGTCTAAAAATAGT
The DNA here is from genome assembly GCA_037103525.1 of Ganaspis brasiliensis. Lineage (NCBI taxonomy): Eukaryota > Metazoa > Arthropoda > Insecta > Hymenoptera > Figitidae > Ganaspis > Ganaspis brasiliensis. The sequence goes on along the minus strand of JAZKLR010000039.1, from coordinate 1,099,243 downwards.
TAAAAGAGAAGAAATTTCTATTCTAACGTTAGTACTCAATAACATTTGGAATGAAGGGAAATTACCTAAAGGTTGGGAAAAAGCAAGCGTTAGGCCACTATATAAGGATGGAGATGTAAATTCGGTTGACAATTATAGGGGCATTTCATTATTAAATTGTGGGTATAAAATACTAACCAATATAATGTCAAATAGGTTCAATAAGTAGGTAGAAAAAGAGAAGAAATTAAACGAATGTCAAGAGGGATTTAGAAGGGGGAGGGGGCAAGGGATCATATATTTGTATTAAATTCGTTGATAAACAGTCGATTAAAAAGAAAAAGAGGAAAGCTTTACGTAGCTTTTATAGATTTTAGAAAGGCTTATGATACTGTAAGTCGAGAATTAATGTTAAAAAAGATTTGGGACCTAGAAATAAGAGGCAAAATGCATTATATGTTCAGAGAGATATATAAGGAGGAGAAAGCAGAGATTCTAGCTGGAAATGATGTAACAGACGAATTTAAAACAGAGGTTGGAGTTAGACAAGAATGTGCGTTAAGTTCGGTACTTTTTGACATATTTAACGACGATATAGACGAGGAATGGAACAGAAGGGAGGAGGGTGGATCTGTGATAGGAAGGATAAAAAATAGGGTCTTGAAGTATGCGAGTGACATAGCAATTCCTGCAGAGAGTGCGGAAGAATTGGAAAAGATGTTAAAAACTTTAGAGAAATACGTTGGTAGAAATAAATTAACAGTAAATACGAGAAAGACTAAAATAATGGTGTTTAGGAATGGAGGAAGGATTAAAAAAGGGGAAAATTGGAAATTTAAGGGAGAAAACTTAGAAGTTGTAAAGGAATTGAAATATTTAGGATTTGTTTTCACAATGGGGAATAGATTAGAAAGGCAAATAGAGGTAATGGCAGGTAAGGCACAAAAAGCAATGAATGCGACTTGGAGTTTGTTTAAAAGAGCGGGTAGAGACACAAGAAAGGAACGTTTGTATTTGATGGATTCTTTGGTTAAATCAGTTGCTTTGTATGGAGTAGAAATATGGGGTTGGGGGAATTTGAAAAAATTATGAAAGTACAAGGAAGATATTGTAAAATGGCGTTAGGAATTGCAAGAAACACGCCAAGATATATTTGGAGAAACGAGTGGGGTATAATAGGAATTGAATATACGGTAAGGGAAAGAGCATGTAGATATATGAAAGACATTTTAAAGATGGATAATGATAGATGGCCAAAGGTATGTCTTATAGAGAAAATGAGAGGAATTAGAAATAACAATCTGACAAGTTGGGGGAAAAAAATTCAGGAAATATTGAAGAGATTATAATGTGAGGAATCATTCAGATTGATTTGAGAAAATAATGGAACAGAGGAAGTTTACAATAAGTTGGTAGTTGGACTAAAGAATTGGTGGGATGGAGTAAACAGAGTGATAGAGAAAAAAGCGATTAAGGATTCAAGTTATAACTTGTTATATAAGGAAATGGTACAGGGAGAAGCTGAAGCTAAATATTGGAAGAAGCAATGTAAAAATAAAAGCGATGAGAAAACTTGGGCTAGAATGAGATGTGGCAACATAGGGAGAGCTTATAAAAAGGGATTTAAGGATTGGGAGTGCAGACTGTGCGGTTGGGGTGAGGAGACCTTAGAACATTTATTTGTATGTAATGAGGCTATAAGGGGTTAAAAAGAGAATACAGTTAATTATATAAATAAATGGAGAGGCGATAGGCAGGAGGGAGAATTAAAGGAATATTTAATCGAGACACTAAACGGGGAAATTAAGGAAGAAATTTGTGAATATATAAGAATAGTTGAACAAAAAATAAGAGGAGAGTGAAATCAGTGATTGCGTGTAAAATATTGTAATTAAGTAGTATAAAAACTTACTCTGAGCAGGGTGACCCTAAAAACTCATGGACACCAAATTTGAAGCAAATCGGTCTCTATTTAATAAAGTTTGTTTACCACATTAAATTTGCGCTTTCTTTTGAGGTTATGATATAATTCTGATTTGATGTGGTATAGTCGACTTTAGATTGGGTTTAAGCAACCCCATAAACAAAAAGTAAACGCCATCAGACTTCCTCATCAGAAATAAAATTTCATTTATTGCATTTTTTTCAAAAATCGAATGCCATACTTGATCCGCCATTTTTAATTATGCAAATTGAACTTCATATTCGTATTCAGTGACCCCACAAACACATGGACACCAAATTTAAAGGTAATCCGTCAATATTTTCAAAGTTTGTTTGCCACATAAAATTTGTCCTTTTTTTGAGTTTATGTTATAATTCTGATATGGCGTGGTACAGTGTACTTCAGATTGCGTTTTAATAACCCCAAAAACAGAATATAAACCTAATCAGACGTCCTCATCAGAAAGAAAATATAATTTAGTTTGGCTAAGTCTAAGTTAACACGATTTTTTTAGGTTAGTTTTTTGAAATTTAAATTTATCGCAGTAAATAGTTAGAGTAAAAATCCTTCCGAGTATTTTTTAAAAAAAAGTTAAAGTCGGTTAAGAATTGAGCGATAAGGAGAATTTTGTCAAAAAACTACGCTTGGCATACGTTTATCGCCACTTGAGTCGTCGTGACGTCATGAAAACAGTGATCTATTGGATAATTTAAACTGAATCTCATTGTATGTCTGTTATTATGATCACGACGACTTCGCGGATGTCGCTCTCTAATATTCTCATTTAGATTCTGACAATTTGAAAAATTTCGCGGTTCGTTTGTTTGTCCATCCGCGATATCAGAATTATTCATAAAATATGGGTCATGCCCATTATTTATTAATCTTTGATAATGATCCTCGGTGATCAATGTTTGTTCGTTGACTATTCTTCCGTCCGGTAATAGTCTCCCTACTATTAAGCGTAAAACGCTAGGGGTCACTCAATCCTTCACTGGGTACGATTGAATCGCTTGGAGATCCATGATCTAATCCGGGTCGTCGATCGGTATTGACATCTTGTCGGGAATGAGTAACAAAAGTTCATTTGTTAATTTTAGAAGAGAAAAATGTTCAAATCCTATAAATCAAATTTTCTTCACGAGTATTCGAATTCATGTCCTTAATACTATAAAATCTCCATCTTGTGCAACTGAGCTCACTACACGGTTGAAGTTCTAGAGAGTCAATATCATTGTAGAAATACCTACAAAATTAAAAAATTGTTCCCATATCTACAGACCTTGAACAAGTTCTAGAATAATTCCGATACTAATTATTACCGTGTCTTCAAATCCAGCGACCTTAAAAATCACTGAGTAACCATTTTCAGTATAATTTATTAATTAAAATTTTTTTGCTGCCATATAGGATCCGCCATTTTGAATATTCAAAATTGTATATAATATTCAAATTCAGTGATCCCAAAAAACCCCAAGTAACAAGTTTAAGGCGAGTCCGATCGCTTTTCAAAAAATTCGTCCGCCATAGTGGATTGGACATTTTGAATTTAAAAAATGTAATAACGTTTTCGAATTCAGTGATCCCAAAAACCCTTTAGTAAGCATTGTCTCTTTGATTTTATGGATAAGTAATGTTTGGAGCAATGAATAGGGTAACATGTACAGTGATCGACCCCCTGACAGTGAACGACACCCGTCGTAAAAAAGGTTAATTATTAACATATTTACACATTAATATACATTGTATATTACTAAATTGAGAAAAATGGTTTATTAAAAAACTTTTAAACTAATGCCAATACATAATAATTAAAAATAATCAAGGAAATTCAGTTTTTTAAAAATGAGGTTAGGTGTGTTTCGTTTTTTCCATCAAAATTTACGAAAACGACAAGAGCATCAGTGAACCAAAAGTAAGTTTATTTTTTAAACACAACTGTTTTAATAGGTCAGGTTTGCATAATTTGCTTTAAAACAAGTGTAATTAATAATGTGAGACTTAAAAAACACTGTAAATAATGTGAATTCTTTAATTATTTGGGTGTCGTTCACTACACGTAAAAAAAACTGGAGTTTAAGTTACTTCAACTGGAGTAATGGGAATCACAAAAAGTAGTAATATATAGGACAATTACAGCCTGGAGTAAAGGTTAACACAATGTCGATTATCAGCTGAGTAGAACGCCACCGCGCATGCTCACGCAACTCACGTACCTCATAACTGTAGCTACATTCACTTCAGTTGAGGCTGCTGTCACCACAGCCTGGAGTATTTTGACTACTAGTTTCCTGGAGTAGATGCAATTGCAGCATTTTTTTACGTGTGGCCATATAATTTTCCCCAATGACAGTGAACGACAGGGGGATGTCGTTCACTGGTTTCTATAAATTTCTCAATTTTCAGTGAACGACACCATATAAAAACTTGGCAACTGAATTATTTTTTCATGATTATTTAAATGTTGCATTATCACAAATTAATGTTATCAATGATTGTACACGTAAAAAATGCTGTAATTGCATCTACTCTAGGAAACTAGTGGTCAAAATACTCCAGGATGTGGTGACAGCAGCCTCAACTGAAGTGAATGTAGCTACAGTTATGAGGTACGTGAGTTGCGTGAGCATGCGCGGTGGCGCTCTACTCAGCTGACAATCGACATTGTGTTAACCTTTACTCCAGGCTGTAGTTGCCCTATATATTACTATTTTTTGTGATTCCCATTACTTCAGTTGAAGTAACTTGAACTTCAGTTTTCTTTACAGTTTTTTTTATAACTATTATAATAGTTAATTTGCAAATGCTTAGTATAAAAACTTATTAAATTATTTAAAAAATCAATTCAATATGCAATACATAACGAGGCTTCCATTTTTTTCTCAATTGTGTTATTAATTAAGAGTAAAACATTTAATTATATGAAAAAACTGAAAATTATTATATTTACAATTGTTTAAAGAATTTAATATTGTTAACTGTTTAATCTATTATTACGACTAGAGACTTCTATTTTGTTCTCAGTTGTTAAATTTATTAAGCAGAACATTTAATTATATGAAAGAGGTAAAAATATTATATTTAAAATTGTTTAAATAATTCATTGTTGCTCATTTTTCAATATATTGAACAAAAAATAGAAGGATAAACATTTCTAGTATTTTCTCATTTATGCACATTTTCAAGATCAGAACAACTATTTATAAAAAAAATTAAAAATTATTATTTTTAAAAATTGTTTAAATAATTTCTTGTTGTCAATTTTCCAGTATGTCGCATTTAAAGCTAAACACTTCTATAGACTATAGAAAATATTTATAAAATATATTTATTATCAACATATTTTTTAATAAAAAGTAATCAATTCTTAAAAGAATTTAATAAGATTTTATACTATTCTTGTTTGCATACATTAGAAATACACAAATATTATTTCAACTCTATCGACTCGGAAGAATTGATATGTTTTAATTATTATTTATTATTTTAATACCATTCGTAAGACATTTTTTTGATTTTCATTGTTTTAAAAACAATAAACAATGTTTTTTACGATTTCGTGATTTTTTCACAATTTTAAAATTTAAAAAATATATATCCTTTACTATATTTAAATGGAACCAGTTTTTCGTTCATTTTTTCGTTGGTTTGTCCATTTTATTAAGTTAACCTACTTATTCCTTTTGGAATATTAAAAAATAGTGAGTCCTTTATGTAGTGAAGCATTTTTATACGCAGTTGCATATGCAAAATCGTGCATTAATACATAAAAATGATGTTGAGTTGCGAAAATTTTAAAAATTTTTCGTTCGTTCTTTCGTTTGTTCGTTCGTTCATTCACCACTTCTATTAAGTCTACTCACTTTTCCTGATTAAAATACATTTTTATGCGCAGTAACACATGTGCAGTAGTTCACATTGAGCTCTACATGTCCGAGATAGTTCATCGTGAGGGCCACATGTGCGCAGTAGTCATACGTTTCTTCTGCACCTGCGCAGTAGTTAACTAGGTCAATTTCACATGCGCAGTAGTGAAAATTGAGTGCGACAGATGCGCAGTAGTGAATCATGAATGCTACACATGCGCTGTATTGCACTAGGAGAGTACTGTTAGATTTAAAGGTGCTTAGTAATTGCTACAATTCTTTCGAATTTTCAGAAATTCTTTATCGCTTCTCAACCCCATATATTTTGTCAAATTTGTTTAAATATCTGAAAATTTATATGATTTTTCTTAATAAATAAATAAAATTTGTTAAATATTAATGGGTTTTTTTTTCGTATAACACCTATATAATCTAATAAAATTGTTTGCAAAAGTGTTAAATTTTTATTACTTTACGCAACGTTTTTTTATTATAAAGAGGGAGGGGGAGAGGGGGAATTAATCAACATACTGTCTGGACATTGTTATGTTAATTATTCTGTAAAAAATTATTTAAAAAAATTCAATTATTTACATAGAATATAGAGTTTTTAATTTCTCGAAAAAGTTGTATCATAGTACATGGTAATCCTTTACTATATTAAAATGTAATCAGTTTTTCGTTCATTTTTTCGTTAGTTTGTCCATTTTATTAAGTTAACCTACTTATTCCTTTTGGTATATTAAAAAATAGTGAGTCCTTTATGTAGTGAAGCATTTTTATACGCAGTTGCGTATGCAAAATCGTGCATTAATACATAAAAATGATGTTGACTTGCGAAAATTTTAAAAATTTTTCGTTCGTTCTTTCGTTTGTTCGTTCGTTCATTTACCACTTCTATTAAGTCTACTCACTTTTCCTGATTAAAATACAATTTTATGCGCAGTAACACATGTGCAGTAGTTCACATTGAGCGCTACATGTCCGAGATAGTTCATCGTGAGGGCCACATGTGCGCAGTAGTCATACGTTTCTTCTGCACATGCGCAGTAGTTAACTAGGTCAATTTCACATGCGCAGTAGTGAAAATTGAGTGCGACAGATGCGCAGTAGTGAATCATGAATGCTACACATGCGCTGTATTGCACTAGGAGAGTACTGTTAGATTTAAAGGTGCTTAGTAATTGCTACAATTCTTTCGAATTTTCAGACATTCTTTATTGCTTCTCAACCCCATATATTTTGTCAAATTTGTTTAAATATCTAAAAATTTATATGATTTTTCTTAATAAATAAATAAAATTTGTTAAATATTAATGGGTTTTTTTTCATATAACACTTATATAATCTAATAAAATTGTTTGCAAAAGTGTTAAATTTTTATTACTTTACGCAACGTTTTTTTATTGTAAGAGGGAGGGGGGGGGGAATTAATCAACATTCTGTCTGGACATTGTTATGTTAATTATTCTGTAAAGAATTATTTAAAAAAATTCAATTATTTACATAGAATATAGAGTTTTTAATTTCTCGAAAAAGTTGTATCATAGTACATAGTAATCCTTTACTATATTAAAATGTAATCAGTTTTTCGTCCATTTTTTCGTTAGTTTGTCCATTTTATTAAGTTTACCTACTTATTCCTTTTGGTATATTAAAAAATAGTGAGTCCTTTATGTAGTGAAGCATTTTTATACGCAGTTGCATATGCAAAAACGTGCATTAATACATAAAAATGATGTTGACTTGCGAAAATTTTAAAAATTTTTCGTTCGTTTTTTCGTTTGTTCGTTCGTTCATTCACCACTTCTATTAAGTCTACTCACTTTTCTTGATTAAAATACATTTTTATGCGCAGTAACACATGTGCAGTAGTTCACATTGAGCGCTACATGTCCGAGACAGTTCATCGTGAGGGCCACATGTGCGCAGTATTCATACGTTTCTTCTGCACATGCGCAGTAGTTAACTAGGTCAATTTCACATGCGCAGTAGTGAAAATTGAGTGCGACAGATGCGCAGTAGTGAATCATGAATGCTACACATGCGCTGTATTGCACTAGGAGAGTACTGTTAGATTTAAAGGTGCTTAGTAATTGCTACAATTCTTTCGAATTTTCAGACATTCTTTATCGCTTCTCAACCCCATATATTTTGTCAAATTTGTTTAAATATCTAAAAATTTATATGATTTTTCTTAATAAATAAATAAAATTTGTTAAATATTAATGGTTTTTTTTTTCATATAACACTTATATAATCTAATAAAATTGTTTGCAAAAGTGTTAAATTTTTATTACTTTACGCAACGTTTTTTTCTTGTAAGAGGGAGGGGGGGGGGAATTAATCAACATACTGTCTGGACATTGTTATGTTAATTATTCTGTAAAAAATTATTTAAAAAAATTCAATTATTTACATACAATATAGAGTTTTTAATTTCTCGAAAAAGTTGTATCATAGTACATGGTAATCCTTTACTATATTAAAATGTAATCAGTTTTTCGTTCATTTTTTTGTTAGTTTGTCCATTTTATTAAGTTAACCAACTTATTCCTTTTGGTATATTAAAAAATAGTTAGTCCTTTACGTAGTGAAGCATTTTTATACGCAGTTGCGTATGCAAAATCGTGCATTAATACATAAAAATGATGTTGACTTGCGAAAATTTTAAAAATTTTTCGTTCGTTCTTTCGTTTGTTCGTTCGTTCATTCACCACTTCTATTAAGTCTACTCACTTTTCCTGATTAAAATACATTTTTATGCGCAGTAACACATGTGCAGTAGTTCACATTGAGCGCTACATGTCCGAGATAGTTCATCGTGAGGGCCACATGTGCGCAGTAGTCATACGTTTCTTCTGCACATGCGCAGTAGTTAACTAGGTCAATTTCACATGCGCAGTAGTAAAAATTGAGTGCGACAGATGCGCAGTAGTCAATCATGAATACTACACATGCGCTGTATTGCACTAGGAGAGTACTGTTGGATTTAAAGATGCTTAGTAATTGCTACAATTCTTTCGAATTTTCAGACATTCTTTATCGCTTCTCAACCCCCTATATTTTGTCAAATTTGTTTAAATATCTAAAAATTTATATGATTTTTCTTAATAAATAAATAAAATTTGTTAAATATTAATGGGTTTTTTTTCATATAACACTTATATAATCTAATAAAATTGTTTGTAAAAGTGTTAAATTTTTATTACTTTACGCAACGTTTTTTTATTATAAAGAGGGAGGGGTGGGAATTAATCAACATACTGTCTGAACATTGTTATGTTAATTATTCTGTAAAAAATTATTTGAAAAAATTCAATTATTTACATAGGATATAGAGTTTTTAATTTCTCAAAAAAGTTGTATCATAGTACATGGTAATCCTTTACTATATTAAAATGTAATCAGTTTTTCGTTCATTTTTTAGTTAGTTTGTCCATTTTATTAAGTTAACCTACTTATTCCTTTTGGTATATTAAAAAATAGTGAGTCCTTTATGTAGTGAAGCATTTTTATACGCAGTTGCGTATGCAAAATCGTGCATTAATACATAAAAATGATGTTGACTTGCGAAAATTTAAAAAATTTTTCGTTCTTTCGTTTGTTCGTTCGTTCATTCACCACTTCTATAAAGTCTACTCACTTTTCCTGATTAAAATACATTTTTATGCGCAGTAACACATGTGCAGTAGTTCACATTGAGCGCTACATGTCCGAGATAGTTCATCGTGAGGGCCACATGTGCGCAGTAGTCATACGTTTCTTCTGCACATGCGCAGTAGTTAACTAGGCCAATTTCACATGCGCAGTAGTAAAAATTAAGTGCGACAGATGCGCAGTAGTCAATCATGAATACTACACATGCGCTGTATTGCACTAGGAGAGTACTGTTGGATTTAAAGGTGCTTAGTAATTGCTACAATTCTTTCGAATTTTCAGACATTCTTTATCGCTTCTCAACCCCCTATATTTTGTCAAATTTGTTTAAATATCTAAAAATTTATATGATTTTTCTTAATAAATAAGTAAAATTTGTTAAATATTATTGGGTTTTTTTTCGTATAACACCTATATAATCTTATAAAATTGTTTGCAAAAGTGTTAAATTTTTATTACTTTACGCAACGTTTTTTTATTGTAAGAGGGAGGGAAGGGGGGAATTAATCAACATACTGTCTGGACATTGTTATGTTAATTATTCTGTAAAAAATTATTTAAAAAAATTCAATTATTTACATAGAATATAGAGTTTTTAATTTCTCGAAAAAGTTGTATCATAGTACATGGTAATCCTTTACTATATTAAAATGTAATCAGTTTTTCGTTCATTTTTTCGTTAGTTTGTCCATTTTATTAAGTTAACCTACTTATTCCTTTTGGTATATTAAAAAATAGTGAGTCCTTTATGTAGTGAAGCATTTTTTTACGCAGTTGCATATGCAAAAACGTGCATTAATACATAAAAAAGATGTTGACTTGCGAAAATTTTAAAAATTTTTCGTTCGTTCTTTCGTTTGTTCGTTCGTTCATTCACCACTTCTATTAAGTCTACTCACTTTTCCTGATTAAAATACATTTTTATGCGCAGTATTACATGTGCAGTAGTTCACATTGAGCGCTACATGTCCGAGACAGTTCATCGTGAGGGCCACATGTGCGCAGTATTCATACGTTTCTTCTGCACATGCGCAGTAGTTAACTAGGTCAATTTCACATGCGCAGTAGTGAAAATTGAGTGCGGCAGATGCGCAGGAGTGAATCATGAATGCTACACATGCGCTGTATTGCACTAGGAGAGTACTGTTAGATTTAAAGGTGCTTAGTAATTGTTACAATTCTTTCGAATTTTCAGAAATTCTTTATCGCTTCTCAACCCCATATATTTTGTCAAATTTGTTTAAATATCTAAAAATTTATATGATTTTTCTTAATAAATAAATAAAATTTGTTAAATATTAATGGGTTTTTTTTCATATAACACTTTTATAATCTAATAAAATTGTTTGCAAAAGTGTTAAATTTTTATTACTTTACGCAACGTTTTTTTATTGTAAGAGGGAGGGAAGGGGGGAATTAATCAACATACTGTCTGGACATTGTTATGTTAATTATTCTGTAAAAAATTATTTAAAAAAATTCAATTATTTACATAGAATATAGAGTTTTTAATTTCTCGAAAAAGTTGTATCATAGTACATGGTAATCCTTTACTATATTAAAATGTAATCAGTTTTTCGTTCATTTTTTCGTTAGTTTGTCCATTTTATTAAGTTTACCTACTTATTCCTTTTGGTATATTAAAAAATAGTGAGTCCTTTATGTAGTGAAGCATTTTTATACGCAGTTGCATATGCAAAAACGTGCATTAATACATAAAAATGATGTTGACTTGCGAAAATTTTAAAAATTTTTCGTTCGTTCTTTCGTTTGTTCGTTCGTTCATTCACCACTTCTATTAAGTCTACTCACTTTTCTTGATTAAAATACATTTTTATGCGCAGTAACACATGTGCAGTAGTTCACATTGAGCGCTACATGTCCGAGACAGTTCATCGTGAGGGCCACATGTGCGCAGTATTCATACGTTTCTTCTGCACATGCGCAGTAGTTAACTAGGTCAATTTCACATGCGGAGTAGTGAAAATTGAGTGCGACAGATGCGCAGTAGTGAATCATGAATGCTACACATGCGCTGTATTGCACTAGGAGAGTACTGTCAGATTTAAAGGTGCTTAGTAATTGCTACAATTCTTTCGAATTTTCAGAAATTCTTTATCGCTTCTCAACCCCATATATTTTGTCAAATTTGTTTAAATATCTAAAAATTTATATGATTTTTCTTAATAAATAAATAAAATTTGTTAAATATTAATGGGTTTTTTTTCATATAAAACTTATATAATCTAATAAAATTGTTTGCAAAAGTGTTAAATTTTTATTACTTTACGCAACGTTTTTTTATTGTAAGAGGGAGGGGGGGGGGGGAATTAATCAACATACTGTCTGGACATTGTCATGTTAATTATTCTGTAAAAAATTATTTAAAAAAATTCAATTATTTACATAGAATATAGAGTTTTTAATTTCTCGAAAAAGTTGTATCATAGTACATGGTAATCCTTTACTATATTAAAATGTAATCAGTTTTTCGTTCATTTTTTCGTTAGTTTGTCCATTTTATTAAGTTAACCTACTTATTCCTTTTGGTATATTAAAAAATAGTGAGTCCTTTATGTAGTGAAGCATTTTTATACGCAGTTGCGTATGCAAAATCGTGCATTAATACATAAAAATGATGTTGACTTGCGAAAATTTTTAAAATTTTTCGTTCGTTCCTTCGTTTGTTCGTTCGTTCATTCACCACTTCTATTAAGTCTACTCACTTTTCCTGATTAAAATACATTTTTATGCGCAGTATTACATGTGCAGTAGTTCACATTGAGCGCTACATGTCCGAGACAGTTCATCGTGAGGGCCACATGTGCGCAGTATTCATACGTTTCTTCTGCACATGCGCAGTAGTTAACTAGGTCAATTTCACATGCGGAGTAGTGAAAATTGAGTGCGACAGATGCGCAGTAGTGAATCATGAATGCTACACATGCGCTGTATTGCACTAGGAGAGTACTGTCAGATTTAAAGGTGCTTAGTAATTGCTACAATTCTTTCGAATTTTCAGAAATTCTTTATCGCTTCTCAACCCCATATATTTTGTCAAATTTGTTTAAATATCTAAAAATTTATATGATTTTTCTTAATAAATAAATAAAATTTGTTAAATATTAATGGGTTTTTTTTCATATAACACTTATATAATCCAATAAAATTGTTTGCAAAAGTGATAAATTTTTATTACTTTACGCAACGTTTTTTTATTGTAAGAGGGAGGGGGGGGGGGGAATTAATCAACATACTGTCTGGACATTGTCATGTTAATTATTCTGTAAAAAATTATTTAAAAAAATTCAATTATTTACATAGAATATAGAGTTTTTAATTTCTCGAAAAAGTTGTATCATACTACATGGTAATCTTTTACTATATTAAAATGTAATCAGTTTTTCGTTCATTTTTTCGTTAGTTTGTCCATTTTATTAAGTTAACCTACTTATTCCTTTTGGTATATTAAAAAATAGTGAGTCCTTTATGTAGTGAAGCATTTTTTTACGCAGTTGCATATGCAAAAACGTGCATTAATACATAAAAATGATGTTGACTTGCAAAAATTTTAAAAATTTTTCGTCCGTTCTTTCGTTTGTACGTTCGTTCATTCACCACTTCTATTAAGTCTACTCACTTTTCCTGATTAGAATACATTTTTATGCGCAGTAACACATGTGCAGTAGTTCACATTGATCTCTACATGTCCGAGATAGTTCATCGTGTGGGCCACATGTGCGCAGTATTCATACGTTTCTTCTGCACATGCGCAGTAGTTAACTAGGTCAATTTCACATGCGCAGTAGTGAAAATTGAGTGCGACAGATGCGCAGTAGTGAATCATGAATGCTACACATGCGCTGTATTGCACTAGGAGAGTACTGTTGGATTTAAAGGTGCTTAGTAATTGCTACATTTCTTTCGAATTTTCAGACATTCTTTATCGCTTCTCAACCCCATATATTTTGTCAAATTTGTTTAAATAGCTAAAAATTTATATGATTTTTCTTAATAAATAAATAAAATTTGTTAAATATTAATGGGTTTTTTTTCATATAACACTTATATAATCTAATAAAATTGTTTGCAAAAGTGTTAAATTTTTATTACTTTACGCAACGTTTTTTTATTGTAAGAGGGAGGGGGGGGGGGGAATTAATCAACATACTGTCTGGACATTGTCATGTTAATTATTCTGTAAAAAATTATTTAAAAAAATTCAATTATTTACATAGAATATAGAGTTTTTAATTTCTCGAAAAAGTTGTATCATAGTACATGGTAATCCTTTACTATATTAAAATGTAATCAGTTTTTCGTTCATTTTTTCGTTAGTTTGTCCATTTTATTAAGTTAACCTACTTATTCCTTTTGGTATATTAAAAAATAGTGAGTCCTTTATGTAGTGAAGCATTTTTATACGCAGTTGCATATGCAAAATCGTGCATTAATACATAAAAATGATGTTGACTTGCAAAAATTTTAAAAATTTTTCGTCCGTTCTTTCGTTTGTACGTTCGTTCATTCACCACTTCTATTAAGTCTACTCACTGTTCCTGATTAGAATACATTTTTATGCGCAGTAACACATGTGCAGTAGTTCACATTGATCTCTACATGTCCGAGATAGTTCATCGTGTGGGCCACATGTGCGCAGTATTCATACGTTTCTTCTGCACATGCGCAGTAGTTAACTAGGTCAATTTCACATGCGCAGTAGTGAAAATTGAGTGCGACAGATGCGCAGTAGTGAATCATGAATGCTACACATGCGCTGTATTGCACTAGGAGAGTACTGTTGGATTTAAAGGTGCTTAGTAATTGCTACATTTCTTTCGAATTTTCAGACATTCTTTATCGCTTCTCAACCCCATATATTTTGTCAAATTTGTTTAAATATCTAAAAATTTATATGATTTTTCTTAATAAATAAATAAAATTTGTTAAATATTAATGGGTTTTTTTTTATATAACACTTATATAATCTAATAAAATTGTTTGCAAAAGTGTTAAATTTTTATTACTTTACGCAACGTTTTTTTATTGTAAGAGGGAGGGGGGGGGGGGGGGGGGGGGAATTAATCAACATACTGTCTGGACATTGTCATGTTAATTATTCTGTAAAAAATTATTTAAAAAAATTCAATTATTTACATAGAATATAGAGTTTTTAATTTCTCGAAAAAGTTGTATCATAGTACATGATAATCTTTTACTATATTAAAATGTAATCAGTTTTTCGTTCATTTTTTCGTTAGTTTGTCCATTTTTTTAAGTTATCCTACTTATTCCTTTTGGTATATTAAAAAATAGTGAGTCCTTTATGTAGTGAAGCATTTTTATACGCAGTTGCATTTGCAAAATCGTGCATTAATACATAAAAATGATGTTGACTTGGAAAAATTTTAAAAATTTTTCGTCCGTTCTTTCGTTTGTACGTTCGTTCATTCACCACTTCTATTAAGTCTACTCACTTTTCCTGATTAAAATACATTTTTATGCGCAGTAACACATGTGCAGTAGTTCACATTGAGCGCTTCATGTCCGAGATAGTTCATCGTGAGGGCCATATGTGCGCAGTAGTCATACGTTTCTTCTGCACATGCGCAGTAGTTAACTAGGTCAATTTCACATGCGCAGTAGTGAAAATTGAGTACGACAGATGCGCAGTAGTGAATCATTAATGCTTCACATGCGCTGTATTGCACTAGGAGAGTACTGTTGGATTTAAAGGTGCTTAGTAATTGCTACATTTCTTTCGAATTTTCAGACATTCATTATCGCTTCTCAACCCCATATATTTTGTCAAATTTGTTTAAATATCTAAAAATTTATATGATTTTTCTTAATAAATAAACAAAATTTGTTAAATATTAATGGGTTTTTTTTCATATAACACTTATATAATCTAATAAAATTGTTTGCAAAAGTGTAAAATTTTTATTACTTTACGCAACGTTTTTTTATTGTAAGAGGGAGGGGGGGGGAATTAATCAACATACTGTCTGGACATTGTTATGTTAATTATTCTGTAAAAAATTATTTAAAAAAATTCAATTATTTACATAGAATATAGAGTTTTTAATTTCTCGAAAAAGTTGTATCATAGTACATGGTAATCCTTTACTATATTAAAATGTAATCAGTTTTTCGTTCATTTTTTCGTTAGTTTGTCCATTTTATTAAGTTAACCTACTTATTCCTTTTGGTATATTAAAAAATAGTGAGTCCTTTATGTAGTGAAGCATTTTTATACGCAGTTGCGTATGCAAAATCGTGCATTAATACATAAAAATGATGTTGACTTGCGAAAATTTTAAAAATTTTTCGTTCGTTCCTTCGTTTGTTCGTTCGTTCATTCACCACTTCTATTAAGTCTACTCACTTTTCCTGATTAAAATACATTTTTATGCGCAGTAACACATGTGCAGTAGTTCACATTGAGCGCTACATGTCCGAGATAGTTCATCGTGAGGGCCACATGTGCGCAGTAGTCATACGTTTTTTCTGCACATGCGCAGTAGTTAACTAGGTCAATTTCACATGCGCAGTAGTGAAAATTGAGTGCGACAGATGCGCAGTAGTGAATCATGAATGCTACACATGCGCTGTATTGCACTAGGAGAGTACTGTTGGATTTAAAGGTGCTTAGTAATTGCTACATTTTTTTCGAATTTTCAGACATTCTTTATCGCTTCTCAACCCCATATATTTTGTCAAATTTGTTTAAATATCTAAAAATTTATATGATTTTTCTTAATAAATAAATAAAATTTGTTAAATATTAATGGGTTTTTTTTCATATAACACTTATATAATCTAATAAAATTGTTTGCAAAAGTGATAAATTTTTATTACTTTACGCAACGTTTTTTTATTGTAAGAGGGAGGGGGGGGGGGAATTAATCAACATACTGTCTGGACATTGTCATGTTAATTATTCTGTAAAAAATTATTTAAAAAAATTCAATTATTTACATAGAATATAGAGTTTTTAATTTCTCGAAAAAGTTGTATCATAGTACATGGTAATCTTTTACTATATTAAAATGTAATCAGTTTTTCGTTCATTTTTTCGTTAGTTTGTCCATTTTATTAAGTTAACCTACTTATTCCTTTTGGTATATTAAAAAATAGTGAGTCCTTTATGTAGTGAAGCATTTCTATACGCAGTTGCGTATGCAAAATCGTGCATTAATACATAAAAATGATGTTGACCTTCGAAAATTTTAAAAATTTTTCGTTCGTTCTTTCGTTTGTTCGTTCGTTCATTCACCACTTCTATTAAGTCTACTCACTTTTACTGATTAAAATACATTTTTATGCGCAGTAACACATGTGCAGTAGTTCACATTGAGCGCTACATGTCCGAGATAGTACATCGTGAGGGCCACATGTGCGCAGTGGGTCATACGTTTCTTCTGCACATGCGCAGTAGTTAACTAGGTCAATTTCACATGCGCAGTAGTGAAAATTGAATGCGACAGATGCGCAGTAGTGAATCATGAATGCTACACATGCGCTGTATTGCACTAGGAGAGTACTGTTGGATTTAAAGGTGCTTAGTAATTGCTACAATTCTTTCGAATTTTCAGACATTCTTTATCGCTTCTCAACCCCCTATATTTTGTCAAATTTGTTTAAATATCTGAAAATTTATATGATTTTTCTTAATAAATAAATAAAATTTGTTAAATATTAATGGGTTTTTTTTCATATAACACTTATATAATCTAATAAAATTGTTTGCAAAAGTGTTGAATTTTTATTACTTTACGCAAAGTTTTTTTATTATAAAGAGGGAGGGGGGGAGGATTAATCAACATACTGTCTGGACATTGTTATTTTAATTATTCTGTAAAAAATTATTTGAAAAAATTCAATTATTTACATAGGGTATAGAGTTTTTAATTTCTCGAAAAAGTTGTATCATAGTACATGGTAATCCTTTACTATATTAAAATGTAATCAGTTTTTCGTTCATTTTTTTGTTAGTTTGTCCATTTTATTAAGTTAACCTACTTATTCCTTTTGGTATATTAAAAAATAGTGAGTCCTTTATGTAGTGAAGCATTTCTATACGCAGTTGCGTATGCAAAATCGTGCATTAATACATAAAAATGATGTTGACCTTCGAAAATTTTAAAAATTTTTCGTTCGTTCTTTCGTTTGTTCGTTCGTTCATTCACCACTTCTATTAAGTCTACTCACTTTTACTGATTAAAATACATTTTTATGCGCAGTAACACATGTGCAGTAGTTCACATTGAGCGCTACATGTCCGAGATAGTTCATCGTGTGGGCCACATGTGCGCAGTATTCATACGTTTCTTCTGCACATGCGCAGTAGTTAACTAGGTCAATTTCACATGCGCAGTAGTGAAAATTGAGTGCGACAGATGCGCAGTAGTGAATCATGAATGCTAAACATGCGCTCTATTGCACTAGGAGAGTACTGTTGGATTTAAAGGTGCTTAGTAATTGCTACAATTCTTTCGAATTTTCAGACATTCTTTATCGCTTCTCAACCCCATATATTTTGTCAAAATTGTTTAAATATCTAAAAATTTATATGATTTTTCTTAATAAATAAATAAATTTTGTTAAATATTAATGGGTTTTTTTTCATATAACACTTATATAATCTAATAAAATTGTTTGCAAAAGTGTTAAATTTTTATTACTTTACGCAACGTTTTTTTATTGTAAGAGGGAGGGGGGGGGGAATTAATCAACATACTGTCTGGACATTGTTATGATAATTATTCTGTAAAAAATTATTTAAAAAAATTCAATTATTTACATAGAATATAGAGTTTTTAATTTCTCGAAAAAGTTGTATCATAGTACATGGTAATCCTTTACTATAGTAAATGTAATCAGTTTTTCGTTCATTTTTTCGTTAGTTTGTCCATTTTATTAAGTTAACCTACTTATTTCTTTTGGTATATTAAAAAATAGTGAGTCCTTTATGTAGTGAAGCATTTTTATACGCAGTTGCGTATGCAAAATCGTGCATTAATACATAAAAATGATGTTGACTTGCGAAAATATAAAAAAATTTTTCGTGCTTTCGTTTGTTTGTTCGTTCATTCACCACTTCTATAAAGTCTACTCACTTTTCCTGATTAAAATACATTTTTATGCGCAGTAACACATGTGCAGTAGTTCACATTGAGCGCTACATGTCCGAGATAGTTCATCGTGAGGGCCACATGTGCGCAGTAGTCATACGTTTCTTCTGCACATGCGCAGTAGTTAACTAGGTCAATTTCACATGCGCAGTAGTGAAAATTGAGTGCGACAGATGCGCAGTAGTGAATCATGAATGCTACACATGCGCTGTATTGCACTAGGAGAGTACTGTTGGATTTAAAGGTGCTTAGTAATTGCTACATTTCTTTCGAATTTTCAGACATTCTTTATCGCTTCTCAACCCCATATATTTTGTCAAATTTGTTTAAATATCTAAAAATTTATATGATTTTTCTTAATAAATAAATAAAATTTGTTAAATATTAATGGGTTTTTTTTCATATAACACTTATATAATCTAATAAAATTGTTTGCAAAAGTGTTGAATTTTTATTACTTTACGCAACGTTTTTTTATTGTAAGAGGGAGGGGGGGGGGGAATTAATCAACATACTGTCTGGACATTGTCATGTTAATTATTCTGTAAAAACTTATTTAAAAAAATTCAATTATTTACATAGAATATAGAGTTTTTAATTTCTCGAAAAAGTTGTATCATAGTACATGGTAATCCTTTACTATATTAAAATGTAATCAGTTTTTCGTTCATTTTTTCGTTAGTTTGTCCATTTTATTAAGTTAACCTACTTATTCCTTTTGGTATATTAAAAAATAGTGAGTCCTTTATGTAGTGAAGCATTTTTATACGCAGTTGCGTATGTAAAATCGTGCATTAATACATAAAAATGATGTTGACTTGCGAAAATTTTAAAAATTTTTCGTTCGTTCCTTCGTTTGTTCGTTCGTTCATTCACCACTTCTATTAAGTCTACTCACTTTTCCTGATTAAAATACATTTTTATGCGCAGTAACACATGTGCAGTAGTTCACATTGAGCGCTACATGTCCGAGATAGTTCATCGTGAGGGCCACATGTGCGCAGTAGTCATACGTTTTTTCTGCACATGCGCAGTAGTTAACTAGGTCAATTTCACATGCGCAGTAGTGAAAATTGAGTGCGACAGATGCGCAGTAGTGAATCATGAATGCTACACATGCGCTGTATTGCACTAGGAGAGTACTGTTGGATTTAAAGGTGCTTAGTAATTGCTACATTTTTTTCGAATTTTCAGACATTCTTTATCGCTTCTCAACCCCATATATTTTGTCAAATTTGTTTAAATA
Source organism: Ganaspis brasiliensis (assembly GCA_037103525.1). Lineage (NCBI taxonomy): Eukaryota > Metazoa > Arthropoda > Insecta > Hymenoptera > Figitidae > Ganaspis > Ganaspis brasiliensis. The sequence continues at coordinate 1,079,410 of JAZKLR010000039.1, read as the reverse complement.
TCTAAAAATTTATATGATTTTTCTTAATAAATAAATAAAATTTGTTAAATATTAATGGGTTTTTTTTCATATAACACTTATATAATCTAATAAAATTGTTTGCAAAAGTGATAAATTTTTATTACTTTACGCAACGTTTTTTTATTGTAAGAGGGAGGGGGGGGGGGGAATTAATCAACATACTGTCTGGACATTGTCATGTTAATTATTCTGTAAAAAATTATTTAAAAAAATTCAATTATTTACATAGAATATAGAGTTTTTAATTTCTCGAAAAAGTTGTATCATAGTACATGGTAATCTTTTACTATATTAAAATGTAATCAGTTTTTCGTTCATTTTTTCGTTAGTTTGTCCATTTTATTAAGTTAACCTACTTATTCCTTTTGGTATATTAAAAAATAGTGAGTCCTTTATGTAGTGAAGCATTTCTATACGCAGTTGCGTATGCAAAATCGTGCATTAATACATAAAAATGATGTTGACCTTCGAAAATTTTAAAAATTTTTCGTTCGTTCTTTCGTTTGTTCGTTCGTTCATTCACCACTTCTATTAAGTCTACTCACTTTTACTGATTAAAATACATTTTTATGCGCAGTAACACATGTGCAGTAGTTCACATTGAGCGCTACATGTCCGAGATAGTACATCGTGAGGGCCACATGTGCGCAGTGGGTCATACGTTTCTTCTGCACATGCGCAGTAGTTAACTAGGTCAATTTCACATGCGCAGTAGTGAAAATTGAATGCGACAGATGCGCAGTAGTGAATCATGAATGCTACACATGCGCTGTATTGCACTAGGAGAGTACTGTTGGATTTAAAGGTGCTTAGTAATTGCTACAATTCTTTCGAATTTTCAGACATTCTTTATCGCTTCTCAACCCCCTATATTTTGTCAAATTTGTTTAAATATCTGAAAATTTATATGATTTTTCTTAATAAATAAATAAAATTTGTTAAATATTAATGGGTTTTTTTTCATATAACACTTATATAATCTAATAAAATTGTTTGCAAAAGTGTTGAATTTTTATTACTTTACGCAACGTTTTTTTATTATAAAGAGGGAGGGGGGGAGGATTAATCAACATACTGTCTGGACATTGTTATTTTAATTATTCTGTAAAAAATTATTTGAAAAAATTCAATTATTTACATAGGGTATAGAGTTTTTAATTTCTCGAAAAAGTTGTATCATAGTACATGGTAATCCTTTACTATATTAAAATGTAATCAGTTTTTCGTTCATTTTTTTGTTAGTTTGTCCATTTTATTAAGTTAACCTACTTATTCCTTTTGGTATATTAAAAAATAGTGAGTCCTTTATGTAGTGAAGCATTTCTATACGCAGTTGCGTATGCAAAATCGTGCATTAATACATAAAAATGATGTTGACCTTCGAAAATTTTAAAAATTTTTCGTTCGTTCTTTCGTTTGTTCGTTCGTTCATTCACCACTTCTATTAAGTCTACTCACTTTTACTGATTAAAATACATTTTTATGCGCAGTAACACATGTGCAGTAGTTCACATTGAGCGCTACATGTCCGAGATAGTTCATCGTGTGGGCCACATGTGCGCAGTATTCATACGTTTCTTCTGCACATGCGCAGTAGTTAACTAGGTCAATTTCACATGCGCAGTAGTGAAAATTGAGTGCGACAGATGCGCAGTAGTGAATCATGAATGCTAAACATGCGCTCTATTGCACTAGGAGAGTACTGTTGGATTTAAAGGTGCTTAGTAATTGCTACAATTCTTTCGAATTTTCAGACATTCTTTATCGCTTCTCAACCCCATATATTTTGTCAAAATTGTTTAAATATCTAAAAATTTATATGATTTTTCTTAATAAATAAATAAATTTTGTTAAATATTAATGGGTTTTTTTTCATATAACACTTATATAATCTAATAAAATTGTTTGCAAAAGTGTTAAATTTTTATTACTTTACGCAACGTTTTTTTATTGTAAGAGGGAGGGGGGGGGGAATTAATCAACATACTGTCTGGACATTGTTATGATAATTATTCTGTAAAAAATTATTTAAAAAAATTCAATTATTTACATAGAATATAGAGTTTTTAATTTCTCGAAAAAGTTGTATCATAGTACATGGTAATCCTTTACTATAGTAAATGTAATCAGTTTTTCGTTCATTTTTTCGTTAGTTTGTCCATTTTATTAAGTTAACCTACTTATTTCTTTTGGTATATTAAAAAATAGTGAGTCCTTTATGTAGTGAAGCATTTTTATACGCAGTTGCGTATGCAAAATCGTGCATTAATACATAAAAATGATGTTGACTTGCGAAAATATAAAAAAATTTTTCGTTCTTTCGTTTGTTTGTTCGTTCATTCACCACTTCTATAAAGTCTACTCACTTTTCCTGATTAAAATACATTTTTATGCGCAGTAACACATGTGCAGTAGTTCACATTGAGCGCTACATGTCCGAGATAGTTCATCGTGAGGGCCACATGTGCGCAGTAGTCATACGTTTCTTCTGCACATGCGCAGTAGTTAACTAGGTCAATTTCACATGCGCAGTAGTGAAAATTGAGTGCGACAGATGCGCAGTAGTGAATCATGAATGCTACACATGCGCTGTATTGCACTAGGAGAGTACTGTTAGATTTAAAGGTGCTTAGTAATTGCTACAATTCTTTCGAATTTTCAGACATTCTTTATCGCTTCTCAACCCCATATATTTTGTCAAAATTGTTTAAATATCTAAAAATTTATATGATTTTTCTTAATAAATAAATAAATTTTGTTAAATATTAATGGGTTTTTTTTCATATAACACTTATATAATCTAATAAAATTGTTTGCAAAAGTGTTAAATTTTTATTACTTTACGCAACGTTTTTTTATTGTAAGAGGGAGGGGGGGGGGGGGGGGAATTAATCAACATACTGTCTGGACATTGTTATGTTAATTATTCTGTAAAAAATTATTTAAAAAAATTCAATTATTTACATAGAATATAGAGTTTTTACTTTCTCGAAAAAGTTGTATCATAGTACATGGTAATCCTTTACTATAGTAAATGTAATCAGTTTTTCGTTAGTTTGTCCATTTTATTAAGTTAACCTACTTATTTCTTTTGGTATATTAAAAAATAGTGAGTCCTTTATGTAGTGAAGCATTTTTATACGCAGTTGCATATGCAAAATCGTGCATTAATACATAAAAATGATGTTGACTTGCGAAAATTTTAAAAATTTTTCGTTCGTTCCTTCGTTTGTTCGTTCGTTCATTCACCACTTCTATTAAGTCTACTCACTTTTCCTGATTAAAATACATTTTTATGCGCAGTAACACATGTGCAGTAGTTCACATTGAGCGCTACATGTCCGAGATAGTTTATCGTGAGGGCCACATGTGCGCAGTAGTCATACGTTTCTTCTGCACATGCGCAGTAGTTAACTAGGTCAATTTCACATGCGCAGTAGTGAAAATTGAGTGCGACAGATGCGCAGTAGTGAATCATGAATGCTACACATGCGCTGTATTGCACTAGGAGAGTACTGTTGGATTTAAAGGTGCTTAGTAATTGCTACAATTCTTTCGAATTTTCAGACATTCTTTATCGCTTCTCAACCCCATGTATTTTGTCAAAATTGTTTAAATATCTAAAAATTTATATGATTTTTCTTAATAAATAAATAAAATTTGTTAAATATTAATGGGTTTTTTTTCATATAACACTTATATAATCTAATAAAATTGTTTGCAAAAGTGTTGAATTTTTATTACTTTACGCAACGTTTTTTTATTATAAAGAGGGAGGGGGGGGAGGATTAATCAACATACTGTCTGGACATTGTTATGTTAATTATTCTGTAAAAAATTATTTGAAATAATTCAATTATTTACATAGGGTATAGAGTTTTTAATTTCTCGAAAAAGTTGTATCATAGTACATGGTAATCTTTTACTATATTAAAATGTAATCAGTTTTTCGTTAGTTTGTCCATTTTATTAAGTTAACCTACTTATTCCTTTTGGTATATTAAAAAATAGTGAGTCCTTTATGTAGTGAAGCATTTTTATACGCAGTTGCGTATGCAAAATCGTGCATTAATACATAAAAATGATGTTGACTTGCGAAAATTTTAAAAATTTTTCGTTCGTTCATTCACCACTTCTATTAAGTCTACTCACTTTTCCTGATTAAAATACATTTTTATGCGCAGTAACACATGTGCAGTAGTTCACATTGAGCTCTACATGTCCGAGATAGTTCATCGTGAGGGCCACATGTGCGCAGTAGTCATACGTTTCTTCTGCACCTGCGCAGTAGTTAACTAGGTCAATTTCACATGCGCAGTAGTGAAAATTGAGTGCGACAGATGCGCAGTACTGAATCATGAATGCTAAACATGCGCTGTATTGCACTAGGAGAGTACTGTTGGATTTAAAGGTGCTTAGTAATTGCTACAATTCTTTCGAATTTTCAGACATTCTTTATCGCTTCTCAACCCCATATATTTTGTCAAAATTGTTTAAATATCTAAAAATTTATATGATTTTTCTTAATAAATAAATAAATTTTGTTAAATATTAATGGGTTTTTTTTTCATATAACACTTATATAATCTAATAAAATTGTTTGCAAAAGTGTTAAATTTTTATTACTTTACGCAACGTTTTTTTATTGTAAGAGGGAGGGGGGGGGAATTAATCAACATACTGTCTGGACATTAGTATGTTAATTATTCTGTAAAAAATTATTTAAAAAAATTCAATTATTTACATAGAATATAGAGTTTTTAATTTCTCGAAAAAGTTGTATCATAGTACATGGTAATCTTTTACTATATTAAAATGTAATCAGTTTTTCGTTCATTTTTTCGTTAGTTTGTCCATTTTATTAAGTTAACCTACTTATTCCTTTTGGTATATTAAAAAATAGTGAGTCCTTTATGTAGTGAAGCATTTTTATACGCAGTTGCATATGCAAAATCGTGCATTAATACATAAAAATGATGTTGACTTGCAAAAATTTTTAAAATTTTTCGTTCGTTCTTTCGTTTGTTCGTTCGTTCATTCACCATTTCTATTAAGTCTACTCACTTTTCTTGATTAAAATACATTTTTATGCGCAGTAACACATGTGCAGTAGTTCACATTGATCTCTACATGTCCGAGATAGTTCATCGTGAGGGCCACATGTGCGCAGTAGTCATACGTTTCTTCTGCACCTGCGCAGTAGTTAACTAGGTCAATTTCAAATGCGCAGTAGTGAAAATTGAGTTCGACAGATGCGCAGTAGTGAATCATGAATGCTACACATGCGCTGTATTGCACTAGGAGAGTACTGTTGGTTTTAAAGGTGCCTAGTAATTGCTACAATTCTTTCGAATTTTCCGTTTTCTTTTTTTTTTTAAGTCCAACAAAAAGCAAATATTCATCTCTTGTTATATGTAAAATAATTTAGACACGATTTACTTTTAAAAAATGCATATCGTACCCAATGTGTCTGAAATTTCTGTTTACTTGTTTATTGAGCTTTACATGCATGAAAAATTTTCTTAACAAACTTTTTTTTGAAGTTGTTGTTACTGCGCATATTTTGCTATACAGGGATCCTTCTGTGCATGAGTTTTGATTTTTATTTTCAAATCTTGTTAGTGATTTTGGTTATAATTGTTTAGTTTTGTTTAAGAAACTTTTTTTTTATTTTATCATTATTTTTTGAAAATTATTATAAGAAATAACACTAACTTTAGGAAAATTATCATCGAAATTAATTAATTGTATATAGTTTTAACCCTCCAATGTTAGCTGTTGCTTATTTATCTATTGTACACTGATCGCCAGATATGCTTTAACATATTTCCATATGACCTAGGTGTTAAAATGTTAAAGCATATCTGGCGATAGCTGTACAATAAATAATGAGTAATGATTAGCAACAATAAGAAAGTTAAATAACAAATTATAGAAGGACGCAAAAGGTATGCAATTAATTACGGTGCGTTACGTAGAGGGACGGAGAGATCATAATAGCTTTATAAAAGCGTTACGTATTTTTTAACCAAACACTTATAACAACTAATTTTTTGTACTTAATATTATAATATTTAAAAAATAAAATAAAATATATTTTGCCGCTAACTTCTACATAGAAAAATGAACTATTTATAATTTAAAATTTTTTTTAATAAGATAATCGTTCTTGAGTATTAAAAAATTCAAAAATAATTACTATTTTTTAAATTTTGAATAAAAATATTATATAAAATTGAAAAAAATGAATTTAAAATTTGATAAAATTAGCTATCAAATGATATAAGCAGGAATCACAGCCCCTATTGTTAGTAAAAAAGGGGAATAGGGGCAATTTTTTTTAAAATAGGGGACAAAAAGGGGACACAAAATTCGCCTTAAAATCTATGATGGCGACTTCCATTGAAAAATTGAAGATGTTAAATATGGTCTTAATAGTTTTTACTTTTTAAATAAAAGAAAATTTAGTGTTTACTAAAATGTCAACTTAATATTTTTTAAACAAATAGCGTTATTCATATAAACATTAAAATATTATGTATACTAGAAACATTAAAGTGCGCTATGGCACGCGAGAAACTTTGCATTGTTATTTGTCATTCAAAACTATAAATTTTTGGAAATTTAAATAATGAAAATTGGGAGAATTAAATTTTTTTTTAAAATAACTGAAAAATAACGAAAATAATTAACAATTGAAAATAAAACTCGAAAAATATTTAGATAATTACACAATTGAAGAAGAATAATTTAAATAATTAAACAATAAACATTAAATTTAAACTAGAAAATTGAAAAATTAAAAAAATTATAGAAATAACTGTTGGAAATGATTGTGAATTGAAAAACTGAATTGAAAATCGACAAAAATAATTGAAATTCAAGAAAATAATAAAAACTTGAAGAAATAAATTAAAAATTTAAGAATTGAATTGAAATTTAAAAAAATAAATTGAAATTGAAAACAAAACTCTAACAATAGCCAGGTTAATCCAAAATCGAACAAAATAATTATTGAAAAAATTAAAGAATAATTATAAAATTTTAAGAGAATAATTAAAAAAATTGTTGCAAACAATTGAAAATTGAGGGAAATAAATAATAATTTAAAGAAATACTTGAAAAGTAGATTAATTTACAATTAGAAAAAATAATTCAAAAAATCAAACAATATTAAATTTAAACAAAATAATTCAAAAACTATGGAAATTATAGGAGTACCTTATTGTTGGAAATAATTGAACATTGAACAACTAGATTGCAAATTAAAAAAAATAATTAAAATTAAAGAAAATAATTGAAAAAAGAGGAAAAAAATTTTAAATTTAAGAAAATAATTCAACATTGCAAGAAGGAATTGAAATTTAAAAAATAAACTTAAAACTTGAAAAAAGTAATTGAAAAAAAAACGATAATTATTGAATATAGAAGAAAATAATTTAAAAAAAGCGAGAATCTTTTAATATTAAAGACATTAATTTAAAATTGAAAAATGAAATTTGAAGAAAATAGTTGTAGAATTAAACATTTGAATTCAAATTTTGAAACAATTTATGTGACTGAAAAAAAATGAAAAATTTAAAATTGAAAAAAACATTTGAGAACTGAAGAAAATAGTTGTAGAATTGAACAACTGAATTTAAATTTAAAACAGTTTTTATAATTGAAAAAAATTATTGAAAAAAGTCGAGAATTAAAGAAAATTTTTAAAAATAATTTTAAACTGAAAACATTATTTAAATTTTTTATAAATAATTAAAAACTAAAGAATTAAATTACATTTTTAAGCAGACAGATAGATAATTGAAAGAAAAATTACAAAATGATAAAATTATTAAGTATTAAAGAAAATAATTGACAAATGAAAAAAATCTTGGAAACTGTCGAGAATAATTAACAGGAGAATAACGAATCAATTTAAAAAGTTAAAGAATAGTTATAAAATTTTGAGAGAATAAGTGGAAATTGAAAAAATTGTTTAAATTAATTAAAAATTGCGGAAAATAAATGATAATTGAACAAATATCTGAAAAACCAAAGTAGTTTTACGCTAACTCCCCACCCCCCACACTATGTGTTACATAGTTTTTTTTTTCATAATGCACTTCGACGGCATATGTAACTATTGTCGAATTTCAAGAAAGTCAATTATATCACAGTCAAATTATCTGAATAAAATTTTGTGTTCTCTACATTACAGAAGCGTTTAAAATCAACAAAGCTAATAATTCTAAATCTGAAAATAAATATATTCTTAAACCATTGTTTATAATTTTCTTTTAAAAAGCGGCTAGCTCAGCCTTTTTCATTAGGATTTTAAATTACCCGCAGTCTTTTAAAAACAAAAAAAAATAAACTGTGGTCAATCTCCCTCTCTCCCAAATAGCTTAGCGCGATTATTAAATGATACAAATTCAGAATTAAGTAAAAAATAACTTTGATAAATTATTTATTTAAATTTGAAAATTAGAAATAGGGGAAAAAAGGGGAATAGGGGACAGTCTGTGATCCCTGTATAAGTGTAATTTAAGCATGATAATCTCTTAGAAAACAATATTATTTAAAAAATAAAGAAAAAAAACATTACTTTTATCAAAATATTAATTATAAACATTAACAGTATGTTTTTTTAGATTTTGTTTTTTATAATATTAAAGATCAAGAACTGATATTAAATTGAGACATTTTTAAGCTTCGTAACATAAATAATAAACTAAATACAAAACGTTTTTTAAAACCTTTAATAGCTTAAAAGTGGGCAAAAGTTATTCGACTTGATTGTATGAGTACAAAAAGTACAAAAAAAATTTAGAACCAATGTTTACTGCAATGTTTAATGCAATGCTGAAAGCAGCAAAAAATAATTAAAATTTGTTAACATTATTTATGTATATAAATATTATAATAAATATATATACAGAAAATAAATAAACATTTTCAAATTAATAATTCTCTACCTTCGATAAATACAGTCAAGGTTCTTGGAGGCATTACATGATGGAGAAAAAGATACGATATTATAGTGTTATATTTTTATCTCTCAAATGATTATAAGGCTTTGAGAAGGGGGCAATTGCCCATAACCATTCTGAATCTCATAATTTTTACAATTAAAGAAAAAAATCAATTATGATGTTTAAATAATAAAAATATAAAATAAGAGAAAAAAAAATTAATATAGCAAACAAATAATAAATCAATGAAAAATATTTTATTTTATTTATTAAGGGCATGTGATGGAGAATGACGTCACTGGTATAAGCAAAATTTGTCCGTATGCTTTCTCTTAAAATAATAAATATTTTGACACCAAACTTTGTAAAATTACACAAAATATCATTGGAAAGGTCTCTCTGACCCAATTTTGTTTAAATTTTGCCTTAAACTTACTTTTTTTTATTTTACGAAAATCAAATAAGTTTTTAAAAAATTAACTTTAAGGCAAATTTTAAACAAAATTGGGTTTGAGAGACCTTCTTAATGGCATTTTAAGAAATTCCACAAAGTTTGGTGTCAAAAAATTTATTATTTTAAGAGAAATCTTACGGACAAATTTTGCCTATACCAGTGACGTCATTCTCCATCACATGCCCTTAATATGTAAATTTTAATATTAAATGACAGAGTAATAAAATAATTATTTATATAAATGATATTAATTTTAATTTTATTTAATTTTAAAAAATTTACATTATATAATTAATGATTAGAAAGATGGAAGTTGTTTGTTATATTGGCGTCAGGATCAGGTGAAGAAAACAAAAAATTTTCTTTATATAATGTCAGACGTTTCTGCTCGTATGGGAGCCTTCATCAGTGACGTAATTTATTTCTAAAAAGAACAAGTATTGTTTGATACAAAGAATAGTGTTGAGTTTATAAAGTATAGACAATTGAAGTTTTTAAAGTTTAAAGAATTGAGAAAAAATATTATTTTTATAAATGAAAATGTAATTAAAATTGTAATTAAGCATCATGACCCTTTACAGAAAATGAATAAGAAAAAATGTGTGAAGTTAAATTTTAATTATTTTATTTTTATTTTTATCTAAAGTTGAACACCAACTGGTAAATATAATAGATATCCTATATCGTTACATTACATAATTTTTTTTACATCATTCACCCCCCCCCCCCCCAGACATAAACCAAATCTAATTTTGTTAAAATTAGATGTTTCAATCTTCAACAAACAGATCTCTTTTATAGTCCAATTCTTATTTTCAATTACATAAGTTTCTTTCTTTTCTCAAATCCCCCCCCCCCCCCCACCACCCAAACATAAACCAAATCTATAATTTCAATCTTCAATAAACAGATCTTATTTATCCTCCAATTCTTAATTAAATTATATACAAAGTCTTTTCAATTACACCATAACCCCCCCCCCCCCCCCCACCTTAACAAAATATATCTGAAATAAAATCGATGTTTAATTTTTATTTTAAATAACATATCTCCTATATATTCATCAACTTCTTTCTTCAATTTTAAAATTTTCTTTACATTCCCGATTAAGTTCATATTCATTCAGGATTAGATTCCTTTTTAATAAACACATCTCACATAATACTTTTCATCGTCAAATTCCTTACATCTTCTTATTATCCTTTCAAAATTAGATTCTTGTTAAATTACAGATTTTTATATTTTCTGTCACATTTAGACCGTTTCCACTATTCGTTGCTTACACATGTTTTTACCATGCACCGTTAAAATTCTGAACGTCAATAAAACCGGTCAAGTTAGGGTTGGCCAGGATTGAACCACTTGTGTCCTTTTCCGTTCAAAAAAAAAAAAAAACAAACAAACAAAAAAAAAAAGGTCACCGCCTTTCGCAGCATTTTCACAATATCTTGTTTCCAAATACCATAAGCCCCCACATTTCCACCAATATGTCAAAAATTCAGTCGAAACCAGTAACTCTTACTGGCAAGTTTATAAAAATTTTCTCTTACAATTTCAATTACTTCTTCTATTATAGTCATGTGCTTAGTGTTGTTTCAAGACATGGATTAATTTAAATTTCTATACAAGGTTCGTTATTATATTTACCAGTTGGTGTTCAACTTTAGATAAAAATAAAAATAAAATAATTAAAATTTAACTTCACACATTTTTTCTTATTCATTTTCTGTAAAGGGTCATGATGCTTAATTACAATTTTAATTACATTTTCATTTATAAAAATAATATTTTTTCTCAATTCTTTATACTTTAAAAACTTCAATTGTCTATACTTTATAAACTCAACACTATTCTTTGTATCAAACAATACTTGTTCTTTTTAGAAATAAATTACGTCACTGATAAAGGCTCCCATACGAGCAGAAACGTCTGACATTATATGAAGAAAATTTTTTGTTTTCTTCACCTGATCCTGACGCCAATATAACAAACAACTTCCATCTTTCTAATCATTATTATATTAAGGATCAATATAAAATAGCTTCAATATGAATATTATATAATTAATAAAATATTATTTATTTTTAAAAAAAATCAGTTATTATTATTACTTATTTTTAGATAATTATCAAAGGATACAAGGTGGCAAAAAATACAATAAAATCAACATCTATTAACAAAAACTGCAAAAAATTTTTGGAAATAATTTATGTATATAAAAATGAATGTTATATTAATTACATATACATATAATAAATTAACATTATAAAATTAATAACTCTTTAACTTTTGATGGATACAGCTAACGTTTTTAGAGTGGATAATACATGATAAAGAAAAAAATTGTATAAAGAAACGTTAATCATTAGCATACTATATAAAATTCAAAAAAGATTGAAAAGAATTAAGATGTCCTTTATAATCATTAAATTAATAAAATTTTTATAATGATTAATTATAACAATATAAATTATTAAAATATAAAAACTGTTTAAAATAATCAATAAGCAATTAAAAAATAATAATTATCAAGCGAGCGAGCGTCAGCGAGCGAGGTTAATATCGCTAGTTTAAATAAATATAAATGAATGAATGAATAAGTTATTATTAATTTACTTAAATTTAAATTTATTCTGTTTAGTAAGCAGAAACCAAAAATTATATCCAATGTGATACTCATCCGTTCAAAGGAATAAAAATGGATAAATATAACATAATACATAATTATTTCTAAAATGTCAAATTTTTTTAAAATCTGCATAAAATTTAAATTATGGGCACATGGTCATATTTTTAATTACATTTTTTGTTTCTGAAAAAATTGACTAGGTGTCGAAATTATAAGCTGTCTGGAAATGTATTTTTAAGGTTTTGTTAATTCTCTCTTTGCAACATCTTTAAGAAGAAGTCTTCTCTATAAATATATTATATTTTTTCATTTGTAATCAAGGAGATGTGTTAGTTTATGTTCGATACAATGCATTTAAAATAAATTATTATTATTAATTTTTCATAAAGCTTTCGATAATTGCACACACATAAATATAAAATTAAAACCTTAATCTGTCATTTACAGTTTACTTCATAACTAAAACTATAATAGGTAAGATTATAACTTCACTTAAATTTGAAACTATGCTCAGGGGGTCGGTCACTGTACCCGTTACCCTATAGCAAAATGAAATTCTATGAATAGTTAAGGACGCCATTTTGAAAAATTGGAAAGGGGGGGTTGTAAAGTGTTTTTATATATTTACAGTAATACTATTGAGTGCATGATTTTCAAAAAAGAGAGCTGTAAGAAAACAAATTCCCTTTGAAATTCCTGTTTTTATTGTGAAAAATCAGAAAAAAATCATGGATTTTTGCAAAAAAACTACTAGAAATAATTTTTAAAAATGTTCTTTAATGAAAATTCGAAAAGAGCATACAAAATTACACAAGGAATAGTACTTTCTGAAAAAATTTAAGATATCTTTGTATAAAATATCAAAGCGTGAGGATTTATTTATTTAAGAAATATAAACGGGATATAACCTTTACAAATGTTTTTGAACTAAACAATAAAAATTATAATAGTTTATAATAGAATCTATTATATCTTATAAGAGGATGAAAAATTCAGTGCATGTGGGGCTTAATGAGTTAAATTGACCAACCCGTTACTTAAAACTCCTACCTCCCTAGTAACCAGCCCAGTGACACTTCATGTGATAGCATCAAGAAAAAGTGGGATGAATGTTGAAAGCCGCCACTGTGGCGCAGACGGTACTTTCGGGCCGACTTTTAAAATATTGAATGAAAAGAATATGAATTTTTAAAAGTTTTCGAGAAAAATGTATTGTTTCTTTATTTTTTTTTACGAATTAAGACTAAAGATGTTCTAAAATTATAAATAATCAAAGAAATATCATTTATTCAATGTAAAATATTTTTTTAAATGAATTTTATTTGTTATAGATTAATTATCATCATAATAGTCTTAAATATTCAAACTTATATTAAACAAAAATAATTTTCTAAAAATAAAAAGGAAGAAATAGGCAGAAAAACAAATAAAATTTTTCAAATTAGTAAAATATTTTTATATGTTTTGTGAAATTGAAATTGTTTAAAAAATTTTTGATATATTTTTCTAAGCATTATATTATACCTACATAAAATTTATTTTCAATTGCACTTTCACATTAAATAAAGCTTTGTACATGATTTTCAGGATTTTTTGGTATTTCACTAATTTTTTTAAATGAAATAATAATGAAAATAATTTAAAGATGATTGAATATAGTCAATAATAAACTATTAAGCTACTTTTACATCCAGAAGTCTTTAAATTAACTTAAAAACCGCATAAATATCAATATTTTAAACGAGATTTGTTCGTATTTTTTACGAAATTTTTTTTCTGGTTTTTGACAAAGAATTTTTTAATAACAATACCGTCATTATTTTAACAAATAATCGTACTACAATTATAGAACAAGTATCAAATTCAGAAATTTAAATATAAAAGCTTTATTTATTTTACTATTTGAAAACTACCTTGTACTATATGTACAAAATAGTCCCTTTTTCTGAGAATTGCTTTTTGACATTTTTTAATTAGCTTTTCATCTTTTAAAAAATAAAAAAATCATACTTATTTAACTAGAACTTTTTTTTGTTTATAATCAGCAGGGCTGTAATTGATTTAAATCATTGAGGAATTTGCATTAAAATCATGATATTAATCAGAAATCTTTACAATTCCACGGATGTCTAATACTGCATGTAAAAAATCGCAAACATTAAAAAGCCCAGAAGTTTGTGGATAAATCTTTAAAATTTCAATTTTAATATTTTGTTCTTTATAAAATTTAAAAAATTGTGCTAATACATATGATCAAAATACCTAGACGATCTACAAATTTTTGGTATGAAGATAGCAAAAAATAGTATTAAATTTTAATATCATTAAGTCATTATAATTTAAATAAATTCAAAACGTCAATCTACTCATATTTTAATTTGTTCGAACTTTTGAATTAATTCAAATTTAAATAATGCATATTTATTAATGCAAAATAATGAAATAATATTATTACACAACAATAATATTAATTATTTTCCTTATTCACAATAATCCTTTATTTAATCATTACAATATTTCTAAGAGATTTCACTTTTTCGAAATAGTTTAATTTTTATCTTATAATAATTTCTTATTTTTATAATATTTAAAAAAAAAAATTTCTGTTACTTTTGATATTTTTTTTATTTGTTTTTTATTTTAGAATTTTCTTTAATTCTCTTCTTCTTATGCAAATTATTTTATATTATTTTACACCATTTATTTATTTTATAACATTCACTAAACTTTTCACTTTGTTGATTTTCTTAATTATTTCCATATTTCTAAAAATAAATAAGCTCTTTTTTTTGTAAATTTATTCAATTTTTTTCCTATCTTGTCTAGTTTTTGTACACTTACTTATTTATTCATAAAATTTTTAGATGTTTTCTATTTTTCTAAATTTAATGTTGAAGTGTAAAATTATAAAAATTTTTTTGGTTTCATTTTTCTTAACTTTTTTATTTTTAAAGAAATTTTAATTTTCTTTTGTGATTTACTTATTTATCTTTATATATTTATATATTATATATATTTTTTTTCAATTTTATTAATTCTAATTTTTAGTATAGATTCTTACCAAATTTTTATTTTTCATTTTTTGTACTTTTTACATTTTTTTACAGTTTGTTTGATAAGGAAAAAAAAACATTTCTCCAATTTCTTCCTATTTATTTAATTTTCTTGTCGTTTTTTGTAGTCCTTTCTTGGATTTTAATTAATTCTTTATTTTTTGTCATCATTTTTCTATTTCTTAGAAACATTTTTCCTTCTTTTAAATTCTTCAGTTTTTATCATGTAATAACGAATTTTTGAAAAAACATTATGCTTTTATCTATATTTTCTAAATTTCTCAATTTTCTACTTTTTTGAAGACTTATTCTTTTATTTTATATTATGTAAATTCAATCTTGTACTAAATATTCTCTTTTTGACATCGTTCTTCTGTTTCGTAAAATTTTTTTTCTTCTAGATTTTTTTCTAATTTTAAAAATTTATTCTCTTTAGTAATAATTATAATTTAACGTTTTTTTTAATTATCTTCTTACTTATTTTTTTAATTTAAATAAATCTTCATAAATAGTTTAATTTTTTGAAAACAATTTTTACTTTTTGATATATTTTTATGTCGTAGTTTTTTTAAAGTTCTTCTTTATATACTTAATAATATGTTCATGACATTTTTTAATTAAAGGAATTTTCTCATTTTTTAACGGACTGTTTTTTTTATCTTTTTACGTTCTTGTTTTTTTATAATTTATTATTTTTTGGTTGCTTACACCTAATATTTTCTTAATGTTGCGATCATATGAGTTGGAAGACATTTTTTTGAAATTTTCTCATTTATTCTATTTGTTTGATCTTAATTAAATGTTTTATTCTTTATTAAATGTTCCAAGTTTAAAAAATAAACTACTTACGAATAAACACTTGAAAATGTAATGTACTAATTATCTTTAAAAACATCAATTTTTGATTTATTTTTAAAAAAATGATGATTTAAATCAACTACTGGCACACACTTCACCATTGCTATTATCCAATATTTAAACTCCGAGTAATTTGAATTATTATGTATAACGAACAATAAATTTCACCAAAAGTACTAAAATATCTTTAAACATTAAACATTATAGAAAACAATACAAAATATCAATAAAAATATGTAACTTTTGAATGCAAAGCATACGTTAAGAAAAAAGTCGGCCCGAAAGGTAATCAGCGCTCCAACTTGGAACTAAATTCACCGCTCATCATTTGCCCGTCTACCAGTTTAGAGTGTCACTGGGCTGCTGGTAACCAAAGCAAACTAGTACTGAAAATAAGTCAGAGTGGGGATAAGAATTGTTCTACCCCTTTCCCCTTGCAACTCCGGATCCAGAGAAGAGGCTATCTATAGATTATCATTCTCTCCAAGCCGACTGTTTGGCATTTGTACCGTTAATTTCAGATGGGGTGAATTCCAAAAAATCTCCCCCACTCTGGTCATCCGTTTGAATCGACTATTCTACTACAGTTTCAGTGGACTCACGAGACAGACTTTGCTCCTGGTTTTCCGATAAAGCGAAAAAAAATTGTATATATATATATTAGGAAGAAATATTTCAGCAAATAGTTACAAAGACGAGCAAGCAATTAATATCTGCTACCATATATAAACAAACCAGGTATCCAGGTAAATACAAAAGAATTAAAAATAAAAGAAAATCAAATGTACAATGGTATCCTCTTCAAACAAAATAATTTTTTTTAAGGAGGTTAGTTGAAAATCACCAATCGTCGGTACAAGTTTGAAATTTTCAGCAAAAATAATTAAAATATTAATGCACATTATTGTTAAACTTAAAATAATTTTACCGTATAGTTTCTGAGATCTGGTCTTCCAAAATTCACTATTTTTTTTAATATTTTCCATTTTTCTAATGGCCGACGCGAAAAAAATTAGTAACTTGAAATATATCATTTAATAACTTTTGATGTACAATTAGGTCTTAATTCAAAATTAAAACAAAAATAATTCAATATTTAAGGATCATATTACTCTTGAAAGACCAAAAGATTTACCGTTTAGTTGTTTAGTATTATTTATCCTAAAATCAAAATATTGCAAAAATTTTAATAAATAGAAAGAATTAACTTAATTGTCAAAAAAAAAAAACTATTAAAATTTTTAAGTTTATTTTATATTTTAATAAGATTTTAACTTTTAATTTTCAAATAGAATTTTAATATAGTAACAACAAGAATTTATCCCTTCCATAATTGTAATTTGATTTAATGAAAACGATCAGAGGAAGGCAGTGGAAAGAATATTCCAAAATTTGTCGTTTAACACCTTTGGGACGTTTCGTTGCCTTGGTTCGGCAACCTCATCAGGCTAAAGTAATAATTTTTTAAATCCTCATGTTTTTGTTTAGAATCAAATTTTAATATTTTAAATCAATTTTCTCTTTACACGTTTCAATAAATAAGACGAATCGAAGCCTTTGTTGTCGACCGATTAAGTAAAATTAATGCCTTAACAGTTGCTAATGAGGAAATTTGTAAAATCTTACAACAGACATCAAATTTATCGACAATTTGAAAATCAATTAAACTTTCGAAAAATAATAAATCAGATTAGCTCATAAATATTTAATAAATAATCAATTATTAAAGCACTTAAGTGTAATTCAATTTAATAATTTCTATAAATAATTAATATTCAATAAATAAATATACAATTAAAAAAACTTTAGAAAATTTTCGCCCAGCACCAGAGCAAGATCTTAGAGTCAGTAAAAAAAATCTTTTGTCTCGTGGTCAGAGCAAGATCTTAACCAGTCGACGTTTTCAAACTCTATAATTTTCAAAACTATATTATCTGGTCAGAGCGAGATCCTAACCTTAAAAAAAATCAAATTTCATAATCTCTATTGCAAACAACGATCGTTACTAATTTACCGAAACGTCATCGACTATTAAAACTTTTTTTAAAAATTTCCTTTAATTCAATATAATTTAAGGTGTTGTGGTTGGAGGAAGATTTAAACCAGTCGACTTTTCAAAATATTAAATTTCAATTCAAAATTTTAAATTTCTAATTGTTCGTCAACAGAAGAATCTCACAATATAATAAAAATTAATGTGGATTGTTATAGCAATATACTAACAAATTGAACGTCAAAATATTATAAAACAAATGTGTCAACTAAATACATGACTTAATGGCAAGCTGTAGCAAGATACAAATAATTTTAACGAAGTGTCTATTCGTACAGAAAATCTCGACCAATCAGAAAATTGCTTGTATAAGTACGAATAGCTCCTTCTATGTGGTCTGGCTAATCGTACAGATACAGATGATCTGTGCGAATAGCCAAACCTCAATGGAGCGGCTATTCGTACAGAAAATTGTCAAAATCTTTCTTTTTGTGAAAATTAATGTTAGACGGGTATCTTTTGGTTAAAAGATCACTGTATGTGACACAAGAAGCCCCCTTAGCTTTCCAACATTTTATTATGATTTTTCACAACCAAAACAAAAGGTAATACGCTGCCAAAGACAGATTTTCTTCAGATTTTCGTACAGATTTTCTGTACGAATAGTTACGGCCTAATTTTAAATGTCCTAAAATAATACATCATAAATAATTGTCAAATAATAACATTTCTGATTTCTGGATTAGAACATTTCCACGAAAAAGCGGACATTTCATCCTTGCGTAACGAAAAATAAATAGACTTTAACTTTCTTGAAATTTAATATAGAATAAAAATTCCACTTTCTTGTAAGAAAAACACGGATTTAGGAACTATGCCAAATCAGTTTTTAATTCTATGACAAATACTATAAAAGATATAATCAATTATTTACTTTGGGATTAGGAACTATGCCAAATCAGTTTTTAATTCTATAACAAATATTATAACAGATATAATCAATTATTTACTGTGGGATACCAAAAAAATGTCCGTGTATCACAAACTTTTACGTTTTTTGAAGTTCCATCACCTATGCCTATATGGTAAAACTTTCTCAATTTATTCGCAACATCTTATACTCATTCTACACTTTATACTCAAAAATTAAATAGCTTTAGAATATTTTAATTCTCATAATTTGTAAATTATTCTTGCATTGTATTTAATTATATTAAAATTCGTGTCCAAAAAAAGTCCTTGCGTCACATTACATTCTTTTACGTAAAAAATGCATAAAGTAAAGAAGAAAAATAACTTTAATACATATTTCAGTTAGGTCTCTTTATTGGATTTAAGATTATGAAAGTCATTTTGTATTATAAATGCAGAGAAAGCTAGGAGGTAGGGTAAAATATTAAAAATATTTTCGTATAAACACTTGTATTAATTAAGAAAACAACAATTTACAAATTTCTTAAATCCAATATTTGAAAATTCCAAAGGATGTAAATAATTAATTCTGTTGAATTAAAGCATTAACTTGAATAAACTGTTTTTTTTGCTACATAATAAAGAATTTGTAAAAAATTTACAATTGTATTTTATTTATTTTTCAATAAAATATAAAAATTATTAATTCTTTCATACTAAATCATAAATTAATATGAAAAATTAATACAGAATTTATCAAATTAGGTATATTAATTGAAATATGTGTATTTTTCGTATAAACACTTGTATTAATTAAGAAAACAACAATTTACAAATTTCTTGAATCAAATATTTGAAAATTCCAAAGGATGTAAATAATTAATTCTGTTGAATTAAACCATTAACTTGAATAAACTATTTTTTTTGCTACATAATAAAGAATTTGTAAAAAATTTACAATTGTATTTTATTTATTTTTCAATAAAATATAAAAATTATTAATTCTTTCATACTTAATCATAAATTAATATAAATAACAATAAAACTATAATAAAAATAAATAATGATAATATATTGTAATAATAAAATTATAAGAATTTAATACTACATGGGCGCCAAACAGACACCCCCTCGAATTGACACTTATTCGACCCTGACACAACGAACAAGAAGAGCGAGAGGTGCCGCATCGACGACTGACACTTAGAAAAATATGCTCAGACATTTTTTTGAATTTCTCGAGAACTACTTAATATTTTTTAAATGTCAAAGCATTTTTTTAAAGCTGTGACTACAGTCTTTAATTCCATGTAAGTTTCAATTTTTCCTTTCAATTTTGATTCCTCAAACAAATGAATCAAAAATGGAAAATTTTTTAAAATATTTTTAAAAACGTTTCAAGTGATTTAATCTCTCCAGTAGATTCAAAAATTTTGAATTATATATTATTAAACGCAGAATTCTTCAGGCTTTCAAACAATCTAAGTTTCAAGTCTCTATCTTTTTCCTAATTCAAATTATCATCTTCTAAAGTCAGCAGACTTTTTTCTCTGTCCGAGCACCGATCGTACCGACAATCGCCGACGGTAGTGTAAAACGATAAAAATTTCATAAATAATTTCATAACTGATTTTCAACAATTTTCAATTAACCAAATTCTTTAATAAACTTTTCATAAATAATTTTTAAATATCACACACACAACACATTCACTAAAATACATTTATAAAATTTCGATTTTCAAATCTGGAAAATATACGGTCAAATTTCATTAAAATATTAAACTTATTTCTTTGTCGCCTATCACGTAAACAGACGTATCGAAGGTCGTACGCTAAAAGAAAAATAAACATAAAAATCTAATTATCGACCTTTTGAGACTTATCATTAATTTCTCTGAAATTTTCTACAAAACAAAATTTCACAAATTATACAAAAAATTATTTAAATAAATAATCCCAACGGCCCTACGTTGGGCGCCAATTGAAACAAGAATAATTGTTAACTTTAATAAACTAAATTCTACTTTCAAATCATTCCTTTACCTCACGCTGCAGGGTTCAAAGCTGTGAGGGTTCAAATGAACTTTACCTTAGGGGCCGTTCAAAAAATACATAACGCTTTTTAAGAGCTTTTCTGATCCCCCCTCCCACCACGTAACGCACAGTAATTTTTTGCTGATCCCCCCTCCCTCGCCCTAATTTAAAAATGCTTTCCTCTATGATTCATATGATAATGAATTAAATAAAAAACAATTCCATCCATAATTCAGAAAAATCTAACGTAGTATATAAAATAAATTTTAAGAATTGTGAAGCATGTTATGTTGGACAAACAGGTAGATTAGTTTAAGTTAGGATGAAAGAACATAGAGATAATTTTAGGAGAAAAGAACACTATCACAATGTTTTTTCAAAACACAAAATTCAATTTAAAGATCATGAATTTGCGTCGGAAAATGTTAAAATATTACATACTGAAGAGAACAGGAGAAAGAGGGAAATAATAGCGCCTGAGTGAGGAAAGATGATTTGTGTCTGAGCATGCGTGGAGGATAACCTCATTTCGTTTACATTGTAACAGACAAAAAAGCACTATCAAATTTTAAACAAAGTTAAGTTTTAAACATGTATCTCATTATTTAGTATTAATGTTAGTATTAATTTATTGTTAAAGTAGGATATTCATTAATTAGGGTAAGTTACAAATATCTTACGGAAAAGAAAATTTGTTAAAACAGTTTTAAGTTAGGTTATATTATATTAAAAAATCTTTTATGTATTTCATAGATTTACACTGGAAGAAGATGCCAACCAGGCCCGTAGCCAGAAATTTTCTTCAGGGGGGGGGGGGGGGGCAAAATCCATACCGGTAGCGTCCCACAGTGGTCTGAGAGTCAAATCTAGCTGGCCAAAAGTCAAAAAATTGATGTCTTCAAATAAATCTTTCTTTAATGATTTTATGATCTATTATATCTATTGTGTTTGATTCAGAATATTTCAGCCGTTAAACATTGTTTTTATTGATGTATCATGGTCTCAACCGCGTCAGCCTCGCTTACCTAGTAAGAAGGCTTGAATTAGATATAATTAAATATTTCAGAGTTATAATGAAAATGTGATCGTTTTTGTATTTTATTTAATTCCTGATTTGAATCCGAAGCTCAATTCATCCAGGAAAATAAATTTGTTGAAAATATGAATTATACTCTATTCGCATAGCGCATTTAAATTGAAGTTGAATTCTGTAGAGAGAAATGACAAATTATCATTTTTAATTACGTTCAATTCTGGCTAGAACTTCTTGGAATGCGTTGGTTCTATTCCACTGACAGCAATAGGTAAAAATCTTCTCCAATTACATCCAATTCTTTTAATAGAAAAATGCAGTACGGTGCTAATTAAAATTAAGAAAATTAAATATTGTTTGTTTTTCAAGCTAAAATTTTGATTTTTTAAAATTCTAAATCTAAAAGTTCTAACAATTATGGATATCCAAAAATTTTTGAAAAAGACTTAGAATTAAAAAAATAGCAGCTTATCTCGTAAACAGTCACAGATATTACAAATCTGACATCAATTTTGAGTTTGGGTAATAAGTATATAAACCGAATTTATAAATCATGAAAAACAAGTATAATATTAAAATACTAAATATAAATTATTTATACATTGTAAAAAGGAATAATTTTTAAATGTTGAGTAGCTGGAATTAAAACGAATAGGATACTCTTGTTTTTCTTTCCTGATTTGGAAATTAAGCTTTGGATTCAAATCAGGAATTCAGTCGGATTAAAATTTTCAATTACATTCTATTCCAGCCTTCTTGCCGGGTATAGTTGATTTTGCCGTAAAACTCATATCTTTCATCATTTGCAGCTAGTGACCATTTAAATTAACATATTTCAATAATGTATATGGGGCAAAATTCCTGAACTGTCTAGGTCAAAAAATAAAATTTATTCAAACTTTGCTAAAGTGTTTTCATTGTTAGTGGAAGTGTAAATACCAAATATTTTTAAATTCTAAGAAATAGTTTTTCAGTTACACAGTTTTAAAATTTTGAATTTTTTTAAAATGTAGTTTTTTAAATTTATTATATTTCTAAGTAGATTGCATAAAAGTTAACATATATATATAGTTATTTTTAAAGCTTTTCTTACAGGCTATTCGATTATAATAAATGTTTTTTTGTAAAAAAAGAAATTTGACCTTGAAATTCAAGGTCAAAGTGTTAATTTGATTGCAGGCCGCGAACCGACTTCGGCAATGAAAATTACGTACTTAACGTACCAGAAAAGAAAAAATTAAGGACCAATTACGTACCAATTTTTTTTACTTGTATTAATTTTAAGGTATCGATTTTTAAGCTCAAAATATTATGAAACAATAAAGTCCAGTGACATAAACTCTGCCATTTTGAACTTTGAAAATATGACATCAGATTCGTAATCAGCGACCCTAAATACCCACGAGTAACGAGTTTCAGGCAAATTGAATGTATTTTTAAAAAAGTTGTCCGCCATATTGGATCCGACATTTAAAATTTTGAAAAATTGACATCGGATTCGTAATCAGCGAGCCCAAAACCCCCTAGATATTAAATTTCATGAAAAATTAATATTTTTTAAAAAAATATTTTGTTACTTTTCATTCAAGGGTTGTTTTCACCCCTAAAAATAGAAGGGTATTTTTTGTTGGTCCTAGTTTCCGAAAATGTTTGATTTTTTTGTATATGAAAAAAAGTTATATTTTGTCGAACTTAGCGATGAAACATAGGTATAATATAACAATAATAAAGGCAGGCTCATCGTCAAACGCGTTTGAAAAATCCTGTCCTGAAAAATCCAAAACATTCGATTTTGAATCTTTACTATGAATCGATAGACTTTGAGTTCCTCTTTCGCATACAGAAATAAAATCTTTTTTATGTCTATTAGTTTTTGTGTAATTGGCGATGAAACATAGGCACAACCAAAAAATAACATAGGCAGGATCAACTTCAAACGCCCGACCTGTAAAATTAATTGGTTGCAGCTAAGATCCCTTTCACCGTGGAGCGTCACATTATATAAACATCCATATATATAAAATATTTTGGATAAACTCTTGTGGGACAGAGCATAGCTTTTTAATAAACTTTTTTGCAGTACATTTCAAATCCACTCTAAAGTTCTCAATGATTAGGTATTTTAAAGATTTTAATTCTTATAAATAATTTTGTGTATAAAATTAAAATTTTTTTTAAACTTTTTAAGTAGGCATTCCCGCAGTGACAGCCTCTAACCTGTTAAATGCAGAGAGCGTTAAATATACTACTACTAATGATACTAAGCACTGCCCTGAGTCGCGCAGTGATCTGCAGCGCTCGAGTGAGTACAAAAATTTTAATTTTCATTAATTAAATATTTCGGTCAAATATGTTATTTATGGGTTCTTATAGAAAAAAGTCTCAGATTTTGTTAAAAAAAAAACAAAAACAAAAAAAATCCGTTCTTGGAATCAAAAAAACCAAAAATTTTTTTGTCCTTCATTTTTGAATGTGAAATTTTTTTTTCTTTTTACAATACATTCAACCAATTGAAAAGACATAAAAAATCAATCGAAAGTGGTCTTACTAAGAATTTTTTATTTAATTATTTAAGAGCAAGAAATTACCAAACAAGACGGCATTCCAAAATTGTCATCCCCTTCCCCTCAGTAAATATTAATCGAAATGTAAAAAAAAAATTATCAATAATTACCATCCAATAGGATTACAAAATACCTGACTTTGGAAAGTCACTAGTGGAAATTTTTTTTTCCATCTTGATTAGTTCATATGAAATCCCCCATTAATGATTTTTGATTGAGCAAGAATGAAACTTAAAATTTTACTTGTAGTGACAGGTTACTTTACACTAATATTTTACAGACTTTTGTTTATTTCCTGACTCAATTTTCATTGACTTCTTGTAATTAAAGTTTTAGGCTATTAAGTAAATGTTTTTAAAAATGTTTTAGTTCAAGTTTTCAACTTATTCAAAGTAATTTAAAAATTAGATAAAAGCATGTTCGTGCGTCACGAAAAAAAAGGCATTTATTTTTCTACAAAAATAGCGATAGATATTTTAAACTTGAAATTTTAGACACAAAGATAACTTTTTATTCTGAAACTTTAGTCTATAATCAGTTTTGTACTTAAATACATATGTTCTTTGATATCTCCATGACGCTCTGACAAAAATAAAATTATTTTTAAAGAATAAAGAAAATACAGGTTAAGATGTTTAATTGTTTGTAATAAATAGAATTAAAAAATGGGGTCAGCACTTTTTATGAAATGTCATTTTAAATTTTTTCATCTTGATCTGTTGTATTTAGAGCAACAATTGATTGTTTATTTTTAATACAGTACATTTGTACAGCCATAACTTGTTTTTGTACTTAGGTTATGTTGATTACCATATATATTGCTTCATTTAAAAAAATATAGAAATTATATATATTATATTACTAGAACTTTAAAAGCGCGCTACGCGCGCACAATTCTGTTGTGCTTCAATTTTCTTTATTTTTTAATTGAAATATAATTTTTTAGAAATTTATAATTTAAGATTATATATAATTATCATGTACTATTTACATAAATTATTTAGGGTAGAGGTACCAGTTAGTGGGCATTTAGTGTTAGGTCACCGAATTTTAATTAACTTTTTAAGAATTACGCATGTATTTATAAAAGATATTAATTGGAATACATATTCTCTAAAACTGAATCAGTGAAAATTTTACTGATTTAAATCAGTGACC
Source organism: Ganaspis brasiliensis (assembly GCA_037103525.1). Lineage (NCBI taxonomy): Eukaryota > Metazoa > Arthropoda > Insecta > Hymenoptera > Figitidae > Ganaspis > Ganaspis brasiliensis. Next base: position 1,053,745 of record JAZKLR010000039.1, on the reverse strand, counting down.
AACTTCTGGTTGCTGATTTGAATCAATGAAAATTTCACGGATTCAGTTTTAGAGAGTATATTTAGAATTTCTTTAATTTTTGTTGAAGTTAAATATTTTATTTAAAACAAAATAGAAGAAGAAAAAAAATAAATTACTTGCCCAAATATATTAGATTTGAAAAGCATTGAAGATCCAGTTATTGTGTCCTAGTTATTCGACTCTTAAAATTGTTTAATGTATTTAAAAATTAAGTGATGTGTCTTAGTTAACAAAAACAAGCAAATTTAAAAAATCTATTAAAGATAGAGGACCAAAGAAAGAATGAAATAAAATAATTAAAGATACAAAAAACTCATATAATTAAGACAATGTTTAGGTTATAACCAATTCTAGAACATATCTATGCTCTTTCATTTTGTTAACTTAATTTTTTTTAAGTAATTAAATAAATAAATTAATGTTAATACACGACTCATATTTCTATAAATAAAACATTATTGTATTTATAATCAATATAAAGTACTGATATTCATTAATTTATTAGAATCTAATAAATGGAACACGCTAAAAAATTGCTCCAGTTACTTGACATTTAATTAATTTGCAAACTAATGATTCAAACTTCAATTTTCTTGTTTACATGATTCATTCAAAGTATACTGAACCAGCTTATCCCAGATTTATGGTGAATAACAATAAAATGATAATTTTAGACACTTTTGAAAAATGTCACTTTTTAAACTTGTTGTTCAGAGAAATGTCTGTAAATCAAAGATTTCGTACTTCGTTAGGTATTTAATAATTTGTTTTTAAATTCTCGGTACGTTGTACCATATATAATATTTTTTTGTAGCATATAAAATCTTTTAATGTTTTTAATAAATAATATTGCAGACAATTAGTAAGATGTATTGTACTCTGAAATTATATAGAAAATAAAAATTTGTCCAATAACTGGCACGTGTCTAATAACTAATAAAGTGTCTAATAACCCTATAAAGATTTCAAACTGTATTAAAAAAAAGAGAGAAAAAAAGAAAACGATAAACAAAATAATCACTTCTTGAAAAAATCTGATAAGTATCAATCTTTTTTTTCTTGACAATTTCATTTTGTATAATGTATGTTTATTATTTTTTTTATTCTGCTATACAATGCATTTTTTGTTTGTGGGGAGTAAAATTCGTATTTTACAAATGAGGAGTACTTTTTCAAAAGTTGATAAATCCACATTTTGTTATTTCGAGAAAATTAAACAAATGCAGTTTCGCACCTAACCCCTAGAGTTAATTATAAAGTAGAAACATATACGAAATTATTTATATACGAATGTTTTTTGCACTTAAAGAGATTAATTTTTAATTAAAGTTTATAGTAATTAAGGAATTTAAAGGTTTTTGTAATTTATTCTAGGAAAAAAATTAAAATTTTAAATCATCTTGGTTATTTAACAGTGACAAATCGATTTGTAAGGTTCCTAATATGTGACGCTCCGCGAGAGAAGGGACCTATCGCGGAAAAAATCAATTTTCTTTTGTTTATGCTAAAAGATAATTTCTGAGTTGTTCTTTCAGTTTCATGTTTCAAAAAACATTTTTTTTAATTACACTTTTTGTTATAATGCTTTAAACTTAGGCATACTATGTGCATCGCATTTCTTGGTTCTTTTTAAACGACCGTCCCGTAAAATTAACAATTTATTATTTTGATTTTTTTATGGTAATTGATAGTTTTTGAGTTGCTTTTTGAGTTCCAAAAATCAAAATTTCATTCCTACAATTAGTTTTCTTGTTATGAGGCTTTAAACATAGGCATGTTAAGCGTCCCGGTTTTTCTTCCTTCTCTTTTCCCGTCCATCCTTCAAATTTTGCTTTCTCAGCGATAGGTCCCTTCTCTAGCGGAGCGTCACATATGTTAAATTTGTGATTATCTCAACTTTTTTGGAAAATGGATTTATCAACTTTTGAAAAAGTGCTCCTCAAATGTAGAAGACCTAAATAATTTACGTAAAAAAGTGGAAATTTGGACAATCCTGTCCAAATTACGTACTTTACGGACTTTTCGTCCAAAATACGGACTTTTACGGACTCAAAATAAAATTACCTACTTTTCCCTAATTTACGTACTCGGTTCGCGGCCTGTGATTGTATCTCGAAATCGGATTTTCTAAACAAATTTTAACCTATCTCAATGGAAAGCTTGACTTTTTTCCTATTAGATATGTAAAAATCAGAGTGGAACTCTAAATATTTTTGTCAATAATACATCTCAAATACCCGCGAACGCTCGAATAGCTCGACCTCGCGCGAGTAACCACTGGTTTCTCGAGCGCGCGCAGGTATTTGATATGTATTTTTGACAAAAGTTTTTAGAGTTTCACTCTGATTTTTACATATCTTATAGAAAAAAAGTTAAGCTTTCCATTAAAATAGGTTAAATTTTTTTTAAAAAATCTCTTTTTCGAGATACAATCAAATTAACTCTTTGACCTTGAATTTCAAGGTCAATTTTTCTTTTGACAAAAAAACATTTATTATAACCTCTCTTCAGTATGCAGTTAAAGTAAGTCTAGGGTCCCAAAATAACCCAGTTAGTCCCTTACGTTTCAAAAAAGTTTTAATTATTGAAATTTCATCTATTCAAATAATTATACTTTTTTCAAATAATTCAAAGGTCCATAAAAATTTCTTCAAATATCTCTACACGGAGCGAAAAATCTTGCCTTTGTAGCATGAAGCCCATCCCTGCCTTTGCAGTATACGCCCCTTCACGCTATTGGAGTAAAAAATTGTGCTATTTTCGCGTGAGTCCACGCTATAAAAGCGTGGAGCGCTTGCTTTTGTAGTTCGAATTCACTTACTTCAAAGGAAGGGGAGAACTTCTTGCTATAAAAGCTAGATTTTTCTCTCCGTGTATTCAGCTTTTAAAACCTACAGGATTTTTCTAAATTGGTAAATTTGTTGAAAAACTACAATATTTTTTGTAAAAAATGCCAATTTTGAGAAAATTTGGTTCTTTTTTTTTGTTTTTGCAATATTTTTAGATTTGTTTTTATTGTATTAAAAAATAAATTACACCATCTTCTTCCTTAATAAAAAACGAGAAAAATTCACTATATAAAAGCTGTTTTTGGTATAATGCAAATCTTATATACACGTTTAAAATCTGGGGGAACAAAGGACCCCAGTTAGTTCTTAGAGGATGAGAAAAGTAAGTTAGTCCTTCTAGGGTTAAAGAAAATTCGTTGACTCTTCTTTAACTATTTAAATAACCTAACTTCCCTGACAGCTAGACACCCTGGTTACAAATACAAATAGGTGAGAATTATGTCCATTTCATGGACATTTCGCTTTCAAGTAAGCAAAATAATTTGCTTTTTCATAGTGGAAGCAAGAAATTAATAATGTATAAGTTAAATGAGGAAGTTATTAAAAAAAAGAATGTTAAATGCAAAAAATTGTAAAAACTTGAATTATTTTACGAATTTTTGATCAATTATAAAAGTTATATAGGTCAATCTATTCGTTTTGAGATAAGGAATATGATTTTTGTATTCATTACGTTGTATTTTTATCATAAAAAAAAAATTTTTGGCAAAAAACTATTTTTTCGATGAAAAAAAGTGCTCAAAAAAATTTGATTCGGTATTTTCAAAAATCCCTGTGTCCAAATTTAGATATTCATGAGCTTAATAAGTCATCCAAATTTTATTGAAATCCGTTGAAGCGTTCTCGAGATATCCTGTACACAAAAAAGGTTATACACACACACATACATACATCTGGACATTTGCTTAGAAATGAAAATTTACGCTGTTTAGATGAAAATGAGTCGATTTAGACTATTTTTGGAAAATTGAAAATTTTAACGATCACAAAGCTTCCTCTATAAGGAAGCAAAAATGAAACAATTCCTTGCAATAATACTTTTTAAACTGAATATACTTATAATCAGGCATTTTTAATTTGCGAATTTTATTAAAACATTCTTTTTCATGGATCTTTGCTTCCTTATAAAAATAATAACAACTTTTTTCAAAATTTCCGCTCCTCTTTGTTAAGAACAAATGACATAATTTTTCGAAAATTTTCATAATTTGGAAGTTTTTTCTTCCCACTGTTACACATGCCAAAGGTTAATTTCTATAATTATTTGTATTTTAATACCCAACTATAACCTTCGAAAATCAATTTAGTTTTATGGGCACAACAATTTAAAGTTATTTTATTTCGCCATTCTTTTCTTACCATATTTTTTCTGAAGTATTTTTTTTTTATTTTCTCTGAAGAGCGAAATACACTAATCTCCTTATTTTGCTCGTTGGCGAGCGAAATAGCCACTTCATTTATTTTTTTGTGTGGGAAATGCTTAAATTGCTACTTCTCAGACCTGATAGAAAAAGAACTGACAGCTCTTGTGTTTTATTATGCCTGAGACTTTTCTTTAAGAATTACAATTATTAAAAAATATCCAAAAGTGAATGTATTTTAAATGGGATCCTTGATCATAGTTTATAATAAAATTTCATGTTTTTCTAAGATTTTAACATTTTGAAAACATTTTCAGTAAATAACCTAAAAATGTAATATTTACTTTATTATAGGGTTGGAAAAGTCGTATCAGACTTTAGTCGAAAGTCGACTTTTCATAATCGATCTTTGCTTCTGAAGTCGACTTAGAAGCAGAGTTGGGTAACGACGCGTCACTTTAGGTTTTATCCGTATATTACCGGTATGTTACATCAAGTAACATACCTGTTTTAGGGTAAAATCTCATGTGAGCAGAAAGCGTAAAACCGAAAGCAGAAAATATGAGAGTAATGGCCTGTTTACACCTTCGAAAAAAAAAAATTTTTCGCATTGGAGGGAAGAGGACAGACTGTGTATCTGTCCTCTTTACTCTCATGCAAAAAAATTTTTTTTTCGAAGGTGTAAATAGGCCATAAGAGAATCAGTGATATATGCCTGTCTCTCTCACTCTCATGATTTTCTGCATTCGGTTTTGCGCTTTCTGCTCACATAGGATTTTACCCTTAGGTACACCTACACTGTAAAAAAAATTACTTGCAGAATTACAATGCAAAGTATTTTTCCGTCCCAAACATTAAATTTATATTGCAATATTCCATCGTAATACGTGATAAAAATACAACGCGACTGTAAAACTACACTTCGAGTGTAGAACTTCATCGTGTTGCGATGAAAATATTTATTCGTTTTGAAAATGGCTTGTAAATGTTTCACGTATAACGTGGTGAAATCACAACGCGTTGTAAAATTACTATGTAACACGATGGAAATATTTCGCTTCACGTATCACGTAGTAATATTACAATGCATTCTGATATCTCTGCATCGTCTGTTATTTCACGACGTCGTACGTGAAATTGTTGCATGGCGGTCAAATATTTTCATTGTAACACGTTGTAAATTTATCACGTGTCACGTGAAGCGATTTATTTCCATCGTGTCACGGTGTAAAAATACAATGAAATTTTTTACAGTGTAGGTGCATAAATGCCTTACCCCGACCTCTCTCTCTTACTCACGTATTCTCATGCGCAGGGACAACTAGTTCTGGGTAAAGGCACACTCTCACCTCGGTGTCTGTCTGCATGCGCACACTGTAAAAAAATTACTTGCAGAATAACAATGCAAAGTATTTTTCCGTCCCAAACATTAAATTTATATTGTAATATTCCATCGTAATACGTGATAAAAATACAACGCGATTGTAAAACTACACTTCGAGTGTAGAACTTCATCGTGTTGCGATGAAAATATTTATTCGTTTTGAAAATGGCTTGTAAATGTTTCACGTATAACGTGGTGAAATCACAACGCGTTGTAAAATTACTACGTAACACGATGGAAATATTTCGCTTTACGTATCACGTAGTAATATTATGTACAGTCGGGGACATTGATGCCTTAACATTTTCCACTAGATTTTTTCATGTGTTTCCATAAAAAATCTAGTGGAAAAATGTGAAGGCATCAATGGCCCCGACTGTACAGTCTGGGACATTGATGCCTTCCCATTTTCCACTAGATTTTTTCATGTGTTTCCATAAAAAATCTAGTGGAAAAATGTGAAGGCATCAATGACCGCGACTGTACAATGCATTCTGATTTCTCTGCATCGTCTGTGATTTCACGACGTCTTAAGGTGCCATCCCATGACTGCGTTTTGTATTGCGTTGTAATGAGACAGAAAAGGATAAAGTATATGTGTGTCTTTTTCTCTCTCATTACAACGCAATGCAAAACGCATTAATGGGACGGCGCCCTTACGTGAAATTGTTGCATGTAGGTCGAATATTTTCATCGTAACAAAATGTAAATTTATCACGTGTCACGTGAAGCGATTTATTTCCATCGTGTCAGGGTGCAATTATATGTCTGCGTCGAACGCTGCGTTTTTGCGTTGTATGTTGAGGAAGAGAAAGACAGAAATATGGTCACATCTTTGTCACTCTCACCATTCAACGCAAAAACGCAACGTTCGACGCAGGCATGTAATTGCGCCCTCACGATGTAAAAATACAACCGAATTTTTTACAGTGCATGCAATCGACATGAGATAGAGGAAGACAAAACATACAAATTTCTATTTCTGTCTTCTTCTATCTCATGTCGATTGCATGCGCGTGCAGACAGGCAAACTAAATGGGAGCGTACCTTAGGGCATTTATGCTCCTAGGTGTACAGTCGGGGACATTAGCCTAAAGCACAACGAATCGTAATCGCTAATCCTTAATCGTAAGAATGAGAGGAAGTAGGACAGACATATATCTCTGTCCTGCTTCCTCTCATTCTTACGATTAAGGATTAGCGATTACGATTCATTGTGCTTTAGGCAATTCTCGAATCGATGACCCTAGATGTCGCATGCGACATGCCATGCGAGATTGAAAAAGCTATTCTCGAACGTGTGTCGCATGCGAGATTTCATGTCGTATGCGATAATTTTCGAATGGTTCGTCTCAAGTGGGTACAGGGGCCGTATTCTCGAAAGCACGCGAGAATTCTCGCATGCGTAAAATGTCGAATGGTTAATGTCGCATGCGACTTTAAAACTGTATTCTCGACGACCGTTCGAGATAGGTTGTTCGGAAATTTCCGTGTGCGACATTTAGACAGTGTTGCCGTCGTTTCGAAATACTATTATACCAATAAGAATTAAGGTAGAAGAGAAAAGTGATCTTACGGGAAAAAAAACAATTACGTTCTTTAATGCTTGCAGATTGCGGGCATTGAATTTATATAAAAATACCTTACTGATGTAAACAATAATTTTTAAACATTCATAAAATATGTGATTACTCTTCATTAAATCAATAAATATACAAAAACTACGTATACTTATATTTTTATAAAGAATAAAAATAATTACTCAAGGAACATATATATAATCCTTAAATGAAAAAAGCATGTACCACAGATGTATTTCTTTTGGCTGTCACCGCTGTCACTCTAACCTAACCTAATATTATAACTTATATATTATTCACGAATTTCATAAGAAATTATTGGTTGATTAAAGAAATGCTGAGTTCCAAAAAATGTTTTTGACCAATTTGTTCCAATTTCAATTTTTTAATCAATCGGAATTTATCTTGTCTACATGATTCTTTTACAAGACAACATAAATATATTTAAAATTTTGAAATTATCGCTTGATTTAAAGCTTTTTTCACTGATACTTATTGAAATAGCTTCATAAAATAATTTAAAAAATGTTTATATAAAGCTTTTGATTTACAATACTTATGCTTTTGATTTTTAATTTCGGCATTCAGGTTATTTTTAATTTTTTACTTTAGTTCATGCCCGCGAACACTACTTTGCATAATATACGTTTATTACATGTATGACACCAGGCCCGGATTTACCAAACATAGGGCCATAGGCAGACGCTGGTGGGGGCCTATGCAAGTAATGGATTTTTCCGAAATTTACTCAAGTCGAAAAATCAGTTTCAAAACTTGACACTTTTTTAATGAGCGGGCTTTTTGAATTTCTAAAAACTTACAATTATTCTATAAAAGTCCCAGTAAGAAGAGAGTAAAAAGTTGAAAAGTATTAGAATTTGTTAATACTTTTGAATACCTTTTTTGTCCAATACATGTGTATCCGGCGATAGCATCTACTGTTACGAATCTGAGTAAAATTTTTATTTATGAATTTAACAAAAGTTAATGAAAAGTTCTCTAGCTAGATCGCCTGATAAGAGAACTAAAATAAAAAAAGGATAAAGTAAAAATTCTTTGGATGTCGAGCTTAAAAATAGAGCACGTATCTCCAAGGTCGCTGACGCAAGCAACCCTGTGTCGTGCTCATGCCTAAAGAAGAACGAGTGACTTTTAAACCGAAGTTTCTTTTATTACTTTAATTCTAATAGTTATGATTAAATTATTTTATATGCGAAGGAAAGAAATGGAGATAAATATTTTTTTAGAAGGATTTTCTAGAATCTATACAATCCTTAAATAGGAGACTCCCGAAAAACATCATTTTTTTATAATGGGAAATGCTGAAGTTTTACTCCAGGCTAAAAGAACCAAACAATTAATTATTCTTTTTCTTCTTCTTCTTCGCACTATTCGTAATAAGAGTGCAGGCTGGACGATACCTGTGTGCACTTACACCATGTCGAATGGCTGCTGGCCGTGCGAGAGTATATGTTCGCATACACCGCTGTGGGAATGACCCATGACTAACCTCGTCGGCCATCATGAATTTTTTCTCCTTCTCCGTCTTAATGATTGCAATGCTGCGCTGATCCACGTGCTTATGTTGACATCAAGCACGTGGACCTACTCCTATAAAATCTGCGCCTACAGAGTGAGAAATAGAATCTTGTGTCAAACTCTCGACACACATTCTCTATAAATTATCGAGAATTAATAATCACAAAATTTGATTTATTAATTGCTCGTACCTCAATTATTATTAATTGACAATTAAAAAAAGAGGAGAAAAAAAAATATAACTAATTGATTGATGGAAAAATTAATCGATTGAGTTATTGAAAATATAAATAATTTGATTGACTGAAATCAATCGAAATAAAATTCACTATGTGGGGCTGGAGACTTGGATGTGTTGCCGATTTAGCATTTTTTGGATCCGCTTGGCAACACAAATAGCCAGATTGCAATTTTTATTGAATCCTCTTTCCCCGTCCTAAAGTCTTTCAATTTTTCCATAACCAATTAAAATTGTCCACACCTCGTGTCCCTTCTCTACACCCAGTTTTGAGGTTTGGGTAAGATGATAAAATTAATTTCGCGTACGAAAATTATGCAGTTCCTGAATCGACGCGAACTTAGCTCGATCAATTACTCTCGCCCGTCTAGCGAAAATTCGACTTGGGTGCGGTACTTAACAGGATAGGAAATTGGGACAAGAACAATTTCGGACAAATTATCCAATGATTAAGTTTTTAAAAATTCCGTCAAGTCAAGCAGACGTTAAAAAGGGGGAAATAATTTATTTATTTATTTTATTTTCACCAATAATTATCAAATTTTATGAGCGAAAAGCCGTCAAGAAGAAGAAGAATAATACAAGCTACGGTGCCATAAACTTTGATTAAAGACTTAGTTAAAATTCCAAGTGCACCAAATAATATTCGTGCGTACGGTGAATTTGTGCATGGACTTTAAACTTCCGCATGGAAAATTTTGAACATTATTCTTTTGATTGAGCCCGACGAAGGATCAAAGACATCTCTAATTCTTTCCTTTGGTGGTAGGATTAAGTTACGACGATAAGTAATACAAAAATAAGTAAGTACACAGAAACAAAAAGTATCGATCCAATAATAATGTCTTAAAATCATACTAGATTTATGTAAAGGGAAAACAGGGGGTTTGTAGAATATATCGTGGAATTTTTCAAGATTAAAAGGTTTAGTTTATTTTGATTCCTAAAAATCCAGAAAATCCCTCAGCTACCAAAGATATAATTTTACATTCATCTCTTGAGCAACTGATACCTACAGGTTAGGGTAACGCGAACACCACTAAAATTAAATTAAACACAGTATAATTTACTGTGACTACGTAACTCCGAAGAGCACAGAAAAACTTTATTTGAATGTTCCTAGCGCGCTGAATTTTTTTGAGCAACTTTATTGTGATTCAGGGTGGGGATAAAAAGTTAAATAAATTTAAATAAATTAAATTTCCGAACATAACACTACTTTTATTCAAAAATCAATCCTTATTAATACACGTTTCTAAATATTTTTTAATCAAAATAAATGCATTTATAATAAGAAAAATAAAATTATTATTTTGTAATATCCACAGTTAAGATTAATTGAATCCAAGTAAATCCCTTTATAATGAAAAAAAGGTATATTTTGGAATACCTACAGTTCAGATTCATGTTAGCTATATAAATAATCAGTATAGTAAATGTCATACTAAACAATATTCAAATATTTATTTTCTTTAAATCAAATGTAAGGTAAAAAACAATTTCTTAAATAAGTAACTATGCTTTCTCAATTTTTTTAGATTAATTTTATTGAAATCAAAAATGAAGAAATAATGTTATACAAATGTAAAGAACTGTATGTACTATATAAAGTGGGTATTCAAAAATATTCATTTTATTTGAATTTTATTTTCATTATAAAGAGATTCATTTGGATTCAATAATCTGAACTGTGGGTATTAAAATACATACATTTTATTTTTTTCGTTATAAAGGGATTCATTTGGATTGTAAAATATTAAAAAACGTATTAGTAAAAATTGACTTTTCGATAAAAGTTGGTGGTGTTACCGTATTCGAATAGCTTGAACAAAAAAGGTATTAAAAAAGATTGAACAGTTTTCCTTTTTCTTCGAAAATCATAAAATTTCAATATTTTTTAATTTTCTCTTTTTCATACTGGGTTTTTCAGATTTTTAAATGCCTAAAAATATTTTTCGAAGTTCTTTTTGTGTGAAATATTATAGCTGGTGGGGGCCCTTTTTGGTGGGGGCCCCTAGGCAGGTGCCTAGTTTGCCTACATATAAATCCGGCCCTGTATGACACACAACCTTATTTCTCACTAGCATTCCGTATTCGACTTTGCATCTCGAGTGGCCACTACCCACTCGAGAAGAACCATTCGAAAATTATCGCATACGACACACGTTCGAGAATAGCTTTTTCAATCTCGCATGGCATGTCGCATGCGACATGCCATGCGAGATTGAAAAAGCTATTCTCGAACGTGTATCGCATGCGAGATTTCATGTCGTATGCGATAATTTTCGAATGGTTCGTCTCGAGTGGGTACTGGCCACTCGAGATGCAAAGTCGAATATGAAATGCTAGTGAGAAATAAGGTTGTGTGTCATACATGTAATAAACGTATATAATGCAAAGTATTGTTAGCGGGCATGAACTAAAGTAAAAAATTAAAAATAACCTGAATGCCGAAGTTAAAAATCAAAAGCATAAGTATTGTAAATCAAAAGCTTTATATAAACATTTTTTAAATTATTTTATGAAGCTATTTCAATAAGAATCAGTGAAAAAAGCTTTAAATCAAGCGATAATTTCAACATTTTAAATATATTTATGTTGTCTTGTAAAAGAATCATGTAGACAAGATAAATTCCGATTGATTAAATAATTGAAATTGGAATAAATTGGTCAAAAACATTTTTTGGAACTCAGCATTTCTTTATTTAACCAATAATTTCTTATGAAATTCGTGAATAATATATAAGTTATAATATTAGGTTAGGTTAGAGTAACAGCGGTGACAGCCAAAAGAAATACATGTGTGGTACATGCTTTTTTCATTTAAGGATTATATATATGTTCCTTGAGTAATTATTTTTATTCTTTATAAAAATATAAGTATACGTAGTTTTTGTATATTTATTGATTTAATGAAGAGTAATCACATATTTTATGAATGTTTAAAAATTATTGTTTACATCAGTAAGGTATTTTTATATAAATTCAATGCCCGCAATCTGCAAGCATTAAAGAACGTAATTGTTTTTTTTCGTTAGATCACTTTTCTCTTCTATACCTTAATTCTTATTATTATATAAGTATTTCGAAACGACGGCAACACTGTCTAAATGTTGCACACGGAAATTTCCGAACAACCTATCTTAAACGGTCGTCGAGAATAGCCTAACGCACAATGAATCGTAATCGCTAAGGGCGCAATTACATGCCTGCGTCGAACGTTGCGTTTTTGCGTTGAATGGTGAGAGTGACAAAGATGTGACCATATTTCTGTCTTTCTCTTCCTCAACATACAACGCAAAAACGCAGCGTTCGACGCAGACATATAATTGCACCCTAATCCTTAATAGTAAGAATGAGAGGAAGTAGGACAGACATATATCTCTATCCTGCTTTCTCTCATTATTACGATTAAGGATTAGTAGCGATTACGATTTGTTGTGCTTTAAGGTACGCTCCCAGCTCGGCGTCTGCCTGCTTGCGCGTGCAACCGACATGAGAGAAAAGAAGACGGAAATATAGTTCTGTCTTTTTCTCTCTCGTATCGGTTGCACGCGCAGGCAGGTCGACGTCGAGCTGGGAGCGTACCTTTAGGCTAATACAGTTTTAAAGTCGCATGCGACATTAAGGGTCCAGGCACATGGTGGAGAATAGGAGAATAGAGGAATAGAAGTCGACCAATCAGGTGCTTGCAGGGGATTTTACATTTGTGCGTTCCTAAATGCATCCAATTGAGACCGAACAACTTTTGTGCACATTCTATCTTACATTGCTAAGTTCGTGATCTTAATTTTTGAATTCTGTTTACATATTTCGATTGATTTGTTTATATCTCAGTGTAAGAGAAATTAAAATTTATTTATTATTGACATAATGAATAAAAAAATACAAGAGATGGGGACGAAATTGCGAAGCCAGCAAGTACTTTAATTAATGTATGAAATGTAATAATAGACAATAAATAATAATGGTCAAGAACTTATCAAAGTAAGTATTTTATGTTATTATATTGAAATGAAACATTTAATTGATTTTTCCTATTTAAGAAATAAAATGTTGTCTTTTTAAATTGCGGGAATTTGAGAAACATATAAAAAACTTAGTTTTTATATACCTAGTTCAGTTAAATTTAATAAAGTGAAAATTTTTTAGGTTAAATTGTGCAAAGTTAAAAGTAAACTCTCGGGTGATATATTATATGACCTATAGATCAGTCCTTGTTTGCTACAAATTCTATTTCTTCTTTATTATTTTATGTGTTGCAAATGAAAAATAGGATAAAAATATTAGTTTCAATATCAGAACTTGTGAATATGTATGGTTAAAATAAACATCCCAGTGGGCAAAAATTTCCAAAAGACGTCTTAAGGACGTCTTTTAGACATAAAGGCCGACATAGGGACGTCTTTCGGACATGTGTGCCCACTGGGATGTGTGTATAATTACTAATTTGATAGTACTAATAAGTAAATAATTGTAGGAAGTAAAGTAATTAAGCTAGAAGAAAATGTTTTATTTGACTCACTGAAATTGATAGTTTTTCTTCCTATAAAATTTATTGAAGTTTCTGAGATTAGTCTATATTATGTAATTATCTCAAAATATTATTGTTATCTGAATTCAAATTTTGGATAGGTATGCAAGATTTCAGAAGTATTTCTTACAGTGTATTGGTTTTTAATATGATCTCTTTTTTTCAGCTCATGAAATGCGGTTACTGAGGTACAATTTTAAAATGTACCCTTAAAGCATTAGAAGAGCTACCTATTCAGCACAAGTGCTTGGAAAAGTTTAATAAAGATTACCCTGTTTACGAAATTTGATAGGATTTGATAGAAAAGAATTTCTATCAATTTGAATCCGTTTTCTGAATCCAAAATTTTATGTACTTTGTATACGTTTCTATCAAACATTTGGATAGAATCTCTATCAAAATCAATACTTCGCATTTGATAGAATTTGATGGAATTTGATAGAAAGAAATTTCGATCAATTTAAATCCGTTTTTTGAATCAAAAATTTCAAGTACTTTTTATACGATTATATCAAATCTTTGGGATAGAATCTCTATCAAAATCAATACTTCGCATTTAATAGAAAGTAATTTCTATCAATTTCAGTCCGTTTTTGAATCCAAGTTGCCATTTACATTGTATACGATTCTATCAAACCTTTTGGATAGAATCTCTATCAAAATCAATACTTCGCATTTATTAGAAAGGAATTTCTATCAATTTCAATCCGTTTTTGAATCCAATTTTTCATTAACATTGTATACGATTCTATCAAACCTTTTGGATAAGAAAGTATACGAATTTTCCGTCGAAAAGATTTGATTAATTTTTAATCCCAAAATTTGGATAGAAAAGTATTCGATTTTCCGTTTGATTAAATTTGATAGAGTTTCTATGCAAATGATTTGCTAAGATTGTATTTTTAATCCGTATTCTGAATCCATTTGAATAATTTTAGGAATATCCTAATAATATCCGTAGTTCATCCTTAGGATATCAACGGGAAATGCTCATCAGGATCCCACCAGACATCGTGAAGAGAGATTCACAAGACATCATTTTGAATTTCAAAATGGTCAAAATATTTTTCCGGTAGTTATATATCCACACTGAAAAAAATACTGTGAATATTAAATACTGGTAAATTTTACCTTAAAACATTATTTCTCTTAAATTATTATTTTATCTATGAATGCAACGCGATTACTTGATACGATTCAAGACGAGTTTCTAAACACATTTCTAACTAAAAGGAAACACATATGGCTCTAAAATTCCAATATATATATAATCATTATTTTCAGAATATAGCAGTCAATCGGAAACTTAACATCGGCTAAACATTGGACCAATATTGTTAGCCAATGATTGGCACGGATGTCTACATCCCAAGATTTAACCAATGATTTCTCATTCTGCGATAACAGGTAGCAAATTATTGGCAAATGTATGTACTGGACAATTGGCTGAGTATTTCTATATGTATTTTTTCACTGTCCGCAGTGACAGATTTCCAAGGGTAAACCAATATTGGCCCAATACTTAGCGAAAAAAGGTTTCTACTTTTTTACGCCTGTGTTATTTTTATTATTTCCATTATGTAACTTAACATGTTATAACATAATTTAAAGTTTGCAGAAATTGGACTTTAAAGTTGAAACCATTAAGTAAGTCGTCCTCACCACGGAAAAATTCGCTCCTGCTCTTCAAATCTAAATATAATAAAATTATTAACTAATAATATGACACATCGAAGAGGATAGTAACAATAGACGCAGTGCTGCGCCAGTAGTGGCAGCAATGGAATAAAACTTACAAATACTCGACAAGAAGGCTGGATTAGTAAAGAATTGAAAAAATTGATCGGAATTAATAAAACAGTTTCTTTAATACAGATTAAGTGAGGTCTGGGTTTCAGATTTTACAATATATGTAATGCACTCCGAAGAAGAAGACCTTAGAAGCAAATTAGTGATTTTACTGGAGAGCGAAAAGAAAAGACAAGTGCACATAGTAGTTTGTACAAACCGGGATGTTTTAATTGTTATAACTCTAAAAATATTAAATAGAAACGTTTTCTGATTCCAGGTAATGAGAAAAATATCTTCGGGCATCCTTAGGATATCCAGTGGATATTAAAATCCCTGCTTTCCTGGATATATAACTACCGGAAAAATATTTTGACCATTTTGAAATTCAAAATGATGTCTTGTGGATATCTCTTGACGATGTCTGGTAGGATCCTGATGAGCATTTCCCGTTGATATCCTAAGGATAATCCGAGGTCTATCATAAATAAAGATGCTTACAAAATTTAAAAGGTAGTTTGAATTAATTTTTGAATTAAAAAATTTTCTCGTGACGTCACGTTTAGAACGATCTCCCCCCCATCAACATGTTACGTTTTTTAACGTTTGATCAAGAGTCCACCCTCCCCCTTATAGCGTGACGTCATATGTAAATGCTCCTTATTCGACTTTTCTACGTATAGAATTTGATAAAATTATAATACAGAGCTCTTGATACCAAAGTATTTGATTTTTAGACGCATAGAAATTAATAGATTTTGCATACCAAGATTTTGATAGAATAGTATAAGAATTTTCCATCGATAAGATTTGATTAATTTTTAATCTCAAAGTTTTGATAGAAATGTATTCGATTTTCCGTTTGGTTAAATTTGATAGAGTTTCTATGCAAATGATTTGATAAGATTGTATTCGACTTTTCTACGGATAGAATTTGATAAAGTTTTAATACAGAGCTCTTGATAGCAAAGTATTTGATTTTCAAGCGGATAGAAATTGATAGATTTTGCATACCAAGATTTTGATAGAATAGTATAAGAATTTTCCATCGATAAAATTTGATTAATTTTTAATCCCAAAGTTTTGATAGAAATGTATTCGATTTTCCGTTTGGTTAAATTTGATAGAGTTTCTATGCAAATGATTTGACAAGATTGTATTCGACTTTTCTACGGATAGAATTTGATAAAGTTTTAATACAGAGCTCTTGATAGCAAAGTATTTGATTTTCAAGCGGATAGAAATTGATAGATTTTGCATACCAAGATTTTGATAGAATAGTATAAGAATTTTCCATCGATAAGATTTGATTAATTTTTTATCCCAAAGTTTTGATTGAAATGTATTTGATTTTCCGTTTGGTTAAATTTGATAGAGTTTCTATGCAAATGATTTGATAAGATTGTATTCGACTTTTCTACGGATAGAATTTGATAAAGTTTTAATACAGAGCTCTTGATACCAAAGTATTCGATTTTCAGACGGATAGAAATTGATAAACTTTTGATACAGACGTATGTATACAAATGTATTTAACATTATTTAAGTATTAATTTTGATAGAAACTCTATCCACACTTATGATTGAAATTGATTATGTTGTTTAGAATTACAAGATTTGATACACTTTTTATACAAAATGAAGTATAGACATGTACTTGTCTTTAGTTCAGTATTAATTTTGATTTAAATTCTTTCCAAACTTGTTATTAAAATTGATTGAATTTAGTATTTTTGATAGAATTTGATAGGATTTTTTATTTTGTATACAATTTGATTAAAATTTGAAAATATTTGTGATAGAAATCCTATCAAATTCTATAATTTTTAATACATTCTTTAAACAGGGTACAACGGCTATGACATAAATAAACTAGGTGTGAATTCTGTCCATTTCATGGACACTTCGCTTCCAAGAAAGCAAAATAATTTGCTTCCTCATAGAGGAAGCAATAAATTTATTTATAACATAAAAAATAATAATTCAATTTTAAATTAATTATTATTTATTTTTATGCAAATAAGTAATAATAATAAAATAATAATAAATCAATATATATATATTTTTTCTATATTCCAAAACTTTATTTATTTATTTATTATAAATAAATAAAGTCAATTATTAGTCAATTATTTTTAGTCAATTCGTTTTGAGACAAGGAATATGATTCTTTTAATTCATTTGTTTGAATTTTTAGCAAGAAATTTTTTTTTGGCAAAACACGAGATTTTTCAATAAAAAAAATTAAAAATTATGAATTAATACGTGAGTTTTTAGTCAAATATAAAATTTATATAGGTCACTCGATTTGTTTTGAAACAAGGAACATGATTTTTCCATTCATTTGTCTGAATTTTTAGCATGAAAAATTTTTTTGCCAAAAAACGATATTTTTGATGAAAAAAGGTGCTCAAAAAAATTTGATTGGGTATTTTCAAAAATCCCTGTGTCCAAATTTAGATATTTGTGAGCTTCATATGTCATCCAAATTTTATTAAAATCCGTTGAAGCGTTCTCGAGATATCCTGGCGACAAAAAATTTACCACATACACACACACATACACACACACACACACATCTGGACATTTTCTAAGGAATGAAAATTTGAACTTTTCAGATGAAACTGAGTCGATTTACACTATTTTTGGAAAATCGAAAATCTTAACGATCACAACGCTTCCTCTATGAGGAAGCAAAAAATGGTTGTGAAAATAGGTAAGGATGTTTTAATTCTGTTATTAAAATTTACAACTATTAATTAATGAATAATTTATGTATCAATTCATTCTTAACTTTGTCTATTACTTGTATTGAAGTTAATAATCAAAATTACGATAAAGTGCACAGCGCTTCTAACTACGAAAAATAAAAAAGAATTTGTTCCCGAACAAGTCAATAACTTTTATACGACTGAAAAATTTTATATAACTGGAAACAACATTCCCGACCAATTTTAAATCAGTGCGTATATCATTGTGAAGCTAAATTTTAATCTTCGCTCGTCTTCAATATATAAATATCCAAGCCAGTAGACATTTATTAATGAAGCTTTTTATCAGTAATGCTTCTTCTTTTTCAAGGGAATAATTTTTATCAGAGATATACATGTGCTCGTACACGTGAAAGTGGTCCACTTTGTCACCATTATTTTAGGGGATAATGTCTTAGGATTTTCTTTAAATTGTGAGAAAATATCAATTTATATGTACCTTCTATCTGCGGTTAAATACCCTTGCCATGCTCAAAATTGAGATATTCAGGTTCAAAATTCCAATTTATACGGAAAATTATACAAAATAATCAGGTTCGAAATTCCAATTTTGTATAATTTTCCGTATAAATTGGAATTTTGAACCTGAATATCTCAATTTTGAGCATGGCAAGGGGTACTGAAATGTTAACCAGATAGAAGGCATATGGTCGATTCTTGCCCCTGTCGGCTTGGCGAGAGACAAGCAGAGACAAAGTTTGTCCCCGTTTGTCCCTCGTTTGTCTCCGTTTGTCCCTATTTCGAAATTCGTGTAGAAAAATAAAAAAAGAGTGAAAAGTGTTTTCGAGATTTCTTAATTAAGTCCTAGTGCACATTTGTACGTGTTTATTTATTGATAAAAAGTAAATTAATTGATTATTTCGATAAATGAGAGTTAAAGAGAATGTCGATAAATGTGTTTGCTAAAAGTAACTAGATTTTTTCATTATCATAAAATGCGAGAGATGGCGCGACATGGTACTTGTTATCGTTTTTGAAGAATAAAGTGACAGGTGAGAGTGAATAAGTTGTTTATCGTTATTTTCATTTAAGAAAAGATAAATAATAAACAAGTGTTATGAAAAGAAATGTATAAAAGAATATAATAAGGAAGTTGTGAAAAAGGTACGTATCGTGTGTGAGGTAAGTTTTGTTTATATATTTGCAAACGAACAGTTTTCAAATTTGTATTATTGTATAAAAACAAATAATATTTTTGTCATGAGCTGTTTTGTATTTAATTATTTAATTTATTATTTCATAAGTATATTAATATTTTTTTTTGTTTAAATCTTATCCTTTTTTCTCGATTTAATTTAAATAAGAAAAAGTAAACACTAAACACACTTTATATAACCTCAAAATGTCACAAAGTTTTATATATTTCTAACTATCATTAATAAAAGTTAATTTGAACAAATTAGTATCTTTCCAGTAAAATTAGGTTATACATGTGTCTTTCCGACTTGGGAAGAAAAAATCAATTTACAAAAAAATTATAAAAGTTTCAAATTTTTCTGGGAAAAATGAAACAAAATGTTTTTCAAAATTATTTAATTGTATCTTTTTTTGTATAATTAAGATAATTAGTTTTATTTTCTTGATTGTTGGTAGGTACTCTCATATTATACTCACTCTCACCTGTCACTTTATTCTTCAAAAACGATAACAAGTACCATGTCGCGCCATCTCTCGCATTTTATGATAATGAAAAAATCTAGTTACTTTTAGCAAACACATTTATCGACATTCTCTTTAACTCTCATTTATCGAAATAATCAATTAATTTACTTTTTATCAATAAATAAACACGTACAAATGTGCACTAGGACTTAATTAAGAAATCTCGAAAACACTTTTCACTCTTTTTTTATTTTTCTACACGAATTTCGAAATAGGGACAAACGGAGACAAACGAGGGACAAACGGGGACAAACTTTGTCTCTGCTTGTCTCTCGCCAAGCCGACAGGGCGTAACTGCCCGATTTCAAGATAAGTTTTGGTAGAAAAAATTTTTTTTATTAAACGTTTCTCTGCACTTATTTTTCTTATTAGGGTGTAATATTAGTATATTTTAAACGATTTTACTACAACTATATTTATACGAAAATAATAGCAAATTTTTGAAAATTGGCTGTCATGTGGAGCTGAACGGCATCCTTTTATTGCAAATATATTGTACAAAATAAAAATTTCTTCTTGATATTTTGCTAAAACGAAAATAAATAATAAATTCATAAATTATTTAATATTCTAACAGTATTTTACATATTAGTTAACATATATAAAATTTTATAAAAGAACAGCAAATACAATATTTAATAATGAATATTTCGTTTTAGTTTTTGGGTAATTTGAAATCGAAATCGAGCAGTGTAATCCTAAATAAGTAGATAAATATTTTCCTTTCTTTTACAGAAGATGACAAAAAGTTGACTGATCTTTTCCAAACATCTGTTGTTGATGTAATGATAACGCTGCAAAAAAAACCTGACTGTGTTGATGGCTTTGTTACTGCTGTGTAGCGAAATCAAGAACTTACCACATCAAGCTCGTTCACATGTGTGCATTGAATTATTATCGTTTACATAATGGAATAGAAATTAAGAAAACAATATTTATTGACTCGTCAAAAACTATAAGCTTTTACATGCATTGTCGAAGGGATAAAGCAGTACATATTTTTATATACTTAGATTTGTAAGTTAATGGTAACAAATCTTTAGTTTAGGGAAGTTTAGTTTCCAAATTTTAATAAATTAAAATTTTAGTTAAACGACACTTTTATTGCCTAAAAATTTGATAGGTTTAAATTTGAATTAATTGTAATAAACATTTAATTTAAGGAATGCAAATTTAAATTTATACTAATTTAAATCTACTCCACTTCAGACCTGCTGTAGGCCCTGCATATTATGAAAAAAATTTGAAATTTTTAAAACTTTCAACATTTTTCAAGTTTGTTCCATTTTTCTTTTCAATAGTGAAGTACATAATTCTAGAAACAAAATCTATTTTGTTAAAATTTTCATGGAGTTTTATAAAATAGAATGTACAAAAACTTTAAAAAGCCTCAAAAATTAAGATTTCTATAGAAATTAAAAAACTTTTATTTAACTAGTTTTTATCGCAAAATTACTCCAATTGATAAAATTTTTTAATTAATCCTAGAAATTTTATTAGTAAAAAATGTTATTTGAAGGAAGTGCCAATGGATTAGGTATATACCTAATTTAATAACATTTTAATTAATTTTTCTTTCAATTCATAATTATTGATTTATATCGGTTTAAATATTCATTGCTATTAAACGCGTTTTTCTCAAAAGCATGTTCTTTTTAAACTAGCGGACAGCATAACTCGAGTTCTTGTTAATTGATTTTAAAAAAGCCTAGATCAATTTCTTCGTTATGAAGCCCTTCAGGCATCCCCCTTAAATCCGATTGTCTACATTTTTTTTATTTCATGCCGTTTTTTATTTTTTATTTTTTTTTATCCGGGTTACGGCGGATACCTAACCACATGCATCAGCTTTAAAACCGCACCTTTGGTTTTTTCAAATTGGATCCTTCTCTGAGGCTGTAGCTTGTCCGCCGATTGTTCGTTTATTTTTTTAATTTGACTTTGGCGCCTTGTAGTGATGAAACAGGCAGTAAAAATTTTTTTTTTATTTGTTGACAGGCAAATATGGCAATAATATGATGAGCTTTAAATAAAACTATCACCGAGGAAAACTTTTTGTTTAATGTCATTTTGGACTGCTTACAGACTATAATACTACCTGAATAATAATAATATCCATTGATCAAAACTTCAATGTCTTCAATTTTCAATCAATCAAAATTTATCTATATATGTCGATTCACGGTGAAAGGGACCTTAGCTGCAATACATTTGATTTTGAATTTTTATTATGAATCGATAGAATTTGAGTTTTTTTTTACATACAGTAATCAGAACTTGTTTTTCTCTATTAGTTTTTGTGCTATTAATGATGAATCATAGGCATAATCTAACAATAACAAAGACAGACTCAACTTCAAACGCCTGTCCTGTAAAATTCAAAACATTGGATTTTATTTTTTATTATGAATAGATAGAATTTGAGATGCTCTTTTACGTATAGAAATCAAAATTTTTTTGTATCTATTAATTTTGTTGTAGTTGGCGGGGAAACAATAGGCACAACCTAACAATAACATAAGCAGACTCAACTTCAAACGCCCGTCCTGTCAAATTCGTTTCTTGCAGCTAAGGTCCCTTTCACCATGTATCGACACATATACTTAAAATTAAAAATTAATCATAATTTTTTAAACCATGTTTCTTATTAGATAATTTTTTTTTTCTATTTACTTCCTATATTTCATTCGAAATTTTATTTTCATTATCAATTATCTATATTATTTCTCTAATCTCCTATTATACTGAATTTAGACCCCCCCTGTCACATGTGGGAGATTAGTAGAATAGTGTAATAGTTAGCAACCAGTGACATAAAATGTTTAAAAAGGATAGAAATTAGACGTAACGGAAATTGAATTGTAATTGGTTCTTTTTCTATTCCTCCATCTCTATTCTCCCCCATGTGACAGGGGGTGGCTGAATTTAGGAGAACAGGTTAGCAGAAGATAATAAACAGAAAAATCAACCTTTTCATCTAAATTATTACGTAAATAATAAAGAATATCGAATATAGCAACGGAATGCATTTTATAGTGTACAAATATTTGTAATTTTATTTCTAAAAAGTTCACGTCTGAATAATTCATATATATGTATATCGTTCATGTGACATACTGTCAAAGGAACTAGATTTATAGTTATGCTGCAGTATTGTTTACATTAAGAATGTGAAGAATATATATTTTTTATCCATTTCCTATTTACACTTAAAATGTAATTTTTACATTTCTATTAACATCAATCGAAATATGTAAACAGAATTCAAAAATTAAGATCACGAACTTAGCAATGTAGGATAGAATGTGCACAAAAGTTGTTCGGTCTCAATTGGATGCATTTAGGAACGCACAAATGTAAAATCCCCTGCAAGTACCTGATTGGTCGACTTCTATTCCTCTATTCTCCTATTCTCCACCATGTGCCTGGACCCTAACCATTCGACATTTTACGCATGCGAGAATTCTCGCGTGCTTTCGAGAATACGGCCCCTGGACATTGATGCCTTCCCTTTATTCCACTAGATTTTTTATGGAAACACATGAAAAAATCTAGTGGAAAATGGGAAGGTATCAATGTCCCAGACTGTAAGGGCGCAATTACATGTCTGCGTCGAACGCTGCGTTCTTGCGTTGTATGTTGAGAGAGAGAAAGACAGACATATAGTCACATCTTTGTCACTCTCACCATTAAACGCAAAAACGCAACGTTCGACGCAGGCATGTAATTGCGCCCTAAGGGCGCAATTACATGCCTGCGTCGAACGTTGCGTTTTTGCGTTTAATGGTGAGAGTGACAAAGATGTGACTATATGTCTGTCTTTCTCTCTCTCAACATACAACGCAAGAACGCAGCTTTCGACGCAGACATGTAATTGCGCCCTAAGGGTGCCGTCTGATGCTAGGGATTAATGGATTAGGGATTAGAATAGACCAATCAGATAATTGGTCACATTGGAAAGCATTTTCTGATTGGTCTATTCTAATCCCTGATCCATTAATCCCTAGCATGAGACGGCACCCTAATAAGCCCAACGCATAATGAATATGGTGACGGGAGCAGGGCATGAGATAATAAAGGACAGAGACTGTTTCTGTCCTTTCCTGTCTTATGCTCTGGTCCCTTATCCGTATTCTATCTGCTTAGGGTGCCGTCTCATGCTAGGGATTAATGGATCAGGGATTAGAATAGACCAATCAGAAAATGCTTTCCAATGTGACCAATTATCTGATTGGTCTATTTTAATCCCTAATCCATTAATCCCTAGCATGAGACGGCACCCTTAGGGTGAAGTCTCATACAAACGACTAGGGTATCAGTGGATTACAATAGACCAATCAGAAAATACTTTCCAATGTGACCAATTATCTGATTAGTCTATTCTAATCTGCTGATACCCTACTCCTACCGGATTTTTAGAAATATAGAATATAGTAATATAGAAATTCGATTAAATGACATTTCGGTTATATAAATATTCTATTAAATAAAAGTTCTTTCAATTATAAATTCGACTATATGAATATTCGATTAAATTGAAATTCTGTCAAGTTTAAATTGAATTTATTAAAATTTGTGCCATAAAAAAGTTCGACATTTTAATCAATCTGTCAATTAAAAGTTACGTCAAGTTTAAAATCAGCAATTTACAATTTCTTTTAATTATCAATGCTACTTACTTGAAATTCATTAAATTGAATTTCTATTAAATAAAAATTACATAACCTTAAATTTTTAAGAATTTATTATTCCTCTAATTCTGAATAATCTTTAAAAAAAATTTCTTACATGTTGAATGTCTGCAAAATAAGATTTCATTGCATTTGCTTTTCTTTTAACAGAAGAGTCGAAAAAATGAAATTCATTCAAATAATTATTTTTATAAATAAAAATACGAATGAATTAAAATTTAATTATATGAATATTCGATTAAATGAAAATTCTGTATGATAAAAATTCATCTACAATTTAGTTCGAATTAATGTACTTCTATGAAATAGCTGTTCTATACCATGGATTTCGAAATATGTGACTTGGACAGTGAAAAGGGGGCTTACGTGTCAAAAAATCGTTTTTCATTTTTTTGCAGATTCTGATAGATTTTTTGACGCTCTTTCACGTGGTGTAAACCAAAAAAAATTTTTTGTTTGACACGAAGCCCCCTTTTTACTTTCCAGGTCACATATTGTAATTTCTAAAAAAAACCGATTATGGTATAATCATGCGCCCCTGTGAAATTTCTGTTTGGGCTTAAATTTTTTTGGCTGGAACGTAATGGCGCTTTCATACCTCGTTCGGTAACTTTATTTTTCTCTCATTCTAGTACACAGCAGTGGCATAAGTTTGTCTCGTTCTCGCACTAAGACAAACTTATGCCACTGCTGTGTACTAGAAAGAGAGAAAAGTAAACTTACCGGACGAGGTATGAAAGCGCCATAAATTGTGCACGTATTATATTGATAAAATACAGGCGGTTGTATTTTAACATTCGTTATAAATATCCTGTGCTATATATTATTCTACGGGTTTTTCTCCATTTCATACGCTTTTTGTCGACAAAGTGCGATTACACTTCGAAATTTTGTTGTAAGGGTGAAGTCAGATATGAAGGACTCGTGGATCAGGGGAATAGAATAGACCAATTAGAAAATACTTTCCAATGTGACCAATTATCTGATTGGTCTATTCCAATCCACTGATACCCTAGTTCTCTTATGTGACTTCACCCTAAGTGGAATTATCAAGGAAACGTATTTTGTGAAGTAAAATATAGTGAAAGTAGTTTTTTTTATCAGTGCATAAGTAATTAATTAAAAAATATATTGATATAATTTTTAAAAGCGTTTATAAAAATTCTTAATGGTATGAAATATATAGCGTCGTTTAACCTATAGTTAAATTATCGGATTATTAAAAAGAAATTCTAAATCATCCAAAGATATATAGTAGATTATAGATGATAGTTTATATTTCATAATTTTATATTAAATTTGATTATATACGTTAAACGTGAAAAGATTTAATTCCGCATCCACATTTTTTACAGTGAATTAAAGAATTTAGCGAGGATTAGCGTTGGTTCAATTTTCTTTCTGAAAGAGAGTATAACTTTACTTAAGGAAATAAATAATAGTTTTAACCTAACTTCTTCTTAGGGCGCAATTAAATGCCTGCGTTGAACGCTGCGTTCTTGCGTTGATGCATTATACCTCTAGCTAGTGAATTAGTGATCTAGTGGTTTCGGGTGCAGGAAATTTCCCAAAAATCCAAAAGGTCGAATACCCAAATGGTCGAATTTCAAAAAGTCGAATCTCCAAACGGTCGAATATCCATTTGGTCGAATATCCATTTTGTCGAATTTCTAAATTCTCGAATATCCATTTTATCGAATTTACAAACTGTCGAATTTCCAAATTGTCGAATTTCCGAATAATCGAATATCCAAATTGTCGAACTTCCAAATTGTTGAATATCCACTTTGTCGAATTTCCAAATTGTCGAATTTCCAAATGATCGAATATCGAAATTGTCGAATATCAAAATTGTCAAATATCTATTTTGTCGAATTTCCAAATGATCGAATATGCAAATAGTCGAATTTCCAAATTGTCGAATCTCCAAATGTTCGAATCTCCAAATGTTCGAATCTCCAAATGTTCAAAGGTCCAAATGTTCGAACTTTTTTTTTTCATGTGAGCTTCCTATCTATGAAATGCGTTGGTATAGTAGATTGGACAAATGCGCAAAATTTAAAATTTCCATAACGATTTTAAATTTTGCGCACTTGTCCACTCTACTATACCAACACATTTCATAGATAGGAAACTTACATGAAAAAAAAAGTTCGAATATTTGGACATTTGAACATTTGGAGATTCGAACATTTGAAGATTCGACAATTTGGAAATTCGACCATTTGGAAATTCGACAATTTGGAAATTCGACTATTTGGATATTCGATCATTTCGAAATTCGACAAAATAGATATTTGACAATTTGAAAATTCAACTATATGGAAACTCGAACATTTGGAAATTCGACAAAATATATATTCGACAATTTTAATATTCGACAATTTGGAAATTCGACAATTTGGATATTCGATCATTTGGAAATTCGACAATTTGGATATTCGACAAAGTGGATATTCGAGAATTTGGAAATTCGACAGTTTGGACATTCGACAAAGTGGATATTCGACAATTTGGAAATTCGAAAATTTGAATATTCGACAATTTAGAAATTCGAAAAAGTAGATATTCGACAATTTAGATTTTCGACAAAATGGATATTCGACCAAATGGATGTTTGACAATTCGGAAATTCGACAATTTAGATATTCGATCATTTGGAAATTCGACAAAATGGATATTCGACCATTTGGATATTCGACCGTTTGGAGATTCGACCGTTTGGAGATTCGACTGTTTGAAATTCGACCATTTGGATATTCGACCTTTTGGGTTTTTGGGAAATTTCCTGCACCCGAGTGGTTTAACCCCTACTGAAAAATCCTATATAGAATCCATATGGATTCCTATGAGAATCCACGTAGGATCCTATATAGGATCCTATATAGGTATTGTCCTATAGGAATCCACGTGGATTCTCATAGGAATCTATGTGGATTCCTATAGGTCGCCTATAGGACAAGTCCTATATAAGATCCTATGTGAACTCTCCTATAGGAATACATGTAGGATCTCATATAGGATCCTGCATAGGCGTCCCAAAAAATTTTTGTACACCCTCCTACATATGATCCTACGTAGGTTCCCATATAGGATCCTATATGGGAACCCATATAAGATCCTACATGGGTACCCCCAAAAAATTTTTTTGTACCCCTTCCTCATGCGCAGTCGTCTTTTACGTATTCTACAATACTTACGCCTGCGCAGTAAATATTTTTCGTCCTTATAATGGTGCTTAATGTATATTTGAATAAAGTTGTTAAAAAAAAACAATTAATTCTGTGAACATAATTTTTTTGGGCGCCCATAAAAGATCCTATATAGGATCCTATATGGGAACCTACGTAGGATCCTATGTAGGGGGGTTTACAAAAAATTTTTTAGGACGCCTATGTAGGATCCTATATGAGATCCTACATGTATTCCTATAGGAGAATCCACATAGGTTTCTATATAGGACGTGTCCTATAGGCGACCTATAGGAATCCACATAGATTCCTATGAGAATCCACATGGATTCCTATAGGACAATACTTATTTAGGATCCTATATAGGATCCTACGTGGATTCTCATAGGAATCCATATGGATTCTATATAGGATCCTATGTAGGATCCTATATAGGATTTTTCAGTAGGGACGCAAAGTTCTGCGTTGTACGAATCCCTATGCTTACATGCATGCGTTGAAAGTTGCGTTGTAATGAGAGAGAAAGAGACACATCATGTATGTCTACGTCTTTTTCTCTCTTATTACAACGCAACTTTCAACGCAGAACTTTGCGTTAAACTACGTTAAAAGTATAACGCACCAACGCAAGAACGCAGCGTTCGACGCAGGCATGTAATTGAGCCCTTAGGGTCAAGTCCCATGATTGCGTTTTAACGTCCGTTTTGTAACTAGACCACGAGTGCGAAAAAGACAACAGCATATCTGCATCTCTTTTGCACTCATAGTCTAGTTACAAAACGGACGTTTAAACGCAATCATGTGACTGTTACCTTAGGGCGCAGTCCCATGATGTAGAATAGTAGAATAGATTTCTGTCAATCAAAATTTAATCTCGATCAGAAAACATTACTTTACCGCCAGAGACTAAATTTTGATTGGCTAAAATCTATTCCACTTTTCTACTATTGCACCTCATGGGACTGCGCCCTTAATCGTAAACAAAACGTAAATAGATACGAAATTTATGAGTAATACATACGTAGAATTACAAAGGGAATGTAGATATACGGTCAGTTGTAAATTCACACTACAATGAAAATATACAGTCGGATCGTCAATTATAACGCACTATTTCCTCGTACAGTTTGCACTTTTACTACACTGTAAAAAATTCCGTTGTATTTTTACACCGTGACACGATGGAAATAAATCGCTTCAGGGTCTAGGCTCATGAGGGAGAATAGGAGAATAGAGGAATAGAATAGACGAATAAGATAATTGGTTACATTGGAAAGAATTTCCTTATTGGTCTATTCTATTCCTCTATGCTCCTATTCTCCCTCATCAGCCTCGACCTTCACGTGACACGTGATAAATTTACATTGTATTACGATGAAAATATTCGACCGTCATACAACAGTTTCACGTACGACGTCGTGAAATCGCAGACGATACAGAGAAATCAGAATGCATTGTAATATTACTACGTGATACGTGAAGCGAAATATTTCCATCGTGTTACGTAGTAATTTTACAACGCGTTGTGATTTCACCACGTTATACGTGAAACATTTACAAGCCATTTTCAAAACGAATAAATATTTTCATCGCAACAAGATGAATTTCTACACTCGAAGTGTAGTTTTACAATCGCGTTGTATTTTAATCACGTATTACGATGGAATATTACAATAATCTACCGAACTTGTACACCTAGGTGCATAAATGCCTTAACCCGGACCTCTCTTTCTTTCTCACGTATTCTCATGGGCAGGGACAACCAGTTGGGGGTAAGGCATTAATGCACCTAGGTGTACATGATTCTGGATAAAATCATGCACAGGTGCATTGACTTGTCTTGTGCATGAACTTGTGGATGGTCAACACATGAATTTGGAACAAAGAACGTGTACATTTTCATGCACGCACAATAAAATCTGATACAAGAACATGTGTATGAACGTGCAAATGTTCATGCACATAATTTTCTAGACTTTAAATATTATTAACAAATGTTACTTGTTTTATAGTGGTCCTCTACCTTTTATAGCCATTAAAATCTACTGCGCAGCCTTCACTCCCATAGGTAACTAATGCGCAACGTTTAAAGTTTAATAAATAATTATCCATTTTCGTGTACAGATTCATGTGCATGTTCGTGTGCATGTTCATGCACATGAAATTATTTGCCTTTAGAAGCGTTCATGAACATGTGCATGTTCCTTTGCACGTTCATTGTTCCAAATTCATGTGTTGACCATTCGCAATTGGTATTACCTCAGGCCAATAAACCAAAAAGAAAGAAAGAAAGAACACCATTCGCAAGTTCATGCACAAAGCAAGTCAATGCACCTGTGCATGATTTTATCCAGAATCATGTACAAGTTCAGTAGATGATCTTGTACACGGATTTACAACCGGGTACGGACGTTTCTACAGATGGAGATTAACAATTTTTATATTTTGTAAACAAATAATTTGTCTTTTTCTAAAATATTTGTTTTTGCCAAAAATAAAGTTGCTATTTTAGAGTTTCAAATATTTTTTTAGTTTAGAAATAAGCATCGTTAGAATACATTAGATTTAGACTTTAAAAAAAATTAAACGTTACTTTTATACTAATACCAGCCATTTTTTTTACCCCAGATCAAATTTCATGAATTTAAAAAAAACTTTTGTGGGTTGACCGCCATATCGGATCACCCTTTTTAATTAAGTGAAACAGACATTAGATTCATGATAACCCTATTAAAAATTTCGACATCGTAAACGACGTCGTAACCCTGTAATAAGAGGGTTATTGAGCAAGCGTTTTGGCTAGTTGAGCAAGCCCTCTGCTCAACCAAGTTTTTTATTTTTTGTTACATGAAAAAAACTGTTTTTAACGATTTTCTTGTCATTTTTGCATTTTAGTAGGGTTCCGTACCGTAAAACGGAACCCTATTAAAATCACTATGTGTGTCCGTTTTCGCACCTCCTCTAACGTCAACTTTACAGGGTGAGCGTTTAAAGTTTCTGCAATGCATTGGAAGTCAATGTAACGTGCCTATGCTTCTTGCTTAATTACACCAAAATTTCTTTAAAACAACAATTTTTTATTTTTGGACATGAAAGAGCAAATGATCATCTGTTGGTTGGCATTAAAAAATCAAAATATATTTTTTGGAGCTAAGGCACGTTTTGTCATGGACAGTCACACATGTATTTTCACCTTGGATTTACGAAAATGATATGGAAAACGCGATTCGAGCTCATGCACATGCCGAAATCTAGCAAAAACCACTTTTTTTGCCCTAAAATGCAAAAAAATGACCATGTCCCCCCCCCCTAATCTTTTAAACTATTTGACTTAGGATGCTGCAATTTGGTAACATGTATGTAAATTTACGTGTAGATTACAGGAAAATATATAAAAATTGTACATGTCTTATATATGTATTTTTATAGTATATTTTAAGTTCTACTTTCATTATTGCAATTATAAAAATTATTAACTATGTTCTATAGCTGCTAGATTGGTTTTAATTACAATTTTAACACTTTTGGTTGAGTTAAAACTGTTAAAAGTTTATAAATTAGTTCTTAACTACTTTTCTAACACATTTCTTATCGCACAACAAAATTCCATCAATTTTTGTCGTTAAAAAAAATTTTTAGTTTACATTTTGGGGCCAAATTTACGACAAAAATCGAAATTCAACATTTCTAAGGTCAAATATGACCAGAAAAAAAAATTTTTCTTCGCCTTAAACACAGTAAACTTTCTCCAGTAACAGATAGATAATTTTACACGAAGAGAAATTTTTATTTACATTAGTTTTAATTAAGCTAGAGTCGTAAAATTGAAAAAATCCGTGTTTTCATAAAAAATGGACCAGCGCGACCCCTAAAAATGATTTTTTTTAAATAAAAAAAAATACGTGTCTCATTTTTTTCCCTTAGGAACAATATTTTGAAGTAGCATTATAGAAAATTAAAAGTCGTGTTTTTTTTTGGGCACCCTAATGAGCAACCAGCCCAATTGTCCATATTTCGTTAGGACAATTGAGCAGAGGGCTTGCTCAACTAGCCAAAACGCTTGCTCAATAACCCTCTTATTACAGGGAAATGATGTTCGAAACGCTATCAAAGAGACGACATTAACGATCTCTTTAACGACGTCGGAATCGACAACAAAAATGTTATCGTGAATTGAGACCGTAATTGACGTCGTTTTTGACGCCGTGCTCGACGTTTGTTCCGACGTCGTTTACGATGTCATTAACAATTTTTCTGAAATAGCCACTATTATAATTAAGTTTTGTTTTAAAATAATTTCAAAGAAAAGATAATTTTACTTGTATCCCTACTAAAAATTAGAACAGGATTGGTCAGAAATCTGGTCAGGAAGTCTGACCATTTTAATCCAGTTTTGTTACGTTTCTGGACGAATCTGGTCAGAAACATAGTATAACTGGTGAGGAACTTTCAAAACTGGTCACAATATTTCCGCTGGCTCCGCCCTTTTACCAGGGACGAAGTAGGGTGTTTGGGGCCCCCTCTTCCCTGTCGAAAGTAAACCACTCAAAATCCACTGAAAAAACCACTGTCCCAGTGATTTTTCAGTGGTCTGACCTGCATATCTTCAGATAGAATTTTTTTTGGAGTTGGGGTAACAATAGTACAATAGTTTTAAATGCCAAGTAGTTTTGTAGGGGAGTAAACTTCGACTCTTTAACGAAAAAAATTTACAAACAATTTGACCTGGAAATTCAGGTCGAACACCGATTCCTGATTGTAATTTTTTTTCCTTTTATGGTTCCCGTAACCCAAAATTTTTATGATTAAAAACTTTTGCAATTTCAAAAATTAAAATTTCAAAAATAAAAATATGAAATCTACTTATTTTCACGATTAGGAATATAAAAAAAAATTCTAAAAACTATTAAAATTGAAGGAAAGTAAATTTTCAAAGCTATTTTTATTATTATGAAAAATAACTTTTTTGAGGAAATTTTTAGATATTCTTTATCGTTAGAACACGTAGAATTTTAATATTTAATTTTTAGCTTTATTAATGCGAAATTAGAGAAATTTTTGTTCCCGATTTTTAATTAAATTCAGGAGTCTTCAAGTTTTATGATCTCTCTGGACCCTTCTACGAGGCCTTGAATATATTAAAAATTGACCTGTGAAAAATTTGTTTCTTAACAAATAAAATTGTTTAAATTTTAATGATAGAAAATTGTTTCTTTTAAATTTAGAATCTGTAAGTTCTAACAATTACGTACATATAAAAATTTCCCCAAAAATCCTAAATTTAAATGAATAATATCGTATCTCATAAACCGTAGCAGATATTAAAAAACTGATGTCATTTTTGGATTTTTGAATAGAAGTATGTATTATGTTCATAGTAATAACATATATTTATATAAGTGGCTAAAATCTTAAACAACAAATATAATATTGGAATAAATAATTTAAACTATTTAAAATTGTAAAAAAGAAAGGTTATCCTTCCATTTTATGAGGGTAAAGGCCATAAAACGGTTTGGGACTTCCAGGCCAACTGTCATAAATCAACCCTCACAATAGATATTTTCAGTGGCGAATTGTCCCAAATCACAACTGAGAAACCACTTAAAAACAACTGGGATTTCAGTGGTTCTGTCTCAGTGATTTTTCAGTGTTTTTCTTTTGACAGGGTTGAAGAAAAAAGAAAAAATTACACAAAAAAAAGTCTGTCTAGCTGGTATCGAACCCGGGACCTTTAGCCTGAAAGTCGGACGTCTTAAACACTGTGCCATAGAGCCACTTGTAACTCCATTTCTTTTTAAATATACTTAAATGTTGTTTAACTTTTAGCTGATAAGATACCACATTAGTTCACTAAAACGGAATAATATTTGGAATTTGATGATTTTATATGGCTCACATAACCTATAAATGTACTATGAGAAAATAACAAATTACAAATACAAAAGTAGATATACCTTTAAATACTTATAATTTCTATTAGAGTATTATATTTTTAAATGTATGTAGAACTTTGAGTTCGTAATTTCAAAAAATAATAGTGTTTGTTTTATTCTATAAAGCAAGTAAGTTAATTACTTATCATTCCCGGCAAGAAGGCTGGAATAGTAAAGAATTCGAATTTACAGAGTTGCGCCCGAAACTTCAAAAATATCTTTTCTTCTTAATGCCTGAATTTTCCTCGAATTTCATGGTCACGAAATAGAACTCGAAACCTAGCGACGTGAATTTTTCATTATTCCGAAGCGTATATCCTATACCGTAGAACGGGATTCATTTTAGTCACTTTCAATTTCGAAATATTTCGTCAGATCAGCTATAGGTTGGGAAAAACGAGTTCCACTAAAGGAATTCATTCAGTACATTTTGACTCCCTTTGAAATCCTTTGAGAAAAATGTTGTGAACCGAATATTTTCAATTCTTTTTGATCCAATTATTCACTAAGGGCAGTTAATAAATAACTACTTGCATGACTCCCCTCCTCAATCCGCTCGAAACCGGTTATGAGAGTGTCAAATTCCTAACCGAAAATGTGAAGGAAGACATGTGGCTCTAAATTTCCAACAAAAGGACCTACTTTTTCTTTGTATTCTGTCGCTAACGGTCAGTTTCTTTTTGACTTTCGAACAGTTAAGTTCGCGTGAATTTTAAACTTGTTTTCACAAAGTGCTTAAACTTTAATTAAAATTAAGTTTTGATAGTAAAGTTTAATAGTTGTAATATTTTCTATATGCAGTTAATTATATTCATATTCTTAATTATATACTCTAAAAAGTGATCATGTGGGTTTTAAGTTATAAGTTTTCTGATATAAACTAAACAATAGCAATAATATGTTGTTTATTATTATTACTCTGTTATTATTATGATAATTATTATTGTGTATTATTATTGTTATTATGAATATTATATCATCATCAATACTATTATTATTATTATTATTATTAATAAATCCTATATTTTATATTTCATAATAGCTACACATGTTTTAAAATAGCTACACATTCAAATTGATTATTGTCAAAATGAAGTTATTTAAATAACTTATTTTATTTCTAATTATTAGTAATATACTATTGTCATATTGTGTCAAACTATTATTATTATTATTATTATTATTATTATTCTTATTGTATAAACAAGCATTTTATAACATATATATTCATTAAGAAAATGGAAAAAACAGATATACTTTTTAGTCTGCTAAAAAAACTATTTATTACTGAGAATTTTTAATTAACATTCAATTCCGCTTTAAAAAAGTTCTTACTGTATATATGACCTTAAAGGAATTCAGCTTGAACCACTTCTTTTTTTTTGTTAGGAATTAAAATGTCACCGAAGGTTTGATGAATTCCTCTAAATACCGTTTTAGGTTACTCCTAAAATTGACTAAAAGGAATAAAAGTTTAGTATCATTTTTTCCGCTACGCGAGTCGCAAAAAAGAGGGAAATTCAGGCACTAAGTGGAATTCATTTTTTCAATTCTTTACTGTTCCAGCCTTCTTGCCGGGTTAGTAAATTATGAGTATTAAACGATTAACACGCAGAATATAATTCTAAACTTGTATAGTGTAATATAAATTTGTTATTTATAATTACAAATTAACGTAATATAAAATATAAGTTTTATATATTTTGAGAAATAGTCGCAGTCTTAAAAATAGTGGGAGTTGAATGGGAGGAGCTTAGTAACTGTATGGTTGGAAATGGTGAGACCCGTCACAAGTGGTGAGAGTAATCTACAGATATGGTTAGAAATGGTGACACCCGTCACAAATGGTGAGACCAGTCACAAGTGGTGAGAATTGTCAGGACTGTTCAGAACTGCTGACCATTCTTGATTAATTCTGATCTCATTTTTAGTAGGGTAATAACAAGTTATTATTTTTGAAATATCCCTGTCGAAAGAAAAACACTGAAAAATCACTGAGACAGAACCACTGAAATCCCAGTTGTTTTTAAGTGGTTTCTCAGTTGTGATTTGGGACAATTCGCCACTGAAAATATCTGTTGTGAGGGTTGATTTATGACAGTTGGCCTGGAAGTCCCAAACCGTTTTATGGCCTTTACCCTCATAAAATGGAAGGATAACCTTTTTTTTTACAATTTTAAATAATTTAAATTATTTATTCCAATATTATATTTGTTGTTTAAGAATTTAGCCACTTATATAAATATATGTTATTACTATGAACATAATACATACTTCTATTCAAAAATCCAAAAATGACATCAGCTTTTTAATATCTGCTACCGTTTATGAGATACGATATTATTCATTTAAATTTAGGATTTTTGGGGAAATTTTTATATGTACGTAATTGTTAGAACTTACAGATTCTAAATTTAAAAGAAACAATTTTCTATCATTAAAATTTAAACAATTTTATTTGTTAAGAAACAAATTTTTTACAGGTCAATTTTTAATATATTCAAGGCCTCGTAGAAGGGTCCAGAGAGATCATAAAACTTATCCTGAATTTAAATAAAAATCGGGAACAAAAATTTCTCTAATTTCGCATTAATAAATTTAAAAATTAAATATTAATATTCTACGTGTTCTTACGATAAAGAATATCTAAAAATTTCCTCAAAAAGTTATTTTTCATAATAATAAAAATAGCTTTGAAAATTTACTTTCCTTCAATTTTAATAGTTTTTAGAATTTTTTTTTTATTCCTAATCGTGAAAATAAGTAGATTTCATATTTTTATTTTTGAAATTTTAATTTTTGAAATTGCAAAAGTTTTTAATCATAAAAATTTTGGGTTACGGGAACCATAAAAGGAAAAAAAATTACAATCAGGAATCGGTGTTCGACCTGAATTTCCAGGTCAAATTGCTTGTAAATTTTTTTCGTTAAAGAGTCGAAGTTTACTCCCCTACAAAACTACTTGGCATTTAAAACTATTGTACTATTGTTACCCCAACTCCAAAAAAAATTCTATCTGAAGATATGCAGGTCAGACCACTGAAAAATCACTGGGACAGTGGTTTTTTCAGTGGATTTTGAGTGGTTTACTTTCGACAGGGTAAGGGAAAAGTCAATTTAATATTTTAATAAATAATTATTAAGAAGTAGCATCAGTATCTCAAATAAATACAAGTAAACTAATTTATAGTTTGCAAAGTTTGTAAATTTCTTTCATTTTAAGTTGCATGTAAAGTGAAACGCCATGTGAAAAGGGACGTGCAGAACTACCTCCCTTTTTGAAATTGCTTTTCACGTACAAAACGATGTCCAGAATCATGTGCAAAATAAGGTTGAGAGCTACATAAAAAACCATTCAAATTTAAATTATATTATTTTATGATTTCTACCTTATTGAAACAAACGATTTTTATGTTTGTTTAAAAATGATGTAACTGTCATATTTTTATATTTTTTAAATTATTAAACAGTATAATAAATTTTTTATGTAAATAATATTTAATTTAAATATTTTATTCTTAACATAATGTATTATAATAGAAAAAATAAGGACGGGATAAGGTGTGTAATAAATCCACTATAAATTAATAATAATAAAATCGGTATCACTAATCATTAATTTTTAAAAAATGTTTTTTATTAAATTCTTCTTATCACGCCAATTCTGAAACATTCAAAAGTGTTTAAAAGAATTAGATTTTTATTATAATGCGAATTAAAACATTGCTTACTCTCTAAATCTGAATTAGTGATTTTCCACTAATGAATTAGACAAAAATCGGTCAATATTAAATAGTAAATATTTTACTAATCTTTAGTAGGAAACTACTAATTATTAGTAGAAAATTACTAATTTGAAAGTGAAATATCTACTTTTTGAAACAGTGAATTTAGTAGAAAACTACTAATTATTAGTAGACAAATTCTAATTTAAAAGTGAAATATCTATTAATTGAAAAAGTGAATTTCACTGTTTCAATTAATAGATATTTCACTTTAAAATTAGTAATGAGAATAAATTAGACTATATCACTCACCTACCACAGTCTTTAATTGCGCGAAAACCTTAATTATTTTATTTATTCTATAATAGAATTCTTTAATATGTTTTGACGTCTACTCTCCTAGAATTTTGAAAGGAAACTGAGGAAACTATTTCTTTCTTGTCCCTTACTTGACAAACATGTGTTGAGTCGCTAGCTGAGAGCAAAACGGTTTTCTAACGGTTTTTAAGCAGGGGACAATTATTAATTATTAGTAGAAAATTACTAATTTGAAAGAGAAATATCTGCTAATTGAAAAAATGAATTTCACTGTTTCAATTTTCTACTAATAATTAGTAATTTAGTAAAATTACTAATTTTAAAGTGAAATATCTATTAATTGAAACAGTGAAATTCACTTTTTCAATTGGTAGATATTTCACTTTTAAATTAGAATTTGTCTACTAATAATTAGTAATTTTCTACTAAATTCACTGTTTCAAAAAGTAGATATTTCACTTTCAAATTAGTAATTTTCTACTAATAATTAGTAGTTTCCTACTAAAGATTAGTAAAATATTTACTATTTAATATTGACCGATTTTTGTCTAATTCATTAGTGGAAAATCACTAATTCAGATTTAGAGAGTAAGCAATGTTTTAATTCGCATTATAATAAAAATCTAATTCTTTTAAACACTTTTGAATGTTTCAGAATTGGCGTGATAAAAAGAATTTAATAAAAAACATTTTTTAAAAATTAATGATTAGTGATACCGATTTTATTATTATTAATTTATAGTGGATTTATTACACACCTTATCCCGTCCTTATTTTTTCTATTATAATACATTATGTTAAGAATAAAATATTTAAATTAAATATTATTTACATAAAAAATTTATTATACTGTTTAATAATTTAAAAAATATAAAAATATGACAGTTACATCATTTTTAAACAAACATAAAAATCGTTTGTTTCAATAAGGTAGAAATCATAAAATAATATAATTTAAATTTGAATGGTTTTTTATGTAGCTCTCAACCTTATTTTGCACATGATTCTGGACATCGTTTTGTACGTGAAAAGCAATTTCAAAAAGGGAGGTAGTTCTGCACGTCCCTTTTCACATGGCGTTTCACGTCCCTTCTCACCACCACTTATACATAGTACGGCACGTAGAAAGCTATGTGAAAAGTGAGGTCCCGTTTTTCTGTAGGGTAAAGACTAATAATATAAATTTAATAAATAACAACAATAATTACAAGAACAGGTATTGAATATTTTATTTCAGTAAAAATCATATTAGTTTGAATGGAAATTTAAACAATATTTTAAATACAATGAATTCTAAACAATGAAAACGAGAAACTTTTTTTTTTTCAATTTAAACAACAATTTAAAACAAAAAACGCTCTTCATTCTTCACTCTGCTTCTTTCTGTTGACTTCATATAGTTTGTATCACGCATGGCTTTGGAAATTCTTTTCATTCGCAAAGCTCTCTGTCTTCCTTCAACTTTTGCGTCTGTGATTTTGTTGTAAACACAATCTAAAAATTAAAAACGTATAAATTTCATAAACATTTAAAATTAATATAATAAAGTTGATAAATATTGATATCATTTTGAGCCACAACAGAACCAGACAAAGTTAAAAAGTGAAAACTTGACAAACTTGAAAGTGAAATATCTACTAATTGAAAAACGAAACTTAGTAGTAGAACAATTAGTAGATATTTCAATTTTAAATTAGAATGTTTCTACTAAAGATTAGTAATTTTTTTAGTTTATTTTTGCCAATTTAATAGTAATTTTAAGTAATTTATTAGAAGAAAAACATTAATTCAGATTTAACGAGAGAGAGAAGGGCTTTTCTCAACAAGCATGAAATCATGACGAATCATTAAAAGAAGAGAGTAAGTAGAAGATTACTAATTTGACTATTAAATATCTTGTAATTGAAATAGGGAAAGTTTACTATTTCGATTAATAGATATTTCACTTTTAAATTAGTAGTATTCTACAGGAAATTATTCAAATTTTTTTACTATTAACCAATTTTTTTTAATTCATCAGTAGAAAGTTACTAATTCAGATTTAGGAAGCAGTCAAATTGAAATCGAGGATTGACAATATAGGATGATAAGATTAATGAGAAAAGAACTCTCTAAATCTGAATAAGTGATTTTCAACTAATGAATTAGCCAAAAATTGGTTGCTTTTAAAAATTGAAGTTCACCTATAAGATAGTAATTTTCTACAAATAATTAGTTTTCCATTAAAAAATAGTGAAAATTTTCACTCTTTAAAAGTAACCGATTTTGCGCTAATTCATTAGTAACAAATCACTAATTCAAAAGAGAGAATGAAGACATATAGGATCAAAAAAGTGCAATTCGATAATGAATGAAAAGACAAAAACAAAGATTGTATGAAAAGTTATCTTACTCTTTAAAATTTTGACTTTTTCTGGAGTCAATGGTACCCGACGCTCTTCGTCGGCTGCTCTATGTTTGTTAGATCTCTTTTCGTCCAAGCACCTTTTCTTCAATATTTCCGTTCCCCATAGCACTTGCATTAACTCTTTTGTAAAAAGAGAATCAGATTTCATGCGCATTTCCTCCCACACATCGACATGGAGTTTAGTATTTTCAGTTAGATATACCTAATATAAAATGCTAAAATTAATGATTGAACGCCCAACGTTCTTTCTGCAGGACAAAAATCCTTCCACCAGTACGTACGAAATCGCGTTATAAAATTAACAAGGATTCAGTTAAACAAAAAGTAGTATATATCGTTGGATAGGTAAAGAAACAAGCTTTCAGCGCATGCAAACATCGAACTTGTAAATTCAAACCCTACTCTCTAAATCTGAATTAGTTAAAACAACAAATTTGATAGCAAAAAAATAGTCACTAATTCTAATAGTTATATTTCTACTAATCATTTAGTAAAAAATAACTAATTATTAGTGAAATTCATTTTTAGAATATGTCAAAATAACTAATATTTTAGTAAAATTATAATTACTAACTCAATTAGTCAAATTTTAAATATTTTTTAGTTATTTTTTTACTAACAATCAGTCATATTTTTTTACTTATGATTAGTTTTTTTTCACTAATTGCTCAAGCCAAAACTAAGTCACGATATTACTAATATAATTAGTTATTTTTAACTAATTCAGATTTAGAGAGTAAGGATGGTTAGCTTAACGAAGTTAAATTTTCCAAAAATTCACATAATTTTCAGTCACAAAAAGACGACACGCGGTACTGCCAGCAGGACGCTTCCGATTTGTTAAAATGACTACCTACCCTGACAAATAAGCGTCACCGATTGCGGACTAAAAAGGTGCCGATAAAGTCCGCATTTGGTACCGAATCGGTCCTGACGTTTGAAATTAAAATTCATATGTTCTAATTAACTTGTACAGTATTTATTTAATGAAATTAGTTAATTCTATAATCATTTTAATAAGTATTATTTTTTATTAAGGAAAGAAAAATTAAAAAATATAGAATTCAAATTTTACATTTTTTTTTACTTTTTCTTTCAATAATAAAAAATAATACTTATTAAAATGATTACAGAATTAACTAATTTCATTAAATAAATACTGTACAAGTTAATTGGAACATATGAATTTTAATTTCTAACGTCAGGACCGATTCGGTACCAAATGCGGACTTTATCGGCACCTTTTTAGTCCGCAATCGGTGACGCTTATTTGCCAGGGTAGCCCATCTACATAAATTTAAAAAAATCAAAATATACGTCATCTGAAAGCTAGTTTCCTTAACTAACGAACCATATATTTATTTTTGGACTTATCTGCTTCCATATTAATTTCTACCGGCCGCCATTACACTGGTTATAACAATATAATTAACAGAAGTAAATATAAAACTCAACTCCCTTGATGATGATGGTGATGATGATGTTGATGATGATGATTTATGATAATGATTGATGATGACGATTTGATGACGATTGATGGTGATGATGATGATAAATGATGATGGTTGATGATGATAATGATGATTGATCATGATGATTGATAATGATAATGATGA
This sequence comes from Ganaspis brasiliensis, assembly GCA_037103525.1. NCBI lineage: Eukaryota > Metazoa > Arthropoda > Insecta > Hymenoptera > Figitidae > Ganaspis > Ganaspis brasiliensis. Next base: position 1,012,134 of record JAZKLR010000039.1, on the reverse strand, counting down.
TAGATTATTGATGATGATGATGATGATGATCATGATGATGATGATGATGATGATGATTGATGATGATAATTCATGATTCATGAGAATTGATGATAATTATGACGATTAATAATGATGATGTTTATTGAGGATGATTGATGATGATGACGGATGATGATACTGATTCATGGTATAATTGATGAAGATAATGATGATGATGATGATAATATGTCGATATTGATTTTTAAATTTTTGCTGTTTCTTCAGGGTTTAGAATTTACGGTCATAAATAGCCATAAATTAACCTTTTTGATCCCTTTTTCGTTGGACATTTTTTAAGCACGGAATCATTCAAATCGTACTTCAAAAATGACTGAATTCATTTAGTCATTTTAGCCAGTCATTTTTTAGGTATTTCCTATCGGCAGGGTGGTTGAAATCTATCCTGTCGGATTGCAAGGGAATATGGACTCAAACTGCGTCTAGAGTGTGACAATCCTGTTGCAGGATTTCTTTGCCCTACGTTCTTTCCGTCCTGTTGGACTTCCAAAGAATTTGGACTTGAACTGCGGCTAGGACGTGTAAGCTCTGTTGCAGAGCCGTTATTATATCTTTCAGAATCCTGGTTTTCATTCTGCTCCAAAGATTGGAGTTCACTAGGACCGTCAGAAAGCGGCAACTCTTGTCTAATGTCATTTTCAATTTCATCACCTGGGTTATATGAAAAATAAAAGTTTCTTACAGTGTACTTGATTTAATATTACATTAAATAATACAAAACAAAGCCAAATATTAAAAACTATATAATAATAATAATTTGTATATATTTATGAAATTAAAAAAAATGTACGTTGAATATATTCTACTTATGTGGGTTAAATGGAATTTAGGTTAAATGGAACTTACGTTAAATGGGATTTAGGTTTTTTTGAAATTTAGGTTAAATGTGATTTAGGTTAAATGGAATTTAGGTTAAATGGAATTAAGGTTTAATGGGATTTTGGTTAAATGTATTTTAGGTTAAATAGAATTAAGGTTAAATAGGATTTAAGCTAAATGGTATATAGACTGAATGCATTTTACGTTAAATCTGATTAAGGTTAAATATGATTTAGGTTAAATTAGATTTAGGATAAATGAAATTATTAGGCTGAATGCATTTTAGGTTTAATCGGATCTTTGTTTAATGGGATTTAGGTTAAATAAGATTTAGGTTAAGTTGAATTTAGATCAAATGAGATTAAGTTAAATGAAATTTTGGCTGAATGCATTTTAGGTTAAATCGGATCTATGTTAATTTGGATTAAGGTTAAATGGGATGTAGTTTTAATAGTATTTTGGTTAAATGAAATTAAGGTTAAATGGGATTTAGGTTAAATGGGATTTAGGTTAAGTGAAATTCTGTGGCTGAAAGGTAAAACAGCACAAGCGACATATTCATGGTTTCGAGTAAAACGTGTTTTTGTTTTTTTCTGATTTCTGTAAAATCGAAAAATAAACAAATATTTTAGGTGTTTAATATTTAATCCAGTTTTCTAATGTACTTTTGAGATCTGTTTAACAAATTTAATGAAATTTAAAGGTTTCAGAGTATAACATCTATTATTTTTCTCGATTTTAATGTATTTATGCGATTACGTTTTTTAATATTTTCTACGTAAATAAACATTTTTATCAATTTACAATTATGAAACTTTAAAAAGTATATCTACATATATAGAAATCTGATGTTATCTCAAATTTGATAAAATGGGAGTTGTGCTGTTTTACCTTTCAGCCACAGAATTTAGGTTTATACCAAAGTCATCGATGATATCATCATCTGGAGAGATCAGGACCGTATCTTCGTTTTCTTCTTCTTTCTTCTTCAGCTTTTTTGAGTTTCTTTTGCCTTCGGAGTCAAATCATTTTTTTTCATTTTGTTTTGTAGATCTTGACGACTAGCTGCAAAGCAGAAAGGGAAAATACACCTACGGTTAATTAATTGACAATGCTATAGAATTTTTTTAAGTTTTTATCAATATTTTATGTTTTTGAAGTTAATTATTTTTGTTTTTAATCGTTTTAAAATCCTGAAATAATCGTTTTTAGGGTTCCGTACACCTTCGGTGTTCGGCGGAACCCTTATAACGAGACTCGTGCGTCCGTAGCCAAAAACCATTCCCCCCCCCCCCCCTTAACTTCTGAACTATTTGACCTAGAGGGCTGAAATTTGGTACACTTATGTATTTTCACGTGTAGATTACACGAAAAATATAGAGAACATGATTCAAGGTGATGTTCATAGTGTTGTCAAGGAAATAACTACTTTTTTGCGCAAAAATGCATTAAAATGGACCATTCCCCCCCCCTTAACTTCTAAACTGTTTGACCTAGAGGTCTGAAATTTGATACACATATGTATTTTCACGTGTAGATTACACGAAAAATATAGAGAACATGATCTGAATTGATGGCCATAGCGTTGTCAAGGAGAAACTGCAAATTTTCGAAAAAAAAGTTTTTTTTCTCTAACTTTGCCATTATTTGAGCTAGAAGGCTAAAATTTGGTACACTCGTGTATTTTTGCATGCAGATTATGGAAAAATTATGTTTGGAAATAAAATTGAATATTATGAGGTCACAAAAAAAATTCAAAAAATGACCAAAAAGAGGTTTAGACCCCTATCCTAGAGCTCACCCTAATTGTCCTACAGTACCCCTCAAACCAATAAATTTTTTATTTGTGTACTCAGAATTAAAACAAACGATATAAAACGCAATTGAAAACTGTTATCACTTTTTTTTCAAAATAATTGAAAAATTATGGAAAAAAAACAACAAATTTTTTTTAATCTTATACAAGGCTTGATCAAGGCTGCTACAGGACCTATAATCAAGACTCTTATAAGCCCTGAAACCCTATAAAAATTTCAGGGCCTCCCCCTAAAAAAAATTCTTGATTTTTATGTTATTTATATGAAATACAAGCCTGTACCCTTAAGCAAAAGTTTCATGTACTTGAAGGTAGAATTATTTTCATAATCTGAACGTTCTTAATTAATTTTCTTAATCTGTACATAAAAATATACAAATATACCAAATTTTAGCCCTCTAGCTCAAATAGCGTCAAAGTTATAGGGAAAAAAACTTTTTTTTCGAAAATTTGCATTTTTTTTTTTTTTTTTGATAACGTTTTGACTGTCAATCCAGATAATGTTTCCTATAATTTTCCTGTAATCTACACGTGAAAATACATATGTGTACCAAATTAGAGCTCTCTGTTTGTTAATAAGGTATATCTTTGTTTTATAATAAGGTATATCTTTGTTTTATAAATGTACGGAACCCTAGATTTTGATACGGGTGTAACTCGTACTTGCCCGATTTTTTTTATCCTTAAGTCAATTTTTTTATTTAAAGAAATAATAAGCATAAAACTTGATATTATTATTAGAGGTTATTAATTATTATGCATACTTACATCCCAGTAATACCCGGTTGTAAATCCGTGTACAAGATCATCTACTGAACTTGTACATGATTCTGGATAAAAGCATGCACAGGTCATTGACTTGTCTTGTGCATGAACTTGTGGATGGTCAACACATGAATTTGGAACAACGAACGTGTACATTTTCATGCACGCACAATAAAATCTGATACAAGAACATTTGCATGAACGTGCAAATGTTCGTGCACATAAATTTCCATACTTTAAATATTATTAACAAATGTTACTTGTTTTATAGTGGTCCTCTACCTTTTATAGCCATTAAAATCTACTGCGCAGCCTTCACTCCAATAGGTAACTAATGCGCAACGTTTAAAGTTTAATAAATAATTATCCATTTTCGTGTACAGATTCATGTGCATGTTCGTGTGCATGTTCATGCACATGAAATTATTTGCCTTTAGAAGCGTTCATGAACATGTGCATGTTCCTTTGCACGTTCGTTGTTCCAAATTCATGTGTTGACCATTCGCAAGTTCATGCACAAAGCAAGTCAATGCACCTGTGCATGATTTTATCCAGAATCATGTACAAGTTCAGTAGATGATCTTGTACACGGATTTACAACCGGGTAAGACATTCGCATTCAACAGCAAATCCCTTTTTCCATTTTTGGTGTACCAAACTTTATATTTTTTTTCTTTTTCGAAATCATTAGCATTCGCGGGTGAAAAATTTAACACTTGATCTACTGGCACAACTGAATTAAAACCAGTCCTAAATTTCACCAAAACGTGTGAAACCGACATTTTTGTGTATGTCAAAATGCTTATCGAGAAATACTGAATTTGTTTTCAGTTAGTTGCGTGGTAACTAGACGATTGGCATTTTTCATCAATGCTTACTTCAAGTCATCGCATCACCATCGCAATTCCCATCGTTTTTTATTTGATCGTCAATTAATAAAATCTGTCAATTGCAAATTTGAATTATAAATAACGAAGAAATTTTAATTACAATAAAATGAGTGATCGCAAAAGATACAAAACTTATCTTGAACCAGGATCTTTAGATCCTATCCCATTATCCACATTTTTTAGGAACAAAAAATTAAAAGCAGAAAAGGTATATAAATAAATATATATATATATATATATATAAAGGATCTTCGTCTCCAAGATTTATTTTAAAAAATTTTGTTTTTTATTCAATGTACATTATTCTTAATTTATAAACATTTTTAGGAAAAAGAAGGTTCTCAAGAAAATAATAGTAATGCTGTACCTAAAATAGAATGTGAAAGTAACAAAAATACTCCTGAATCAATATTTGAATTAATTCCTGAACGTGATAATGAAAATAATCGCAATGATTTTCCTGAAGCGGATGATAATTTAATTGCAGAAAATTTTCATGCAAGTTATTATTTAAAAAATTTCTCAAATCTTTTAAACTTTTTTTAAAATATAATTGTTGTAATTTTAATATGAAAATACTTATAGAGTGTAGCCAAAGTTTAATTTTAAAAATAATTTGCAATTTGAACTTTTGATATATGATTTATAGAAAATATATTTTAAAATTTATTTTCTTAAGCATTTTTTAGCAATTAAAAAAAAATTCTGTTATGATAGTATGGGCAAAGATTTTATTTAACAGAGATTTTATGGTTGAGACTTTGCGAAGTCTCACCTGAGTCTTAAAAGATAAATAACTAATAGCTTAGCAAAGTTTATAAAATACTAATTTGACTTAATAATTATGTAGGCATTAGAATCAGAGACAAAGGACAAGAATAATATTTTCGAACTAATGGAGTCACTGTCCGAAGATATTGAAAATATTGAAATGGAAGTACAGGATCATGTTGAAGTCAGTTCTACACTATTTATTAAGTTCTTATTCTTGCATCTTCCTCTTTCGTCTATATCTTTACTATTGTCCTTTTTCTCAATGTTCTTTGATTTTTTCTGAAGTCTTTTATCTTCTTTCTTTACCTATCATTAGTTTTTATTTTCTTTCTTTAGTAAATATTAATTTTACCTCTTCTTTCCTTTTCTTTTCTTCTTTCTTGATCAGTTGAAGCACTTTTGGTAAAATGGCGACTTTATGACAAGATTGTTGTGAACTATAAACTTTCTTCTTTCTTGAATTTTTTGAATTTTATATTTATCGTTCTATCGTAACTTTTTAATATTCTTTTATATTTTTTAATTCTTTTGTAAAGTAATCTATATTCTCTCTTTTTACTATCATCTTCATTTTTCTCTCATAATATCTCTGATTTACATCTCCATTCTTCTCTTATTTTTTTCTGTCATTCCCTTTTCTTCTTCTGGCATTGCAACTTTATTTTTCTCTCATAATAATCTTTCTGTATCCTTTCTTCCTTTTTCTGTCTTTATTTTTGACCTTTCTTCTTTCCTGCATCCACCTTCTTTATATTTGTCTTTTCTGTTCCTCGTTTTGATTCTTTCTTTTTCTGTTTTGGTGATTCTTTCTCATTCTTCTACCATAATTGTTTTATATTCTGTCTTCTTCATTGTATTTTAATTTATCAATTTTATCTTTTTTATTTTATTTTCATTCTTTTTTTACATTTTTTATGTTTCGCTCTCTTCATCTTCAGATCTTGTATTTTTACAATTTTTCATTTATAGTTTGTCTGCATTCTCTTTTCCTATTCTGATATCCATTTTTGTCTCCTCTGTTCTGCTTGCCCATCCTTTTTTCATTCTTATTTGTTGTTTTTTCTGTTTTGATTCTTTTTTTAACTGTTTGCATTCTCTCATTTTCTTTGATTCTTATCTCTTCTATCCTTTTTATCTTGTATTTGCTTTGTTTATTCTTCTCTCTGTCAGACTTAATTTCACTCTTCTTTTTTCGTCTTTGTGGTTTTTTCTTTACTCTACTATTACAATTATTCTATATATTCTCTTTTTTAGCTTCATTTACTCAAACATACTTAATGCTTTTTCGCGCTTTCAATTTATTTTTCTTTTCTAATTTGTTAGTAAAATACGCATTCACCAGACAAAGTTAAGAATGCTTTTATTTAAAAAATTATATTATGTTGTCAACATTTCGCAACAAGACTTGTTACCGCATCAGGACAGTGGCAATATTAAAATAATATCAATAAATATTCGTCAACCCTTAGGGGAGAGTGGCCATCAACGTACCGGGGTTTTTTCAAGGTCATATTATTTATTCTATTTCACTAATTTCAATCACTTCTTTGCATCAATATAAAACTACAACACTTCTCTAGGTAATGCACACATATTATACCCGATTTATTTTGATTAAATAATAAAATTTAGGATTTTTCTAAACTAACAAGCTATTTTCATTTTTAACAACCTGGGTACACAATGAACCACCTCTATAAAAACACTAAAAATATTCAACAATAATAATATTGCATTTTCATTTTGTAAAAAAACTTATTTTCTATCAAATACTATAAAAAATTATTACTTAACACTTTTTAATTTATAATGTATAACATAAATATACCTCAAATTTAAGTTAACTAGCTAAAATGGCATTTTAGTTTTGCTATGTTGAGAAGAGTACTGATAACAATCGCTGTCACATGCTGTACGCATGCCTAGTTTTATAATCAGGCATACCACTCTGGAAATCGAAAATACACTGAAATTCCAGGTGGTTCATTGTTCCCTGGTACATTGAATCAACATGACATTTGCAACAAAAATGGTTTTTATACTTTAATGCAATATTTCAAAATCTTTTTCTCATTAGAATATTGTAGTTCAGGCCCGATACAAAATAAATCGTAAGTTCATTTATTTTTAAATTGCCTTATTTTAATTAAAAAACGTGTTTGTATTTTAGGTAAATTTTTTCTTCAGAGCATCAAAAACAGTTTTTTTCAGTTTTCTCTATAAAGAATAAATCCACATGTCTCAAATTTATGGACGTAGTGTGTTTATGCAAACTTTATTTATATTTAAAATTAGGAGAATTTTTATTTAATTGTTTCTGAGAAAATTGAAATGGTTCATTCAAAAAACTGGTACATTGATGGCCACTCTCCCCTACATTAATCTTTTTGTGGTGTGTGTCGAATTTTATTATATTCATCCTCCGAAAACTACTCCTTTTTGGTTCTACTGTAAATCATGTCGAAACGAACTTTTGATATAAAGTTATTTATGTGTTTACTGACTGGTAATCATCAATTGTCCATAATTAATTTTCTAACTTGATTCAACGTTTTCGATTAATTAAAAAAGTTTTTTTTGTACACTTCTGACATGAGTATTTTTCTTTTATTTCATTCTTATTTCTTCTTTTTCCGTTTCAATTCATTTTTCTACATTTTTTTGTTTCTCGACATTTTCGATGAATCTGATTCATTCTATTTTTTTCTTTGTTTCTTCTACTTTTCTACCTTGTATCTACTTTTTATATTCTTGATTCTTCTATTTCTTACCTTGAATCTTCCTTTTTCTAGCTTGGTGCTTCTTTCTTTATTCTTTATTCTGTAATCATAATTGTTTTATACTTTTTCTTATATCTTCATTTTATCACAATTTATATTTCTTCTTTCTTCTTTCTTCTTTCTTCTTTATTTGATTTATATTCGCCATTTATATTTCCTTTATTCTTTCTTCTTCATCAGGTATTGCAACAAAGTTACTCTCTAAATTTGAATCAGTGAAATATCACTGGTGAATCAGTGCGAAATAAGCCACTGATTTGAATCAGTGAAAATTTCAATGGAATTTCACTGATTCTCAGTCAAAATGTAACTGATTGAATCAGTGATGTTACTGACTCAATCAGTAAGGTATTTGACTGAGAATTAGTTAAATTTGATTGATTCTCAGTAAAAATCTCACTGATTGAAATCAGTGGCTTATTTCGCACTGATTTACCAGTGACTTTTCACTGATTCAAATTTAGAGAGTATCCTCTTTTATTAAGCCCGTTTTATCTCGTTCTCTCTTTGGTTTCTATTCTTGTTTTTTCTATTCTTTTTTGCATCCCCTGTCTTCATTTTTACTTTCTTCCTTCTGATTTCTTCTTCTTGCTTTCCAATCTTGTCTATAATCACTTTGGATTTCATCTTTCTATCTTCCTTTTCCCTTTCCCATTTTCTGTGATGCATCCTATTTCGTCAATTTCGTATCTTCCGTCTTTAACCTTAATTTTTCTTTTTTCTGCCATCTTTCTTTTCTTTCTTTTTCTAGTATAAATGTTCAATATTCCTTGTTCTATTTTTATTTTCTAATAATTTTTCCTTATTCAATATTATATTCTATTTCCATGAAACTGAAGCTAGCCTCTATATTTTAGCTGATACTTGCTCTGTTCTTAAGCTCGCCACTCTATATAAAGTAATGACATACAGAACTATTGAAAAATATTTTTATGAAACAAATAAATAATAAAATGGTAATAAATCAAACAAGTTACAAAATAAAAACTAAGTGAACAAACAATAAAAACTCAGTAAATATGCCCTAGCTCTTGTGGAAAAACAATAAATTGATTGACGAGATTACTTCCAGATCTACAATTAGGGTATATTTATTATTTCATTCTAATTAAATTAACTAGAATTCTAGTTAATCTAACCATAATCACAGTATTAAATATACCCGTACCAAAATATTTAATTTAATTAATTTATTATGCACTAAAGAATGCAGCAAGTATAACATCTAGAATGTATCGTCTAGCTTCAGCTTTATCTTCTTTCATTTATTTTCATTCTTGTCTGACAGTTCATAAGAAATTAATGTTTATTTTCTGATTTTTTTAATACACATTTACAAGAGTCTTCATCAAGAAGACTTTGTGTGAAGTCTTTATTATTTTTGGTTAACGTAAGAGTGAATAGACACATAGAGGGTAAATCGATAGGGGGAGTGTATTTCTGGTAGGAGTGCTGAGTATTCTAAAGGAAACGTTTCCCGTCTTGAATAATCCCGAACATTAAAACAATTTTGACTATTACTTAAAACTCTTCAATCGGTCTTGTTTACCTGCATGTTTTAGGTGTATTGAGATTATCGGTTGAGGAGACACTTCCCCTGTTGAGTATTCTTGATGGAGACTTTAGAGTATTTAACAAATCGTCGGGGCTAATACAATACCGCGAATCTACACATTTCCATAAGGACTATGTTGCATGGCAAATGGCACTAAAAATAACACTTATAAAAATATGTAGATTCGAGGTATTGCACTAGTCCCGATGAAATGTTCCAATAAAATTGTCTTCGAAGGTAATAAATAAATTGAACTCGTATAAGGAGTTTATTTGTAATTTCTTACACTTCTTTTTTCTAGACAACAAACAATTATTTAAATTATAAAATTATAATTATAGGAAGAAAGTAATAAGATCGATGATTTTTTTGATGATCCATTGAACAATGCCGATAGTTCTGGTCTTGAAGATGAAGAATCGAGTTCATCAACACGTTTTACTTCACTGAAAGATGCTATTAATAACGATCTATTAAATAAACCTATCACTGTTGTAGCTAACAAGACTGTAGGTGAGGTGATATTTATGGTTCTCAAATTCATTCTGGTTCATGCGTTATCTCTAACTGAAATGACAGACTTGTTTCTTATGATCAATTGTATTTTTACTGAATCATTTTTACCAAGTACTAGATATTTAATAGATGAGTTATTTTATCCGCGAAATTCAATGACCTTATTTGCAATATGTTCGAAATGTGGTACAGGTATGGGGAAATTTGATAAAAAGAGTCGTTTTTTGAAGTGTAAATTCTGTAAAACCGTCATCAATGTTAAAGACAAAGCCTACAAAGATTTTTTTGTTATGATGGACGTTGGGTATCCAATTTCAAAATTAATTGAGTCAAATAGTGAATATTATGATTACGTGGTAAATAGACGAAGTTTTGAAAACGGCCCTATTCGGGATATTTATGACGGTAAAAAGTATAGAGAATTCGTATCAAGTTTAAATACAGAAGATAAAGATAGGTATGTTAAAGTTATTTTTAATACTGACGGTGCACCCTTATTTAAGAGCTCAACTTATTCTATTTGGCCTATCTTTTTAATGGTTAATGAAGTGCCATTAAAAATCAGAACCAAAGAACTAATTCTCGCTGGTCTTTGGTTCGGGAAAGATAAGCCAAATATGAACGTGTTTCTTGAGCCTTATGTTGATGGAATGAACGAATTATCTACAAAGGGAGTAGAATGTAATATTAATGGGAAAAAGAAAAATATAAAAACTTTTAGTTTAGTTTGCTGTGCTGATTCTGTTGCGCGAGCACCAGTTCAAGGTTTCACGCAATTTAACGGAAAGTACGGTTGTAGCCAATGTCTTCATCCTGGGGAGTGGGTTCGAAATAATGCACAGCAAAAATATGGTAATATTAAATATCCCTTAATGAACAAAGTGGCAGAGCCACGAAATATGAAAGACACCTTAAAGCATATGAATAAAGCTGCGGCTTCAAAAGATCCTGTTTTTGGGATAAAAAATCCATCCCCATTAATCGGCTTAAAAGGCTACGATATCATTTACGGGTGTATTGTCGAATCAATGCATTGTCTTTCTGGGATAGCAAAACAGTTCGCTACTATTTGGTTCGGCAATAAAAATAAAGCAGGATTTCTCCCCAAAAAATTAATTTCTGACATAGATGAAGCTCTTATTAACATTAAAGTTCCGCATCAGGTTGTTAGATTGACCAGAGCGCTCTTCGAAAAAGCTTTTTGGAAAGCTCGAGAGTGGGAAAATTGGACTTTGTTTCATAGTTTGATTGTTCTTAAAGACGTACTGCCAGATGAATTCTTGGAACATTGGGCTTTATTTGTCGAAGCAGTTTACATATTAACAAAAGAAGAAATTCTTGTAAGTGAAATCGACTATGCTGACAAGTTACTTCACGAATTTGTTGCTCGTACTGAAATCATATACCAAAAAGTAGCTATGACATTTAATGTACATTTACTGTTACATTTAGCAAGAAGCGTACTAGACTGGGGACCACTGTGGTGTCACAACGCTTACGCATTTGAATCTGGAAATGGTGATTTACTAAAAGTAATTCATGCAGCAAAAGGTGTGCATCATCAGATATGTCGAAGTGTTAGTCTAAAATATAGTTTTGCATCATTAAAAGACCATATTAATTCATTTGCATCTTTCACGACAAAAAACTACTGTAGTAATTTAGGTAAAATCACAGCAAAAAAAAGTTTTCAAAGTAAAACTGTTCGATATTTTGGTCCAACATCACAAGTAAATTTATTGTTATCACAAAAATTAAATTGCTCCGAACGAACAGTAGGATATAAAAAAATAGTTAAAGATATTTGTTTGTACATATCTTCATTAAAAGTTAATGATCGTTCTGACAATTCATTCGCTCAATTAAAAGATGGTACCTACGTAAAACTTGCTACATTTATAATTGATTTAATAAACGAAACAGAATTCACTGTAGTGAACAAAATTATCACAACAGAAGCCTATAGAGATGTTTGTAAAATGTTAAAAAAAGTTGTACAAGTTCTTGATGAAAAAGCGACTGTCCTGACTTCAGACATTGAAAAAGTGTGTACACATGAGTTTAAATAATGAAGAATATCTATGTACAGTGCCAAATTTGTTTTATTATTAAGATAAGTTGTTTATTTCAGGGCCTTTCACAAACATTTTTTGTTTATTTTGTTTCATAATGTTTTTTCCCCAATTTTGAATTGAAATAAACATTTTTAACTTCATACATTTTTTAAATATATAAAAAAAATTAAATAAATAACCATTTTCAGATTCCTATTTTTTGTAGCACCAGAGTCAGCTAAAATTAATATTCCGCTTATTTAACTTTAAAAATTATGTGTTTAACTTTATAATTACTCTTTGATGATGTATTTAAACACTTTCATTAGAATTTAGGAAGCTATTCCTTTAAATAAATTTTAGTCATTATTTGAACATTCGGAAAACTATACTAGAAAGTCCAATTTTTCCCTGATGCAACAATATAATGTTTTACTGAAAACATTGCAATACTAACAATAGGGGCAACAATAGGGACATTTATGTATGACGAATCCTTTTTAATTGGTAAAAAAATTCCAATATTTTTTACTGTTATTTATCTCTTGTTCCTATTTGTCATATTTGTTATATTTAAATGTACGTTAATTGAATTATTCAATTTCATTACGTTGAATAAAGTAACAAAAGTTATATGGTTATAAAAGATAATAGTTCTTGAGATAATAATTAAGCCTACCCTAATAGCATACGAATATTTGTTTGATACTGTGTGGTTATGTTTATGTATTTTAATATTTTCCTATAATTATAATATTCTAAGATTTTTAGTATGAGTAAATCGTTACTTGAAATAGTACTTGATAAAATAGGTTAGTTAGAAAGACAAGTTATTTGAGAAATTATCTTTATCAATCAGTGGCGGATCCACACTTGGTTTCAGGAGGGGGTCATACATGAGAGAGAAAGAGACAACACTATAGTGTTGTCTCTCTCTCTCCCATGCAAATCCAAGTTAGCTCCAGGGGGAGGTCATGACCCCCATGACCCTCCCCGTGGATCCGCCACTGTTATCAATAACTGATAACGTATGAACCATTTACTTTTGAAAACCATGTCATAAACTTCACCAACAGCTTATTTCAGAAAATTTCTTTAAATAGAACGTCAATCTGAAAATAAAGCGAGGTTGTCATGACCATTTTAACCATGGTCATGACCATGGTTAAAATATGGTTATTCGCATCTGACCCTAAGTTCAATAAGTTTTATTCTAAAACCGATGTTCTAATATTTTATTTAAATATTTATATGCAATTATTTACTTGTAAATTTGAGTAGTTAATTTACTTAGAATTGTATTTAATTTTATTACTTACCTAATGTGAATAATAGAGTGAATATATTATTAACATTGAAACAAAATTTAAATGTTTATTTTATTTCTTAGAACCCTTACGAAAGTTTATGACATAAAATGTATGTCATACGCGCTTGACGTAAATTACATGACGTTTTTTCGCGACGTCAAGTAAATCACGTCAGAAAAATTACGTCAAAAAAAAAATGCCACAAATCGTTAAAATAAATGATTTTTTAAGAAATAAACGATTCTAAACAGCAAAATACAAAAAACAATGAACAGCTTGGGTTGTAAACTACACATAAAGGTTATGTGTAGCTTAAAATTAATAAAAGTTATATTTCAGTTAATAAATACAATTTTTAAATTTAATAAATTAAAAAAGAATTTTAAAAATACAAATTACTATAACAGTGAACGAATTAAGATTAATTGTTGCTACAATTAACTGCGAGAACCTCACATAATGAGGATATTTTTTAAAAACAAATTTGGGGTGAAAGGGAATCGAACCCGGGTTCGCCGCACGCAACTAACTAAAACCTAACGCCTAACAAACTGAGCTATCTCGATTAACTTCTATACAAACAACAAATCTTTTTCTTAAACTGCAAGTCCATATTATGTGTTTTGCTGGAAAATATGTAAAAAAGCAAAAATCTAAATTCCTAAACGACTTATTATGATAAAACTTATTGTTTTAAAGAAGCCAGACAATATACAAAAAAATAAATAGTTAATTTCTAAAAGAAAACATAAAGAACTGAATTCCGTCAACCCAAAGCAAAACAACAATATAAAATGAGTTCAAAATTATTGCAAATGATTAATGGATGCCTCCTTAATCAGATTGCACTTGCACAATCTTTAAAAATTGGTAAATTAATAATAAAAATAGCGAAAACAAGTAAGTTGTTTAAGCCAACTAATCTGCACAGATTGACCACCAATCAGAGGAGGTCACGTGCTTTTCCGCACGAAAATCAAATCACTCTTGTTGACTTAAAGAATATATCAGTACAAAAATCAAAAGTTTAAACAAAAATAATTGATTAATCAATTCTGATCATTATTAAAAGCATAATTATTTCATTTCTTAAGAACAAAATGTTACAATTAATAAAATTAAATTTAAAAGTAAACTAATTAAATCCAAATAAAAATAAAATATTTATCTACCACAAAATTAACAATTAAAAAAATAAAACTTTAATTACACAAAAAAAAATTGAGATATTAAGATAACAAAAATTAAAATGTACGACAGGTAGTAGCAGAAAGGGGCACAACAATCAATTTGCACAAAAAAATCTAATCAAAATCTAAAATGGTTGATCATACTCAAAAATATACAATTTAATTATTTGAATTAATAAAAAAAATGATCAACCCATGAAAACCACCCTAAAGGATGATATTCTGACAAAATTATTAAAAAAATAAAAATTCGTTCAAAAAAAAATCTAATCACAATCTGAAAGAGTAAAACATACTCAGAAATATACACCCTAACTTTGTAAATTAATAACAAAAAATATCAACACCTGAAAACCACCCCTACTAAAAACATTCGGATAAAATTAAAAACGAAAATATCAATTTACGCAAAAAAATTGTAAAAAAAATTTAAAATGCTAAAACATTACCTATATCTGAAACAATAATTTTGTCCGTTTATTATACATATGGGAACATTCCTTCATAATTATGCCTTGCCAGAAATTATTGGCAAAATACACTAAAAAAATTTCAGTCAAATATCAATTATTTTCCACATTTCTAGATCTAATTTCAAACTTTTTCATCTCTAAACAAACAAAATTAAACATAAATTGAGCTACTGCGCATTGATTTCAACTTGTGAAAAAATGAAAATTCAATGCATTTTTGCCTTGCCAGAAATATTTGCCGAAATACTCTAAAAAATTTTCAGCCAAATATCATTTATTTTCCGTACTTCTAGATCTAATTTCTAACTTTTTCATATATTAACGAACAAAGTTGAATAAAAATTAACCCAATGCGCGTTACATTCAAATTGTCAAAAAGTGAAAATTTAATCAATTTTTGCCTTGCCAGAAAAATTTGGCAAAATACACTAAAAAATTTTCAGCCAAATATCAATTATTTTCCGTGTTTCTAGATCTAATTTCAAACTTTTTTATATATTAACGAACAAAATTGTACAAAAATTAAGCGACTACGCGTTACATTCAAATTTTAATAAATGAATATTTAGTCAATTTTTACCTTGCCAGAAAAATTTGGCAAAATACAGTAAAAAATTTTCAGCCAAATATCAATTTTTTTCCGTGTTTCTAGATCTAATTTCAAACTTTTTCATATATTACCAAACAAAATTGTACAAAAATTAATCGACTGCGCATTAGTTTAAACTTGACAAAAAATTAAAATTCCATCAATTTTCGCCTCGCAAGAAAAAATTTGCAAAAAACACTAAAAAATTTTCAGTAAATATCAGTTATTTTCCGTGTTTCTAGATCAAATTTCAAACTTTTTTATATATTAACGAACAAAATTGTACAAAAATTAAGCGACTGCGCGTTCCATTCAAATTGTCAAAAAATGAAAATTTAGTCAATTTTTACCTTGCCAGAAAAATTTGGCAAAATACAGTAAAAAATTTTCAGCCAAATATCAATTTTTTTCCGTGTTTCTAGATCTAATTTTAAACTTTTTCATATATTACCAAACAAAATTGTACAAAAATTAATCGACTGCGCATTAGTTTAAACTTGACAAAAAATTTAAATTCCATCAATTTTCGCCTCGCCAGAAACAATTTGCAAAATACACTAAAAAATTTTCATTCAAATATCAGTTATTTTCGGTGTTTCTAGATCAAATTTCAAACTTTTTTATATATTAACGAATAAAATTGTACAAAAATTAAGCAACTGCGCGTTACATTCAAATTGTCAAAAATTGAATATTTAGTCAATTTTTAACTTGCCAGAAAAATTTAGCAAAATACAGTAAAAAATTTTCAGTCAAATATCAGTTATTTTCCGTGTTTCTAGATCAAATTTTAAACTTTTATATATTAACGAACAAAATTGTACAAAAATTAACCCAGTGCGCATTAGTTTCAACTTGTCAAAAAATAAAAATTCCATCAATTTTCGCCTTGCCAGAAAAATTTGGCAAAATACACTAAAAAATTTTCAGCTCAATATCAAGTATCTTCCGTGTTTCTAGATCTAATTTTAAACTTTCTTATATCTTAACGAACAAAATAGTACAAAAATTAAGCGACTGCGCTTTACATTCAACTTGTCAAAAAATGAAAATTCAATCAATTTTCGCCTCACCAGAAAATTTTAGCAAAATACACTAAAAAATTTTCAGTCAAATATCAGTTATTTGCCGTGTTTCTAGATCAAATTTCAAACTTTTTTATATATTAACGAACAAAATTGTACAAAAATTAAGCGACTGCGCGTTACATTCAAATTGTCAAAAAATGAAAATTTAGTCAATTTTTACCTTGCCAGAAAAATTTGGCAAAATACAGTAAAAAATTTTCAGCCAAATATCCATTATTTTCCGTGTTTCTAGATCTAATTTCAAACTTTTTTATATATTACCAAACAAAATTGTACAAAAATTAATCGACTGCGCATTAGTTTAAACTTGACAAAAAATTAAAATTCCATCAATTTTCGCCTCGCCAGAAACAATTTGCTAAAAACACTAAAAAATTTTCAGTCAAATATCAGTTATTTTCCGTGTTTCTAGATCAAATTTCAAACTTTTTTATATATTAACGAACAAAATTGTACAAAAATTAAGCGACTGCGCGTTACATTCAAATTGTCAAAAATTGAATATTTAGTCAATTTTTAACTTGCCAGAAAAATTTAGCAAAATACAGTAAAAAATTTTCAGCCAAATATCAATTATTTTCCGTGTTTCTAGATCTAATTTTAAACTTTTTCATATATTAACGAACAAAATTGTACAAAAATTAACCCAGTGCGCATTAGTTTCAACTTGTCAAAAAATGAAAATTCGATCAATTTTTGCCTCGCCAGAAAAATTTGGCAAAATACACTAAAAAATTTTCAGCCAAATATTAGTTATTTTTCATATTTCTAGACCTAATTTCAAACTTTTTTAGCTATTAACAAACAAAATTGATCCAAAATTAACCTACTGCGCATTGGTTTCAGCTCGTTAAAGTTGCTCAATTTATGTTCAATTTTGTTCGTTAATAGATGAAAATGCTTGAAATTAGATCTAGAAATATAAAAACAATTGATATTTGACTGACAATTTTTTAGTGTAATTTGCCAAATATTTCTGGCAAGGCAAAAAATGACTAAATTTTCATTTTTTGACAATTTGAATGTAACACGCAGTCGCTTATTTTTTGTACAATTTTGTTCGTTAATATATGAAAAAGTTCGAAATTAGATCTAGAAACGCGGAAAATAATTTATATTTGGCTGAAAATTTTTAAGTGTATTTTGCCAAATTTTTCTGGCAAGGCAAAAATTGACTAAATTTTCATTTTTTGACAATTTGAATGTAACGCGCAGTCGCTTAATTTTTGTACAATTTTGTTCGTTAATATATGAAAAAGTTTGAAATTTGATCTAGAAACACGGAAAATAACTGATATTTGACTGAAAATTTTTTAGTGTATTTTGCTAAAATTTTCTGGCAAGGCGAAAATTGATGGAATTTTAATTTTTTGACAAGTTGAAACTAATGCGCACTGGGTTAATTTTTGTACAATTTTGTTCGTTAATATATAAAAAAGTTTGAAATTTGATCTAGAAACATGGAAAATAACTGATATTTGACTGAAAATTTTTTAGTGTATTTTGCTAAAATTTTCTGGTGAGGCGAAAATTGATTGAATTTTCATTTTTTGACAAGTTGAAACTAATAGGCACTGGGTTAATTTTTGTACAATTTTGTTCGTTAATATATAAAAAAGTTTGAAATTTGATCTAGAAACACGGAAAATAATTGATATTTGGCTGAAAATTTTTTACTGTATTTTGCCAAATTTTTCTGGCAAGTTAAAAATTGACTAAATATTTATTTTTTGACAATTTGAATGTAACGCGCAGTCGCTTAATTTTTGTACAATTTTGTTCGTTAATATATGAAAAAGTTTGAAATTAGATCTAGAAACACGAAAAATAATTGATATTTGGCTGAAAATTTTTTAGTGTTTTTTGCAAATTTTTTCTGGCGAGGCGAAAATTGATGGAATTTTAATTTTTTGTCAAGTTTAAACTAATGCGCAGTCGATTAATTTTTGTACAATTTTGTTTGGTAATATATAAAAAAGTTTGAAATTAGATCTAGAAACACGGAAAATAATTGATATTTGGCTGAAAATTTTTTACTGTATTTTGCCAAATTTTTCTGGCAAGGCAAAACTTGACTAAATTTTCATTTTTTGACAATTTGAATGTAACGCGCAGTCGCTTAATTTTTGTACAATTTTGTTCGTTAATATATGAAAAAGTTTGAAATTAGATCTAGAAACACGGAAAATAACTGATATTTGACTGAAAATTTTTTAGTGTATTTTGCTAAAATTTTCTGGTGAGGCGAAAATTGATTGAATTTTCATTTTTTGACAAGTTGAAACTAATGCGCACTGGGTTAATTTTTGTACAATTTTGTTCGTTAATATATGAAAAAGTTTAAAATTAGATCTAGAAACACGGAAAATAATTGATATTTGGCTGAATATTTTTTAGTGTATTATGCCAAATTTTTCTGGCGAGGCGAAAATTGATGGAATTTTAATTTTTTGTCAAGTTTAAACTAATGCGCAGTCGATTAATTTTTGTACAATTTTGTTTGGTAATATATAAAAAAGTTTGAAATTTAAACTAGAAACACGGAAAATAACTGATATTTGACTGAAAATTTTTTAGTGTTTTTTGCAAATTTTTTCTGGTGAGGCGAAAATTGATTGAATTTTCATTTTTTGACAAGTTGAATGTAACGCGCAGTCGCTTAATTTTTGTACAATTTTGTTCGTTAATATATAAAAAAGTTTGAAATTAGATCTAGAAACACGAAAAATAATTGATATTTGGCTGAAAATTTTTTAGTGTTTTTTGCAAATTTTTTCTGGCGAGGCGAAAATTGATGGAATTTTAATTTTTTTCAAGTTTAAACTAATGCGCAGTCGATTAATTTTTGTACAATTTTGTTTGGTAATATATGAAAAAGTTTGAAATTAGATCTAGAAACACGGAAAATAATTGATATTTGGCTGAAAATTTTTTACTGTATTTTGCCAAATTTGTCTGGCAAGGCAAAACTTGACTAAATTTTCATTTTTTGACAATTTGAATGTAACGCGCAGTCGATTAATTTTTGTACAATTTTGTTTGGTAATATATGAAAAAGTTTGAAATTAGATCTAGAAACACGGAAAATAATTGATATTTGGCTGAAAATTTGTTACTGTATTTTGCCAAATTTTTCTGGCAAGGCAAAAATGCATTGAATTTTCATTTTTTTACAAGTTGAAATCAATGCGCAGTAGCTCAATTTATGTTTAATTTTGTTTGTTTAGAGATGAAAAAGTTTGAAATTAGATATAGAAATGTGGAAAATAATTGATATTTGACTGAAATTTTTTTAGTGTATTTTGCCAATAATTTCTGGCAAGGCATAATTATGAAGGAATGTTCCCATATGTATAATAAACGGACAAAATTATTGTTTCAGATATAGGTTAATTTTGTGGTAGATAAATATTTTATTTTTATTTGGATTTAATTAGTTTACTTTTAAATTTAATTTTATTAATTGTAACATTTTGTTCTTAAGAAATGAAATAATTATGCTTTTAATAATGATCAGAATTGATTAATCAATTATTTTTGTTTAAACTTTTGATTTTTGTACTGATATATTCTTTAAGTCAACAAGAGTGATTTGATTTTCGTGCGGAAAAGCACGTGACCTCCTCTGATTGGTGGTCAATCTGTGCAGATTAGTTGGCTTAAACAACTTACTTGTTTTCGCTATTTTTATTATTAATTTACCAATTTTTAAAGATTGTGCAAGTGCAATCTGATTAAGGAGGCATCCATTAATCATTTGCAATAATTTTGAACTCATTTTATATTGTTGTTTTGCTTTGGGTTGACGGAATTCAGTTCTTTATGTTTTCTTTTAGAAATTAACTATTTATTTCTTTGTATATTGTCTGGCTTCTTTAAAACAATAAGTTTTATCATAATAAGTCGTTTAGGAATTTAGATTTTTGCTTTTTTACATATTTTCCAGCAAAACACATAATATGGACTTGCAGTTTAAGAAAAAGATTTGTTGTTTGTATAGAAGTTAATCGAGATAGCTCAGTTTGTTAGGCGTTAGGTTTTAGTTAGTTGCGTGCGGCGACCCCGGGTTCGATTCCCTTTCCCCCCAAATTTGTTTTAAAAAATATCCTCATTATGTGAGGTTCTCGCAGTTAATTGTAGCAACAATTAATCTTAATTCGTTCACTGTTATAGTAATTTGTATTTTTAAAATTCTTTTTTAATTTATTAAATTTAAAAATTGTATTTATTAACTGAAATATAACTTTTATTAATTTTAAGCTACACATAACCTTTATGTGTAGTTTACAACCCAAGCTGTTCATTGTTTTTTGTATTTTGCTGTTTAGAATCGTTTATTTCTTAAAAAATCATTTATTTTAACGATTTGTGGCATTTTTTTTTTGACGTAATTTTTCTGACGTGATTTACTTGACGTCGCGAAAAAACGTCATGTAATTTACGTCAAGCGCGTATGACATACATTTTATGTCATAAACTTTCGTAAGGGAAATATCTAAATCATTTTATTTTTTCTAAAGAATTAGATTAACGCTTATTTTAAGAACACTGGAGGACAACTGCTTAGAAGATTGATGAAATTTCTACATTGATAATTTTGTAATAGAAAATTCGATAATTTTCCCGAAAAGGGCTATGCTTTTCAGTTTTTCTGAAGAAAAAATTCTAAGCTCCTAGATTTTTTCGACTGACTGAAGATCTGGGGAATCACGAATCTACAAAAGCAAATGTTTGTAGAAACTTTGCTTACAAACAAATAGCAAATTTGAGACCTTTTTAAAAAAAAGTCAGGTTTTATGAAAAAAAATATTAAATAGAAATTTTTAAGATATTCTCAGAACAGTTGACAAATCACACTTTCCAATGGCTTTAAATTACATAAATATTAAATTAGATTTCTAAGTAATTTTTGCATAGTCTTAAGGAAAAGCAAATTCATCAAAGGTGTGTTAGTTAAAATAAAAGCATCTCTTTGAAATTATATTAAAATAAAATTTAATTACATTACTTGACACTTTATAAAAGTTTTTGATTACATCGTAAACGACGTCGGAACCGAAGTCGGAAACGACGTCTAAAACGACGTCAATTACGGTCTCAATTCACGATATCATTTTTGTTGTCGATTCCGACATCGATAGAGAGATCGTTAATGACGTCTATCTGATAACGTGTCTAACATCATTTACAACATCGTTCACGATGTCGAAATTTTTAATAGGGAATTCATAAAATTGTACATGGTAATCTTCTTCTATTATATTAATACGATACCGAGAAAACTTCGTTCATCGTCGTACACACTTAAAAACTCACCTACTTTTTCCAATAGGCAACTTACAAAAATGTTCATTTTACCATGTTATTACAGTTTGTAACAATGCGCACTGGCACTATTCGTGTCAAGCATGTTAAACTGAACATTTTTTCATGCACAACATATTGTTCAACATGCACAGTAGTGCACCACAACTATGTAAACGTGCGCACTACAACACAAACATTTCACATGCGCAGTTGCTTTTTATATTGCTGTTACACATGCGCAATGATGCACAGTGATAGTCACACATGTGCTCTGACCAAATTTAAAAATTACGCATGCGCAGTGCTGTACTTTACCAGATAAGTATATTTTCAGTACATATAGTATACTTTTTTTAATAAGTGCGCCGTAGAAATCCGTTTTATTTTTGCTCATGCGTAACACTGTAGCATTGTAAGTGCACTTTCGCAAAAAGTCCTATTCTGTAAAATATCGGTTAAAATTTGTTTTTTCCATTATTATTGTAATTAATCACCAATAATAGAAAAGAATATTCAAATTTAATTTAAATATTAAAATTTAAGAAATTTACTAGAATAATTTATTTTATTGAATATAGAAGCTAATAAAAACGTTAAAAATGTATTCAATTTTAATAATTTTATTCTTTTTTTCATTAAAATATTTATAAAATGTAACAAATTTTGTTCTGAAAGTTTTCAATTTTTCATACTCTAAAAAACCATTTTCTAGGGGTACCGAGGGGGGGGGGGTTATAAATATTTAACATACAGTCAGAAAATCTTTCATTTAATTAGTGTTTAAAAAAGTTTTGTAAACATTTACTTATTTATTGAGAATCAAGAGTTTTAAAGTTCTCCCACAATTCATAAAATTGTACTGTGACGTGGTAAAATCAACGTCACAGTTTTTCACTGTTTCACTTTTGTTCTCGAGATTGAACGCACAAAACGCCACCCACGATCGTCAAAAACTAGGCAAGCCAAAACCGAAAGCGAATCTTAGTTATTTAAGCATTTTATTAATTCCGAAAACTTTTGTTTATTTTTACCCCGGCGAGCTGTCTGCTGCTACTTCACGTCGTCGAGGACCTAGAGCGGTTAGTGAAACTCGATCTCAATCCGTACTTCGTTCGCTCCGTCCCCCCCTGTCGAAAGAAAACCACTGAAAAATCACTGAGACAGAACCACTGAAATCCCAGTTGTTTTTAAGTGGTTTCTCAGTTGTGATTTGGGACAATTCGCCACTGAAAATATCTATTGTGAGGGTTGATTTATGACAGTTGGCCTGGAAGTCCCAAACCATTTTATGGCCTTTACCCTCATAAAATGGAAGGATAACATTCCTTTTTACAATTTTAAATAATTTAAATTATTTATTCCAATATTATATTTGTTGTTTAAGAATTTAGCCACTTATATAAATATATGTTATTACTATTAACATAATACATACTTCTATTCAAAAATCCAAAAATGACATCAGTTTTTTAATATCTGCTACCGTTTATGAAATACGATATTATTCATTTAAATTTAGGATTTTTGGGGAAATTTTTATATGTACGTAATTGTTATAACGTACAGATTCTAAATTTAAAAGAAACAATTTTCTATCATTAAAATTTAAACAATTTTATTTGTTAAGAAACAAATTTTTCACAGGTCAATTTTTAATATATTCAAGGCCTCGTAAAAGGGTCCAGAGAGATCATAAAACTTGAAGACTCATGAATTTAATTAA
Organism: Ganaspis brasiliensis; assembly: GCA_037103525.1. NCBI lineage: Eukaryota > Metazoa > Arthropoda > Insecta > Hymenoptera > Figitidae > Ganaspis > Ganaspis brasiliensis. Next base: position 988,446 of record JAZKLR010000039.1, on the reverse strand, counting down.
AAATCGGGAACAAAAATTTCTCTAATTTCGCATTAATAAATTTAAAAATTAAATATTAATATTCTACGTGTTCTAACGATAAAGAATATCTAAAAATTTCCTCAAAAAAGTTATTTTTCATAATAATAAAAATAGCTTTGAAAATTTACTTTTCTTCAATTTTAATAGTTTTTAGAATTTTTTTTTATATTCCTAATCGTGAAAATAAGTAGATTTCATATTTTAATTTTTGAAATTTTAATTTTTGAAATTGCAAAAGTTTTTAATCATAAAAATTGTGGGTTACGGAAACCATAAAAGGAAAAAAAATTACAATCAGGAATCGGTGTTCGACCTGAATTTCCAAGTCAAATTGCTTGTAAATTTTTTTCGTTAAAGAGTCGAAGTTTACTCCCCTACAAAACTACTTGGCATTTAAAACTATTGTACTATTGTTACCCCAACTCCAAAAAAATTCTATCTGAAGATATGCAGGTCAGACCACTGAAAAATCACTGGGCCAGTGGTTTTTTCAGTGGATTTTGAGTGGTTTACTTTCGACAGGGCCAGTAGTTGGCGCCACCTAATGGATAAGTTAAAATATCGACGTTGGATTTTGAAGTCTTTTGAATGGCCCGCCAAAAGTTCCTGCCGTAAACTACTGCCCCTCGCCTTTTTCGCCCGATGGATGTCGCCACTATGCTGAAGAATCAATAAAAGTCAAAGGAATCGGATACTAATTTGAATTTTCTGCCAATGGGGCCCAACCTCAACTGTGAATGACAAACGAAACCAGATGAATATTATTTTAAAAGAGTCGCCAAAATCTTTTAGATTAATTGGGTATTTGGCAACCCAATAATGTTCAAATGACGTACTTTGATCAAGAACGTGTTTGAGAAGACTTTTATGTCAATTTGGACTATTGATCCAAAACTCTGATGCTACGACCCTGTCGTCAGTAACTTTGTTTCCTGGTTTCGGAAGAAGGATTCACCGAGCAGAATCACGATTCCGTGAGAACCTGGTCTAAGCGAAGACACTCTTGGAGAGAACAACATAAAAGCAACATAGGCTTTGTCCCCAAAACTTAAAAAGTATCCGCAACCCTTAGCACCCTTTTGACATTCAGCCCTGGCGTAGACTACTTCCGCTGACTCTAGCAGTGAAAGATAACACGGGATGGAGAGACGAAGGAAGGAGAGAGACGCAGAGTGACGCTGCCACATGGAAAAGCGGAAACAAAAATCCGGCACTCTCTATTCAGCTTTGTTACAAAATAGACGCTTGTTGGTGGATGGACGAAATTTGTCTATATAGTTATAAAAGATTATAGATTAAATTTATTATTAAAAGGACACGATAAGAGACATTAAGTGACGCAAAAGAGAAGGAGCGAAAAATTGAGATATAATTGAATAAATATTTGTTTACGATTCGTCGAAAATGTAAGTACTTCTCTCTCTCTTAACAAAGGATTTAGTAGGAGTCTTCTTATGATTTTAATTATAAATGTTTGAAACAGTAAAAATTTAGATTGTGCATAACCTCAAAATTCCTTTCTTTTGGTCTTGAGTTTTTTTTTATATTCGCGAAAAGTTGAGTTGAGCCGTTTTAATTTAAAACCAGTTCTGAATAAAATGTGAAGTCGAGTCAGTGATTATAATGTCAATTTTATATAGAAGATATAGTCGAGTCAGTGAAAATGAAGTCAAGTTTTGTAAAAATGGTAAAGTCGAGTCAGTTAATTTAAATTTAATATTATACGAAATGAAAAGTCGAGCCAGTAAATTTGATGTCAATTTTGTATAAAAGATGAAGTCGAGTCAGTTTAAGTTAAAAAGCAATTACGCACAAAATGAAAAGTCGAGACAATTTAATTTAAAATCAGTTTTAATAAAATACAATGTCGAGTCAGTTTAGTTTTAACATCAATCTTGTACAAAATGGGCGTCGAGTCAGTGATTCTAAAATCAGTTTCGTTCAAAAAGTAGAATAAAGTCAGTTAATTTAAAGTCAATGTTATTGCAAAATGAAAAGTCGAGTCAGCTAAATTAAATTCAATATTATATAAAATGGAAAGTCGAGGCAATTCAATTTAGAGTCCGTTACGTGTAAAATATAAAGATGAGTCAATTCAACTTAAAGTCAGTTTTGTGCGAAGCATAAAGTAGAGCCAAGTAGAAAATTAAAGTATTATAGAATTTCGATGGTTTAATCTGGATGCGAAAAATTTTGACACGTGTTTGATGGAGAGTCTTTGCTCGAGGTTCCTGATTTGGTTTTAACCTCGAACAAATATAATAGGTTACCTGTCCCTTTTATTTAATTATTGTTTCTCCCGTTTTGTCGCTAATTTGAAATTTAAACATTCTTTCATTTTGAAAGGTGTAATTTAAATAAAGTAAAATGTCGGACAAATTTCGTGTTGGCTGCAAATAGCGCCGTAATAACTAACTTCACCCTCTTCTCTCTCTTCCCCGCTTGGTCACCGTGTAAGAACGACTTACGTTTAATGGATTTTATTTTGATTATTGAATAATTTAAATTGAATACAAAATTTTGAGAATTAAAAGATGCAGTTTCGACATATGAAGCTTAATATTATTATAAATCATTAAATTAAAGTCGTGAGAGTCGCATACCGTTTCCGTTCGTGAATCACATTATGAATATTATTATTATTTTCAAATTCCAATAAATTAATGACATTTTAATGAAATATTTATTTTTATAATTTAAGTCTAGATGGAATTTTTATGATTGATTTAATTGGTGTTGAAATAATATTTAGAGTTTTATAGTCGTTAGCAACTTTGTTGTTACGAATAAGCATTAGAGAATTATTAAATTTATTGATAGAAATTAATAATTAAATCAATCATATGTTGACTTAATATTATTTGAAGTGTCGTTAATTCATTTATCTTATGGATTCAAAAGTTTATAGGATTTTGGCTTGCCTCGAGAATAGAGATTAAGGAGAATGATGTGTCGAGTAATTAACGTTGTTTTTGATCAACTATCTTTAATTGAATGACGATTAGTTAGTTTATCAACAATGAAACACTTGTAATGAATCGAATGGGTCACCTTTATTTTAGTTAATTAGATAACTCCCTTTTCTCAAATTTTCTTTCGAAATGAATATTTTTGTTTAATTTTAGTTTTACCCCAAATGAATATTGTATTATTATTTATTTAATTCTCGATGGTCACCTTGATTGTTGAAAATCTGATTTTCCCCTTTTGTTTATTTAATATTGTTAATCCCAAAAATATATAGTTCTGAAAACTTTAAGAAAAATTCAGAATTAATTTAATCTTAAGTAATTTTGAAAACTGTTAATTTTCGATGGACACCTCTATGCAAGTTTTTATTAGCTTTCCCTAATAATTTTTTTTTTAATTCTGTGAATCCCGAAATTATTATCTGAGATTAGTTTGTAAAATCTTTATGTAAATTTCGAAATTGGTTTAATCGATGATTTAATTAAAATAAATGTTTTAATTATTCTTGAGAAGAGATACTCTTAGTTAATTTCTCCAGATGTCACTTCACGAACCACTCCCTCTCTCCATTTAACAACTGACTGCCCGGTATTCCTAACTAGTCCAGATAGTTAATGTAATATTGTCGTTTTGAGTTCTCTTTTCTTTTGCTGGTGAATCGTTTTAACACCTGATGATTCAGTCATCCAACGATTTAATTTAGTTAACTCAAGAATTTTAATCTAGTATAAGCTTGAATATTTTATTGGTTGTTCGTTACCGCATCTCTCCCTTATGATAATTTGTAATTAGTTTATAAATTGAATTTTTAGTCCGCGTGTCTGCTAACAGCTCGGTGTTAGACGTGACGTGTTTTCGTTTTTTTTTGTTTATCGACAATTCTTTTGGTTATCGCTACCGTAAATTATCGCATTTATCGAACTTATGAATTTGAGCATTATTTTTATCTCTTTAGAGCCTCCCTCTCGCGCAAATTAATTTAATAATTATTTTATAATTATTTCTCTTCTTCCGAACGAACTGGCGCCCGACCCTTTGAACACTGGAGAGAACTCGAAGCTAACAAGATTTGAACTTCAAGGAATTCTTTCTATGTAGGTTCCCGGCGTGAATTTGAAAAGGGGGTTAAGTCCCCAAATTTTTAGTTTTATCGAATATCGTGAGTAAGTATATTGATCCTGGTCTCGAACCATAATTATAGAGTAATGAAGTTATTATGTTGAATTTTAATTAATTTAGAAGTTCTCGTTTTCGAAAATTTATTAGGAAAATTATGTAAAATAATTTTGAATTTATGAATTCTTGGAGAAATTTAGATTTTCAGATAATAGAGTTAAATAAGGTTTCTAATTTGAATTTCTTTTGGTTAAGTAAAAATCTACATCACAAATTGGCGCCCAACGTGGGGCCACGCCAATGATATTCTGGAGAAAATTACTAAGAGTTTAGTAGAAATTATAGTTTGGTATGGTAAAGTTAATTTTTATGAGAATTGAGAAATTTAAAATAGAGGGATTAATGAGTTTAGATTGACTAGGCAAATAATATCTTATTCATAACCCTTTGGTTATAATCCCCAATATAAAGCATTTTTCAAGACTTATAGTTTTTTTTTGTTTATGACTTACTGAATGATTGACAGTGAATCCACGTACCATTATTAAAAAGGAACTAAGAAGAATAAGAGTTCTAAATTAATTTTTTTTGGTCACTAGCATGTATTATAAAGAGTTTGAAGATTCCTCTTTATAAGAACTTAATTATTAGTTGAGAAATTGGTTTCGAGTAACTATTTTCGTTATAAAAATTTTTTTTTGTTTAAAAATTTTTTTTTTTTGTTTTGAACAATATTCTGTGGATGTATCGGTTCGGATTCGGTTGCGACTCTCCAATTTTTATATGAGATTAAGAATTACTGTCCTATTTTGGTAATTTAAAAATATTAAATTATTTGCGATTTAGGATTTATGATATTGATTAATTCGATATACAGTTTTTCCCAAATGCCTGTAAGGTGTAACTAGTTAGTTTCGATATATGTCATTTGGTATCGAAAAGATTAGAAATATTAGAAAACTTATTTATATTGAAATTTTCTTTAATAAATAGTTTTCAAAACCAAGTAATCTTGGAGCTTCTACCAGTTGTTGACCTTTAAACATTGAGGAGGTTAATGGTCCTTATCAAATTATTAACCATATAAATTCATCAAAAGTTAAAATGAGTGAGACAGGGAATCGAGACCGACCCAACCCTCCCGGTCGAAACGATCCCCCACCCCAAGAAGGCGCTAACAATAGAAGAGCTGCCTCGTCAAACCTTCCCCCACCAGATGGCGCTAACACAAACAGGGCTGCCTCAAACAATCAAACTTCCTCAGATGGCGCTAACACTGATGCAGCTGCCACATCAAATCCGCTTTTTACGGAAATCAATGCTAGACGTGACAATCCTGTCATCCCCCCCACGGTACTGACGCACAGTCAATCCGACCCGGATAGTTGGGTTTTAAAATTAAACAAGGAAGCCTTAATGCTAGAATTACAAAATCGGGAGTTGCCTTTCGTCGGTTCAAAACCGGTCTTACGCGAAAGGTTACTACGACATGTTCCCGAATTAAGGGGTATAACTACAAGTGCCAAAGAACAAGTAGATTCAATGTTTAATACGGGGCGCGGTAATTTAATAGACTCAGAAAGAGATAGTACAGACAATAGGCACGAAAGTTTAACAAGGAAAAACGTGCACAATGAGAACCTAGAGAGAAATCGACGGTATAATACGAGAGCACAAAATAGACCCCTAGAAAATGAACCCCCCTCTTATCGCGAAAGATCAATACCATATCCGAGGTCACCACGAATTAATATTCCCCCACCAGGACCACAAGGCGCGATACCGAAAAGATTTAATAATAATGAAACAAGAGGAAATCAATACCAGGATTTCGAGTTCCCTAATAGCCCTAGGTTTTCGGATAAAGATACTCCACGACCAGGCGTCTCATTTCGGAGTCGGGAAGGCTACAAAACACGAGCGAGACCGAGGAATCTAGCTCGGGATTACGAGTTTGACGAACGACTAGAGAATATCACCAGAGAAACGTCAAGAGTTAATTTCGTTACCCCACCAAGACATAGGCGATCCCCAGACAGTGAAACAGAATGGGATACGAAACCGAATACTACCCAACCCCCTACTGTGCGCGCAGCTCGCCCAGAAACTCAACCCGATCATCCCACTTCCCGAATTTACACTCACCCGGAACGAACATACTCGAATCACTCAAATCATCATAACCCACAAGGAGTCCCAAGAACTCAGTCACGACACGAGACCGAAGAACTAAACCACCCTTCACGATCCCATATTCCGAGAGATTTTAACCCCCACCGTGCTAATACTTCACGTTACGACCAACGGTTACCACGAAACACTAGAGACACGCAATATTATAATGATTATCCAAACGACCCGGAGAACAATCATCGATAATCTCGTGAGAATCCACCCCCACAGCAACGAGACGCTTATCGACATAGTCCTAGAGAAAATTTTCACCAGCTACCGGAAGCTGAATAGCTAAGGTATCGATTTTATTACCCAGAAGACGACCCTTCCTGGGCTCGGAATACAGAGAATCCCCCACGCATGACAAACCATACTCGATATAACTCTCAACCATCTTGGAATCCGGAAAGAGAACACTACACTTACGATCATCACGGCTACCCGGAAAATAATGCACAATCCTCTAGTAATCGCGAACCACCGCTTCTAAATTATAATTTTGCAGATACTTATGATAATTTTCGACGACCCAATAATCGAGGTTACGTAGAATACGCCCCGAGGAGGAATAATTTTAACCCGCTGGCTTCCTCATACGAGACGATGCGTAAGTGGAACCTCCAGTTCGCAGGTACGAAAAATGAGGATCCGAACTCGTTCATACCAGAATTGCCAACGGAAGAGCGATGATCTATATCAATGACCGAGAACTTCTGAGATTATTACCTTTCTTTTTGAGTGGAATAGCGGCTAGATGGTATGAGTTACACCAGAGACAGTGGTCTACCTTCGAGGAATTTGCCGTAGCTTGTCGCGAAAGATTCTGCGACCCAGATTTCCAATTCGAGCTAATACAAGAAATTCACAGGAGAACGCAAGGGGAAAACGAACCCGTGGCTGACTTTCTTACATGTATGCTAGCCATTTTAAACAGAGCATCTCCACGGTTATCCGAAAGCGACGAAATAAGCTTCGCCCACCGAAACATGCTTCCCCGGTTACACCTAACAATTCCCAGAACCTCGATAAGAAGTTTTTCCCAATTAGAACAGGTAGCAGTAGCTACAGAAAAAGCCTTCCGTGTCGCCAGAGCATTTAGACCCCCACCTAGACCAGATCGATCCCTACTTCCAGATTTGGCCTATCAAGACGTTAACCTTAGGCAACCCCTACGAAGAAGAGATAACTTAAATTATCTTGGATATAGCCTAGAATCTACCAGCGATGAATCTGAAGATAAGGTTTATTACGTGAAAGACTCGAAAAAGAGCGACCCCCCAGTCAAGGATAAGACACCTGCTAATCGAAACGGAAACAAGCCAAACGGACAAAAACCAGACAATAGGAAGAGAGAGCAAGTACCTTCGCCCAGCGGAAGCCCTGACGATTCAGAAAAACCAAAGGAAGAAACGAGTTCCGGAGAAACTAAACGAGAAATCGTATGTTGGAACTGCGACCAAAAAGGACATCGAAGAGGTGATTGTACGGAACCCCCCAAGATAGTTTGCTTCAAATGTGGTAAGAAAGGAGTAACCAAGACCAACTGCCCGAAGTGTTCGGGAAACGCGGAACCGAATCGCTAAATAGGGCCAAGGCGATTCAGATAGAAAGTAGCAGGCTTTTGGAGTATCAAGGACGCGACAAGGATCCCTTTCACCTCCATCAACATCCACCAAACTCCCCTTTAACTTCTGAATCCAAGCCACCTGAAAAAGAAGTCCTAGAATACTTTCCTGAGTCCGAGTCCCCTGAAAAGGAAGTCCTGGAATACTTACTAGAATCCGAGTCCCCTGGAAAAGAAGTCCTAGAATCCTTTCCTGAGTCCAAGTCACCTGAAAAGAAAATCCTAGAATACTTACCTGAATCCAAGTCATCCGAAAAAGAGGTTCTAGAAAACGTACCTGACTTCTTATCACCTATAGAAGGGAAACTAGAAAGCTTAAATGGAACTAAGTTATCTATAAATGGAAACTTACCCAAATCAGCAAGAGAGGATACTCTGCGAAAAAGATCTGTTCCTGAAGTGAATACTACGTCTTTTGAAGATAAGAGTGTCTCGAACAATCCCGATGACACCTCATTATCTACTGTAAATAATTCCCCTAACGTAGGTCTCCTTTTCCCCTCAGAGAATAACTCTTAACGATGGCCACCTTACCCACTATTATCGAAACCCCAGAGACAGAAGTTGAGAAGCTTAAAGCCACTGTGACACAGTTGACAGCGACGATTGAGAAGCTCACTCTCGAGAAGAAAAACGCCGAGTTGGAGGTAGACGTAGTACATGCAGAATTAAAAGTCGAGAGTAACCGAGTACCCGTATACGAAAGTACAGTTCTGAAACTACGGAAAACGGTTTTGAAGCTAATGGAAGAGCGCGGAGAGCTGAAAGAAAATATAAAAGCGGCCCAGTCTGCAGCGTTAAAGGAAATAGAGAATCGGGGCAAGTTAGAAGTCGAATTAAAGGGATTAAAAAAGAAACTTTTAGAGAAAATTATGGAGAGAAGGATACAAGACGATAGAACAAGGGAACAAAGTAGTCGAGGTGTTGAGAAGACCACACAAACCGATCTCATCCTAGCCGGAATAAGTCACAGTAGACCTATAGATCACTCGTTATTAAATTATGTCTTGAACACAAGAGTCGACGAAGATGGTCCAAGTACGAGCTCAAGACCTCAAGGAATGAGAGAACGACCCTTCAGAATATCCGTTGATCCTGTTCCTAGAAAACCTGAACCCATTACCCAAGCTAAACGATCCAACCCCTTTACGAACGATCACTCCTGTAGAAAACCGAAGGCCACCCATCCCCATCCGAATGAAATTGCTTCCACCTCCACTTTCCAAAACCAAAGGACCCATGCATCAGCTCCTAAAAATCCCGTATATTCTCACAAACGTACTTGTCCACCAAACACTCAAATTTCGTCGTTAATGAACATCAAGGTCCCCGTACCAGAGAATATTGACGCAGATCTGCTATATTGGCTGAGAAGAAAACCCAGAAGGGGGTGCTGGAACTGCGAACATCCGCTGCATGGCTTCCGGGAATGTCCTTATCCCGTGTTGGAGCCCTTCTGTGAAGAATGTGGCGAAAAGAACACAACGACTGAGAAATGCAGAGTTTGTTTCATTACTCGCCTTGTAATGGGAGATGAATTATAGCTTCTATAACCTTAAGCCTAGACATTCACACATCGTTGGCTACGCGACGCCGCTATCTTACTAAAATAAGTTTTTTTTTTTTTATTACACTAACTAACTGGTCATCGGTTAGACCATAAAGATGTAAAAATTTTTTTTTACGCTGACTACGCGACGTCTTAAGAGAAAACAGATTTTGAACCCCTTTAAACTAATCGTTTTGATCATATTGTCCCTTAAAAATCAGATATAGATATAATAGAATATCGACGGTCACCCATATAAATTGAGGATTTGGCTACCCTGTATTCCCCTTTTTTATAATGTAGAAAAAGTTCCCCAAACTCCTGTGTAAAATGGACTCCAGGATTGCTTAATAAAAAAGTTATTATTAATGCTTAAATGAATGTTAAGTCAATTCTTAAAAATAACATTACAGTCATTATTCCCTGTAAAATTGAAAGTAGCTTATAAATTTAATTGTTGAAACCTCAGTAAAAATAATTGCATGAGAATTCTTGATGAGAATAGATGAGGAAATTTTGAGGTAGAATATTAAGCTAATTCAAGATATTGAGATTTAAAGTTTTATATGATGAGCATCGTTTTGGTTTGCCAAGTTAGATCCTAGAAGATTTTTGCTTGCCTTTGCAAGAGGTCGCTTGGGCCTCTCCTAGGGAGAGGGGTGTTGTGACGTGGTAAAATCAACGTCACAATTTTCACTGTTTCTCTTTTGTTCTCGAGATTGAACGCACAAAACGTCACCCACGATCGTCAAAAACTAGGCAAGCCAAAACCGAATGCGACTCTTAGTTATTTAAGCATTTTATTAATTCCGAAAACTTTTGTTTATTTTTACCCCGGCGAGCTGTCTTCTGCTACTTCACGTCGTCGAGGACCTGAAATTCATCGATATAGAGCGGTTAGTGAAACTCGATCTCAATCCGTACTTCGTTCGCTCCGTCCCCAGTAGTTGGCGCCACCTAATGGATAAGTTAAAATATCGACGTTGGATTTTGAAGTCTTTTGAATGGCCCGCCAAAAGTTCCTGCCGTAAACTACCGCCCCTCGCCTTTTTCGCCCGATGGATGTCGCCACTATGCTGAAGAATCAATAAAAGTCAAAGGAATCGGATACTAATTTGAATTTTCCGCCAATGGGGCCCAACCTCAACTGTGAATGACAAACGAAACCAGATGAATATTATTTTAAAAGAGTCGCCAAAATCTTTTAGATTAATTGGGTATTTGGCAACCCAATAATGTTCAAATGACGTACTTTGATCAAGAACGTGTTTGAGAAGACTTTTATGTCAATTTTGGACTATTGATCCAAAACTCTGATGCTACGGCCCTGTCGTCAGTAACTTTGTTTCCTGGTTTCGGAAGAAGGATTCACCGAGCAGAATCACGATTCCGTGAGAACCTGGTCTAAGCGAAGACGTTCTTGGAGAGAACAACATAAAAGCAACATAGGCTTTGTCCCCAAAACTTAAAAAGTATCCGCAACCCTTAGCACCCTTTTGACATTCAGCCCTGGCGTAGACTACTTCCGCTGACTCTAGCAGTGAAAGATAACACGGGATGGAGAGACGAAGGAAGGAGAGAGACGCAGAGTGACGCTGCCACATGGAAAAGCGGAAACAAAAATCCGGCACTCTCTATTCAGCTTTGTTACAAAATAGACGCTTGTTGGTGGATGGACGAAATTTGTCTATATAGTTATAAAAGATTATAGATTAAATTTATTATTAAAAGGACACGATAAGAGACATTAAGTGACGCAAAAGAGAAGGAGCGAAAAATTGAGATATAATTGAATAAATATTTGTTTACGATTCGTCGAAAATGTAAGTACTTCTCTCTCTCTTAACAAAGGATTTAGTAGGAGTCTTCTAATGATTTTAATTATAAATGTTTGAAACAGTAAAAATTTAGATTGTGCATAACCTTAAAATTCCTTTCTTTTGGTCTTGAGTTTTTTTTTTATATTCGCGAAAAGTTGAGTTAAGCCGTTTTAATTTAAAACCAGTTCTGAATAAAATGTGAAGTCGAGTCAGTGATTATAATGTCAATTTTATATAGAATATTATTTGAAGTGTCGTTAATTCATTTATCTTATGGATTCAAAGGTTTATAGGATTTTGGCTTGCCTCGAGAATAGAGATTAAGGAGAATGATGTGTCGAGTAATTAACGTTTTTTTTTTGATCAACTACCTTTAATTGAATGACGATTAGTTAGTTTATCGACAATGAAACACTTGTAATGAATCGAATGGGTCACCTTTATTTTAGTTAATTAGATAACCCCCTTTTCTTAAATTTTCTTTCGAAATGAATATTTTTGTTTAATTTTAGTTTTACCCCAAATGAATATTGTATTATTATTTATTTAATTCTCGATGGTCACCTTGATTGTTGATAATCTGATTTTCCCTTTTTGTTTATTTAATATTGCTAATCCCAAAAATATATCGTTCTGAAAACTTTAAGAAAAATTCAGAATTAATTTAATCTTAAGTAATTATGAAAACTGTTAATTTTCGATGGACACATCTATGCAAATTTTTATTAGCTTTCCCTAATAATTTTTTTTTTAATTCTGTGAATCCCGAAATTATTATCTGAGATTAGTTTGTAAAATCTTTATGTCAATTTCAAAATTGGTTTAATCGATGATTTAATTAAAATAAATGTTTTAATTATTCTTGAGAAGAGATACTCTTAGTTAATTTCTCCAGATGTCACTTCACGAACCACTCCCTCTCTCCATTTAACAACTGACTGCCCGGTATTCCTAACTAGTCCAGATAGTTAATGTAATATTGTCGTTTTGAGTTCTCTTTTCTTTTGCTGGTGAATCGTTTTAACACCTGATGATTCAGTCATCCAACGATTTAATTTAGTTAACTCAAGAATTTTAATCTAGTATAAGCTTGAATATTTTATTGGTTGTTCGTTACCGCATCTCTCCCTTATGATAATTTGTAATTAGTTTATAAATTGAATTTTTAGTCCGCGTGTCTGCTAACAGCTCGGTGTTAGACGTGACGTGTTTTCGTTTTTTTTTGTTTATCGACAATTCTTTTGGTTATCGCTACCGTAAATTATCGCATTTATCGAACTTATGAATTTGAGCATTATTTTTATCTCTTTAGAGCCTCCCTCTCGCGCAAATTAATTTAATAATTATTTTATAATTATTTCTCTTCTTCCGAACGAACTGGCGCCCGACCCTTTGAACACTGGAGAGAACTCGAAGCTAACAAGATTTGAACTTCAAGGAATTCTTTCTATGTAGGTTCCCGGCGTGAATTTGAAAAGGGGGTTAAGTCCCCAAATTTTTAGTTTTATCGAATATCGTGAGTAAGTATATTGATCCTGGTCTCGAACCATAATTATAGAGTAATGAAGTTATTATGTTGAATTTTAATTAATTTAGAAGTTCTCGTTTTCGAAAATTTATTAGGAAAATTATGTAAAATAATTTTGAATTTATGAATTCTTGGAGAAATTTAGATTTTCAGATAATAGAGTTAAATAAGGTTTCTAATTTGAATTTCTTTTGGTTAAGTAAAAATCTACATCACAAATTGGCGCCCAACGTGGGGCCACGCCAATGATATTCTGGAGAAAATTACTAAGAGTTTAGTAGAAATTATAGTTTGGTATGGTAAAGTTAATTTTTATGAGAATTGAGAAATTTAAAATAGAGGGATTAATGAGTTTAGATTGACTAGGCAAATAATATCTTATTCATAACCCTTTGGTTATAATCCCCAATATAAAGCATTTTTCAAGACTTATAGTTTTTTTTTGTTTATGACTTACTGAATGATTGATAGTGAATCCACGTACCATTATTAAAAAGGAACTAAGAAGAATAAGAGTTCTAAATTAATTTTTTTTGGTCACTAGCATGTATTATAAAGAGTTTGAAGATTCCTCTTTATAAGAACTTAATTATTAGTTGAGAAATTGGTTTCGAGTAACTATTTTCGTTATAAAAATTTTTTTTTGTTTAAAAAATTTTTTTTTTTGTTTTGAACAATATTCTGTGGATGTATCGGTTCGGATTCGGTTGCGACTCTCCAATTTTTATATGAGATTAAGAATTACTGTCCTATTTTGGTAATTTAAAAATATTAAATTATTTGCGATTTAGGATTTATGATATTGATTAATTCGATATACAGTTTTTCCCAAATGCCTGTAAGTTGTAACTAGTTAGTTTCGATATATGTCATTTGGTATCGAAAAGATTAGAAATATTAGAAAACTTATTTATATTGAAATTTTCTTTAATAAATAGTTTTCAAAACCAAGTAATCTTGGAGCTTCTACCAGTTGTTGACCTTTAAACATTGAGGAGGTTAATGGTCCTTATCAAATTATTAACCATATAAATTTATCAAAAGTTAAAATGAGTGAGACAGGGAATCGAGACCGACCCAACCCTCCCGGTCGAAACGATCCCCCACCCCAAGAAGGCGCTAACAATAGAAGAGCTGCCTCGTCAAACCTTCCCCCACCAGATGGCGCTAACACAAACAGGGCTGCCTCAAACAATCAAACTTCCTCAGATGGCGCTAACACTGATGCAGCTGCCACATCAAATCCGCTTTTTACGGAAATCAATGCTAGACGTGACAATCCTGTCATCCCCCCCACGGTACTGACGCACAGTCAATCCGACCCGGATAGTTGGGTTTTAAAATTAAACAAGGAAGCCTTAATGCTAGAATTACAAAATCGGGAGTTGCCTTTCGTCGGTTCAAAACCGGTCTTACGCGAAAGGTTACTACGACATGTTCCCGAATTAAGGGGTATAACTACAAGTGCCAAAGAACAAGTAGATTCAATGTTTAATACGGGGCGCGGTAATTTAATAGACTCAGAAAGAGATAGTACAGACAATAGGCACGAAAGTTTAACAAGGAAAAACGTGCACAATGAGAACCTAGAGAGAAATCGACGGTATAATACGAGAGCACAAAATAGACCCCTAGAAAATGAACCCCCCTCTTATCGCGAAAGATCAATACCATATCCGAGGTCACCACGAATTAATATTCCCCCACCAGGACCACAAGGCGCGATACCGAAAAGATTTAATAATAATGAAACAAGAGGAAATCAATACCAGGATTTCGAGTTCCCTAATAGCCCTAGGTTTTCGGATAAAGATACTCCACGACCAGGCGTCTCATTTCGGAGTCGGGAAGGCTACAAAACACGAGCGAGACCGAGGAATCTAGCTCGGGATTACGAGTTTGACGAACGACTAGAGAATATCACCAGAGAAACGTCAAGAGTTAATTTCGTTACCCCACCAAGCCATAGGCGATCCCCAGACAGTGAAACAGAATGGGATACGAAACCGAATACTACCCAACCCCCTACTGTGCGCGCAGCTCGCCCAGAAACTCAACCCGTTCATCCCACTTCCCGAATTTACACTCACCCGGAACGAACATACTCGAATCACTCAAATCATCATAACCCACAAGGAGTCCCAAGAACTCAGTCACGACACTACAACACAAACATTTCACATGCGCAGTTGCTCTTTATATTGCTGTTACACATGCGCAATGATGCACAGTGATAGTCACACATGTGCTCTGACCAAATTTAAAAATTACGCATGCGCAGTGCTGTACTTTACCAGATGAGTATATTTTCAGTACATATAGTATACTTTTTTTAATAAGTGCGCAGTAAAAATCTGTTTTACTATTGCGCATGCGTAACATTGCAGCTTGTAAGTGCACATGCGCAAAATAACTATTATGTAAAACATCGGATTAAATTGGTTTTTTCCATTATTATTGTAATTAATCACCAATAATAGAAAAGAATATTCAAATTTAATCTAAATATTGAAATTTAAAGAATTTAATAGAATAATTTATATTATTGAATATAGAAACTAATAAAAACGTTAAAAATGTATTTCATTTTAGTAATTTTATTCTTTTTTTCTTTAAAATATTTATAAAATGTAACAAATTTTGTTCTGAAAGTTTTCAATTTTTCATACCTTAAAAATCCATTTTCTAGGGTACCGAGGGTTGGGGGTGTAATTATTTAACATACTGTCAGAAAATTTTTCATTTAATTAGTGTTTAAAAAAGATTTTTAAAAATTTCCTTATTTATTGCGAAACAAGAGTTTTAAAATTCTCCCAGAATTCATAAAATTGTACATGGTAATCTTCTATTATATTAATACGATACCGAGAAAACTTCGTTCATCGTCGTACACACTTTAAAATTCACCTACTTTTTCCAACAGGCAACTTACAAAAATGTTCATTTACCATGTTAATACAGTTTGTAACAATGCGCACTGGCACTATTCGTGTCAAGCATGTTAAACTGAACATTTTTTCATGCACAACATATTATTCAACCTGCACAGTAGTGCATTACAACTGTGTAAACGTGCGCACTACAACACAAACATTTCACATGCGCAGTTAATTTGTATATTGCTGTTAAGCCCAAAGCACAACGAATACGGTTACGGGAGCAGGGCTTGAGATAATAAAGGACAGAGACTGTTTCTGTCCTTTTCTGTCTCATGCTCTAGCCCCGTAACCGTATTTCTATCTGCTTAAGCCTTTACACATGCGCAATGATGCACAGTGATAGTCACACATGTGCTCTGACCAAATTTAAAAATTACGCATGCGCAGTGCTGTACTTTACCAGATGAGTATATTTTCAGTACATATAGTATACTTTTTTTAATAAGTGCGCAGTAAAAATCTGTTTTACTATTGCGCATGCGTAACATTGCAGCTTGTAAGTGCACATGCGCAAAATAACTATTATGTAAAACATCGGATTAAATTGGTTTTTTCCATTATTATTGTAATTAATCACCAATAATAGAAAAGAATATTCAAATTTAATCTAAATATTGAAATTTAAAGAATTTAATAGAATAATTTATATTATTGAATATAGAAACTAATAAAAACGTTAAAAATGTATTTCATTTTAGTAATTTTATTCTTTTTTTCTTTAAAATATTTATAAAATGTAACAAATTTTGTTCTGAAAGTTTTCAATTTTTCATACCTTAAAAATCCATTTTCTAGGGTACCGAGGGTTGGGGGTGTAATTATTTAACATACTGTCAGAAAATTTTTCATTTAATTAGTGTTTAAAAAAGATTTTTAAAAATTTCCTTATTTATTGCGAAACAAGAGTTTTAAAATTCTCCCAGAATTCATAAAATTGTACATGGTAATCTTCTATTATATTAATACGATACCGAGAAAACTTCGTTCATCGTCGTACACACTTTAAAATTCACCTACTTTTTCCAACAGGCAACTTACAAAAATGTTCATTTACCATGTTAATACAGTTTGTAACAATGCGCACTGGCACTATTCGTGTCAAGCATGTTAAACTGAACATTTTTTCATGCACAACATATTATTCAACCTGCACAGTAGTGCATTACAACTGTGTAAACGTGCGCACTACAACACAAACATTTCACATGCGCAGTTAATTTGTATATTGCTGTTAAGCCCAAAGCACAACGAATACGGTTACGGGAGCAGGGCTTGAGATAATAAAGGACAGAGACTGTTTCTGTCCTTTTCTGTCTCATGCTCTAGCCCCGTAACCGTATTTCTATCTGCTTAAGCCTTTACACATGCGCAATGATGCACAGTGATAGTCACACATGTGCTCTGACCAAATTTAAAAATTACGCATGCGCAGTGCTGTACTTTACCAGATGAGTATATTTTCAGTACATATAGTATACTTTTTTTAATAAGTGCGCAGTAAAAATCTGTTTTACTATTGCGCATGCGTAACATTGCAGCTTGTAAGTGCACATGCGCAAAATAACTATTATGTAAAACATCGGATTAAATTGGTTTTTTCCATTATTATTGTAATTAATCACCAATAATAGAAAAGAATATTCAAATTTAATCTAAATATTGAAATTTAAAGAATTTAATAGAATAATTTATATTATTGAATATAGAAACTAATAAAAACGTTAAAAATGTATTTCATTTTAGTAATTTTATTCTTTTTTTCTTTAAAATATTTATAAAATGTAACAAATTTTGTTCTGAAAGTTTTCAATTTTTCATACCTTAAAAATCCATTTTCTAGGGTACCGAGGGTTGGGGGTGTAATTATTTAACATACTGTCAGAAAATTTTTCATTTAATTAGTGTTTAAAAAAGATTTTTAAAAATTTCCTTATTTATTGCGAAACAAGAGTTTTAAAATTCTCCCAGAATTCATAAAATTGTACATGGTAATCTTCTATTATATTAATACGATACCGAGAAAACTTCGTTCATCGTCGTACACACTTTAAAATTCACCTACTTTTTCCAACAGGCAACTTACAAAAATGTTCATTTACCATGTTAATACAGTTTGTAACAATGCGCACTGGCACTATTCGTGTCAAGCATGTTAAACTGAACATTTTTTCATGCACAACATATTATTCAACCTGCACAGTAGTGCATTACAACTGTGTAAACGTGCGCACTACAACACAAACATTTCACATGCGCAGTTAATTTGTATATTGCTGTTAAGCCCAAAGCACAACGAATACGGTTACGGGAGCAGGGCTTGAGATAATAAAGGACAGAGACTGTTTCTGTCCTTTTCTGTCTCATGCTCTAGCCCCGTAACCGTATTTCTATCTGCTTAAGCCTTTACACATGCGCAATGATGCACAGTGATAGTCACACATGTGCTCTGACCAAATTTAAAAATTACGCATGCGCAGTGCTGTACTTTACCAGATGAGTATATTTTCAGTACATATAGTATACTTTTTTTAATAAGTGCGCAGTAAAAATCTGTTTTACTATTGCGCATGCGTAACATTGCAGCTTGTAAGTGCACATGCGCAAAATAACTATTATGTAAAACATCGGATTAAATTGGTTTTTTCCATTATTATTGTAATTAATCACCAATAATAGAAAAGAATATTCAAATTTAATCTAAATATTGAAATTTAAAGAATTTAATAGAATAATTTATATTATTGAATATAGAAACTAATAAAAACGTTAAAAATGTATTTCATTTTAGTAATTTTATTCTTTTTTTCTTTAAAATATTTATAAAATGTAACAAATTTTGTTCTGAAAGTTTTCAATTTTTCATACCTTAAAAATCCATTTTCTAGGGTACCGAGGGTTGGGGGTGTAATTATTTAACATACTGTCAGAAAATTTTTCATTTAATTAGTGTTTAAAAAAGATTTTTAAAAATTTCCTTATTTATTGCGAAACAAGAGTTTTAAAATTCTCCCAGAATTCATAAAATTGTACATGCCCTCACAACAAAAGGATATCCCTAGGATATCCTCAGGATATCGGAAATAATGTCAGGATATCCTGAAAATGTCCCCAGGATATCCTCAGGATATCAAAAGGATATCCTGCGGATATCCAAGCCGCCGCAATAAGGATATTCTCAGGATATCCTCAGGATATCCCTAGGATATCTCCAGGATGTCCCTAGGATATCCTGGGGATATCCCTAGTATATCCCCAGGATATCCCCAGGATATCCCCAGGATATCCCTAGGATATTCCCAGGATATCCCAAGGATATTTTTGAAAAAAAATTATAATAAAGTAGATATTAATTTACTTATTTATAATTTTTTATGTCCTTCCTTATACATAATAATTTAATGGTTAAACGCATCGGAAAAATCTTATGGGATACGGGGATCGAACCTACTTAACTATGATGGATGCCAAGCTTACGCGTAGCCTTAAACCTCTCGGCTACTTAGCACTTGCTATTCAAAATGCAATGAATCTTTGTTACTCTTCCGTAAAGTTTAGTGGCCTTCCTCAAAACCAAAGGATATCCTCAGGACATCCTGAAATAATGTTAAAATAACCTGAAAACGTCCCTAGGATATCCCTAGGATGTCCTGAGGATATCCTAAGGATATCCCTAGGACATCCTAAGGATATCCTTAGAACATCCTAAGGATATCCTCAGGACATCCACAGGATATATTCATGCTTTTACAAGGATGATGCGTATAAATACTTTATGAATATTTATAGGCTAAAAACTATGCTATTCCTTAGGCTCTAAAACATTTTGCATACTTATGGCTATTGGTCACGTGCAGGTATCTCTTAGACGCCTTGAGGGGAATTGGTATACCCCTACCACTTGCTTAAATTTAGTTTCTACGGAATACCGGGAGTTTCTTCTGGGTTTAAAGTTGTAACGTATTGGGGGCATACCGTTTCTTTTCATCACGTCCATGCGCCATGTGATAAAAGCCCGTTGGTCACAGCAACAAATTACAAATTATACCTGCTATTGGTTATAGTATTCTTCTAATTGGTTTTAGTATAGTTTTTCAACAATTTGTTTAAACAATAATTTTTGTAATTACAACTTTTTATCTGATAATTTTTTAATGTTGTTTTTAATATGAAGATAGTGATAACTTGAGACATTGCTTTTTCCTCCTGATGTATAGCTTATAATGATAGTTCACGAGCGTATAGCATAGTGGTTGGAACGTTGCGTTGGGCTTTAGGCCCAGGAGTTGCGAGTAGTTCGAGATCTCTTAGCGTTAAATAGATTTTGGTAAAAATACACAACCTGTTTGTTAAATTTACGTACAATTACCTGTGTGGGTAGTTGTGAGTTACCAAAAAGCTTGTGTATTTTTATCTAAATATCATTGAGTATTTGTTTAAAAGGCTTTAGGTAAAATTACTGAAAATCTTGTGCTCTTTAATCCATAAAATCTTTGGGTTTTTTGGTTCCAAAACATTATAGGTAAAATTACCCAAGTAATTTCTTTCAGTGATAGTGTAGCTTGCCAACACAAAGGTACCCTTGTACAAAAAAGTTATATTTGGTTATTAATTTGCATAAGTATAAGATATTTTAAAATTTCTAACGTGTGGTAATCTAAATACCATGTGTCAAACTTGTGGAAACATCTGAGTATTTGTGGATCTATAGATTATTGATTTTCATGAACACCATTACAATTATCAAAATATTGTAGATATATAACAATAATGTGAATTGTTATCCCTTGCAAAAAAGTAGTACTGGATTCAGTACTGGGAAGAAGTACTGGGTTAAGTACTGTAAAATCAGTACTTTTTCGCGCAATATAATTTTTTAGGCACAATAACACATTTTTTCTCAAATTTTAGTGGAATTGTGATTTTGCGTTCAATGTATTCCTCTCTATTTAATTTACAACGAAAAACTATTGCGCAGCCGTAGCACCCATACAAACTTAGTGCGCAGCATGAAAAAATTATTAACAATCCATGGTGAAAAAAGTACTGACTTTCCAGTACTGAACCCAGTACTTGTCTCAGTACTGAACCCAGTACTTCTTCCCAGTCCTTAACCCAGAACTAAATCCAGTACTTCTTTTTGTAAAGGATAAAGACTACCACTTTTGTACAAATCAATTATTGACATTTTTAATATTTTAATATTTTTAATCAGTGGATATTTTTATTATTATTTTCATAAACAGTGCATTAAAATATGTAATTATACGTAATTTAAATAAAATTTAAATTTTGTGCTTTTCGGAATTTCAAGCCAAAAAAGCTGTCCTGGTTTAAGAAACAACATTTTTCTTTCTAAATTTGAAGAAATGAATATTTACTTATTCAGAAGTCAAAAGTGTTACACTTTTTAATAAGTGTATACATGTACACTTCCAAATAAGTGACATTTCTCTCTAAATAAGGGGCTGTTCAAGTATTACGTGAGCATATTTTAAGAGGTTTTTGGCCCCCTCCCCTCCCTCATGTCAGCATTTTTCAATGGATGAAAAAATAATTTTGTATGGAGAGTCAGCATTTTGGAACCCCCTTCCCCCTCCTTGATGCTTAAATAATACTTAAATGGCCCCTAAGTGATATTTTCACTTATTTTAAGTGCATATACACCAGACCCGTAGTGAGCTTTTCTGGCGCCCGAGTCAAACTTAAAAATTTTCGCCCCCCTCCCCTACTCATTTATAAAAAATTTTGCAACCTTGGTTTTATTTGATTTAATTTTACATTGCTAATTTTTTTTTTTTTTGCAAATGTATTTATACTTTATAGAGAAAAATTGATAGACTTATTCACCCACTTTTTTTATTTTTAAACATTTTGCTTCCTCATTGAAGAAGCTTTGTGATCGTTAAAATTTTTGAGTTTTAAAAATAATCTAAATCGACTTATGTTTATCTGAAAAGCCCAAATTTTCATGTTTAAAAAAAAGATCGGATATTTTTAAGCACCATTTTCACAAAAAAATATCGTTTCTTAACAAAATTTTTTTTCACACTTAAAATACAACTTAACAAATAAAAAATCATATTGTCTCAAAACGAATCGATTGACCTATATAAAGTCTATAATGGACCGGAAATTCGCATAATAATAAATCATGAGTTTTCATTTTTTTTTTCATTTAAAATTCTTTTTCTTTTTACACCTTCTCCAATTTTTATTTTATAATCATAGATCCTTTGGACAAAATATTCTATATGTAAAAATGGATCAATTTAATTATGTATAAAGTATACATTTTATTCTCAATTTGAAGAAATAATGGGGATTTTTAATTTTTAATAAAATTTTAATTTTGACGTCTTTAATATAACTACTCTAATTGGCATTTTTAAGTAATGATTCCTTTATAAAAATTTTAAAAAATGTTTTACAATGAAAAACGAATTTAGCTTCCTTTTTGAGAAAGCAAATATTTTTTTTACATAAAAGCGAAATCTTCAGAAATGAACATAATTTTCACATAGTTTTGTAATTGCTTCATATCTTCATAGTTCATATCTTCACATTTTTATCAAGTTATTCGTTCTTTCATCATATTTTTTATTCTTTAAGCTTTTAATTAATTTAATATTTTTAACTTTTTATCTTATAGCTTAAAATTTTTATGTTCTGTAGGTTTTCCAATGTTCATCATAATTTCTTAATCTTTATAATTTTTTACAGAATTTCATCTATTATTTGTTAAATGTAAATTTGCTACTAAATTTTTATCAATTTGCAAGGAAAATAAAAATGATAATTCGCTAGACACCCTGTAAATTTCTTTAAATTTTACATGTTGAAAAAGGTTAATTTTTGAAGTAATTGGATTTTCAAAATTATTACGTATTTTAAATTAATTATCTTTATAAAAGGGAATAAAAATTATATGACCTTTAAGTTCTGAACGTTTAAATCAACGAAATTATTATTTTAATATTTTACAAATTCAAATTTGACCAAAAATAAAGTTTTGCTTACCAAAAAAATGATTTTGATATTTTAAGAATTAAATTCTTCTTTTATATTTTGCGTTGCAAAAGTTATTCTTGAAAATATTTCCATGTAACAAAAATTTCGTTTAAATGAACGTTCAGAACTTCAGGGACATAAATTATTATTTTAAATTTTTATTCAATTCTCTAAAAGAAAAATATAGGTACTAGGTATTTATTTCATTTTTTCATTATTTATTAAATTCTACATTTCAAAAGGAATAAATTTTTTATTTCATATTTTAATTAATTAATATTAAAACAAATTTATAATTTTATATTCGATTTAGCTCCTAGTTTTGTTCTAGGATTAGATTTAATTAAATACTTTTGTATGAAAGGGCATTGCCCGTTAAATTGAAATAAATAAATAAATAATTGAATTGAATTCTATTTAAATCTTTCTATGGAGCATTATTCCTGAACTACCCCAGTCAAAAATTAGAATATCCTATAACTTTAGTAAATTGTTGCCCTACATGATAATATCAAATCTCTGCAATATTAGCTCTTTTGAAAAAAATTTGTATGAAGTAGAGAGGGTTGAAGTTTTGACTTTTTGAATGACACCGTCATTTTCAAGTTCGTATAATTATGGAACAACTTAATAGATTTTAATTTATATATAGTGAATTTTAAAGCTTTTTTCATGCACTTTTTAAATAAAGAATAATTTTAAAAAAAATTTTAACCCTTCATTTTTCCAAATTAAGTTTTATTTTTCACTTTTGAGGTCTTTCGGCGGTTTTTGGATTTTTTTTATTTTTTTCAATCTAAAGCTGAGATTTTTTCCAACGAAATACGTAAAACTGGAAATGGGCCAATAATGGGTTTTCAAGAGAATGTAAAAAAACCTACTTTTTTGCTTATTTTTTACATTTTCTCGAAAACCCATTATTGGCCCATTTCCATTTTTACATATTTCGTTAGAAAAAATCTCAGCTTTCGATTGAAAAAAATTTAAAAAATCCAAAAACCGCCGAAAAACCTCAAAAGTGAAAAATAAGACTTAATTTTGAAAAAAGAAGGGTTACAATCTTTTTTTAAAATTATTTTTTATTTAAAAAGTGCTTGAAAAAAACTTTTAAATTCACTATATATAAATTAAAATCTATTAAGTTGTTACATAATTATATGAACTCGAAAATGACGGTGTCACTCAAAAAGTCAAAACTTCAACCCCCTCTACTTTATACAAATTTTTTTCGAAAAAGCTAATATTGCGGGGATTTGATATTATCATGTAGGGCAAAAATTTACCAAAGTTATAGGACATTCTAATTTTTGACTGGGGCAGTTCAGAAATAATGCCCCCTATGTACTTTAATTTATTTTAAATAATTGATTTGTATTATCGAGCATTTAGCAGGGACTTTTACGAAATGTGACTTTTGTTTTGTTTTAAAATTAATACTATTGCAGTTCCCGTGTGGAAAAGTTCCCAGTATTTCCCAGTTTGTAAGTGGGCGCCAGTTGGGGCCTACCTAGCCCAGATGGGCCCCACCTAGCCCCCAACTGGCGCCCACTTACACTGCGAAATACTCGGAACTTTCCACACGGGTTGAAACGCAAAGTGGGGTAAGTCATAATGTATAAAATTCCTCTTTTGGTGCAAATGATATGTTAATTTTTATGGCTCCCAACTACAAAAACATTTTTTTTTTGATAATTTAAAAATTATTATTCTGTTTTAATTTCGTTAAATTTTGGCGCCCCCATGCGGTTGCGCCAGCAGCAAGCGCCTCAGTCACCTAACTCTCAATACGGCACTAGCTAGTAATTCTGTTTGTGCTGGGTATATCCTGAGGATGTCCTGAGGATGTCCTGAGGATATCCTGAGGATATCCTGGGGATATCCGGGGGATATCCTGAGGATATCCTGAGGATATCTTAAATTTCATTTTATGAATATCCATGGGATATCCCTAGGATATCCCCAGAATATCGGCGGATATCCTTAGGATATCCCTAGGATATCCAAACCGCCGCTTTTAGGATATCCTAAAAATATCCTTGGATATCCCTGGGATATCCTAGGGATATCCACGGGACATTTTTAGGATATCCCGGGATATCCGGTGCTGTGAGGGTGGTAATATTCTATTATATTAATACGGTTCCGAAAAAAGTTTGTTCATCGTAGTACACGCTTCAAAATTCACCTACTTTTTCCAATAGGCAACTTACAAAAATGTTCATTTTACCATGTTATTACAGTTTGTAACAATGCGCACTGGCACTATTCGTGTCAAGCATGTTAAACTGAACATTTTTTCATGCACAACATATTATTCAACATGCACAGTAGTGCACCACAACTGTGTAAACGTGCGCACTACAACACAAACATTTCACATGCGCAGTTAATTTTTATATTGCTGTTATACATGCGCAATGATGCACAGTGATAGTCACAAATGTGCTCTGACCAAATTTAAAAATTACGCATGCGCAGTGCTGTACTTTACCAGATAAGTATATTTTCAGTACATATAGTATACTTTTTTTAATAAGTGCGCAGTAGCAATCCGTTTTACTATTGCGCATGCGTAACATTGTAGCATTGTAAGTGCACATGCGCAAAAGTACTATTATGTAAAATATCGGTTAAAATTGGTTTTTTCCATTATTATTGTAATTAATCACCAATAATAAAAAAGAATATTCAAATTTAATCTAAATATTAAAATTTAAGAAATTTAATAAAATAATTTATTTTATTGAATATAGAAACTAATTAAAACGTTAAAATTGTATTCAATTTTATTAATTTTATTCTGTTTTTCATTAAAATATTTATAAAATGTAAAAAAATTTTGTTCTGAAAGTTTTCAATATTTCATACTTTAAAAAACCATTTTCTAGGGGTACCGAGGGGGGAGGCGTTGTAATTAATTAACATACTGTCAGAAAATCTTTCGCTTATTAGTGTTTAAAAAATTTTGTAAAAATTTACTTATTTATTGAGAATCAAGAGTTTTAAAGTTCTCCCAGAATTCATAAAATTGTACATGGTAATCTTTTATTATATTAATACGATACCGAGAAAACTTCGTTCATCGTCGTACATACTTTAAAATTCACCTACTTTTTCCAATAGGCAACTTACAAAAATGTTCATTTTACCATGTTATTACAGTTTGTAACAATGCGCACTGGCACTATTCGTGTCAAGCATGTTAAACTGAACATTTTTTCATGCACAACATATTATTCAACATGCACAGTAGTTCACCACAACTGTGTAAACGTGCGCACTACAACACAAACATTTCACATGCGCAGTTAATTTTTATATTGCTGTTATACATGCGCAATGATGCACAGTGATAGTCACAAATGTGCTCTGACCAAATTTAAAAATTACGCATGCGCAGTGCTGTACTTTACCAGATAAGTATATTTTCAGTACATATAGTATACTTTTTTTAATAAGTGCGCAGTAGCAATCCGTTTTACTATTGCGCATGCGTAACATTGTAGCATTGTAAGTGCACATGCGCAAAAGTACTATTATGTAAAATATCGGTTCAAATTGGTTTTTTCCATTTTTATTGTAATTAATCACCAATAATAGAGAAGAATATTCAAATTTAATCTGAATATTAAAATTTAAGAAATTTAATAGAATAATTTATTTTATTGAATATAGAAACTAATTAAAACGTTAAAATTGTATTCAATTTTATTAATTTTATTCTGTTTTTCATTAAAATATTTATAAAATGTAACAAATTTTGTTCTGAAAGTTTTCAATATTTCATACTTTAAAAAACCATTTTCTAGGGGTACCGAGGGGGGAGGCGTTGTAATTATTTAACATACTGTCAGAAAATCTTTCATTCAATTAGTGTTTAAAAATGTTTTTTAAAAATTTACTTATTTATTGAGAATCAAGAGTTTTAAAGTTCTCCCAGAATTCATAAAATCGTACAAGGTAATCTTCTATTATATTAATACGAGACCGAGAAAACTTCGTTCATCGTCGTACACACTTCAAAATTCACCTACTTTTTCTAAAAGGCAACTTACAAAAATGTTCATTTTACCATGATATTACAGTTTGTAACAATACGCACTGGCACTATTCGTGTCAAGCATGTTAAACTGAAGATTTTTTCATACACAACATATTGTTGCACATGCACAGTAGTGCACCACAACTGTGTAAACGTGCGCACTACAATATAAAAATTTCGCATGCGCAGTTGCTTTTTATATTGCTGTTACACATGCGCAATGATGCACAGTGATAGTCACACATGTGCTCTGACCAAATTTAAAAATTACGCATGCGCAGTGCTGTACTTTACCAGATAAGTATATTTTCAGTACATAAAGTATACTTTTTTTAATAAGTGCGCAGTAGAAATCCGTTTTATTATTGCGCATGCGTAACACTGTAGCATTGTATGTGCACATGCACAAAAGTACTATTATGTAAAATATCGGTTAAAATTGGTTTTTTCCATTTTTATTGTAATTAATCACCAATAATAGAGAAGAATATTCAAATTTATTCTAAATATTAAAATTTAAGAAATTTAATAAAATAATTTATTTTATTGAATATAGAAGCTAATAAAATCGTTAAAAATGTATTCAATTTTAATAATTTTATTCTTTTTTTCAATAAAATATTTATAAAATGTAACAAATTTTGTTCTGAAAGTTTTCAATTTTTCATACTTTAAAAAACCATTTTCTAGGGATCCCGAGGGGGGGAGGGGTTGTAATTATTTAAAATACTGTCAGAAAATCTTTCATTTAATAAGTGTTTAAAAAAGTTTTTTAAAAATTTACTTATTTATTGAGAATCAAGAGTTTTAAAGTTCTCCCAGAATTCATGAAATTGTTCATGGTAATCTTCTATTATATTAACTAGAACAAAAACTGCGCGCTACGCGCGCCATGTCATGGTGTAATTTTAACATATGAATAAATAAAGGGCAGCTTATAGAGTATGATGTAACGGGAATAGGGTTGTAATAATCATATGACTATTGTTCTGAATTCTATTTTATATTTTGTCACGAAAATCCTTTGAATTACCTGAACTATTAATAGAAAGGTCTGTTTAACTTGAGCTTCCTTAAATGTTGACTAAATATTAATTTTCCACAGTTTCCTCTTTTTTGACAATTGTTAAAAATAAATTGTAAGCAAATATCAGAAGAAAGAAAATAGCATTTACAAAAAAAGTGAAAAAAATGTTATTGAAGATAGATCGATGTAATATATGACAAATGCAAGTTTGGTGATTTGAAAGTTCGAATAAATGCAAGTTCGGTCATTTAAAAGTTCAGTCAAATGCAAATTCGGAGATTTTAAAATTCAACCAAACGTGAGTTCAGTGATTTCAAAGTTTGGACAAATGCAAATTCGGGTGTTTCAAAATTTTAACAAATGTAAGTTTGGTTATTTTAAAGTTCAGACAAATGGAAATTCAGGGATTTAGAAGTTCTTACAGTTCTAAATGTGGGTAGTTTAATATTTTGCTAAATACGAGTTCGGTGATTTGAAAGATTGGAAAAAATGCAAATTTAGTGTTCGGACAAATGCAACCACAAGTTTGGAGTGTAGAAGTACCAACAAATACTTTAGCCCTAGGAACTTTAATAAATAAATAAAATACGATTTCGAGAAGTTGAAAATTTCAAGAAATGCAAATAGCAAATGCGAGTTTATTAATTTTAAATTTATAACAAATACGAATTCGGGAAGTTAAAAGTTAGGACAAATGCAAGTTCTGATAATTACAAATTCTGACAAATGCAAATTAAGAGAATTACGAATTCGGATAATTAAATTTCAGGCAATTATAAGTTCGGTCAATTATAAGTTCAGTCAATTAGGTTTTGGAGGTAATACATGCGATCCAATAAAAGTAATTTTATAAAATATTTGAGAATATTTTGTTTACGGTATTTCGCTGAGAGAGCGATTGGAGCTCAGGAATTAGACAACCTCTATTTGACATAACCTTTAGCTACAAGACAGTTTTAAAAACCGTGATTGGTTGAAAGGCGAACATTGTGATGAAATTTTAGATTTCGTAAGCTTAATGTATGTTTTTACCAAAAAAGGGGTGTGAACTAACCATCTTTGAGCCCTAAATGTGTTTTTCGTCTCCTAGGACCGAGCGAATTGAGCAAAAAAACATGTATGATGCCTTGATTATACTGATTATGAAAGAAAATTTTGAAACTTTATGGCTATAAACATCTATTGACAGCAATGTTTTATTTAATGACGGAATAGAAAAAAATTTAAATTTTTCAAACAATATAAATAAACAAAGAACATGTAAAAATAAACAATTATTCTGCATAAATAGGTTCCTCTTATTCTTTATCTGTTATGGATCAATTTATTTTACTCCATAAACAATTAAATCGATTTCATCAAATTTTTAAAATTTAGTTTATGTAAACACTTTGACTTAAAATCAATTTTGGCCACTCAATATTCACTACATATATTTACAAATTTGTTAAAATTAGTTTACCTTGTACTAAATGTACAAGGTAAATAACACAACCTCTATATATATATATATATATATATCTAAGGAAAGTGAAAATATCACTTATTGATAAATGAAAATTTTACTTATTCATAAATTAAAAAATTGTACATTCATTAAAAAAAGTTATGTTTTACTTAGTCATATATTTATAGAGCAGTGAACCATCTCTCTTCGAACATCCACAAAAAGTAAGGTGCGCGATAAATTAAAATAAGTTTTGGAATCATGTTTTATTACATATATTTACCTTGCAATAACAGCCATACTTCGACGTACGTATTACTTTAATAACAAATCATAATGACTAAACGAAAAAATTATTATCTTTAACACGCGACAAAAATATTGGAGTCTTTTTTTTTAACAAATAAAAAAGTGCTTGTCCTTTTGCTTTCTAAATAAACTAGGTAATGAAAAGACCTTTTGAACTTTTAGTCCAATATACCTATTGTTTAATAGGCATATTATTAATATTTATAATAATAAAGAGAATAATAATAAAAAAATTATTAATAATAGGCAATTAATTAAAAAGAGATTCACAAAGTAATGTTAACTGTAATATAGAAACTTATATTTAAATTTCATGACAATATAACAATATATTTCATAATTTTATTAAACCTATTAAAAAATTTCTTTATAAACATAATTCTTAATATATTTTTCACTTCTTTGATTACCTAGATATAGTTTAGCTGAATCAAAAGAGCGAACCCTTGACAATGATACATACAATTGACCCTGATTAATTACATATTTTCTTAAATCAATTGCAATTTTATGAAATGTATGTCCTTAATATTTATTAATAGTAATAGCAAAGGCTAGTTTGATTGGAATTTGTCTTCTCTTGAATGTAAAAGGATAAAAATTCTCACAATATAATAATATACGATGTATAAATGCAATATTCCCACACTTATCTCCGGTCAATATTTCAGCTTTAATTACATGATTTGGTCAATCTAACACCAATAATCTTGTTCTGTTACATAAACATGTATTAATGCTAAAGTTTCTAATTAACATTACAACTGAATGTATTTTCAAATGTAATAAATGTGGTGGTAAACCAGATGGCGATAAAGTGTTTAAATATTCTGGTAAAAAAACATCATGATTATTAACATTATCAGAAGTATCTATACATTTAATACTTTTATATACTTTTTCTTTATCGTTATCTAATAACAATACATTTTGTTTGTTAGTGTTATTAACATTAATATTTCTAGGTGCCAAAATAGCATAAAATGACAATTCTTGAAATTTTTTCTCTTTAATCAAGTGTTCATTCGTATTTCTTGCAATATCAACATTTCCTTTTTCAATAATTCTTTGTAGTAAATGAACACAATCTTTAACATCATTATTTGTACCATTTCCTATTTCTAACAGAAAATCTATAAACTCTGTTTCTTTTGGTAAAGCTCGCATGTTTTCAGATAATGTAAGTATTAAAAATTTCTTTTACAATTTACTCTTTTTAATAAACAAGTTCATAATTCTTATTTTGTACCTCTTTCTTTTATTGGTAAAACTGGTCTAAAATCACCTCCTAAAATGATTATTTTACCACCAAAAGGAGTATAGATTTGCATGATGTCTCTCAATGTTCTATCCATAATTTCTAAAGCATACCTTGGTGCCATTGGAGCTTCATCCCAAATAAAGACGTTACAACTTTTAAAACCAAACCTTCTTTAGACTGTAGTTTAATACTGGATGATAAATCACTATATAACGGCACAGGTAATCCCAATACTTTGTGAACAGTTATATCCATAGAATGTAAAGTTGCAGCTATTCCTGTAAAAGCCACATTACAAACATTTTTACCTTGACTTCTTAGTAACTGCCACAAAGTTATATACATAAATGTCTTGCTGGATCCTCCAGAACCATCCACATATAAGTTGCAACAAGTTTTTTTGCCACAATTATTTACTGCATTTAATACAGAATCAACAACAATTTTTCTATCTTTCTTTGGCTTAGACTCTTTCTTCGTCAAAATTCACAGAAAAATCAATTTCTAAATTCTCACATTCATCTTTAACATCGGTTAATCCAGGAAAATCATGAAGGTGATATCCTTCTTCAGACAATAATTCTCTTATATTAATAAATGCCTTATTTTCAGCTATTACATTATCAAAATCTCTGACATAATCTTCTGACATATGAGCTTTAAACTGTTTCCTAAGTTCACCTGTATTTATTGGACGACAGTGAATTAAAATCCTTACAAACAATTCACGAAGTGAATAAGGCATCATCCACTAAGCAGCTTCCTCTAATGTTTCTTTCCATTCCTGATCATTTTCAATAAGTCCTAACACTAAACAAGCAGACGTAAAACTCTGATGAATTACTCCATCAACAGTTCTTAATGATTCTTATGAAATTGCACTTTTTACTGTAAAGAGTAACAATCTAAGATGAAACAATTCTATATCACTTGTATTAACAGAAGACATTGTTCCTATCACTTTCTCTTTATTACTTCTCTCGATCCACTCACATTCCTTTTTATCCCATCTGTAATATTCTGGAATTTCAGTATAAAAAAATTTTATAAGCATTAGCATTACGTTTATTTAAGGACGTTGGAACCCGAAAGCTGAGAGTGGCGTAGAAACACTTTTTCCTCCTTTGCTCGAAAATTTCCCTTTTATGAATTTTTTTTAAAAACACTGGACACTTTTTCGAAAAAAAAGCTATGGTAGACAAAAGTATTTGAGATAAGGAATTTTTTAAACATTTGTTTTATGCAAACAAATGTGCCTACGAGCGTCAAAATTAACTCCCGTTTTGACATTTCAAGATTTTCCGTAAAAGATGGCCACCGTTCGTCAGCTGGGCACGGGCTACGTGACATGGGCCTCAAGTAAGATGGCGGCGGCCATCTTTTACGAATAATCTTGCAATGTCAAAACGGGAGTTAATTTTGACGCTTGTAGGCACATTTGTTTGCATAAAACAAATGTTTAAAAAATTCCTTATCTCAAATACTTTTGTCTACCATAGCCCTTTTTTTCAAAAGTGTCCAGTGTTTTTAAAAAAAAATCATAAAAGGGAAATTTTCGAGCAAAGGAGGAAAAGTGTTTCTACGCCACTCTCAGCTTTCGGGTTCCAACGTCCTTAAATTAAAATAATCAGATAACTGTGTATTTTTGTTAAAATCAAATGATATTTCTTGACTTCCTTGTTTTTGTTGAATAAAAACATTTGGTTCATTCGGTAAATGCACCGGTGAACGACATATGCTATGACTTTTTTTGGATAAATGTTTACTTAAAACTCTCCATGCAGCTTCAACTGGACCTACGTATCCATTTTCTTCATAATGATTTATTTCATTATGATTAATAGTAGATTCTCCATTACTATTGGTAATGATAATTGATGCGGAATCATGACCCTTTTAAATATGTATTTATATAAATATTTCACCGACTTAATACTTGATACTACTTCAACATTTATTTGACAATTAAATTTTTTGACAATTAAGAAAATAAGGTACACCATAGCGATTGTCAACAACATAACCATTTGGCTTCATATAAGTTTTACCTGCATCTCTTAGAAGATATGAGACATTACAATTATCTTCTACGGTAGTTTCTTCTTTTAAAATTTCAGGAAAATTTTTAGAACATTTTCCATCAACTAAACACCAATCTCCACAAGGACCATAAATATTATTTGCCATTATAATTTCATGCAATGTGAGATTTACATTCTTGTCAAGTATCTCAGCTGAAATGTAACGATCAACAACTTCTGGTGATAATATTTTAGAATAAGTTGCCAAAATCACCAACAAAAGAATATTGGGTAATCCCAATTTTTTTAACAAACAAAATACTACTACTTATATTAAGTTAATTGTATGCAAATCCATGTAACTAAAAAAATAACTACAATATATAGTTTACAATTTAAAAAGTGTAAAAAAAAAAGATAAGTGTATTTTCAGTAAATATAGTATACTTTTTTTAATAAGTGCGCAGTAGAAATCCGTTTTACTCTTGCGCATGCGTAACATTGTAGCATTGTAAGTGCACATGCGCAAAAGTACTATTATGTAAAATATCGGTTTAAATTGGTTTTTTCCATTTTTATTGTAATTAATCACCAATAATAGAGAAGAATATTCAAATTTATTCTAAATATTAAAATTTAAGAAATTTAATAGAATAATTTATTTTATTAAATATAGAAGCCAATAAAAACGTTAAAAATCTATTCAATTCTATTAGTTTTATTCTTTTTTTCATTAAAATATTTATAAACTGTATCAAATTTTGTTTTGAAAGTTTTCAATTTTTTATACTTTAAAAAACCATTTTCTAGGGGTACCGAGGGGAGAGAGGTTGTAATTATTTAACATACTGTCAGAAATTCTTTCATTTAATTAATGTTTAAAAATGTTTTTTAAAAATTTACTTATTTATTGAGAATCAAGAGTTTTAAAGTTCTCCTAGAATTCATAAAATTGTACATGGTCATCTTCTATTATATTAATACGAGACCGAGAAAACTTCGTTCATAGTCGTACACACTTCAAAATTCACCTACTTTTTCCAAAAGGCAACTTACAAAAATGTTCATTTTACCATGATATTACAGTTTGTAACAATACGCACTGGCACTATTCGTGTCAAGCATGTTAAACTGAAGATTTTTTTCATGCACAACATATTGTTGCACATGCACAGTAGTGCACCACAACTGTGTAAACGTGCGCAGTACAACACAAAAATTTCACATGCGCAGTTGCTTTTTATATTGCTGTTACACATGCGCAATGATGCACAGTGATAGTCACACATGTGCTCTGACCAAATTTAAAAATTACGCATGCGCAGTGCTGTACTTTACCAGATAAGTATATTTTCAGTACATAAAGTATACTTTTTTTAACAAGTGCGCAGTAGAAATCCGTTTTACTATTGCGCATGCGTAACATTGTAGGATTGTAAATGCACATGCGCAAAAGTACTATTATGTAAAATATCGGTTGAAATTGGTTTTTTCCATTATTATTGTAATTAATGACCAATAATAGAAAAGAATATTCAAATTTAATCTAAATATTGAAATTTGAGAAATTTAATAGAATAAATTATATTATTGAATATAGAAGCTAATAAAAACGTTAAAAATGTATTCAATTTTATTAATTTTATTCTTTTTTTCTTTAAAATAATTATAAAATGTAACAAATTTTGTTCTGAAAGTTTTCAATTTTTCATACTTTAAAAAACCATTTTCTAGGGGTACGAAGAGGGGGGGGGGGTGGGTTATAATTATTTAACATACTGTCAGAAAATCTTTTATTTAATTAGTGTTTAAAAAAGTTTTGTAAAAATTTACTTATTTATTGAGAATCAAGAGTTTTAAAGTTCTCCCAAAATTCATAAAATCGTACAAGGTAATCTTCTATTATATTAATACGATACCGAGAAAACTTCGTTCATCGTCGTACACACTTTAAAATTCACCTACTTTTTCCAATAGGCAACTTACAAAAATGTTCATTTTACCATGTTATTACAGTTTGTAACAATGCTCACTGGCACTATTCGTGTCAAGCATGTTAAACTGAAGATTTTTTCATGCACAACATATTGTTGCACATGCGCAGTAGTGCACCACAACTGTATAAACGTGCGCACTACAACACAAACATTTCACATTCGCAGTTGCTATTTATATTGCTGTTACACATGCGCAATGATGCACAGTGATAGTCACACATGTGCTCTTATCAAATTTAAAAATTACGCATGCGCAGTGCTGTACTTTACCAGATAAGTATATTTTCAGTACATATAGTATACTTTTTTTAATAAGTGCGCAGTAGTTAGTTAGTTAGTTTAAGTTTTGACGTTGGCACTCATGCTGGTATTGCGCCCTGCATTTCCGGCCATGACCTGGTAGTTAGTAGAAACCTGTGAACACAGTACAATAGGGCGCGTGCGCGCCATCCTACCCCGGGGACACGATCGGCTGGCTGGAAGCCCTCCGGTCAAATCCCCCTGAGCCAATCGAAAGTAAGCGTTAGATTTGAGTATACATAGCGCGGAAAATTCAAATACATTAAGCGTTAAAAATAATTTGTAATGTGTAAATAATTAAAATTGGATATTAGATATTTTTAGAAATCTAAAAACATGAGCGACGATTCTAGGAGAAAGGTTGGTAAGAAACTGAATACTGCTAAAGGGTGGTGGGCATTTTAGAGCTCTTGAAAGAGCTTTTATAAGGTTAGGTCGATTAACATCAAATCTGGGGCAGGCCAGAGGACATGGTCCAGATCTTCCTCGGTGTTGGGACAAACGGGACAGTCTCCTGAAGAAATGTAGTTTTTTCTAAATAAACTAGCATTCAGGTTGTAATGATTACTCCTTGCTCTACAAATGGAGATAATCCAATTCCTACGTGCTACAAATTCATGAAACCAAGGTCTTTTTCTGGGTTTGTAAAAGAGTTGTGTGTAGTGTGTTCCTTTATTCTTACCTATTTCTAAAGTGTGTTCATTACAACTATTATTTAGCTCTTTACGTGCTAGACTGAAAAAATCTGAAAAGGGCAGTAAGATGTTTAATAGATTAGGGTTATTTGTTGCATCTCTAGCAGCTTTATCAGCCGCTTCATTGCCTTCAATACCTGAATGACCCGGAACCCAGACAAGGGTTGTTGGGCGCTTTAAATTAGATAAAACTCTCAAGCGGTTTCTTATAGTGAAAATAATATAAGATTTGGTTTTATAAATATTGTTGGAAACTAAATTTTTAAGTACACTAAGTGAATCTGAAAAAATAACTGTATTAGTGAGATTGTTATTAATAATATAATCCAAGGTAAATAAAATGGCAAAAGCTTCTAGTGAAAAAATGGATGCAAAGTTTGAAATTTTAAATTTAGAATATATGTTTAAAGAAGGACAGACAAATGCACAACCCGCTAAGTTGTCTGCTTCAGATTTAGAGCCGTCGGTAAAAAAGAAAATGTGATTAGGGAAGATGCGATGTGTTAGGTCTTTAAATAGGATGGAGGGATTTTTAGAGGATTGTAGTGATTTACCCATATCAAAAAGAATCTGGGGAGTGAATAAATGATCGTCGTAGAGGATTTCGAAATAAGGATCCAGATCCCTATTTCTTGTGAGTTCGCTGTAAATCCTCGATTTTTCGTAAGCAATTAAGAGTGGGTAGTTAAATTTTACATTAGAATTGCGAAGGAGACGGGAGAGTTCTGAAAGTCTATCCGGAAAAGGGTGTGTAGAAATTGATCCGATTTTGTATAAGTACTTTTTTGCTAGAAAATTAAATCTTGATCTAAAGGGTGGTTCACAGCATTCTGCTAACATCACATTAATAGGAGTGCTCTTCCTATAGCCTACGGCTAGTCTAAGAGCTTCTTTACGTAGTTTTTCTAAACGGGAAAAGTTTTTGTGAGACTTAAAATTATAAGCAATTGATCCGTAATCTATACGACTTCTTAATAATGAATCATAAATTTGAAGGAGAACTTTGGGATCAGCTCCCCAAGACGTGCCTCTAAGAACTCTAAAGATATTTAAGATTTTAATGCTTTTATCACATAAATAATTGAAATGAATATCAGAGGAACATCCAGGCCTCTATTACTTAGATAGGGAGAAAGAGTATCAAGAGAGTTTTGGAGAGAAGTTATTATTTGATTTATGTTGGGGGAGCGACATGTAACGGCAATATCATCCGCGAATTCGTTAATTTTACAATCAGGAGGAATTTTGGTGTGAAGATTTCTGGTGTAGATAGCAAAGTTAAGTGGGCTAAGGATACAACCTTGTGGAAGACCAATTGTACTGCTTCTTGGTCCAATAATTTCACCGTTAATTTTAAAAAACATATTTTTACATTTGGTGGAGTTATAAATAAAACGTGCAATTGATTCTGGGATACCTATCTCGCGGAGATCGCTGACAAGGATATTTGAAATTACGCTAGGGAATGCCCCTCTGATATCAAGGAAGAGTGCTCCTGTGTATTCGCTGCTAGCTAAACCAGTCCAAATTTCTGTAGATAGAAGGGCTAGCCCATCTGCACAGGATCTGCCCTTTCTAAAACCAAACTGACTGGGACTAAGGACTTTATTGCGTTCGATAAACCAAGTTAGTCTATTGTAAATAAGTTTTTCCGCGATTTTAAAGAGACATGAGGCCAAAGAAATAGGCCGGAATTTACCAGGGGATGACTTTGGAAGAAAAAAGATTAGAAAATTGTTCCAAGAAGAGGGAAACCCCCCATTTGAAACAATTCTATTATAAATTGATAAGAGGGCCGTTAAAGCTACTTCTGGGAAGTGTTGAATAATATTAAAATCTATTTTATCAAGTCCTGGGGATGATTTAATTTTGCATGCATTAATAACTATTGAAAGTTCCGATAACGAAAAGGGTGTATCTAAAAACTGATTTGGGTTGAAGTTACTTGGAAAATTTTCGTGGAAAACTGTAGGAGGACAGAGTTCATTTATTAAAGAGTGAAGTTTATTTATAACCGTTGTATCTGCAGAACAAGATGCGTTGGCTGGTTGATTAAATCGATTTTTAAAACATTTAATAGTGGACCAAATTTTTGTGATTGGTGTATGTCTATGTAGGGTATCGCAGAAGTTTCTAAAAGATTGACGTTTGGCTTCATTGACTGCACGCCTGACTATAGCTTCACGTCTCTTCAACTCTATGAAGTTTGAGTAATTTGAAGCTGTTTTGTAAATTGACAGGGCCACCTTCCTATCTTTGACTGCTTCTTCACATTCAATGTTCCACCATGGGGCTGGAACAAAGGGCTTTTTAGGTTTGTTAATATTAAAGTTACTGTTTCTATTAAGTTTTGGTTTACGTTGAGGGCATGAAAGGTTAATTGCTGTATCTACAAGTTTTACAAAATGGTCGTAGTCGGAGACTGGGTTATCAGTGTTTAATAGGTCTGAGTTAGATTCTATGGACACTTTTAGTGAGGCAGTAAACGAAAGCCAGTTTATTGTTTTTAGATTGTATTTATGAGACAGAAAGGTGGAAATAGGAATTGTTACCCCTAATGAAGCAAAGATAGGAAAATGATCACTTCCCAGTTTATCATTGTGTACAGACCAAGAAGAGCCAATGAGAAGATTCTGGGAGATAAAGGTAAGATCTATTGCTGAGTAAGGGTTAGGTGGAGATCCGACGCGAGTGGGAGAACCATTATTCAAAATAATTAGTTCTGACTCTTCTAATCCTTTATATAAATTATGACCATTGGGACAAGTGGAAGAGCTACCCCAAAGGGTACCATGACAATTAAAGTCACCTCCTACAAAAACAGCGTCAAAACCAGAATTTTTAATTGAACTAAATAAAAGCTTCCAATAATTAACAGGGATGAGTTTACCAGGGATTCTATAAACAGAGACTATTAAAAATTTACCCAGTGAGGAATCAATAGAAACAGCGAGTGTTTCAAGTTCATCCTCGCGATTAAAATCGTTTTGAACCTTTGAGAAAGTTATATTCTTTCGGATGGCTATCATAAGACCACCACCCTTATTTATTATTCTATCTAGTCTAATTATATTAAATTCTTTTTGAATAAGTAAGTTGTAATTATTTTTAGGTTT
The DNA here is from genome assembly GCA_037103525.1 of Ganaspis brasiliensis. NCBI lineage: Eukaryota > Metazoa > Arthropoda > Insecta > Hymenoptera > Figitidae > Ganaspis > Ganaspis brasiliensis. Next base: position 949,481 of record JAZKLR010000039.1, on the reverse strand, counting down.
TAAAAGGGTTTCACAAAGTAAAATTATATCATTATTCTTGGAGAGTTTTTGGAGATCGTGTGTCTTTTTAGAGACACCACGACAGTTCCATTGAATTAATTTTAAATTAGTGATATTAGCCATTATTCGGGGATAAAGGGTTGAGCAAGAGCCGGAGACTTTCAGTTACCTTCGAGAGGTGGTCTTGGTTGTGTTTTGCTATTTCAGGAGATGAGTTAGAAGCTAGTTGTGAGACTTGGTTGCTAAGCCAAGAGAGGAAAGAGGATATCGAGTCGTCGTTGAAGGTTGAGGAAGTAACAGGAATTGCTAAAGAACGCGGTGCAGAAGGGGAAGATAAGGCGCAACCATTGGGAAGGCTATAGCTTTCCCTAACATTATTCCACTGCGGTGCAAAAAAGGAGTTGTGTTGGGCTGTTCTTTTACGTGGATGTTTTGATTCTATCTGAGAAATGCCTTGTGGCAGTTTCGAATTTTTTGTGTTTGGAGAAAAGGAAGAGGATATTGCTGAAAAAGAGCGATCAGGAAGAAGGTACCTCGAAGGGTTGTTGAAAGACTCAGCAGATGGAGCGGGAGTGTTTCCTAACTCTGGAAAGCTCGAGAAATTAAATTGGTTCTGATTCCGACGCTTGTTCGGTCGAATGATCGTTTTAGCCTCATTAAAAGAAATTTTGTTTAGTGTAGCGTAGGTTCGAATTTCCTTTTGAAAAGCAAACTCAGGACAGTCTCTAGACGTTGCCAGATGAGAACCTGAACAGCTGTCACATTTTGGAGGATCAGATTTTTTCGGACAAGGATTGGTGGTATCATGAACCGCGTTTTCTCCACAAAATTTACATCGCTGTTTGGATCGACAATGCTTGGCAATGTGCCCAAATCTGAGACACTTCAAGCACATTCTTGGGTCCGGAATGTAAGGACTAATAGGACTGGATCCCTTGAAAATTGCCACTCTTTGTGGAAGAACCGTGCCTTGAAATATCAAAAGAACGGTTGTGGATGGGATGTACTTGACAGCTTTAGTACTGTCGTCAACCGTTCTCCTGTTTAACCTGCGAACTTGCAAAATTTTGATGTTTTTGACGTGTGGGCCCACGATTTCAGCATTTGTTAGAATTTCGTCGTCTGTAATGTCTACAGGGACGTTATTCATAATGCCTTGACATGAGACAAAACTGGCAGGGATTAGCGCAATTAAACCCTTGGATTTAATTGCCGGATCTTTTAAAAGTCTGTTGGCTGCTTTGCCTGAATTTAAAGTTACTCTAACCTTACCTCTGCCACTTTGGTGAATGTCAACAATGCTGTTAGGATACGAGGAATGAATCATACGACCGACCGACATGTGATTCAGTTCCTTTTTATAATCATTCGATTTGGGATCTCGTTGAATAAAAACCGTGCATTTACTCTTCAATTGATCGTCATAATGAATGGAATCTGAATCATTCTCTACGTTTGTTCCCATTGAATTAGAATTAGTGTGCGAAAGCATGTTATTTGATGGTTCGTGTGTGTGTTGTTTGCTGGTTGTTTGTTTTTGTGTGTCAAGAGTTTTTTGTGTATGTTGAGAATTCTGGTTGAGAGAGTCTTGGTCATGACAGTGACGTTTTGCGTCCTGATTTGTACCATCTGATTGATTCAGATCGCGAAGAAACAAAAGGTTGTTTGCAGCATTTTCAAATTCCATTTGCGAATTAGGGGAAAAAGGGTTCTCAAAGCCCTCCTCCCTGACGGAGTCCATGTTCGTTAAACCGGAGGATAAGCCTCCATTTAGAAAATGTTTGTGCCAAGACAGGATAAAAATTAATCAAAACAATAAAAATCTAAAAGAAAAACAAATACTCAAATCTAACAAGATGCCTACGCCGGCCGGCAAGAGTGACGCTCGACGTCGAAATGTCTTGAAATTACAAATGTGCTGAAAGCACGGAGATTCCTAGGATCTCCTGATGCAAGCAAGAGTTGTTATTACACCGTTACTGATTAAAATTTAAGTAAGCTGTGTGCTCATAAAAGAAAATTCACGAAAACGTAAACCGCTGTACATATACGATGCGTTCGGTAGCAACGTACGCGAAAGACTCAAGTGCGCAGTAGAAATCCGTTTTACTATTGCGCATGCGTAACATTGTAGCATTGTAAGTGCACATGCGCAATGGTACCTTTATTTAACTTTTTTTTTTTAAGTCCAACGAAAATAAAAATTTTGTTTTTCTCCACTTGTAAAATGTTGTGCGTTCAATTTAGTTTTCAAAATTATATGTTTTAAACATTGGAGTAAACTTTTTTGCTAACAGGTTTTTTAACCTTAGAAGGACTAACTGGGGTCGTTTTGTACCCCACGCGAAGTTTGAAGCAGGCTCCTGACACATACATTGTCAATTTCGGTTGGGGATTCTAACCATAATTCAATTTAGTAATCTGAAAGTTGATTTTAGTAGGTTAGTGCGAATTGTGTGCGCAAGTCTCTCTTCAGTATGCAGTTAAAGTAAGTCTGGGGTCCCTAAATACCCCAGTTAGTCCTTCACAGTACCGTCGGGAATTGTCAGTCCACCTATTTTTTAAGGTTTGAAAAACGTCTTTAAACGTACAAAGTATAATTATTAAAATTTTTCTGTGTTTATTTCCTTAAAGAAGATAAAATTTTAAGGAAAATAAGGCCTGAGTGAAGTGATTTAGTCAATTTTTCATTGAAATATGTTAAAAAATGTAGAATTTTTATTGTTTTACAAAAATTGAAATTACTCTTAAAATAATAAAGGTTTTTTAAAGTTCCTATGCTTGTTTTAAAGGGAATTTACTGGAGAATAACACTGTTGTTTTAGCATTAATGTGCAATTTTTTTCCTAGCATATGCAAGGCTCGGAAGTTGGACCAAAAAGTTTATAAAATTTTGAAGACATTATTTTAACATAAAAATAATTTTTAAAATTCCAATATATATATTATATTACTTCCTTCCGAAAGTTATTGACAATTATGACCTTGGTATATTTTATATAGCTGTATTTGATATCAAGATATAAACAATAATTTTTTTATATTTTTTGGTCCAACTTCCGAGCATTGCATATACTAGGAAAAAAATTGCACATTAATGCCTAAGCAATAGTCTTATTCTTCAGAAAATTTCCTTTAAAACAAGCATAGAAACTTTAAAAAACCCTTATTATTTCGAAAGTAATTTCAATTTTTCTAAAACATTAAAAATTCCACATTTTTTAACATCTTTCAATGAAAAATTGACTAAATCACTTCACTCAGACCTTATTTTCCTTAACATTTTATCTACTTTATGGAAATAAACACAGAAAAATTTTAATATTTGTACTTTGTACGTTTAAAGATGTTTTTCAAACCTTAAAAAATGGGTGGACTGACAATTTCCGACGGTACTGTACGTTTCAAAAAAGTCAGGATAATAATTTTCTGTTTTTTTATTAAAACGGTTTAATTAAACCTACAAAGCAAAAATGTAATGACTATACTTGTAAAAAAAAGGTTTTTTAAAAAACAAAAATATTTTGAGTAAAAATAAAATTTTTTTATAGTTGATTTTGGTAAATTTCACGTGCGTAATTATTTATTAATTATTAAAATTTCATCTATTTAAATAAATATACTTTTTTCAAATAATTCAAAGGTCCATAAAAATTTCTTCAAATATGTCTATTCAGCTTCTAAAATCCACAGGATTTTTCTAAATTGGTCAATTTGTTGAAAAACTACAATATTTTTTGTAAAAAATGCCAATTTTGAGAAAATTTGGTACTTTTTTTTTGTTTTTACAATATTTTTAGATTTGTTTTTATTGTAGTAAAAAATAAATTACACCATCTTCTTCCTTAATAAAAAACGAGAAAAATTCACTATATAAAAGCTGTTTTTGGTAAAATGTAAATCTTATATACACGTTTAAAATCTGGGGGAACAAAGGTCCCCAGTTAGTCCTTAGAGGGTGAGAAAAGTAAGTTAGTCCTTCTAGGGTTAATGTCAGTTCTTGTTGAAATTATTAAGCAATCATTATTTGTTACAATTTTTACCACTTCGCATACCTAACGTTTGTAGAAAGCTACTGCGCATGTGTAATGTTAGTAAAAAACTGCTGCGCATGTGTTAAATTGACAAAAACCTACGCGCAATTTTTTTTTATTAGTTTTTTAAGATTATTTTTTTATTTTGTATCTTACTTTAAGTATATTTTTCTTAGATTTCGAAATAATTGGTTTAGAAATAATATTTTTTATACTTTGTTTGTGTTAATACATTGTTTTTAAGTTTTAGTTAACAAATTGTTTGTTAAGCATATTTTGCTTTTTAAACCCTTCCAATGTTAGCCATCATATATATTTTTAATACAATGTGGCCCAAGTCCCACGATGTGGACGTCTTGGATAGGTATATTTATTTATATATATTTATAATATATATTTGACTCCCAGCCAACCGTTTCCTTTAATTTTTTTTTTTTGCTTATAATTGATTATACAGGGACAAAATGGCGCTTTTTTTAGGATAAAAAACGTAATTTTACCTTAACCGACCTTAAAAAAGAATGAAAAAAATTTTTTTTAATATAAAAGGGACCGTTGGTTGGGAGATATACTTCCAAATAACTAATTTTTTTTAACCCCATGAGTTTCAGATGATTCCACGATTTTTAAATAGGGGCACCGCAACAGACTCAATTTTTGACATGGTCTACATCAAGTGACTGCGAGTCCTTTAATTTCAAATTTTTTTTTTCTTTTAAGTGAGAACTCACTTTAAATGTTACAAAATAATATAAAAATAAAATCATTTAAAAATATTTAGTAGTTTCGTAAAAAAATAGTTTAAAAGGTGTTTTTTTTACCCGTAAGACCATACCCCCCCTTAATATGATAATTAATTTTTTAAAATTTTTGATAATAATAAAATATGACAATAAAAATTATTGGAATATAAAAAATTTTTAAAATAAATATAAAACATTCAATGAACAATAAGTTCACTAACATTTTATAAAATGTCCATATCAATATGCAATTAAGTAAATAATAATACGCTAGTGTATATTGTTATATAAATTTTTCTTATTGTGCTTTACTATTTAAAAATATTGCTAAGTTAAATTTCTGTACATTTGGGCCTTCAAACTTAAAACAAATTTTTCTCGAAACTGCCCCAGTGGGCACCAGGACGTACTAAAAACGTAGTTAAAACATCCAATAATGTTCCGGAACAAAAAAGGACATTGCACCAAGATGTTCTAAATATGTTATTAAAACGTTTACGCAACGTCTTATGTCTGCCATATAACGTTCTTTTGACAAAAAAGACATACTTGAAAAAAATGATATTTAATTATTCTAGAAACCTTTTACTTTTATAAAATGAAAGTAAAATGTATACTAAAACGAATTTTAGGTTAAAAATAAAAAATTTCACAAATCTAAAGCATTAAATTTATAGTTAAGATTCATATTTAAAAATACTCATAATCTAGGACTTCAAATTTTTTGTTGGACTTTTTTTACGCACAGATTTTTTTTTTTTGGACACAGATTTACGCAATTATACAGAGTAAATATTTTTTAAACAATTTTTACACTTTAACAAATTATAACAAATTATACAAATAAATGTATTTTAAACGTTACTAGGCCACTTTCGTATTTAAAGAAATATTTTCAATTAAAGATATTTTTGATAAATAGGTGAAACTAGCATATTAAAGGCAAAACAATAACAATCTTAATGAATAGAAAATAATTTAGAGCCTTTAGGTTTAAAATTCATAGAAAATGAAACAAAAATGTAAAATTAGTACGATTGTAGAACGTTTTTCAAACGTACCAATCATTGAAAAAACAATTTTGACAATAAATGAGTGAAAATCTACAAATTTCTCTTTTTTGGACGGTATTTATTCTAAAAAAAAAAAAAAAATTGGCACCAAAGAAGAATAAGGTATTTTTTTAAGGATATAAAATAACAAAAGGAAAATACTTACTTTCTCAGACTTACGAATTCTTTAACTCATCTTATTTCAGTTAAAAATTCACGATGATGAAGAATTTTTAGGAAATTTTTTAAACTGACTAGCAATTTATGGGGTCCATAATTACAATGGTAATAATTACAAAATAATGTAGAACACTTGCGTTTAAAACTTAGTGCGAAATGAAGCATAAATGTAAAGTCATCTGAAAATAACAAGAACGTTTTTAAAACGTTTTTCGAACGTTCTAAAAACGTTCGAATCACTTGAAAGACAATGTTGCAAAAAATGGGCCAAAATTTACAAATTTCGCTGTTTGGGTTGGTACCCAGATAACAAACGTGCCTGGCACGTTTCAGGCACGACGGGCGGCGGACCGCGAGACAGCGTTCTCGCACCTTCTGTGCCGCCTAATAAATGCCAAGCCCGAGTGTGCCTGCAATGTACCGGTAATATTGCAGCCATTTTATCCGGCTTTTTTGTCGTGTATACTTCTGTCAAAAAGCTTGTTTATTTTTCTGTTAGTATCTACGCTTTAAATATACTAAATGTTACGTCCGTAACTTATACATAATATAATATTACAAATTATTATACAAGTTATTATGAGACGAGCTCATCGACAGCTTCATGTGAATGACTAATAGGGACGGCCCCCTCGAAAAGTGACACCAAAAAACAGCATATAGATAAGAGTAGCAATACAAATAATAATGTGAAAGCAACGAAAAGTAATGGGAAGAAGAAGAACGAAAAAAACCAAGCAACTAGAAAACAACGATCGAGGTCATCACCGCATTTGCAAGAAGGAATTAAACTATATAAACTGATCGTACAATCAGTAATGATGCATTGTGAATTATTATATTGTTCGGATCAAATCAGTTCATCACGTTCAGTTTTCCTAAGTTCATCACGACTAATTCAACTAAGATTCGTGACGCGAATCATTTCTTTTAATAACAACTTCCGTTTTGCTTAATCCGAGTGTATACAACGAGAGTAGAAGCAATCTGCAAATCTGGTAGATTCACCACAATACAACAAGATAAAAACTCTTCGAGAAAACCTGCATGGATTGTCAACCCATCTTCAAAATACTTATTATTCTTTCTCACCTTCGGAATTGAGTGTAAACTGAAGTGGTATCATCCTAATCAAACAACAATGATAGCCACCCTGTCTACAGCCTAATTATCAACGCAGCCTTATCCAGGACCACAGATACCTTACAAGGGATTCCCTGAGAACTTCTATCGTCTCAAATCACTATCTTCTTCGAAAAAGTAAGAAAATCTTAATAACAGGGATACACTTATATCCCTAATTTTACTTTTATTGTTATAACCAATAAATAAAAAATCTCGAAATAATTTAGTTACTCATTAACATCATCATCCCAAATTAGATTCATTTCTTTGAAACTAATTTAAAAAGAGGAGTCTAGGTAAATTTGGAGGCGTTTCATCGTTGACGTAACAGAAGCCCTTCCAAATTTTGGTGCATCGGCCCGCGAACTTAAACAAGTTAATGAGTAAAAATTGCCAAATTTTTTTTTAAATTTTCGAAAATCGATAAAATTCCAATGCATCAATAAACTAAAAATTTATTTTTAAAATTAATGAGTATACTAAGCTTTTAAAATAAAGAAAAATAATAACTATCTTAATATAAAAATATCATTATTTTGTATTATTAGCTATTTTAATTACTAATAGGAAGAATTGTCAAACATAGTCCGTAATAGCAAGGTGTATTCACAAAATATATTTTAAGGATTTATTTATGATTAGGGGTTCGAGTCCTCTAAAAATTGTTGCAAGGTGCATTCATACTCGTGAATCCTAGAAGTATATTTATTTGTGAATAGGGGTTCGAGTCCTCTTAAAATGCGGTATAATTTGTGCAATTTTTTTATCTCTTCTTACAATTCTCTTTTGGTACAAGAAATTTTCTTTATTTTACAGAAAGTGAGAATATTTATTTAAGAATCTAATGTGCAATTTTCACATCGTGATGAATATTAATTTTTATATAGTTATAAGTATTATGCAACTTAAAATTAATGTCTAATTCAAATGAAAATAATACTGATTCTCCACATTTAACTCACTCAAGAATAAAAGAAAATCCAAAATTATCCTTGAATTCTGGTATTCCTAATATCAAATCAAAACAATTTACTAGTACACCAAGGTATTCTAAAACAAATCTGAATCTTAATTTCACACAAAAAGAAAAAGAATCCGATTCAGGATTCATTTCAACTCAACTTTTTGACAGTGACGACACTTCTAATAGTGATAATAGTGCTAGCGAAGAACTTACGGCGGAAAAGACTTTAATTGAAAGTCATTTAAATAATTTAGAGGAATTCGGGTTTCATAATAATCAGTCTGAATTAAATAAAACTTTAATAGAGGAAATTGACGATAATTTTGAAAATCAATCTTCACATAATTCCGACATATCTTCTAATAATTCTGAAATTTCATTTAATCAAGAAAATATGGCTTTACCGAATAACCAGCAAGTTTCTTTACGCGACGCTTTAAAAACAATTCCATTATTCGATGGAAAAAATAAATCATTACTGATATTCATTGAGGGTTGTGTAGAAGCAAAATCAATGCTTCCAAAAAATGCGGACGTAGAAAAGAATTTAGTAAAATTAATTCGGGGTAGAATTTCTGGCGAAGCAAGGAAAATAATTTTAGGACATAGTTTTAACACAGTACAAGAATTAGCAGAAAGACTAAAAACAGTTTACGCACCCGCAAAATCAGTATATCAGTTACAAGGAGAGTTAGGGGCAATGTATATGTGGGAACATGAAAACGTAGTATCTTATGGTTCGAGAACTGCTGAAGCAGCAGAAAGAATTTTAGATGCGCATAGAATTAATAACGAAAATAAAGTAGACGAAACATTTAAAACAGGACTAGAAGAAACCATTGTTGACTGTTTCACGCGAGGTCTTAGACCGGAATTAGAATTACGTGTAGGGACTTCAGATACATTTAATGGTATAATAAATAAAGCGATAGAAGTAGAACGAAAATTACTGTCACGCAATGAATTAAGGAAAAATTTGCAAAAAACCGAAACTGAAAATCCTTTTAGAAGTAATAAAGAATTCGCTAAAACAACAAAAATTAACGTTGTTCAAGATGAAATTATAACTTGTTTACTATGTGTTAAAAAGGGACATTTTGCAGTCAATTGTTTTCAATTCAATAAATTAATTGATCAAAATAAAGGAAATTTTTTAAATTCTAGAAGACAACCAAATTTTTCAAATCAAAATCAATTTATTAATCAGAATCGAAGCCAACCATTAAATAGATTCCAAATTCAACATCAAAATTATTATAAAACTCCACCGCACAATCAACACCAAAATCAAAATCAAAACCAGTATAGAAATCCACCACAAAATCTATTCAGAAATTCTTATCAAAATCAATATCAAAACTCATATCAAAACAGATATCAGAATCAGCAAGTAGGACGAGCACAAGGACCAAGCACAAGTAGAAATAATCCATCAATTAATCCTAACAATACAAATCAAAATTTGTCCTGCAATTATTGCAAAAAACCAGGACATGTTATTAGCGAATGTAGAAGAAGAATATATAACAATAGCCAACAACAAACCCAAGTTCCAGTAGAAAACTCGGAAAACTCCAAAATTCTTCCCCAGTGGGATGCTCCGAGGACAGATTAAAAAATTTTAACGCATCCAATATTAATAAATTCCCTACAGAACATATAAATTTAGCAAAATCTAATTCAATACCATACGTTCGTGTAAATACTAATGGACTCAAAATACCCATAACTATGATGATTGATACAGGAGCAGGACCAAATTTATTAAAACTTCGAGCACTTCATAATGATAAAGAAATTGATAAAAATAAATGCATCAAATTAACAGGAATTAATGAGCATCCAGTTTATACTTTAGGACAGGTAAAACTTAATATTTTTGTCATTCCTACAATTTGTAATTTATTATCTAATGATGTTCCAATTGAACATGACGGTATTTTAGGAACAGAATTTTTTGTTAATAATAAAGTTAAAATAAATTATGAAGAAAGAAACTTAGAAATAAATAATCAAAAATTTAACTTTGATTCAAATGAATATTTTACAATACCAGCAAGATCAGTGTATAATATCCATGTTAAAATTTTGAATAAAGATAAAAAGGTAGGTTTTATCCCAAAACAGTCAGTGGCAGAAGGTGTTTACTTAGGTAATGCAATAGTAATAAACCGAGAAGGAATAGCACATTTAAAACTTTTTAACACTCGAAATGAATCTATAAATATACCAATCCTTAATGTTGAACTGGAAGATTTTGAAGAATTAAAAAATGAAACTCAAAAAAGAAACAATGAAAGTTCTTTAATTCAAGAGATACTTAACACTTTTACAAACGTCAATCAAACAGACAAAATTTTTAAAATCAAAGGAAGCAATAGAGTAGGAGAAATAAAAAAGTTACTTCGATTAGAACATTTAAATAAAGAAGAATTGGAACACGTTATGAAATTAATAAATAAATACTCTGATAGATTTCATATATCTGGAGAATATTTAGAAGCAACCGATCTCATTAAGAAAGAATTATCACTACAGATGACACACCTATTATAACAAAACAATATAGATTTCCACCTATTTACAAAGAAGAAATGACACGTCAGGTAAACGAATTATTAGAACAAGAAATTATTAAACCTTCTGATTCGCCATACAACATACCTATTTGGATAGTACCGAAAAAAGACGACTCTCAAGGACATAAAAAATGGCGGTTAGTTTTAGACTTTAGGAAATTAAACGAACGCACAGTAGGACAATTTTATCCTTTGCCAAATATAATCGATTTATTAGATCAATTATCAAACGCTCAATATTTTTCCGTTTTCGATTTAGCTTCCGGTTTTCACCAGATTAAAATGGATCCGAGAGACGCGCATAAAACAGCATTTTCAACCCCGTATGGTCATTATGAATTCGACAGAATGCCTTTTGGTTTAAAAAATTCGCCAAGTACTTTTCAAAAACTAATCGATCAAGTATTATTAGGTTTACAGGGAATCGTATTATTTGTTTATTTAGATGACGTAGTTATCTACGCAGACTCTTTAGAAGAACATGAAGAAAAATTTTCAAAATTTATGGAACGTTTACGAATCGCAAATTTAAAATTACAGCCTGATAAATGCGAATTTTTACGGTTGGAAGTATGTTATTTAGGACACATTATCGATAAAAGTGATAAAAAAAAAACACCGACCCGAAAAAAGTAGAGGCAGTGCAAAAATTTCCAGTTCCAAAAAATGTTAAAAATATAAAACAGTTCTTAGGGCTCGCCGGTTATTATAGAAGATTTATAGATCAATTTTCCAAGATTGCAAATCCTCTAAATGGACTTTTAAAAAAAGAGATACCTTTTTTTTGGACTGATAAACAAGAAACAGCATTTAATACTTTGAAAAATAAACTTTGTGAAGAACCGCTGTTGAAAAGACCAGATTTTTCTCAACCATTTATTTTAACGACAGATGCATCAGGTTTTGCAATAGGAGGCATATTATCACAGGGAAAAGTAGGCAAAGATCAACCAGTTTCATATACTTCGCGAACCTTAAGTGAAACAGAAAGAAAATACGACACGTATGAAAAAAAAGCATTAGCAATTATTTATAGCGTTCAACATTTTCGACCATACCTCTGTGGAAGAAAATTTACTTTAGTCACGGATCACAAACCTTTGGTTTGGTTCCAAAATTCAAAAGATCCATGCTCAAGGGTTACGAGATGGAAATTGAAATTGGCAGAGTACGATTTTAATGTCGTTTAAGCCCAAAGCACAACGAATACGGTTACGGGAGCAGGGCATGAGATAATAAAGGACATAGACTATTTTTGTCCTTTTCTGTCTCATGCTCTGGCCCCGTAACCGTATTTCTATCTGCTTAAAGCAGGTAAAACAAACGTCAATGCAGACGCTTTGTCCAGAAATTCAATAGACGAAAATCCTGAGGAAGATAATAACGAACAAAAATTATAAAATATAAATCGAGAAAATATTATTGAAATCGAAACAAATATTCAAGAAGATAATCAAGCATACACTCAAGGAAGTGTCCAAGGAAAAACTGAACAAGGTGTTCATCTTATAGAAGAAGAAATATCTCAAGATAGAGATTCAAGTACAAATTCGGAGCAATTAAAACTTTTCCAATCTTTGGTGAAATGTATTTTTAATAATAAAAAATTATTTTTAGAAAACAAATCGGAGATAGAAAAATTTCTCCACTCTTTGATATGCAAAAAGCAATTTATACTCGAGGACAATAATTCCTATTCTATTTCGGAGATAGGCAAAAATCTCCAATCAATTATAAAAATAATATTTCAGGAAAATGAATCCTACGAAAATTCGGAGAAAATACAATTTCTCGAATCAATTATGAAATCTTCATCAAATTCAGGTAATGAAATTCTATTTCAGGAAAATTATTCCTCTCTACATAAGGAGATAATTAATCTCTTTCTTTTATTTATAAAAATTTTATCAGATACAAGGAAACAAAATACATTGCCTAATGTCTGCAATGTCGTCACAAGACAACAAATGAAGAAGAAAGAAAGAATAAACAAAAATCAAGAAATTAAACAAATCGAAATCTTAGAAAAATCAAGTAATAATGAAGAAAAGAAGAAGAAACGAGGAAGGCCAAGGAAATGAATTCGCATTAATACCTCTCCTTTGAAGAAGAAAAGAGGTAGACCGAAAAAATTACTGTTAAATAAGGAAGGTAATAAACAAATTCAAAAGAAAAAGAAATTCTATAATGAAGTCTATTCTGACGAAGATATGTCCGATCCTGAATACATGAATCAAAAAACTCAAGAAGAAAAAGAAGGAAATAAAAAACAAATTCAAAAGAAAAAAAAAGGGATAAAGAAGTCTATTCTGACGAGGTTATGCAAGATTCAGGTAATAAAAAACAAAATTGTCAAAAAGAAGAAATTGATCTTGGTTATGAAAATACAGATTTGGAATCATCTGAAGAAGAAATTACATTCGAAGAAAATAAAAATTGTACAAATCTCAATCTCAAGAAAGAAAAATATATTATTGATTGTAGGGACCAATTACCAATGCGTAAAGATAATTTCGCATATTTTATTTCAGTAGATGGAGAACCAAGAGATAACGGCTCCCGATCTAAAGATCGGGAAACGAGAAAAATTACCTAATTTTGGTAAACTTCAATTGGGTATAGCTGAAAAAATAAAAAAAGGCATGTCTCAAATTAATAATGTAAATTGGAAAGAAATTTTATCAAAATTTAAATCTATTTTTGAAAACTCGGTTGTGAAAATAATAATATGTAACGGAATCACCAATTATCCAACTAAAGAACAATACATGCAGTTAATAGAAGAAGCACATTCTAGCACAGTCGGAGGACATAAAGGTGTAACAAAAACATATAGTAGAATACGTCAAAATTATTATTGGGAAAATATGAAACTTAATATTCAAAAATACATACAAAACTGTTTACAATGCCAATTAAAGAAATTGTCATGTGTAAAAACAAAAGATCCGATGATTATAACGGACACACCAGGTACAGCGTTTGAAAAAATTGCAATGGACATCGTTGGTCCACTTCCAAAAACTCAAGCAGGTAATGAATATATATTAACAATCCAGTATAATCTTAATAAATATTCGTTAGCAATAGCACTTCCAAACCATCAAGCTAGTACAATAGCTGATGCATTCATTAAAAAGTTTATTTGTATTTACGGCTCACCTAAAGGTGTTTTGACGGATCAAGGGACGGATTTTTTGAGTAATTTAATGAGACGTTTAGCCAAAAGATTTAGAATTCGACATTTCAAAACAACCGCATTTCATCCACAATCTAACGGATCACTTGAAAGATCACACCATGTCCTAGGGGAGTATTTAGAACAGTTCATTAATAAAAATGAAGAATGGGACGATTGGTTAGAACTTGCTATGTTTTCTTACAATACAAGTGTACACGAAGGTACCAAATGTACACCGTACGAATTAATATTTGGAAAATTGGCACGGTTACCATTTAGTGATCCACCACTAGAACATGAAAAATTAGAGACTTATGATCAATATTTAACTGATTTCATAACAAGATTACATGAAATGAGAAATATTGCAAAAGAAAATCTAATATCCGCGAAAGAAAAATCAAATATTTATTATGATAAAAAATGTAGTCCACAAGATTTTAAAGTAGGGGATGAAGTTTTCTTACTACAAGGGGGAAAAATTCACAAATTTGCAAATCAATACTCAGGACCACACAAAGTATTAGAAATTTTAAATAAGGGGAATATTAAAATACAAATTAAAAGCAAACAAAAAGTAGTACATATAAATAGATTAAAATTATCACGCATTTCACAAGGAAAATAAAAGCAAACCATAATGTCTGTTCCCAGATGACGACAACTGAAATAAGGAAACTCTAACAACTGTTTTCACTACTTTCGGGAATAAGTACAATTCATGCTATCATAGGATATGATTGTGGATCAACGGAACTGAACATCACGACACTATCATTACTTAATGTTGGTGAATGCGACATAAAAAGGAAGCCGGTAAAAAGCGATCAAACTTACATTCAATTAATTCAGCTGAGTGGATTTGCAACAACCAAAGTTATTCAATGCAAAATAGAATTTAGACGTGCTATCGAAGATTGCGGTATGCATTCACATTCGTCACCTGTCTCTCAAGGTCAAGGAGAGTACATTAAGGACGTAGCTTATAATGTATGTAAATCTATGCATCTTACAGGAAATTATAAACCAAATGAGAATGCAAATATCGACGGTTTAAAAGTAAATGCAACAAATTATCGTACAATAACCTTAGCAGGATCATTAAGTTTTGACGCTAAATGCAAAGGAACTACATACACTGATGCTTATGGTAGTTGGAGTGATGTAGTAGTACAAGCATCATACAAAATCACATTACAGGAATATTACGCAACAATTAATTTAGACACAAATAAAATCCATTTACAATCGGGTACTGTTTGCGCGCATCTGAAGGATCGTGTATAGACCGGGAAAATGGAAACACGTTTTGGAACGCACTACCGGATGACGTATGCAGTATGAAGAAATATGAAGTTCTTTATGAAGGTTTAGCAAATAAAACAACTGAAGGAGATAAAAAAGATTTCGAAAATATTTACTCTTTAGAAACACAAGATATAACATTCGCTTTAGCAGAAAAAGCGAGAGAAATAATTTGTGGTTATAATTACGTAAAAACAGAACATCCTAAATTAATTATTTTAGAAACAAGACCAGGAGGATCACCTTTACAAAATAAAAAACCTTTAGTGCAAAATATGGATATGTTCTCATATATAAATTCAAAATTTATTTATGTTGAACGTCACATAAGAAAAGAAATATATGAACTTTTCTACGATGTTTTAACCAGACGTTGTTTAATGAAACAAAACATATTTAAAAATGCATTAATTCTTGCCACTCAGGCACCAGACGAATTTGCTTATCACGTAATGAAAAAACCGGGGTGCATGTCAATCCTAGCCGGTGAAGTTATACATTTAGTAAAATGTTTACCAGTAGAAGTAAAATTTAGACAGACACCCGAATGTTACATGCAACTACCTGTTAGCAGAGAAAATAAAACTTATTTTTTAACACCTATTACTCATGTTCTAACAACAGTGGGTACTCCAATAGAATGTAATTCATTTCTACCAGCAATGTTTATGGTGGGTAATTCATGGTTCCAAATGCTACCAAATCTAGTACCAGCAGTCGAACCAGAAATAATGAAACCAGAAACAAAAGAGACATGGGAATACAGGAACCCTGCTAACCTTGCTACTAGCGGGCTATATTCGTCAAAAGATTTAGAAAAATTGCGAAATCACATTATGTTACCAGCCGAAAAACCCATAATTTTAAGTACCTTAGCACGAGGAATGTTAGGTCAAAATATCCCTAACCGTTGATTTGGATTTTCAAATATTTTAGACGAAAAAACAATTGATAAAATAGCAAATTCTGTATGGGTTAAAATTTGGACAACATTTACCAATTTTGGGTCTGTAAGCGCAGGGTTTATTGGAATATTAATATTATTAAAAAGTATAAAATTTATAGCAGATACATTTTTCCACGGATACGCATTATACAATGTTTTTGGATGGTCACTCCATCTTTTGGGTGCAATCTGGGATTCTGTGATTAATGTCTTATTACATCTAGGTACAAGAAATTCATCAACTACTGAAATTACGAATTACTCTGCAACAAACAATCAAGAAGACGAGGAACCCTCTACATCTTTGGAAGGAAACCAAACACTACTGAAAACAGAAGGTAACATAAAAAAAGAAGAAGTGATACAATTATATCCTCAGCTAGATCCTGTCGAAAAAACTTGTCAACCAAACACTTTCCATTTATAAAAATGCAAAGCACAAAAGTCGTCAAATTTTTAGATATATTAAATGATTTACTTATAGAGAATAAAAGAAAAGAAATTTCTATTAAAACTACATATCAATCTTTAACAGACGGAATCAATCAACCACATTTTATAACCAAGATTGAATATGAAAATTATATAATTTGTAGTACAAGCAACTATTCATTATTATCTGAAAAAAATGCAGCAAATCAATTAGTAGAAATTTTAACTGAAAAAGACTCATTATTAAACAAAGTAACAACCACATTCAAAATTCGAGCAATCCAAAAATTAAATCAGTATTGTAACAAAACCCATCTGGAATTACCTAAATTTGCTATTCTAAAAACAAATACATCACCTAGAATTGTAAATTGGATTGTAATCTGTACTGTAGGTAAAGTAAAAAAGTCAGCATTATCTGCAAGTACCATGTCTGCAAGAGCAATCGCAGCATTAAAAACTTTAGCAACCTTACATAATATCGATAAATATGAAAATTCATTAGAAAACTCAATAAGCAATGCTTTCGAGAATTTAACTATTGAAGAAAGAAACACACAATTTACAACAAACAATAACGCTCGTGAAACATTACCAACATGTTCCCAATCTAATCCTATAACTGAGAGAAAAAGTTATAAAAAATGTCAATATTGCGGACAACGCAAACACAACACCTATCATAACATTTAAATTTTTTTTTGTAACAAATTTACTAATGCTAAATTCTGTTTTAGGAAATGGATCGTAAAATAAAAGCAATCTTTTTGATTTGCACTATTTTAATAGCAGCAGGAGAAACATCACGATTTGAACCAAAGGACATAAAATTTTTTAATTCACCAGGATTATATTTTGAACCATTAAGGGTCATACAATTCCCATTCGAAACCACAAAATTCATTTTCCACATCAATCATCAATCTCTTTTTAAACAATTAGAAGAAATCGATGAGACCTTTGAAAAAATAAATGCAACCTGTATAGAGACCAGTTACTGTAATAAACACCAGTGGCGTACCGAGCATTGTTGGCGCCCGGGGCAAAAGGAAATTTTTGCCGCCCCTTATTGAAAATTATTTCATCGATTTGCAGCCCCCAAATGCATTGGGCTCGAGGTTTGCGTCCGGGGCAACTGCCCCCTCTGACCCCCTCTAGATACGCTACTGATAAACACAGTCATTTATATAAAGCCAAAAACAAAGAAATTAAAAAAGAAATTGCAACTAGTAAAGAACTAATACAAATCACAACAAAACAAACAATCGATAATGATATTTTAAAGTTTATTAACGAAAAAGAAACAGTAAGCAACAGAACTCTTAAAACAGCAGATAGTAAAACATACATAACACAAATCTTATTTAAAAATTTTCAAGTAAAATCAACCTACTCAACAGATTATGAACAAGTAATGAATTTCCAAGAAAGCATTTCTACTTACATTTCTAACCTAAAATCTTTCAAAGAAGCTCTAGTTTCATCTTTCAACAATTTATGGCATCCACTTATACCGGTAACCAAAAATTTATTGTCTCTAAACATAAATATTCAAAATGTTTCCAGTCTTTTACAAATCCAATGTTTAAGATCTAAAAACAACATTTTCTTTATATATCATTTACCCAGAAACGTGTCTGAGAAATATCAAATATTCAAAATCTATTCATTTCCAGTTTTTTACAAATCAACTGCAATATATATCAAAAGTAATTATAATTACATAGGTCTATCAAGTAATAATAGAATAGTACATTGTGTGACTAGTGGTGAAAGAGAGTGATTTCTCGAGAGTGAAGTTTGCTGCTCGAGCGTAGCGAGAGCAGTATTCACTTGAGAGAAATTATCCTTTTACCACGTGTTACACACGAGATTTTCTCTAACAAATTGCGGAATGCGTTTCCGAATATACTTTTATAATTTAAACTAATTGGGAAGAGTTGAATGTATTATTAAATAGGTTATGCGTAACTTCAATGACAATAACAGATGCGGAATAGTGCTTTATGAAAAATCCGCAAGCGGAATAGTGTTTATGAGAATTACGCATGCGGAATAGTGTTCTATGATAACGCTTGTGTAATAGTGTTTTATGACACTTATGCGATCGAAATAATGTTTTATGGAAATTCCTTATGCGGAATTACCCTAAAACAGTAAATTCGGCATTTTATTCCACATGCGGAATTATTATAAGACAATATTCCGCCTGCGCAATTATAATGCGGAATTCCGCATTCCGCATTTTATTCCGCATGCGGAATTCCGTATTCTGCATTTTACTCCCATTGCGTAATTATCTAAAACAGTATTCCGCATGTGCAATTATTATGCGGAATTATCATAAAACATTATTCCGCCTGCTGAATTTCCATAAAACATTATTCCGCACGCGAAATTTTCATAAAACACTATTCCGCATGTGAAATTTTCATAAAGCACTATTCAGTATGCGGAATTTTCATAAAACACAATTTCGCATGCTTAATTATTATAAAACACTAGTGATGGGCCTACTCTTCTAAGCGGCTAGTTTTTTCCGTAATTTACTTTCGCCACTGTTTTTAAGAGTTGTGAAAAGTATCACTTTCGACACACTTTTTAACTTAGAAACTTGCAGTTTCAGAGCTGGTGTTGGAGAAAATACTTTTTGCAATCAAATGTTGAAAACAAATACATGCCAAATATAAAATACACAGAATTTAACCCAAGCTGCGAATCACAATTTTTAATAAATGGAACGCAATATAATTGCAACTTATTCGTTAATTTTGCAAATTATCCGAGATTAACCCCCCTGTTAATGCATAATGCATGTTTGTATTCTTTTGCCAATCTAGAACAAATAGACTAACATTGCTTACATAAAAGAAGATTTTCAAATATTGTTAGGAATTCAGGAATTCTAGAATTACCATTAGACTGATCAATACACTACAATAATGAGATATTACCTATAGACATTTATGATATATCAAAACTGCCTTTACTAACACCAATTGAAATCTCTAAACAATTTCTCGAAATACCAAATGTCAATTTGACAAAAATTTCTAAAACTTACAAAAATGACATTCCATTCTTCATCCTCCAGGAGGAAACCAGGGCACTTAATTCAAAAATTATAAAAGAAAATTATGAAATTTATTTTTATGCCATCCTGGTAACAGCAATAATATTAAATTTTATCGTTGTACTTATTTTTTATAATAACTTAAAAAAAGGCCTTCGTTTAATACAGTCAGCTAGAATACTGCAAAGTTATATTAAAAATGAAATTTGTCTAGAAACACCTACAAAAAGAAAAAATGAAAGGCAAGTATAAAACTCAACCTTATTTTAGGTTGTTTTATAGACTGAAATTTATATTATTAAAAAAAAATAATAAATAATAATTAAATACAATAAAATAAAACACAATAATTGGTATTAGGACTATATTTTATCTATATACAAACATCATGAATACATTTTTTTCCTAATTCTGTCAAAAAAAAAAACAAACAAACAAACAAACAAAAATTTTCTCTTATTTTTTTTTCTCTCTCTTTCTTCTACCTTCTTTTTTAACACCTATATAAAGGTACATACGAAAATTACAACGCGTAATCAACGATTCATAAAAAAAATACAAAACAAAACACATAAAAACCTATGGTACAACTTTCACTTTCTTTTCTTTATCCCTTTGTTCTTATCTTCAAATTGGACTAATCTCGAAAATACTGAAAACATACAATAATATTAATAAACCCCAAAGCAAATAAAAAAGGGGATTACTTTTGTTATTTTTTGTTTCACACAGTTACTTACTCGTTTAATGCGCATGTCCTTTATTTCCCATTTTACGAATCCTATTTGAAATGGTATATTGTAGGGATCTGTCGAATACATTAAGTGAGCTTTTAAATGACAAATACCCTTAGATTTTGGAAAAAAAATTTCGGCTTCCCACTCGAAAGGTAAAATATAGGAAAACCCAAACACAATTTCTGTTATCCTAGTCTCCATCCAAGTGAATTTTTTTCTTGTTACATTGGAAAACCAATCATTATAATCACAAACCTGTAAATAAAAAAAAATGCAACTTTTTTTTCCCCTCTCTTTCTTTCAAAAAAAAAAAATTTTTTTTTGGGTAGTTGTTTTGGTTGTTTACCAATTATATATATATATGTATATATATATCAAAAAGGATCAGAAATATCGATTTTAAATATTAAAAGCAAAATAGTACTAACATTAACAAAACATAGTTAAATGATAATCTTAAGAAAAAATTAACGTTCTGCTTATTACTTACTCGAACAATACGGCCCTCAATAAACTTTAATTTTCTATTAAAAAGAACGAATTCTTTTCCAGTGGATAATGCGAATCTAAGCGTATCTTTATAAATACGGCCAAAATTTGACACCTTCGCAAAAAAATCAAAAGGCAAAACATAAATTTTACCATCAAGGCGTAAAGTAGGTGCAATCATTGCCACCCTCAAATTACCATGCCATGTGATGCTCTCACGATCCACCTAAAATTAAAAACCTAAAATCGGTAAAAGCGACCAGAAAATAAGCCCAAAATAGGTACCCAGTTGAAAATTCCTACGTAGGATCCCACGTAGGATCCTACGTGGTATCCTTTATAGTATCCCATATAGTATCCCATATAGTATCCCACATGGTTTCCCATAAAGGATCCTTAGAACAAGGGAACTTGTATACGATCCTTATGGGATACTGTACCAAGATCCTCCGTGGGATTCTATTCTATAGGATCCTATGTGGGAACCTTGACAGGATCCTATCGCCAAATTTTTGTTGTTGAAATTATCAGGATATGGGATCCCACGTGTGTACCTATATAGGATCCTACATATAAATCAGGTAATTTATTAGGTAGGGTTCCCTTATGGGATCCCATGTATGTTCCCATACAGGATCCTACACATCGCAAAGGTTAGCAGGTGGGGTTCCTTTACAGGATCCTTCATGCGCCAGAGGTTAGCAGGTGGGGTTCCCGTGTGGGATCCCATATATGTTCATGTACAGGATCCTTCATGTCCCAGAGGTTTACAGAAGGGGTTCCCGTGTGGGATCCCATATATGTTCATGTACAGGATCCTTCATGTCCCAGAGGTTTAGAAGGTGGGGTTCCTGTACGGGATCCTATATGTGTTCCTATACAGGATCCTACACAGTATAGAGGTCAGCAGGTGGGGTTCCCGTACGAGATCTTACGTGTGTTCCTGTACAGGATCCTTCATGTCCCAGAGGTTAGCAGGTAGGGTTCCCGTACGGGATCCTACGTGTGATCCTGAACAGGATCCTTCATGTTCTAGAGGTTAGCAGGTAGGGTTCCCGTACGAGATCCTACGTGTGTTCCTGTACAGGATCCTTCATGTTTCAGAGGTTAGCAGGTGGGGTTCCCGTACGAGATCCTACGTGTGTTCCTGTACAGGATCCTTCATGTTCCAGAGGTTAGCAGGTAGGGTTCCCGTACGTGATCTCACGTGTGTTTCTATACACGATTCTACAAAGCCTACATGTTAGAAGGTCAGGTTCCTGTATAGGATCTCACGTGTGTTCCTGTACGGGATCCTGCTCGTACCAGAGGTTAGCAGGTGGTGTTCCCTTACGGGGTCTTATTAAAGTCATATATCTATATGACGCGGCGTATATTGCCATGTGAGGAGTTGTATCCTCACTAATTTCCTGGTCTGCGTGGACTCACTCTTCTTATAATCTTTACGCCTTGAGTTAACAGTGACAGACACTGATAATAGCACTGCCATGCGGCGAGTATATTAACTAAACAATGGGTTCTTATATGGGATCCTTTATGATTTCCTATGTGGCAAAAAGACGCTTTTAGCCCTTAAATGACTTATAGGAAATCATAAAGGATCCCATATAAGAACCCATTGTTTAGTTAATATACTCGCCGCATGGCAGTGCTATTATCAGTGTCTCTTTCTGTTAACTTAAGGCGTAAAGATTATAAGAAGAGTGAGTCCACGCAGACCAGGAAATTAGTGAGGATACAACTCCTCACATGTCAATATACGCCGCGTCATATAGATATATGACTTTAATAAGATCCCGTAAGGGAACACTACCTGCTAACCTCTGGTACGAGCAGGATCCCGTACAGGAACACACGTGAGATCCCATACAGGAACCTCACCTGCTAACACCTAGGCTTTGTAGGATCGTGTATAGAAACACACGTGAGATCACGTACGGGAACCCTACCTGCTAACCTCTGGAACATGAAGGATACTCTACAGGAACACACGTAGGATCTCGTACGGGAACCCCACCTGCTAACCTCTGGAACATGAAGGATCCTGTACAGGAACACACGTAGGATCCCGTACGGGAACCCTACCTGCTAACCTCTGGGACGTGAAGGATCCTGTACAGGAACTCACGTAGGATCTCGTACGGGAACCCTACCTGCTAACCTCTGGAGCATGAAGGATCCTGTACAGGAACACACGTAGGATCCCGTACGGGAACCCTACCTGCTAACCTCTGGGACATGAAGGATCCTGTACAGGAACACACGTAGGATCCCGTACAGGAACCCCACCTTCTAAACCTCTGGGACATGAAGGATCCTGTACATGAACATATATGGGATCCCACACGGGAACCCCACCTGCTAACCTCTGGCACATGAAGGATCCTGTAAAGGAACCCCACCTGCTAACCTTTGCGATGTGTAGGATCCTGTATGGGAACACACATGGGATCCCATAAGGGAACCCTACCTGATAAGTTACCTGATTTATATGTAGGATCCTATATAGGTACACACGTGGGATCCCATATCCTGATAATTTCAACAACAAAAATTTGGCGATAGGATCCTGTCAAGGTTCCCATATAGGATCCTATAGTATAGGATCCCACGGAGGATCTTGGTACAGTATCCCTTAAGGATCGTATACAAGTTCCCTTGTTCTAAGGATCCTTTATGGGAAACCATGTGGGATACTATATGGGATACTATAAAGGATACCACGTAGGATCCTACGTGGGATCCTACGTAGGAATTTTTAACTGGGTAGCTTCTTTAAAAGAAAATGCGAATATTCCAGTGCATTTAAGATTTTGCCAAATATCCACACCAATAAGTGTTAGTACCAATCGCTTATAAACGGACTGAGAACTGGTCTCAGAAGATAATTGACAATTAGCCGTATTTGTAGAAATATAGTCGATCTGGATATCGTTGCCTTCAGTCAATTCACTGTTTTTATTTACATCCATTAATAACAGCGCAGCACTGTTAATTTCAATCACATTTCGAAGTTCTCTATTTACATTTAAATCAATGAATGATCGCGCATCACTAATATCTTCATTTACATTTTTTAACTTACAACCCACAGTTAAATTTAGTGGCAGCAATGTATCACCAATTTCAAACTTACTAGTGTTATTTAACTCCGTTAATAAAAATGCACTATTTAAATCTGGTAAAGACACATTATCCACCGAATTTTTTAAACTAGCTTCAATTTGCTGAAGTTGATAGTTAACATCAACACCTAAAACTTCCTCATGCTTTTCAAATTCCATTGCATCTTTTAATATTTTGCTAAATACAACGTGATTCTCCATAGTAAAAAAAAAAAAAAGAAAAAAGAAGGAACTTCTTAACTAGTCAAGAGTAAAATAGATTATGAAGAATCGAAGAAACAGACTTACCTTTGGAAACAAGATAAAAACACCCCTCCTACAAGGATCTCCATATCCCCAAAATTTTATCCCCCAATTTGAGTATTCCAAGTAATTATAAAACATTTGGGTCAAAATTTCTCAAAAAAATCAATGTTGGTCTCGGGTCTTTCGATTTCTATGAAACTTGGTGAAAATGTAGTATTATATGACAGAAGTTTTGCACAAAAATATTTTCTGAAAATTTTCAAAATTGTGGTTTTTACAGGGTGTCAAAATTTTAAGTACCGTTTTTTTCAAAAACGAATATCTTTGTGGCGTTTTAATCAATTTTGTTCATATTTATGGTGTTTATAAATAATATACCAACACTTTGAATGTAATATAAGACCAAAATTTTTTTTCAAAATTTGCCCCGAAAAAAGTCAAAAAAATTTTTGATTTCATTTTTTTTATCAAAAGCACCCTTACGATTTCTTTTTAATAACGATATTTCGTTTCCTTATTTTTTCCTGAGTTGATTAAAAAAAAAAAAGTTCTGGAGACTTTAAAAACAACCGAGATATTGGATTTTTTGTGTGACGCGGACTACGTTCTCTGAATTCAGGCAAGCTTAACGCCGGGACACGGACGCATTTTTTCAATCATTTTCATCGTTAATTATTTTTATTATTCGGCATGTAAAAGGTTCTCAGAATAACATTTTCTTACGTACTTTTCATCGCTCTTTCATAATCTGTCATCAAAATTGCAAAAAAATAAAATTCCAAAAAGCTATGACCACTTTTTTAGAAAAAAATGCAAATTTTTGACAATTTTGATTCAAAATTATTTTTTTCTACGTAACCAGTGATCAGAAAATTTCTGCACCTAAAAATATCGCGTCCACAATATTCAAGCTTCAAAAGAATGGACCATACATTTAAAAATGTCAAGATCGCGGATCCAAAATGGTGATTCTTAATTCTCTTTTTATCTGTATGAAAATGAATACCTAAATGTTTTTTGGGTCGCTGATTGTGAATCTAAAGTCGGATTTCAAAAATTCAAAATGGCGGATCCAATATGGCGGTCGATATTTTTTAAATTGATCGGATTTATTTAAAATTTGCTGCTGGGTGGTTTTTGGGGTCGCTGATTGTGAATTTAAAGTCAGTTTTAGTTACTTCATTGAAAAAAGGAATTCCAATATAATTTCCGATTTAATTGCACGAAGTTCATTTTTATTTGACAGCATTACATATTTCTTTTACATTTCCTTGACAACAAAGTAATTATAATATGTCTATGCATATTATATACTAATACTTTCTTTGACAACGGTTATAATATTTTTGCAGTATCTGTGGGTTCCATTTTCTTTCGCAACTGCATTGATTTGTTCTTCTGGCAAATATTATTTATTTATCATCTATTGAGCATTAGCACTGAGGTGTAACGCCATTCGCAACAGTGATTATAATATGTCTATCTATATCATAAACTTGTACTCTCTTTGACAACACTCATAATGTCGAATTTGTTAAATCTAACTTCAGATTCGTAATCAGCGACCCCAAAAAAACCACGGGTAGCATGTTTGAAATAAATCCAATCAATTTAAAAAATATCGACCGCTAAATCCGACTTTAGATTCACAATCAGCGACCCAAAAAACATTTAGGTACTCATTTTCATACAGATAAAGAGAGAATTAAGAATCACCATTTTGGATCCGCGATCTTGACATTTTTAAATGTATGGTCCATTCTTTTGAAGCTTGAATATTGTGGATGCGATATTTTTAGGTGCAGAAATTTTCTGATCACTGGTTACGCAGAAAAAAATAATTTTGAATCAAAATTGTCAAAAATTTGGATTTTTTTCTAAAAAAGTGGTCATAGCTTTTTGGAATTTTATTTTTTTGCAATTTTGATGACAGATTATGAAAGAGCGATGAAAAGTACGTAAGAAAATGTTATTCTGAGAACCTTTTACATGCCGAATAATAAAAATAATTAACGATGAAAATGATTGAAAAAATGCGTCCGTGTCCCGGCGTTAAGCTTGCCTGAATTCAGAGAACGTAGGCCGCGTCACAAAAAGTCCAATATCTCAGTTGTTTTTAAAGTCTCCAGAACTTTTTTTCTTTTAATCAACTCAGGAAAAAATAAGGAAACGAAATATCGTTATTAAAAAGAAATCGTAAGGGTGCTTTTGATAAAAAAAATGAAATCAAAAATTTTTTTTACTTTTTTCGGGGCAAATTTTGAAAAAAAATTTTGGTCTTATATTACATTCAAAGTGTTGGTATAATATTTATAAACACCATAAATATGAACAAAATTGATTAAAACGCCACAAAGATATTCGTTTTTGAAAAAAACGGTACTTAAAATTTTGACACCCTGTAAAAACCACAATTTTGAAAATTTTCAAAAAATATTTTTGTGCAAAACTTCTGTCATATAATACTACATTTTCACCAAGTTTTATAGAAATCGAAAGACCCGAGACCAACATTGGTTTTTTTGAGAAATTTTGACCCATTTCTTGTAGTACATATTCAAACCTTAATATATATATATATATATAATTCTTATATTTTTTAGAAAAATCCAAAGATAAGAAGTTGAATTAATTCACATAAAAACAATGGTAAATAGATGTTCTCCTCAAATTTAATTTCATTTAAAACACAATGTTTAAAATAAGAAAATGTCTTCGCGGAAATCATAGGAGCACTATTTATTTGATTAGCAATATTAATATTCAAATATATGAATTATTTATTATAATCTGAGAAATCAATTGATAGATCAATTATAATCAGTAAAAAAAAAAAAAAAGTATATATATACAAGGAATAAAATAAATAATAAATGAGAAGAAAAATAATAATAATAATATACAAACAATGTTGGTTTTATGAATTGAATGTATAGAGGTCATGGATCTTATAAAGTAAGAATGATTGTTAAGTTAAAGAGCAAAACTATATTTAAACACAAGCAAAATTAAATAAAACACAGATACATGTTAGAACATGGCGTTCGCACATAAAACTGAAGTACAAGGCGGGAGAGTCACTCAAGCGTTCACTTCTAAATAGATCACGTGGGCCAACACAATCCCCACCACCTGCTAACTGTAAAGCGCGCGGGTGATTTAAACACAAAATGTTTCAACACTTCCCCTCAAACGCGCGTAATGATTTGAAATTCACAAGACACTTAGACCCATACGATTAAGATAGTCCAGATGTTTAGGACCCCCTAGTCCTTATATTAAAATATCAGCCATCATTTCACTGGTTGGAAGATATCCAAGTTTGATGATTCCCTCCTTCAAGATGTCGCGCACGAAATGATGTCGAATATCAATATGTTTGGTTCGGGCTTGGAATACTGCATTCTGTGCTAGTTTAGATTTCTTCCAAGAACCTTCGCAAATGAACTGCTTCCTTCACACCTTCGGTCAAAGCCATATACTCAGCCTCCGTGCTTGAGAGAGCAACCGTACGCTGCTTTTTAGACTCCCAGCTGATTGCAGCTCCCGCGAAAGTGAAGACATAACCTGTATATGAACGACGATCGTTGATACAGGCACCCCAATCAGCATCAATAAATCCTTGGAGTTCGATTCCTGTCTTCTTAAAAACTATTCCATATTCCAAAGTTCCTTTTAAATACCTCAGAATTCTCTTGGCGGCGATCCAATGCTCCCTGGCATAGCACGAGTTATATTGACTTATTGTTAGAGAATTAACTGTAAATGCAATATCGGGTCGTGTTCCGATAGCAAGGTACATTAATGATCCGATCAGCTCTCTAAAAGGAAGTTTGTCATCCTCTGCGTTGCGAGACTCTGGATTTTTCAGTTTCATGCTTGTATCCAGGGGTGATGAAACTGGTTTGCAATTTTCCATTCCGAATTTACACAGAATGCTTTCTGCATAACGAACCTGAGAAAGTCGAATTTCATTATTATTTTTATTGAATTCAATTCCCAAGCAATGTTGAATTTCGCCTAAATCTTTCACTTTAAATTCAAGTCCGAGTTTTCTTGTAATTTCTTCAATCCACTTCCGATTTTTAGAAATCAAAATAACATCGTCCACGTGGGTTCCCACTATCAATATTTCAGAATCACGTTTTGCGACATAAACACAAGAGTCTGCATTCAAAGGTTTCATTCCCAACTTACGAAATTCCTTGTCAAATTTTTCGTGCCACTGTCTGCCCGCTTGTCGCAAACCGTATAGTCCTTTCTTCAATAAACATACTTTTTTCCTCTTCTAAGATTGTTCAGCTCGTTGACAATCTTCTCACGTAGGCAGTTATCAGACTGATCCCCATCCTGTTTAATCTTTTCGATCATTCGAAGTAAAATATCTTCATGCATGTCCGGTAAATCCATAAAAACTTCTTCATCGATTGTTCCATTCAAGTACGCAGTGGTGATGTCTAATTGGTGGATTGTCATGTCATTTTCAATAGCAAAAGCTGTCAATATTCTAAAGGAACTCAAGCGAGCGACCGGAGCAAAGGTTTCATGGAAATCGATCCCTGGACGCTGCGAAAATCCCTTAGCCACGAGCCGTGCCTTTCGCCTTTCCAATTTTCCATCCGGTCCGAACTTGTTCCTGAGCACTATTCGACAACCAATGATATTCATACCCTGAGGACGATCGACGAGTTCCCAGGTGTTATTGGTGATCAAAGATCGAAATTCATCTTTAATGGCGAGCTTCCAATCTTCGGCATCCTTGCCCGAAAGTGCTTCTTTAATAGAAATTTCTGCCATTCCAGCGGTCTCTTCTTCATTTGACAGCTGATAGATTTTCTTCGGTCTGCCTACGTTTCCTGTTCGAAGAATTCGTGGTCTTCCGCGACCTCGTCTTGATTGAGAAATTTCTGCGGAGGGTTGATGACTTTCTTCGCTCTCAGAAGTTGATCCTTCTTCAAATTCTTCTTCAGATGAAACCGAGGATGTTGAATTTTGTTCTACATCAGCGCTTGGCCGTTCTGAGTTACTGAAATGATATTCTGTCTCGAATTCCTTTACTTTATTGGTGATTTTGTCTCTTTGAATTTTTCTTTGAATGTCATCCGAGATAAAATCTTCGTAATCATTTGACTCTTCAAATTCATCTAAGAATTTAACATCACGAGCCGTAATTATTTTTCGCTTCTCTGGAATCCAGAATCTGTAGGCCTTCGATGTTTCTGATTATCCAACGAACGTACATTCCGTAAATCGGGGTTCGAACTTCCCCTTGGTCGGATCTTTGTTTAGCACGTACGCCTTACTTCCAAAAATTTTGAAGTACGAAATGTTAGGTCTTGATCCAAATAAAACTTCGGATGGTGTGTTCCCGTTTACACTTCGTGATGGGCTTCTGTTTCTGATGTGGTTTGCTGTAGCGATAGCTTATCCCCAAAACGACGGAGGTAATTTTGATTCCATCAGCATACATCTGGCCATCTCTACCAGAGTTCGATTTCGCCTTTCGGCAACACCATTTTGCTCCGGTGTATGTGGGACAGTCAACCTTCGTTTTATTCCACATTGATCAAGGAAATTATTAAATTCATTGTTACAGTATTCCGTTCCATTGTCAGACTGCACACATTTGATTGACGAGTTAAATTGATTTTCCATGAGAGATTTGTACTGTTTGAAGACTTCCAGTACATCCGATTTTTCCCTGATGAATCGTACCTCGCACCACCTTGTGCAATCATCGATGAAAATAACTAAATACTTTGATTTCCCCAGGGATTCCGTCCTCATCGGCCCACACACATCAGTATGAATAATTTCCAAAGGTTTGCTTGATCGTTCAGAGTTCTTGGGAAAAGGAAGTTTTGTAAATTTACCTTCTAAGCAAATCTTGCACGTTGGTAGACTCATGTTTCCTTCCATTCGCTCTTTTATCCATGATTTTTCGTTCATCATCTTCTTCAAATTCCGTTCGATTAAATGGCCAAAACGCTTATGCCAAATTTCCAAGCTAGATTCCTTTTTATTCATTGTCACTAATGCGGATTGTTCTACATTTTCTTGGACGTAATACAGATTTCCAACTCTTTTTGCACACTACTTGGTTTCACCTTTGACGTTTTGTACAAAAGCACCTTCACGTGTAAAAAAGACGTTGTGTCCACTATCAGTTATTTTGCATACTGATAACAAATTTGATCGCAAGTCTGGTACATATAATGTATTTTCTAAAGTTAACACTTTTTGAGTTTCACTGTCCAAAATATTCACTTTCACAGTTCCTTTCGCGTGTATTTTAGTTGAATCACAGTTCGCGAGATTTAACGATTCACCTTCGAGCACTGATAACTTTTTAAATTTTTGTTCATCCTTGCACATGTTCGAAGTGCACCCACTGTCTAAGCACCACTTATTATCACTTTGAAATTTGTTCACTTTTAACGCGTGTTGATGTGCTTGTTCTTCAGAATTGTCAAAGTGGCAGATTTCTTCAACATGTCCCGCTTTTTCAGTTGTAAATTTCCGCTTCTCAAGGCAATCTACTGCCTTGTGTCCGAACTTTCTACATTTGTGGCATTGGAATTTGAAAACCTTTTGAGACGTGTTTTTTTCTCCGTGATTCTCGTGCCTTAAAGTTCCGGGTCTCCCTTGATATTGATATTTCGGTTTCCCATTGTTTACCAAAATAACATTTTCAACACTTTCGCGGATTATACAGTTTCGAGCATCTGCTTCCTCGATAATCTTTATTTTTAACACTTCTGGGCTAGGAAGTTGGTCGCGAGATTCAATGGCGATACGAAAATTTTCATATGACGTAGGCAAGCTATACAGTAGGAGAATTGCCAGCAGATCTTCGTTAATTTCAATGTTCATTTCCTGCAACTTGTCGACTGTGTCAAAAAATCTGGCCACGTGGTCGCGGATATCGTCATTTTTCAGCATTCTGTGCAATATTAATTGCTTGAGAAGTGTGGCTTTTCTTGCTGGACCTTTAGACCGGTAAATGGATTCCAGCTTAAGCCAAATTTCTCGCGACGTATTACATCCCTTAATTTGTTTAATTTCCGAGGGACAAATTGATAAAACCAAATCAGATTGTGCCTTGAGGTCGGCTTCTTCCCACGCCATTTTTTCTTCATTGGTGGCAGCTTCTGGTGGTCGAGTAGTTGTGCCGTTTACGTACTTCCAAGTCTCATTTCGAATTAACAGAAATTTCATCTGTACTTTCCATGTATCATAATTATCTTTACTTAGAGCTTCCAAACGAAACGAGTGCGTTGTAGCTATTGTTAGAAAATTTTCACAAGACCGACGCGACGCTTCCTCTCGAGAACTTTACGCGAACTTATTTCACTTTTCACGAATCAATTCAATCTTTATATTAACGAGTCTGGGTCCATAACCTATAGAGGTCATGGATCTTATAAAGAAAGAATGATTGTTAAGTTAAAGAGCAAAACTATATTTAAACACAAGCAAAATTAAGTAAAACACAGATACATGTTAGAACATGGCGTTCGCACATAAAACTGAAGTACAAGGCGGGAGAGTCACTCAAGCATTCACTTCTGAATAGATCACGTGGGCCAACACAATCCCCACCACCTGCTAACTGTAAAACGCGCGGGTGATTTAAACACAAAATGTTTCAACAGAATGTATCAGTACGAATGAACTATATATTTATCGTTTACTATATACGTTTTTTTTCTGTAAATTAAACTAACTAATTAACATATAATAATAAAAATAAAAAATTTTAGGTATGAATGGAGGTATTCTTTGAATTATTATGAATTAAAAATTAAAAATTTTAACATAGTTTCTCTTACATCATAATAATTACTAGGATATATATAAGTAAATATGAAGCAATATAGATCAAAATATAATATTGCATAGTATAGCATGCATTAGTTCGAGTCAAAGTTATAAAGTAGTCTAAAATTAATAGATGTACACGATCATAACATCTCCCTTATCAAAATGAGCATTTTATAAAAAATTCGAGCATGTATCGTTTCTCTCTTATGCTCGAACTGAGGGGGGAGGTGTTACGTCTGTAACTTATACAGAATATTATATTACAAATTATTATACAAGTTATTATGCGTATTATCTTATTGGTCTTGTAACATGTCAATGTCATTTCAAGAACCCATCAAGGTATTCGATTATTGTAAATGGAGTTGCTTTGGAGAAGAACGATAGTGATAAGAGAGATAGGAAAAGGACAGCGTGATCACAGGAATAGGAAAACGCCACGAGCTCATCGACAGCTTCATGTGAATGACTAATAGGGACGGTCCCCTCGAAAAGTGACACCAAAAAACAGAATATAGATAAGAGTAGCAATACAAATAATAATGTAAAAGCAACGAAAAGTAATGGGAAGAAGAAGAACGAAAAAAACAAAGCAACTAGAAAACAATGATCGAGGGCATCACCGCATTTGCAAGGAGGAATTAAACTATATAAACTGATCGTACAATCAGTAATGATGCATTGTGAATTATTATATTGTTCGGATCAAATCAGTTCATCACGTTCAGTTTTCCTAAGTTCATCACGACTAATTCAACTAAGATTCGGGACGCGAATCATTTCTTTTAATAACAACTTCCGTTTTGCTTAATCCGAGTGTATACAACGAGAGTAGAAGCAATCTGCAAAACTGGTAGATTCACCACAATACAACAAGATAAAAACTCTTCGAGAAAACCTGCATGGATTGTCAACCCATCTTCAAAATACTTATTATTCTTTCTCACCTTCGGAATTGAGTGTAAACAGAAGCGGTATCATCCTAATCAAACAACAACGATAGCCACCCTGTCTACAGCCTAATTATCAACGCAGCCTTATCCAGGACCACAGATACCTTACAAGGGATTCCCTGAGAACTTCTATCGTCTCAAATCACTATCTTCTTCGAAAAAGTAAGAAAATCTTAATAACAGGGATACATTTATATCCCTAATTTTACTTTTATTGTTATAACCAATAAATAAATAATCTCGAAATAATTTAGTTACTCATTAACATCATCATCCCAAATTAGATTCATTTCCTTGAAACTAATTTAAAAAGAGGAGTCTAGGTAAATTTGGATGCGTTTCATCGTTGACTTAAACTTGGAAGTTTTTAAGAAAATTCTTCATTATTTAATAATTCTCTTTGACTATAAGTTCAATTATTAACAACAATTTTCAATTATTCTTACTACTTTATAATTATATTTTACAATCTTTAGTTATTTTAATTATTTTTTCATTTTTTTCCTATCTATTAAATTTATATTAGGGGAGAGTGGCTATCAATGTACCGGGTTTTTTTCAAGGTCATAGTACTTATTGAATTTCACCAATTTCAAGCACTTCTTTGCATCAATATAAAACTACAACACTTATCTAGGTAATGCACACATATTTTACACGATTTATTTTGATTAAATAATAGAATTTAGGGTTTTTCTAAAGTAACAAGCTATTTTCATTTTCAACAACCTGGGTACACAATGAATTACCTCTATAAAAATACTAAAAATGTTTAACAATAGTAATATTGCAATTTTCACTTTGTAAAAAAACTTATTTTCTATCAAATACTATAAAAAATTATTACTTAACACCTTTAATTGATAATGTATAACATAAATATACTTCAAATTTAAGTTAACTATCTAAAATGGCATTTTAGTTCTGCTATGTTGAGAAAAGTACTGATAACAATTGCTGTAACATGCTGTACGCATGCTTAGTTTTATAATCAGGCATACCACTCTAGAAATCGAAAATACACTAAAATTCCAGGTGGTTCATTGTTCCCTGGTACATTGAATCAACATGACATTTGCAACAAAAATGGTTTTTTATAACTTAATCCAATATTTCAAAATCTTTATCTCATTAGAATATTGTAGTTAAGGTCCAAAACAAAATAAATCGTAAGTACATTTATTTTTAAATGGCCTTATTTCAATTAAAAAACGTGTTTTTATTTTAGGTAAATTTTTTCTTCAGTACATCAAAAACAGTTTTTTCCAGTTTTCTCTGTAATGAATAAATCCACACGTCTCAAATTTATGGACGTAGTGTGTTTACGCAAACTTAATTTATATTTAAAATTAGGAGAATTTTTATTTAATTGTTTCTGAGAAAATTGAAATGGATCATTGAAAAAACTGGTACATTGATGGCCACTCTCCCCTATATATAATATTATATACTTTCTGCAAATTTCAATTATTTTCTTTAATTTTTTTAATATAATTAGTTTTAATTTTAATTATTTCCTTCAACATTAAATAAGTTTTTTAACTTATTCATTATTCTATTGATTTGCGCTTTCTTTCACTATTCTTTTATTGGTTTTCTTCAAATTACAATTAACTTCTTCAGTATCAAATCACAAATGCAAATTTAATTATCCTTTTCAATATTTTTAATTATTTTTTACTATAATAATCATTTATCAAATATTCTTCACCATCAAAAAATATTTTGTTGCTTCAATTTTCATTATATATTATTTATTTATTTAAAACGTTCATTGTATTTTTCAATTATTTAAATCATGTTCTTCAATTTTTAATTACTATTTTACCTAATGTTCTACTATTTTTATTAATTTTCAATAACCTTTTGAAATTTCAATTATTTATCTAAATTTTCATTTATTACATTCAATTTTCATTTTTTAAATTTTTTTTTATTATCTTGCCGCTATTTTAGCTAATTTTAAATTATTATTTTCCAATTAATTTTCTAAATTTTTAGTTATTAACTCAAATTTAAATTATTGTCTTAAGTTTTCAATTTTTGACATGATTTTCCAATCATTTTCTTCTATGATCATTCTTCCAATATTCCTCGATATCAAAAAAAATGTTTTGATGCATTAATTTTTATTATATATTATTTATTAAATTGAAACGTTAATTGTAATTTTTAATGATTGGAATAATGATCTTCAATTTTAATTATTTTTTTCTTATATTTCAAAACTTTTCTTCAATTAAAATTTTTTAAAGTACTTTTTAGAATAAATTTTCTATTATTTAACAGATATTCTGACATTTTTTCAATTGTTTCTCTCAAATTGCACTTACTATTCAATTCCATTTCTCAGATTTTAATTATTTTCTTTAATTTATAATTTTTCAAATTATTTTTTAATTATTTACCTAAATTTTTAATTTTTCTCATTTTTTTCAAAATCAATTTCTAGCTTTTCAAGTATTTTTATCAAAAATTAAATTATTTTCTTCACTTTAGAATTATTATTTTTATTCTTTTTTTTTATAATTTCCAAATTTTTAAATTATTTATATGGTATTTTATTATTTTTATTAATTTTCAATTGATTCTATGATTTTTTTGTATTTTCATATAGGTATTTTCTAATTTTTGTAAATATTTTTCTGAAATTTCAATTACTGTCTTCAATTTTTAATTATTTATAAATATTATTTTTTAATTATTTTCTTTAATTTTCGCTTATTTTGATTAATTTTCATAATTTTCAACACATTTTTAATATAGGTAATTTATTTAAAACTTCAATTGTTTTCATCAATTTTTTAATTATTTTTGTAATTTTCTTGTATTTTATGTAGGTCCTGTAAATTTTGCAATTGTTTCTGTCACAATTGAAAAAACATTTTTAATATATTTTTAACTTTATACCATCCTTTTCTCCAATTTTTAAGGTATTTCTCCGATGGGAAGTCCCTGACAAAAGTTAGTATTTCAGTTAATAGCGATTATTAATCAGGGCCGCCGAGAGAAAATTCGGGCCCGGGTCCAAATTTTTGCGGGCCCATATACATTTTTTGCAAAAAAGTTTTTGAACTAATTTTAAGTAGGTATTAAATAATAATGATGACAACTAACAATTAAATAATAATTATTATTTTTATTCTATTTTTCATATAAATAAATGCGGGTGAACTATATCAATTAAATAAAAATAAATTTTAGTTATTTTTTAAATTTATATTAAGTTAAAAAAGTTATTTTCGTGCTATTTTGGAAACAATGATACCTATAAAAGTTCCGAAATCCAATTTTCTTGATAACTGTGGTTCTACGCAAAGAATACCCAAATCGCCACACAGCACCGGAAATTCCCTGAATATTTGTAGATATTTCCCGAATATTCGAACCTAATATGCAGAGAAGGTTCCTGTATTCCTAGTTTTCAGGAAATATCTGAGTCCAATATTCCTAGAATATTCAGAGAAAGTTAAAAAAAATTTCCAAAATGTTTTTTGATCTGGTAATTGATCAAAATTATAAGTTATATTTGACAACTGTAGAATTCTAGAAAATTAAAACTACTGTGCATCCGTAAATGTCATAGAAACCAAGTTAGATCAGTGCGCATCATGAACTGATAGAAATACATTTTCAAGAAACTTTCATGACCAATATTGCCTTTGGAGGACATTTTAATGCTTCCACGAAACTTTTCTGAAAATTAAATTCGAATATTCGGGAAATGTCGACTAATACTCAGGAAAAATTCAGGGAATTTCCGGTGCCGTGTGGGTCTGAAGTACAAGTTTGTGAAGAACAAGAACGATTAAAATTTGTTATTCTCGAAAGCACGCTGAAAGATTTGACCAATTTGCCCAATTAGAGTAATTCAATTTCGTAAACAAATCGTCTGATTCTTCAATTCTATTTCTCCATTCTACTATTACACATGCAAGGGTCTGAGCTCTGAACAGAAAACGTAAACCGAAAAACATGAAAGTGAGAGAGACAAGATAAGAGCAGTTCCTCTGCCACTTTCATTTTTTTTCCTTTCGGTTTATATTTTCTGCTGACGTGGGATTGAGCTCTGTTGGTCAAATTTATTTCTTTAATCCACCATTCTGCTCTATCTAACTTCGCATAAAGATAAGGATACCTAGTTATAACTTCCAATATATGTCTAATTGACCGAAAGGAGCATAAGCCCAAAAATCAAACCAAAACCTATAAATGTGTAGGAAATCCAGAAAACGAATACAGTAAAGTACATTTTTATATTCCCGTGCAGAAATTGAATTCAGGTTTTGGTCAGGTCCTGGCAGGGGAGCCCAATTTTAAGCTGGGAACTGGTCGGGCTACCTAGTCTGGATTTGATAAGACGCGTCACACTCGGCCAAATAGGCCATGACCAAGAGCTCTGACGAAGCCCGACTTATCTACGATTATGGTCAGTCTCTCTTTACTAAAATAACTAATACTAATCAGCTAAGGCGGATTATGAGAAAAGGTTGGTTGACAGATTGGCGGAAGCTAAATGTTCTCAAGCTTTTTGGTCAATTGTTAATTGCAAACGTTACGCTGCTTCTGTAAAAAATTGTATAAGTTTGGATAAATGGCAGATAACTTTGAGTTCAATGTTCCCCCCTATCTGGACGAATTGGCCTTTTTTATTTCAGGTTTCGAATCCGTTATTGGACAGTTACATTGAATCAAGTGAAATATTATGTAGCTTAAAAAAGTTCAAAGAAAAAAAGCAGCGGGGCTTGATTCGGTAAATTTTAGTTTCTACAAAAGACTGCCAGAAAACTGGATTTTTTTTTTGGAAAATTTGTTCAACAAAATTTTTGACTCCGGTAAAGTACCAAAAGCTTGGGGTTCCCTAGTAATCTCCATGCTGCATAAAAAGGGTAGTACGAGTGAACCAGACAATTATAGACCTATTTCTTTGGTAAGCTGTGTTGCGAAATCTTTTACTCAAATAATGGCTGAAAGGCTGATAGCATGGATGAATGAGACTTACGTGATACCCGAATTTCAGTCAGGTTTTTGAAGGGGGAGAGGGTGCTTAGATAATTTATTTACTCTACAAGCGTTAATTCAGATACTTCTAAGACACCCAAAAAGCGCGGTATATGCAGCATTTGTTGATTTTAAAAGCGCTTTCCCATCGGTCTCGCATAACCTGTTATGGGCAAAGTTGCATTCGAGCGGGTTGAGTACGAAATTTATA
Source organism: Ganaspis brasiliensis (assembly GCA_037103525.1). NCBI lineage: Eukaryota > Metazoa > Arthropoda > Insecta > Hymenoptera > Figitidae > Ganaspis > Ganaspis brasiliensis. The sequence continues at coordinate 911,281 of JAZKLR010000039.1, read as the reverse complement.
AATGTAATAAAGAATTTTTACGAGAACGCCACAGCTGCAATTAGAACGGAGCAAGGCCTGACGGATTTCGTGAAGGTTTCAAGGGGGGTTTTACAAGGTGAGGTGTTAAGTCCACACCTTTTCTCAATCTTTATCAGGGACCTTAAACAATTTTTTATTTCAAGAGGGTGTAGAGGTTTGGCCATCAACCACTTAATAGAGGTATTAATTTTAGCTTACGCAGATGATATTGTATTGTTATCTGACACGCCCTTGGAACTTTCGAGAAAACTGAAGGCTCTAAGATTGTACTGTCTTAGTAATGATTTAGCAGTTAATACCAGCAAAACAAAGATTGTGATTTTTAGAAAGAGTGCTAGCTTGTCAGTGAGGCATTATATTTCTTTTAAGTATGGCAAGGATGAAATCGAGGTGGTGAAGAATTACTTGTATTTAGGAGTATTATTTTCGGATTTATGTTCATTTGCTGCGAATTCAAAAAAAATAGAAAGCTCGGCTAAAGCGGCAATAGGATCAACCATAAATCTTATTAGAGGTCTTAAGGCAAATACTTGGTCTACTTTTGCAAGGCTCTTTGAGAGTTTGGTAGAAAGCATTATACTGTATGGTATACATTATATACCGATTAGCACACCGAATTATGCAGTGCGCCTGGAGACGGGGAGACTGCACATGGCATGCGCCGTCTTCTCGAGAACGTTGTCTTGGCTAGAAAAAATAAACAGGATGAACAGTACTAGGTGGCCAAGGCTGTGTTTAGAGAGATTGATGACGTTTGCTCGTGGGGGTGTTACGGAATCTAGGTTCAACTGGTTTGGTCAAATTAAGCATTTTTTTATTGATAGCGATATGTTGGATGTCTGGAAAAATTCAGACATTAATCAATTAGCTTTAATTTCAGAAGAATTAGTTTTGAAATACAAAAGGTTTTGTTTTTTACGTGATCTGGAATCGAGGTCCAAAGCTAAAAGTCTTGAAATATGGCAATTTCTGGAATTGAAACCTGGGCCCCATCCATACCTGGTGAATAGCTTGGATCTGAGCTTGAAGAGATCCCTTGCTCAGGTAAGACTCAGTAATAAGCATTCAAAGAGAATACTGTTATTAATCGAAAATTCAGTAATTTTTAAATCGTGGGCTGATTCCTGTTTGTGTTTGAACCGAGGTAGCTTTCACCACTTCCTGGTAGAGTGTGAGAAATTTAGTAGCTTAAAAATGGAGTTTTTCCCTGATTTACAGGATTTCGATTCTGAAATGGAATATTGGGTGATGTTATTGAATGTGCAATGCACTAATGTAATAAAAAAGTTTATAAAAATGATAGCAAAGATGTTGATGGACTAATAAGGTTAAATAATTGGGATGGTAGTTGCCGAGTAGATTCGAGTTTGATATATTTTTATGTATGTATCTGTCGCTCCGGATTTACTAATTTTTAATGTTTAATCTGTAATATAATTTTTGTAATTTATGAATGTAATATGAATAACATGTACTGGACCGAATGGTTTGAATAAATTTGAATTTGAATTTGAATTTGAACATCAGCCCGACTGAAACCCGACTAGTAAAATCTGTTTTATTCTATAGTCTCATAATTTCTTGCTTAGGTTCGTTAATGAAAAATTGCCCGACCAGAATTTTAATCAATGTTCTCTATTTTTTATTTTTTAATAGACCTGAATTTACTTTTAAGTTTTAATCATAATTAACTTAAAAAAAAACAAAGTTTATGAAACATTGGTCAACAATAAAAACAAGAGGCAATTTTCACTAATTTTGGTAAAAGTTTCATAATTTAATTAATAACACTACTTTACAAATTTTCGAAAATTTTTTGATCTAGAACATTTAACTCTCATTTCTTATGTAAAATGATCCGCTGAGCCCAAAAATAAAGTTCAAAATTAAGAAAGTAGAACAGTTTTTATGGTCTTTTTGGTGTTTTCATGTTTTTCGTTACGAAATTTTTTTTCACTAAAATGTAAATATCATCGGTTCCAGAGAACGGATTTTAATCTTTTTTCTTTAAAAAAAAAATTAAAGACTGGATTCTATTATTGATTGCGCTAAAATAAAATTTTTATGATCCAATTCATTATTGGTAATTAAAGTCTGATCTGTGGCGATGAAAATGAGCGGTAATTTAACAAACTTGGTTGAAAAATATCAAAGTCATAAGCATTTTATTAAAAATGTAAAATTCGATATTTTTTTGGCATATTTTCAGTATTTTAGTTTCTGCGTTACAATATAATCTCTTTATCTTCTTTATCTCGTTACAGTCTCTTAGAAAAGATTTTAGTGGATATTATCACGAGCTGAGTGATAATTACAAAACATTTTTGTCTCTCTTTGATAGACTAAACAATAATGTAGTTAACTAGAAGTTTGTCAGATATACTTAACGAATAGTAAATCTGAGATCAATTAATTGTGTTACTTTTGAGACGTGAAGTAAAATTCACTCAAATTTACTTAATTAATATGTGATAGTGAAATTTTATAAAATTTTTCTTTCCGTGGGTACTTAGTGATATTGCTTAAACAGTCTCAACTGTTCACAATAGCCTAATAGTGCTTCTGTGAAAAACTGTACCTTTCCGCTTGTTTATGGCAGATTTTGGATTCAGGGTGCAAGGTGTCACAATAGCACTATTAGGATAATATGAACAGTTGTGACTGTTTAAGCAATGGCACTAAGTACTAACAGGAAGAAGAATTTTAATGAATCTCACTATCACATATTAATTAAGTGAATTTGAGTGAATTTTATTTCACGTCTCAAAAGTTTCCACAATTCATTGATCTCAGATTTATTATTCGTAAACAAGTACCACCCAGAGAAGTGATATATTTGACACAAAGATAAGTTATTTGTGCCAAATAAAAATATCTTTGTCTCACAGCCCATTAACTTTTTATTTGTTACAAATAAAAAAATTAATTTAAATCGAGTAAAATTTTATTTGACATAAATAAAAATTTATTTAATTCAAATAAAAAAGTTAGTAGGCTGTGAGTTAATATATTTTTTCTCTGGGTGTACATCTGACAAACTTCTGGTCAGTGGCGTAGCTAGGTGGAATATAAGGGTGGGTAGCATGACGTTCGCGAGGCCTGTTTTAGTACAAATTATTTGGGAACGTGAGGCCCTAGAAGGCGCAATTCCATAGGAAGAGGCCCTGGGTGGTCGCCCCCTTCGCCCATACGTAGCTACGCCTCTGCTTCTAGTTAACTACACCATTTGTTTAATCTATCAAAGAGACAGAAAACCAAATTAGCACATTTTTCCTGAAATTTAACGCTCTCTAAAGTTGAATAAGTAAAAATTAACTTATTACACTCAGAGAAAAAATATATTAACTCACAGCCTACTAACTTCTTTACTTACAAATTTTTATGTGATTCAAATAATTTTTTTTGTTTTAAACAAATAAAAAGTTAGTTGGCAGTAAGACAAAGTTATTTTTATTTATCACAAATAACTTATCTTTGTGTCAATTATATCACATAGATATCAAAAGTCTTCCACTCTTTCAATATGTGACATTTCACTCAATATAAGTGAATTTTCACTTATTCAAATTTAGAGAGCGCTCATTTTCATCGTAATAGATCAGACTTTAATTACCTATAATAAATCGGGTCTTAAAGAATTTTATTTTAGCGCAATCAGTAATAGAATCTAGCTCTTATTCGAAATTTTTGTAAATTTTAAGCAAAATTTTCGATATAATTAGCCTTACCAGTATCCCAGCAGAAACCTTGTTATATTATGACCAACCTCAGATTTTTCCACACCCCCCCGTCTCGTCAGGCCTGTTATTAATTAATTTAATTTATTTCTTAACTTATTATTGACTATGAATAGTTGATCAGATATCGGCCAATAGTTTTTTAATAAGAAGGTTTCAAAAATTAACAAAAGTTGCTAAATTTTCAACGTTTTTTAAAGATACTTTTTTCACAACTCTATATTTATCTTTTCTTACAATTTTTTAAAAAATGGGTCAATTTAGGTAAATAATAGCTTATTTTCTTGAGAAAAACAAACTTTACAACTTCACCTCGTCAGATTTTTGAGAAAGTGAATAATTTTTTAAATAAAGCAATTTGTTTATAAATATATTTCTAAATTTTTCTAAATATTTATAAACAAATTGCTTTATTTAAAAAATGATCCACTTTTTCAAATATCTGATGAGGTGAAGTTGTAGAGTTTGTTTTTCTCAAGAAAATAAGCTATTATTTACTTAAATTGTACCATTTTTTAAAAAATGGTAAGAAAAGATATAGACTTGTTAAAAAGGTATCTTTAAAAAACGTTGAAAATTTAGCAACTTTTGTTCATTTTTGGAACATTCTTATTAAAAAAACTATTGGCGGATATCTGATCAACTATTCATGGTCAATAATAAGTTAAGAAATAAATTATATTAATTAATAATCGTTATTAACTGAAATACTAACTTTTGTCAGGAACTGCCCATCGGAGAAATACCTTAATTATTTTAATTTTTTTTAATGCATTTCTTTTAAGGGTCCATACTTATATTACGTAACGCTTTTTTCACGAATTTTTAGACCCCCTCTCCCCTCTGTAACAAGTTTTATAATGTAAACATTTGACAGTTTACACGGATGTAACAACTTTTTAAAACTCCCCCCTCCTCTACAGCGTTACGTAATTTAAGTATGGCCCCTAAGACTATCAAGTAATTTTCTGAAATTTCAATGACTTCTCTTTATTTAAAATATATTCCGTACTTTTTTAAAATTATTTCTCTTAAATTGCATTTATTTCTTTCAAATTATCATTTTTAAACATATTTCCATTTTTTTTCATATATATTCTGTAATTTTTTCAGTTATTTCTCTCAAAGTTCCAATGTTTTATTCAATTTTTAATTGCAGTACTGGCCAGTAGTATGTGGCACCTGCTTTGAATGATTCAGATTAATCAGTTTTATTCTAATTCTAAAATAAAATTTGTTCTCTGTTATTGGTTTAAAACTAACTAAATTCTAATTAATATGAGCTCATGATGAAGTCGTTTTGTCCACTTTAAAAAAAACTTATTGTAAAAAATGTGTAAATTGCAGTGTTTTTTAAAATTTTAAATAATTTTTAAAATAATAAATATTTTTTTTATCCATTGTGTGATTTTAAAGATACTTTTCCATAGAATTTATGAAGTTCATCATTATTGTTGCAAAATTTTTTTCTTAGGTTTTTCCTGAGGTTAAAGTGAGTACAAAAAAATGCGAAAAAAGAAAATAATATAATTAGTGAGAAAAATATTTTTCAAAATTATAATGGAAAAGATTTATAAAAGATTTTTGCAAAAGCTTTGAAAAAATTATTCATTGAAATTTGAAAACATGCTTTTCTCTAATTATACTATTTAAATTTTTTGCATTTTTTTCACTCACTTTAGCCTCAGGAAAAATCTAAGAAAAAATTGTGCAACAATAGTGATGTATTTTTTGAATTTTATAGAAAATTATTTTTAAAATCACACTTAGAACATAAAGAGATCTTTATTAATGGAAAAAAACGCTGTAATTTACAATTTTTTTAACAATAAATTTTTTTGGAGTGGACAAAACGACTACATCCTGGGCTCATTTTATTCAGAATTTGGTTAGTTTTGAACCAATTACGAAGAAAACATTTTTATTTTAGAATTAGATAGAAAAAAATTGATTAACTCAAAACAGGTGGCCACATACTACTGAGCGGTACCATTTTTATATTACTTTTTAATTATTTTTTCCATCTTTAACCCTTTGCGGCATAGTGGTAGGTATACCTACCACCTTTTTAATTTTAAACTTTTCTTTCCAGAATCAATGGTTTTAATGCAATAACACTGAAATATTTCTTCTATGCTATGTTATACATTGTGGAATGTAAAAAAAATTTCAATAAATATATAACGTAAAAATTATTAACAATTATAAATAAACAATTTCAAAAATTCGTTCTTTTTTTTTAAAAAATTCTTTTTTGATCTAACTATGAGGAAGAATGTAACAAAACTTTTATATTAAACATTTTTGGGGTCGCTGATTACGAATTTGCAATCAGATTTTTTAAAATTCAAAATGTCGGATTCAATATGGTGGACGTTTTTTTTAAATTTCTTGATCTGTATGAAACTTGGTATCTAGAGGTTTTTGGGGTCCCTGAATACAAATTTGCATTCAGATTTTAAAAATTTAAAATGGCGGATCCAATATGGCGGACAATATTTTTAAAAATTGGTTGATTTACATGGCGGATCTAATATGCCGGACGATATTTTTTAAAAATTTGTTGATTTGCATAAAACTTGGGATCTAGAGGTTTTTGGGGTCGCTAATTACGAATTTGCAATCAGATTTTCAAAATTCAAAATGGCGGATCCAATATGGTGGACAATATTTTAACCAAACTTGTTGATTTGCATAAAACTTGGTGTCTAGGGGTTTTTGGGGTTATTGATTACGAATTTATCATCAGCTTTTAGATATTCAAAATAGCGGATCCAATATGGCGGAAAAAAATGAAAATTGATTTCGGGTTTCCATAACAATCATTTCGAAAAGTTTTTTGGGATTACATTTTGCAAATCTGTAATAAAATTTAAGATATTCAAAATGGCTGATGACTAATTTTTGTGTTTTTTTTCATAATTTTTTACTCTTAGCGTTATCTGGAACTAACGACGTGGACGTGGTAAACTTCTAGCTCCTCTTTTGTTTTTTTTGTTTTTTGTTTATTTTTGTTTTTTGCGTATGCAAAGCAAATCTTGTGCTGCCGCCTGTGATATGGTCAGCCATTTTTTTTGCACCCGAGCGCCGTTCGGATCTAATTCGACAATCTTCGTACTTCGCGGCGAATTTGAAATATAAACATACAATATATAATATTTTTTTTTGTTTCTTACGTTTTAGATGAAAAAGTATTTTATTTAAATAGATATAATTTATAAAAATAAATATAAAGTGTGTAATTATTCTTTATATTTAGAAACAAAATTTATTATTTATACAAAAAGAAAGGCAGGATTTAATGTTTGTTAACAATATAAATATATTGATGAGATAACAATTTTATAAATTAATGTTCAGAGTAACAGTTGAAAAAAATATATGAAGTACATTATATACATATTTAAAGTTTATTTTATAAGAGAATCTTTTAAAATTAATTCTGTTGTCAGGTATTGCATATAAATGAAAAATATTTTGTAGTTTATAATGCACACTTTATAATGCTTTTAAGAAAAGCAAATATAACAAGAACAATGTTTTTTTAAAAAAGCAGATACGAAACAGTGAAACTAAGTAGCTGTTTAAACTCTTAACCTGCAAAATAGAAATCCAATCCTTACGGTATCAAAAATCGGATTCCTATTTTAGTTTTTTTCCACCGTATATGCACTGGTACACCATTTTACCTACTAGTATATATTTTTTACTTGTTAAAAGTTCATATATTATCCAAAAATATAGAAAAGCTAAAATGTCAACACTCGAAGGTGAAACACCCATGTGACTTTACCGACAATTGCTGACAGTCAGCTGTGTCCGAAAGTTGCCGAAGAAACACGAGCGTCAGTCGGAGTCAATGAAAACGGTTTTCAATAGATCACATACTTTGCTTGCCTATGCGCTATCCAGTTATTATAGAGATCAGTGTTTTTTTAATTTTTTTTGTGATTTTAGTTTTAAAGTTTTAGTCTTTGGTTGATTTGTTGAGTACATCTTCACTTGTGGTTAAGTGTAAAGCAATTTCTTGTGGGTAATAAGCACAGTGGGACATTGCATATTGTACAAATCCATGATGTTCGTCGTTGGTGATTTCTTGTGCTGCAATGTGCACAACGCTTTGAAGCAGCAGTATACTCGGGTAAGTGAGCTGATACACATCGCCTTTTTTTAATTGATACTTTTGGTTCTAGATAAAATTGATTTACATTTTTATCTGCAACAGTCCACTTTAATATTGTGAAATGGAAGAAGAAATAAAGTTTGTAACTGGTTTGTAACTGAAAACTTCAGCAGCTTGTCGCTTTCGGCCTCTTGTAGTTTGTAATCTATGTCCAACTAGTTGGTCTACCAAACGTAATCTGAATTCCTTAGAAGACAAAATTGGATTCAAACCTTTCTTTTTGTACAAAATCAAAGCATTGCCCACAGTAACGTCTAAGAAATGATAAAACATTCGAGACCAGCATTTCTTAGATTTCCTATCAATTTTGTATGTTGACAAGAGTTGGTCAGCTTTATCAACATAACGCATATGCTTAGTATAATCGGAGACCATGATGGGACAATTGATGGTTTTCAAGGAGCCACCTTTTTGCTTCTGATTTACAGTTTCGACTTTACTAGGATCATGATAATTTGACAAAAAGTAGACAGCTTTTTTGTCCATCCATTTGATCCACTGAATACAAGTGTTGGATGTCCGGAAATCACTCTGCCCATGTTGCATTTTTTTATCTGGTATATCGCTTTTTGGCAGTCTTGCACTGTTCTGGCGTACAGTACCACAAGCAAAGATTTTATCAGTTTTTAGTGATATCATCAATTCTACACCTGTAAAAAAATTATCAAAATAGACGTGGTGATTATTTTCTACTTGCTCTCGGGTAAGATCCTTTACAACTCTTGCTCCCAATTGATTTTCAGTACTTTCGGTTTTACTAGTGTATACCTGAAATTCACAAGTATAGCCGGTTTTATCGGCGAGAACCCAACACTTATATCCACGTTTTACAGGTTTTGCAGGCATATATTGTTTCATGCTACTGCGACCTTTGAATTTGATCATCGACTCATCAACACTTTGATAGTGGCCGGGTTTCCAAAAATTTTTAAAACTTTCGTTTAGTTTATCCAACAAGAGTCGTACTTTGTATAATTTGTCATGATTCGCTTCCCCTTTTTTTTGGCTCTTTACTATTGTCTACCTGATGTAAACTACCTAGAAAAAAAGCAAAACGATTGACAGATATCAAGGAGCTGATGTACGAATCGTTCAACTGAGGATTAGCAGACCAATAATCACGATAGGAATGAGATTGTTTTACACCCATAAGAATATTGATTCCTAAAAATATAAGCAATTCCTCCTTCGTTGCAAATGCCTGTTTATATTTTTTTTGTTCTAAGTAAACATTAGTTTCGCGGAGTATAGCGTCTATCAGATCATCTGGAAACAAAAAGAGAAATATATCTAACGGAGATTTAACATTACTACGAATGTTAGGACCAAAATCACTGGTAAACGGAGCATCGCTTCTCGATTTAGAGGATTTTCCCTATATTTTAGTACCTCGTGAAACCTGAATATCGGGGGCATCATCCTCATCAGAAGTATCAGAACAGAAATCATCAACAACTTCTTTTTAAGCTGACACCATACTCTTTTTGCTTATAGTACAATCAACAACTTCATCATCATCCAGATCAGAGTCACAAAGATTAGCAATGGACTCACTATCACTTGGAATTTCAGCCAACTCTATTTCTTCTTCCATTTCACAATATTAAAGTGGACTGTTGCAGATAAAAATGTAAATCAATTTTATCTAGAACCAAAAGTATCAATTGAAAAAAGGCGATCTGAATCAGCTCACTTACCCTGGTATACTGCTGCTTCAAAGCGTTGTGCTCATTGCAGCACAAGAAATGACCAACGACGAACATCATGGATTTGTACAATATGCAATATCCCACTGTGCTTATTACCCACAAGGAATTGCTTCTCCCTTTACCACAAGTGAAGATGTACTCAACAAATCAACCAAAGACTAAAACTTTAAAACTAAAATCACAAAAAAAATTAAAAATGAAAAAAGCAAAAAAAAAACAACTAAAAAAACAAAAGAAGAGCTAGAAGTTTACCACGTCCACGTCGTTAGTTCCGGATAACGCTAAAAGTAAAAAATTTTGAGAAAAACACAAAAATTAGTCATCAGCCATTTTGAATATCTTAAATTTTATTACAGATTTGTAATATGTATTCCCAAAAACCTTTTACAAATGATTGTTATGGAAATCTGAAATCAATTTTCATTTTTTTCCGCCATACTGGATCCGCTATTTTGAATATCTAAAAGCTGATGATAAATTCGTAATCAACAACCCCAAAAACCCCTTAGAAACAATTGTCATGAAAATCCAAAAAAAAAAATTTATTTTTGTCCGCCATATTGGATCCGCCATTTTGAATTTCTAAAACGTGATAACGGATTCGTAATCAGCGACCCCAAAAACCCCTTAGAAATAATAGACATGAAAATCCGAAAAAAATTTCAATTTTCGTCCGCCATTTTGGATCCGCCATTTTGAATTTCTGAGATCTAATGATAGATTCGTAATCAGCGACCCCAAAAACCCCATGGAAATAATAGACATGGAAATCCGAAAACATTTTCAATTTTCGTCCGCCATATTGGATCCGCCATTTTTAATTTCTGAAATCTGATGATGGATTCGTAATCAGCGACCTCAAAAACCCCTTAGAAATAATAGACATAAAAATCCAAAAAAAATTTAATTTTCGTCCGCCATATTGGATCCGCCATTTTGAATTTTCAAAATCTGATGACGGATTCATAATCAGCGACCCCAAAAACCCCTAAAGGGATATGAATTCAAAAAGTCAGGTTAAGAGAAAAATGTGTGCCGCAAAGGGTTAATAAGTTTTATTATTTCTGAATTAATGTCCTAAAATTTTAATTATTTACTTCAAGTTCAAAACATTTATAGAACTTTTTAATTATTTTACTCAATTTTTAATTGCTTCTTCATTTTTATTTTCCTTTTAATTATGTAATTTGCAAAATCTGCAATTATTTTCTGCATTTTTTTTTAATTCTAAAATTTTATAAATTTTGTTCTATTTATTTCGAATATTACATTTCAAATATTTATAATTGGTGATAACACAAGATTTAGAAACTAAAATTGCGCGGCAGTGTGTGTTGTATAATGTAGTTATTATGCAATAAACATAAAAATGTTCAAAATTATCGATTTATTAATGATAAATTGTAATTAGTTCTTAAAAAGGTATTTTGAATGGAATTCTAAGTGTAGTTCATAGGGCGGTATTCTTGAAAATAATATCAACTGCGTCGTTAGCTCAGTTGGTTCGGTATTAGGTTTATTATGCGTTAGATCCCGGGTTCGATTCTCCTTGCGTGCGTGAGATATTTTAATTTTTTCATAAGTATTTTAAATAACCTTACTATAACAATTAATATGTATTTCTGCGATTACATTGCTTAATCACCTTGTTTACAATTAATAACATATTTTTAAAAATATTTTTTACACTTAAATGTTAAATATGTGATATAGTTGATTTTCCAAAAAAAAACATTCCCGTATATATTTTTTTAAATGTTAATCAACATATATAATTTGTTTTACTGAAATTGTTTAAATAATTATTAAACATGTCCACATAGACTCAGTTTCAAGTTTTATTCTAGTACACAAAACATTTTTCTGTATTTTAATGAATCGGACCGCGGGCAGGCGATATTGCCAGCAATGGCGCGTACATTGAACTGCTTATTTGTCGGCACGTTGGTCCGTACCAAAGGCCATAATTTGACACAAGTTATTCTAAAAATGAGGTCCTAAGAACTGAAGATTTCTTAAGAACGAAATGTTACAATTAATTAAATTAAATTTAAAAGTAAACTAATTAAATAAAAAAAAATAAAATAAAAATATTTAACTACCACAAAATTAACAATTAAAAAAATAAAACTTCAATTACACAAAAAATAAAATTGAGATATTAGGATAACAAAAATTAAAATGTACGACAGGTAGTAGCAGACAGGGGCACAAAAATAAATTTGCACACAAAAATATAATAAAAATCTAAAATAGTTGATCATTCATAGAAATATAGAATTTAATTATTTAAATTAATAACAAAAATTATCAAAGGCAAAAAAAACCCTAAATGAAAACACTCGGAAAAAATTAAAAAGAAAAATACCAATTTGCGCAAAAAATTCTAAAAAATATCTAAAATGGTAAAACATACTCTGAAATATTCATTTTGTCCGTTTATTATACATATGGGTACTTTCTTGCATAATTATGCCTTGCCAGAAAAATTTAGCAAAATACACTAAAAAATTTTCAGCCAAAAATCACTTCTTTTTCATGTTTCTAGATCTAATTTCAAACTTTTTCATCTTTTAACGAACAAAATTGAACAAAAATTGAAGGACTGTGCGTTACTTTCAATTTGTCAAAAAATGAAAATTCAATCAATTTTTGCCTCGCCAGAAAAATTCGGCAAAATACACAAAAAAATTTTCAAACAAATATCAATTATTTTCCATATTTCTAGATCTAATTTTAAACTATTTTATCTAGTAACAAACAAAATTGAACAAAAAATAAAGAACTGCGCGTTACTTTCAACTTGTGAAAAAATGAAAATTCAATCAATTTTTCCTCGCCAGAAAAATTAACCAAAATACACAAAAAAATTTTCAAACAAATATAATTTATTTTCCATATTTCTAGATCTAATTTCGAACTTTTTCATCTATTAATGAACAAAATTAAACAAAAATTGAAGGACTTCGCGTTACTTTGAACTTCTCAAAAAATAAAAATTCAATCAATTTTTGCCTCGCCAGAAAAATCTGGCAAAATACACAACAAAATTTTCAGACAAATATTAACTATTTTCCATACTTCTAGATCTAATTTCAAACTTTTTCATCTATTAACGAACAAAATGGAACAAAAATTGAAGGACTACGCGTTACTTTCAACTTGTCAAAAAATGAAAAACCAATCAATTTTTGCCTCGCCAGAAAAATTTGGCAAAATAAACAAAAAAATTTTCAGACAAATATTAACTATTTTCCATACTTCTAGATCTAATTTCAAACTTTTTTATCTATTAACGAACAAAATTAAACAAAAATTAAAGGACTGCGCGTTACTTTCAACTTGTCAAAAAATGAAAATTCAATCAATTTTGTTCGTTACTAGTTGAAATAGTTTGAAATTAGATCTACAAATATAAAAAATAATTGATATTTGACTGAAAATTTTTTTGTGTATTTTGCCAAATTTTTCTGACGAGGAAAAATTGATTGAATTTTCATTTTTTACAAGTTGAAAGTAACGCGCAGTGCGTTAATTTTTGTTTAATTTTGTTCGTTAGTAGATGAACATGTTTGAAATTAGATCTAGAAATATAAAAAATACTTGATACCTTTCTGAAAATTTTTTTGTTTATTTTGCCAAATTTTTCTGGCGAGGCAAAAATTGATTGATTTTTTATTTTTTGACAAGTTGAAAGTAACGCGCAGTCCTTCAATTTTTGTTGAAATTTGTTCGTTAAAAGATGAAAAAGTTTGAAATTAGATCTAGAAGTATGGAAAATAGTTAATATTTGTCTGAAAATTTTTTTGTGTATTTTGCCAAATTTTTCTGGCGAGGAAAAATTGATTGAATTTTCATTTTTTGACAAGTTGAAAGTAACGCGCAGTCCTTCAATTTTTGTTTAATTTTGTTCGTTAGTAGATGAACATGTTTGAAATTAGATCTAGAAATATAAAAAATACTTGATATTTGTCTAAAAATTTTTTTGTTTATTTTTCCAAATTTTTCTGGCGAGGCAAAAATTGATTGAATTTTTATTTTTTGACAAGTTGAAAGTAACGCGCAGTCCTTCAATTTTTGTTTATTTTTGTACGTTAGTAGATGAACATGTTTGAAATTAGATCTAGAAATATGGAAAATAATTGATATTTGTTTGAAAATTTTTTTGTGTATTTTCTCAAATTTTTCTGGCGAGGAAAAATTGATTGAATTTTCATTTTTTGACAAGTTGAAAGTAACGCGCAGTCCTTCAATTTTTGTTTAATTTTGTTCGTTAGTAGATGAACATGTTTGAAATTAGATCTAGAAATATAAAAAATACTTGATATTTGTCTAAAAATTTTTTTGTTTATTTTGCCAAATTTTTCTGGCGAGGCAAAAATTGATTGAATTTTCATTTTTTGACAAGTTGAAAGTAACGCGCAGTCCTTCAATTTTTGTTTATTTTTGTACGTTAGTAGATGAACATGTTTGAAATTAGATCTAGAAATATGGAAAATAATTGATATTTGTCTGAAAATTTTTTTGTGTATTTTGCCAAATTTTTCTGGCGAGGAAAAATTGATTGAATTTTCATTTTTTGACAAGTTGAAAGTAACGCGCAGTCCTTCAATTTCTGTTTAATTTTGTTCGTTAGTAGATGAACATGTTTGAAATTAGATCTAGAAATATAAAAAATACTTGATATTTGTCTAAAAATTTTTTTGTTTATTTTTCCAAATTTTTCTGGCGAGGCAAAAATTGATTGAATTTTCATTTTTTGACAAGTTGAAAGTAACGCGCAGTCCTTCAATTTTTGTTTATTTTTGTACGTTAGTAGATGAACATGTTTGAAATTAGATCTAGAAATATGGAAAATAATTGATATTTGTTTGAAAATTTTTTTGTGTATTTTCTCAAATTTTTCTGGCGAGGAAAAATTGATTGAATTTTCATTTTTTGACAAGTTGAAAGTAACGCGCAGTCCTTCAATTTTTGTTTATTTTTGTACGTTAGTAGATGAACATGTTTGAAATTAGATCTAGAAATATGGAAAATAATTGATATTTGTTTGAAAATTTTTTTGTGTATTTTCTCAAATTTTTCTGGCGAGGAAAAATTGATTGAATTTTCATTTTTTGACAAGTTGAAAGTAACGCGCAGTCCTTCAATTTTTGTTTAATTTTGTACGTTAGTAGATGAACATGTTTAAAATTAGATCTAGAAATATGGAAAATAATTGATATTTGTTTGAAAATTTTTTTGTGTATTTTCTCAAATTTTTCTGGCCAGGAAAAATTGATTGAATTTTCATTTTTTGACAAGTTGAAAGTAACGCGCAGTCCTTCAATTTTTGTTTAATTTTGTACGTTAGTAGATGAACATGTTTAAAATTAGATCTAGAAATATGGAAAATAATTGATATTTGTTTGTAAATTTTTTTGTGTATTTTCTCAAATTTTTCTGGCGAGGAAAAATTGATTGAATTTTCATTTTTTGACAAGTTGAAAGTAACGCGCAGTCCTTCAATTTTTGTTTAATTTTGTTCGTTAGTAGATGAACATGTTTGAAATTAGATCTAGAAATATAAAAAATACTTTTTTATTTTTATTTTTATTTACAATATATACGGGCTTACAAGAGTGCCCTTTAGTACAGGAGTACTTAATACTAGTAACAATATGGAATACATCTGAGTGGACCTGACTGCAGTCTTAATTATTTATATCTCACTAGGTGGCAGAAAAATCATTATTAAGAATTAGAGAACGCAAATGATTTGTAAATACACATGGTGAGGGATAGAAAAAGTCCAATTTTTAGCAGTATAAATTTGCTTCCCTGCAAATTCTCGTATAGATTGCGTTCGCTCCGTAATTTGATCTGTCTGCATTAACGTAAAATAGGCTATAATTTTCGTGCGTTTTTATGGAAGGGTTTCTGACAACGATCGACGAACGGTCCCTGAGTGTGCTTTGAATTTCTGTCGGGATCGAAAACTTAATATTTGCAAGTATTTCAGAGCAATTTACTTGACTATTTAGAATTCGATATAGGAATATTAAATCAGTGTATAGTAACATTGACGAGATTTTGGGTATCTTAAACGAGACTCTTAGATCTGTGTAATCAGATTTGCGTTTCTTGTGACAAAGCCAAGAACAGAGAGAGACTTACTAATTATTTTAGTGATATGGTCATTGAAGGAAAAGTCTTGGGTAATAGTTATTCCTAGGTCGCAAACCGAAGTCACCCTTCCCAATGTACTACTCCCCAATTTGTAATTAAAGAGCTCCCAGTCTTTTTGTTTTGTGAAAGTGATATTGACACATTTATTTGCATTTAGGAGAAGATTATTGTTTATGGACCATTCAATAAGTCTATCAAGGTCTTTTTGTATAAGTAGGAAATCATTATAATTTTTAATGGATTTATAAACGTTTGATCCCTGAGGGACACCTGACTTTGCTTCAAATACGATGGAGTATGCATTATTTACACGTACTGACATTAATCTATCTGAAAGATAACTTTTAATCCAGCGTATTATGTTTCCTGAAATACCCACGGCTTCAAGCTTTGCCACAAGAATCGAATGACTTATCCTATCAAAAGCCTTGGCAAAATCCAAATAAATCACTTTAACCTGAAGGCCCTCCTCCAAAGCGTCGCATATGTAGTTAGTGAATACACAGAGATTGGTATTCACAGATCTTCCCCTGATGAAACCATGTTGTTCGGGGATAATATAATTATCTGAGTATTTACATACGACATCATGGATGAGGCTCTCGAATATTTTGGGTATTGCACTGAGGATTGTTATTGGCCTGTAATTGCCAACGTCATTTTTGCAAGCACTTTTATAAATAGGTATAACTATACCTTTTTTCCATTCAAACGGAAAGATTCCACTGGATAAAGATTTATTAAATAATAAGAATAAAGGATGTAGAAAGGACATTCTGCACGATTTTAAGAATGAAGGAGGGATGTCATCCGGACCCGCACCCTTTGAAGCATCCAGTGCCTTTAATTTGTTTAAAATGTCAATCTTTTTAATTGTGATTTCATTTAAGTAATTGTTGTCAAACGGAGAGGGTTGACTTGAATAATTTACAAAGACATTAGTTAAGTAAACTAATTCAAAGTGCTTTGCAAAAATGTCGGCAATATCGTTGCTATTAGCGGCAGTAACACAATCCAAGTACATTTCATTTGGAATACGCGATTCCTTTCGTAAATTATTTACATAATTCCAAAACTGCTTTGGATTTGATTTAAACACATTCTCCATTTTATTGACATATGTAATATAGCACGATTTTGAGACCTTTTTACAGAGCGAGCGCAAATAAGAGAAATTACTGTAATCATCTCGACTACCTGATTGTTTATAATTGATGTGTGCAATTTTTTTAAAGTAAATTAAACGTTTAAGTTCGGCGCAGAACCATGGGGGGTACTTGGAGTGATTAATCACTCTTATCGGTATAAACAGATCGAAAGCAGTATAAACATAAGAATAGAAAATACTCACAGCTTCGTCCACACCAATTGATTCGAATGACTCATCCCAATTAATACCACTCAAATATGTGCAAATCGCACTAAGATTTGCATTTTTAAAGTCATATACAAATTCACTATGAAAATTATCGTTTAAGGGGGAGATATTATTGTTTATACTTATAATTAATATTAGAGGTGGATGGTAATTATCAATTGGTAACAAATTTTCAGATGCTAAATTTAATTCGTAATTCACTGAATTCGTAAATAGTAAGTCCAACAGTGATCCGTGGCTGTTAAAGAAATTATTTACTTGACACAAAGCGAGGTAGTCAACAGTGTCTGAGACCACATTTGCTATGTTTGTATGTATACTCAAGTTGTCAACACTTACACAAGAAGGACCTGTGCCATGTGCTGAATTCCATGTCACGAATGGCATATTGAAATCACCGATGATATAGACTGCTGCAGACGGGTATTGCTCCTGGATGTCCTCAAGTATGTTGCACATTGCCGAAAAATCTTCTAGTTTTGATTGTGGAGGGATATAAATAGTTCCGATAATATAAATTGATGAGTTAATTGAGAATTTAATAAAGACGTGCTCAATTGTTTTTATTTTGCTGGGTAAAAGAACTGAGTGCAAGATAGAAGAGGACGCAATAAGCACCCCACCACCACGATTATTATCGCTGGTTAACTTGTTTCGATCACATCTGAAAACGTCATAATTGTTTAGCCCAAGTTCAGGATTAATAAAATTTTCGTTTAACCATGTTTCGGTAAAAACTATAATGTTGTAATGATGTAAAATGGCGTGCTGACGAAGAATATCCAATTTAGTTCTGAGACCTCTGACGTTTTGATAATAGACGGGAATATTAGGAGAGAGAGAGGAAATGTTAAGTGTAGTGGGAAACGCATGTGTATCGTATACGCTTTGATGTGAGCTGCTGGTGGAAACAGTAGGAGAGTCACATGGTGAATCAGAAGATAACGGTAAGGAGGGAGAACCACATGATATGGGCACAGTGCCGTCTATTGATTCAGTGGTGCCCCTTGTCGAGGATTGCATGTTATTATTGTTGGGTTTCCTCCTCTGAAAACAAGCCTCAGATCCTTTTCTCCATCCTGAAGTCGGGAAGTTAACTCTTTTTGTTTCTCCTTTATTAGATCCAGTTGCATTTTCGTCCTGTCTGGATTGAGCCATAGGTGCTTGATGAGCTGAGAATTGACTGTGTCTCTTTTGGCAGCTGCAAACATTCGAAGGATTGCTAGTGCCTTCTCCGCCTTCGCAAATGTCAATTTGACAGGACGTGGTATCTGACCTGTTACCTGCGAAATTTTTCCGAGTCTAGAAATTTTAACATCTTCAAGGTTATCAAAAGGGACAAACTTGACAAGCAAATCTGTTAATGTTGTGCGGAGGTCCTTAATCATAGCATTAGTGTCGTTAGGAAGGTTAGAGTCTTGATTAGTTTCAGGGAGTCCGAACAAAACTAGATTATTTCTTTTCCCAATACGACGTTCAACCTCCACCAGACATTGATCTGCAGTAACATGTATGTTTGTGACTTTATCATCTCGTGCAATATTACTCTCCACAGCCTCCATTCTATTAGTGAGATTCGATATTTTGATTTCATTACTTGAGACTCGAGTAGAAATTTCCTTTAGACTGATGTCAATATTGTCGAATCTCGTATTGAGTGAAGTTTTGAGATTTTCAATGGCCTTGAGAACTGTATCGTCTTTATTATCAGTGGTCGATGTCGATGGAGCACGAGTTTGAGTCCTTCCGCAGCATTTAATATATGACCCGTCCCTGTTACAGCTCAGCTTATCACCGCAGCTTGGGTGATATGCTGTAGAGCAAATGGGACAAAGAACCGGGTCGGTAGTATTTTTGCCACATTTGCCACATTTAACACTTGTTGATTGCAACGCAACGCCGGCCATTTTTTTTATTTGAGGTTAGAAAAAGTCGGATACACGGAAGCCGGAATTGAGCACTTCTAGTATCGTTTACAACAAATATTGTACACTCACTATTATGGGCGTAGGGTTTGGCGCGAGAATAACTGTTTTTTGGGCAATTTTAGGTAGAACTTTAATCAAAATATATAACTGAGACACGAGCAGCACTGAACACGTGTTGATTAATTGGCCACCTTGATACTTATCTAAAAATTTTTTTGTTTATTTTGCCAAATTTTTCTGGCGAGACAAAAATTAATTGAATTTTCATTTTTTGACAAGTTGAAAGTAACGCGCAGTCCTTCAATTTTTGTTTAATTTTGTTCGTTAGTAGATAAACATGTTTGAAATTAGATCTAGAAATATAAAAAATACTTGATATTTGCCTGAAAATTTTTTTGTTTATTTTGCCAAATTTTTCTGGCGAGGCAAAAATTGATTGAATATTCATTTTTTGACAAGTTGAAAGTAACGCGCAGTCCTTCAATTTTTGTTTAATTTTGTTCGTTAGTAGATGAACATGATTGAAATTAGATCTAGAAATATGGAAAATAATTGATATTTGTTTGAAAATTTTTTTGTGTATTTTGTCAAATTTTTCTGGCGAGGCAAAAAATGATTGAATTTTCATTTTTTGGCAAGTTTAAAGTAACGCGCAGTCCTTCAATTTTTGGTTAATTTTGTTCGTTAATAGATGAAAAAGTTTGAAATTAGATCTAGAAATGTGGAAAATAATTGATATTTGTTTGAAAATTTTTTGTGTATTTTGTCAAATTTTTCTGGTGGGGAAAAATTGATTGAATTTTCATCTTTTGACAAGTTGAAAGTAACGCGCAGTCCTTCAATTTTTGTTTAATTTTGTTCATTAATAGATGAAAAAGTTTGAAATTAGATCTAGAAATATAGAAAATAATTGATATTTGTTTGAAATTTTTTTGTGTATTTTGTCAAATTTTTCTGGCGGGGAAAAATTGATTGAATTTTCATTTTTTAACAAGTTGAAAGTAACGCGCAGTCCTTTAATTTTTGTTCAATTTTGTTCGTTAATAGATGAAAAAGTTTGAAATTAGATCTAGAAATATGGAAAATAATTGATATTTGTTTGAAATTTTTTTGTGTATTTTGTCAAATTTTTCTGGCGGGGAAAAATTGATTGAATTTTCATTTTTTGACAAGTTGAAAGTAACGCGCAGTCCTTCAATTTTTGTTTAATTTTGTTCGTTAGTAGATAAACATGTTTGAAATTAGATCTAGAAATATAAAAAATACTTGATATTTGTCTGAAAATTTTTTTGTTTATTTTGACAAATTTTTCTGGCGAGGCAAAAATTGATTGAATATTCATTTTTTGACAAGTTGAAAGTAACGCGCAGTCCTTCAATTTTTGTTCAATTTTGTTCGTTGATAGATTAACATGTTTGAAATTAGATCTAGAAATATAAAAAATACTTGATATTTGTCTAAAATTTTTTTTGTGTATTTTGCCAAATTTTTCTGGCAAGCAAAAATTGATTGAATTTTCATTTTTTGACAAGTTGAAAGTAACGCGCAGTCCTTCAATTTTTGTTTAATTTTGTTCGTTAGTAAATGAACATGTTTGAAATTAGATCTACAAATATAGAAAATAGTTGATATTTGTCTGAAATTTTTTTGTGTATTTTGCCAAATTTATCTGGCGAGGCAAAAATTGATTGAATTTTCATCTTTTGACAAGTTGAAAGTAACGCGTAGTCCTTCAATTTTTGTTTAATTTTGTTCTTTAGTAGATGAACATGTTTGAAATTAGATCTAGATATATGGAAAATAATTGATATATGTTTGAAAATTTTTTTGTGTATTTTGCTAAATTTTTCTGGCGAGGCAAAAATTGATTGAATTTTTATTTTTTGGCAAGTTTAAAGTAACGCGCAGTCCTTCAATTTTTGTTTAATTTTGTTCGTTAATAGATGAAAAAGTTTGAAATTAGATCTAGAAATGTGGAAAATAATTGATATTTGTTTGAAAATTTTTTGTGTATTTTGTCAAATTTTTCTGGTGGGGAAAAATTGATTGAATTTTCATCTTTTGACAAGTTGAAAGTAACGCGCAGTCCTTCAATTTTTGTTTAATTTTGTTCATTAATAGATGAAAAAGTTTGAAATTAGATCTAGAAATATAGAAAATAATTGATATTTGTTTGAAATTTTTTTGTGTATTTTGTCAAATTTTTCTGGCGGGGAAAAATTGATTGAATTTTCATTTTTTAACAAGTTGAAAGTAACGCGCAGTCCTTTAATTTTTGTTCAATTTTGTTCGTTAATAGATGAAAAAGTTTGAAATTAGATCTAGAAATATGGAAAATAATTGATATTTGTTTGAAATTTTTTTGTGTATTTTGTCAAATTTTTCTGGCGGGGAAAAATTGATTGAATTTTCATTTTTTGACAAGTTGAAAGTAACGCGCAGTCCTTCAATTTTTGTTTAATTTTGTTCGTTAGTAGATAAACATGTTTGAAATTAGATCTAGAAATATAAAAAATACTTGATATTTGTCTGAAAATTTTTTTGTTTATTTTGACAAATTTTTCTGGCGAGGCAAAAATTGATTGAATATTCATTTTTTGACAAGTTGAAAGTAACGCGCAGTCCTTCAATTTTTGTTCAATTTTGTTCGTTGATAGATTAACATGTTTGAAATTAGATCTAGAAATATAAAAAATACTTGATATTTGTCTAAAATTTTTTTTGTGTATTTTGCCAAATTTTTCTGGCAAGCAAAAATTGATTGAATTTTCATTTTTTGACAAGTTGAAAGTAACGCGCAGTCCTTCAATTTTTGTTTAATTTTGTTCGTTAGTAAATGAACATGTTTGAAATTAGATCTACAAATATAGAAAATAGTTGATATTTGTCTGAAATTTTTTTGTGTATTTTGCCAAATTTATCTGGCGAGGCAAAAATTGATTGAATTTTCATTTTTTGACAAGTTGAAAGTAACGCGCAGTCCTTCCATTTTTGTTTAATTTTGTTCGTTAGTAGATAAACATGTTTGAAATTAGATCTAGAAATATGGAAAATAATTGATATATGTTTGAAAATTTTTTTGTGTATTTTGTTAAATTTTTTCTGGCGAGGCAAAAATAGATTGAATTTTTATTTTTTGGCAAGTTTAAAGTAACGCGCAGTCCTTCAATTTTTGTTTAATTTTGTTCGTTAATAGATGAAAAAGATTGAAATTAGATCTAGAAATATGGAAAATAATTGATATTTGTATGAAAATTTTTTGTGTATTTTGTCAAATTTTTCTGTTGGGGAAAAATTGATTGAATTTTCATCTTTTGACAAGTTGAAAGTAACGCGTAGTCCTTCAATTTTTGTTTAATTTTGTTCTTTAGTAGATGAACATGTTTGAAATTAGATCTAGATATATGGAAAATAATTGATATATGTTTGAAAATTTTTTTGTGTATTTTGCTAAATTTTTCTGGCGAGGCAAAAATTGATTGAATTTTTATTTTTTGGCAAGTTTAAAGTAACGCGCAGTCCTTCAATTTTTGTTTAATTTTGTTCGTTAATAGATGAAAAAGTTTGAAATTAGATCTAGAAATGTGGAAAATAATTGATATTTGTTTGAAAATTTTTTGTGTATTTTGTCAAATTTTTCTGGTGGGGAAAAATTGATTGAATTTTCATCTTTTGACAAGTTGAAAGTAACGCGCAGTCCTTCAATTTTTGTTTAATTTTGTTCATTAATAGATGAAAAAGTTTGAAATTAGATCTAGAAATATAGAAAATAATTGATATTTGTTTGAAATTTTTTTGTGTATTTTGTCAAATTTTTCTGGCGGGGAAAAATTGATTGAATTTTCATTTTTTGACAAGTTGAAAGTAACGTGCAGTCCTTCAATTTTTGTACAATTTTGTTCGTTGATAGATTAACATGTTTGAAATTAGATCTAGAAATATAAAAAATACTTGATATTTTTCTGAAAATTTTTTTATTTAATTTGCCAAATTTTTGTGGCGAGGCAAAAATTGATTGAATTTTTATCTTTTGACAAGTTGAAAGTAACGCGCAGTCCTTCAATTTTGGTTTAATTTTGTTCGTTAATACATGAAAAAGTTTGAAATTAGATCTAGAAATATGGAAAATAATTGATATTTGTTTGAAAATTTTTTGTGCATTTTGTCAAATTTTTCTGGTGGGAAAAAATTGATTGAATTTTCATCTTTTGACAAGTTGAAAGTAACGCGCAGTCCTTTAATTTTTGTTTAATTTTGTTCGTTAATAGATGAAAAAGTTTAAAATTAGATATAAAAATATGGAAAATAATTGATATTTGTTTGAAAATTTTTTGTGTATATTGTCAAATTTTTCTGGTGGGGAAAAATTGATTGAATTTTCATCTTTTGACAAGTTGAAAGTAACGCGTAGTCCTTCAATTTTTGTTTAATTTTGTTCGTTAATAGATGAAAAAGTTTAAAATTAGATATAGAAATATGGAAAATAATTGATATTTGTTTGAAAATTTTTTGTGTATTTTGTCAAATTTTTCTGTTGGGGAAAAATTGATTGAATTTTCATCTTTTGACAAGTTGAAAGTAACGCGCAGTCCTTCAATTTTTGTTTAATTTTGTTAGTTAGTAGATGAACATGATTGAAATTAGATCTAGAAATATGGAAAATAATTGATATTTGTTTGAAAATTTTTTTGTGTATTTTGTTAAATTTTTCTGGCGAGGCAAAAATTGATTAAATTTTCATTTTTTGGCAAGTTTAAAGTAACGCGCAGTCCTTCAATTTTTGTTCAATTTTGTCGTTAATAGATGAAAAAGTTTGAAATTAGATCTAGAAATATGGAAAATAATTGATATTTGTTTGAAAATTTTTTGTGTATCTTGTCAAATTTTTCTGGCGGGGAAAAATTGATTGAATTTTCATTTTTTGACAAGTTGAAAGTAACGCGCAGTCCTTCAATTTTTGTTCAATTTTGTTCGTTGATAGATGAAAAAGTTCGAAATTAGATCTAGAAATATGAAAAATAATTGATATTTGTTTGAAAATTTTTTGTGTATCTTGTCAAATTTTTCTGGCGGGGAAAAATTGATTGAATATTCATTTTTTGACAAGTTGAAAGTAACGCGCAGTCCTTCAATTTTTGTACAATTTTGTTCGTTGATAGATTAACATGTTTGAAATTAGATCTAGAAATATAAAAAATACTTGATATTTTTCTGAAAATTTTTTTATTTAATTTGCCAAATTTTTCTGGCGGGGAAAAATTGATTAAATTTTCATTTTTTGGCAAGTTTAAAGTAACGCGCAGTCCTTCAATTTTTGTTTAATTTTGTTCGTTAATAGATGAAAAAGTTCGAAATTAGATCTAGAAATATGAAAAATAATTGATATTTGTTTGAAATTTTTTTGTGTATTTTGTCAAATTTTTCTGGCGAGGCAAAAATTGATTGAATTTTCATATTTTGACAAGTTAAAAGTAACGCGCAGTCCTTCAATTTTTGTTTAATTTTGTTCGTTAGTAGATAAACATGTTTAAAATTAGATCTAGAAATATGGAAAATAATTGATATTTGTTTGAAAATTTTTTTGTGTATTTTGTTAAATTTTTCTGGCGAGGCAAAAATTGATTGAATTTTCATTTTTTGGCAAGTTTAAAGTAACGCGCAGTTCTTCAATTTTTGTTCAATTTTGTTCGTTAATAGATGAAAAAATTTGAAATTAGATCTAGAAATATGGTAAATAATTGATATTTGTTTGAAAATTTTTTGTGCATTTTGTCAAATTTTTCTGGTGGGAAAAAATTGATTGAATTTTTATCTTTTGACAAGTTGAAAGTAACGCGCAGTCCTTCAATTTTTGTTTAATTTTGTTCGTTAATAGATGAAAAAGTTTAAAATTAGATATAGAAATATGGAAAATAATTGATATTTGTTTGAAAATTTTTTGTGTATTTTGTCAAATTTTTCTGGTGGGGAAAAATTGATTGAATTTTCATCTTTTGACAAGTTGAAAGTAACGCGTAGTCCTTCAATTTTTGTTTAATTTCGTTCGTTAATAGATGAAAAAGTTTAAAATTAGATATAGAAATATGGAAAATAATTGATATTTGTTTGAAATTTTTTTGTGTATTTTGTCAAATTTTTCTGTTGGGGAAAAATTGATTGAATTTTCATCGTTTAACAAGTTGAAAGTAACGCGCAGTCCTTCAATTTTTGTTTAATTTTGTTCATTAATAGATGAAAAAGTTTGAAATTAGATATAGAAATATGGAAAATAATTGATATTTGTTTGAAAATTTTTTGTGTATTTTGTCAAATTTTTCTGTTGGGGAAAAATTGATTGATTTTTCATTTTTTGACAAGTTTAAAGTAACGCGCAGTCCTTCAATTTTTGTTCAATTTTGTTCGTTAATAGATGAAAAAGTTTGAAATTAGATCTAGAAATATGGAAAATAATTGATATTTGTTTGAAAATTTTTTGTGTATCTTGT
Source organism: Ganaspis brasiliensis (assembly GCA_037103525.1). NCBI lineage: Eukaryota > Metazoa > Arthropoda > Insecta > Hymenoptera > Figitidae > Ganaspis > Ganaspis brasiliensis. The sequence continues at coordinate 885,672 of JAZKLR010000039.1, read as the reverse complement.
CAAATTTTTCTGGCGGGGAAAAATTGATTGAATTTTCATTTTTTGACAAGCTGAAAGTAACGCGCAGTCCTTCAATTTTTGTTCAATTTTGTTCGTTGATAGATTAACATGTTTGGAATTAGATCTAGAAATATAAAAAATACTTGATATTTTTCTGAAAATTTTTTTGTTTATTTTGCCAAATTTTTCTGGCGAGGCAAAAATTGATTGAATTTTCATATTTTGACAAGTTAAAAGTAACGCGCAGTCCTTCAATTTTTGTTTAATTTTGTTCGTTAGTAGATAAACATGTTTAAAATTAGATCTAGAAATATGGAAAATAATTTATATTTGTTTGAAAATTTTTTTGTGTATTTTGTCAAATTTTTCTGGCGAGGCAAAAATTAATTGAATTTTCATTTTTTGACAAGTTAAAAGTAACGCGCAGTCCTTCAATTTTTGTTCAATTTTGTTCGTTAATAGATGAAAAAGTTTGAAATTAGATCTAGAAATATGGAAAATAATTGATATTTGTTTGAAAATTTTTTGTGTATTTTGTCAAATTTTTCTGGTGGGGAAAACTTGATTGAATTTTTATCTTTTGACAAGTTGAAAGTAACGCGCAGTCCTTCAATTTTTGTTTAATTTTGTTCGTTAGTAGATGAACATGTTTAAAATTAGATCCAGAAATATGGAAAATAATTTATATTTGTTTGAAATTTTTTTGTGTATTTTGTCTAATTTTTCTGGCGAGGCAAAAATTGATTGAATTTTCATCTTTTGACAAGTTGAAAGTAACGCGCAGTCCTTTAATTTTTGTTCAATTTTGTTCGTTAGTAGATGAACATGTTTGAAATTAGATCTAGAAATATGGAAAATAATTGATATTTGTTTGAAAATTTTTTGTGTATTTTGTCAAATTTTTCTGTTGGGGAAAAATTGATTAAATTTTCATCTTTTGACAAGTTGAAAGTAACGCGCAGTCCTTCAATTTTTGTTTAATTTTGTTCATTAATAGATGAAAAAGTTTGAAATTAGATCTAGAAATATAGAAAATAATTGATATTTGTTTGAAATTTTTTTGTGTATTTTGTCAAATTTTTCTGGCGGGGAAAAATTGATTGAATTTTCATTTTTTGACAAGTTGAAAGTAACGCGCAGTCCTTCAATTTTTGTTCAATTTTGTTCGTTAATAGATGAAAAAGTTTGAAATTAGATCTAGAAATATGGAAAATAATTGATATTTGTTTGAAAATTTTTTGTGCATTTTGTCAAATTTTTCTGGTGGGAAAAAAATGATTGAATTTTCATCTTTTGACAAGTTGAAAGTAACGCGCAGTCCTTCAATCTTTGTTTAATTTTCTTCGTTAATAGATGAAAAAGTTTAAAATTAGATCTAGAAATATGGAAAATAATTGATATTTGTTTGAAATTTTTTTTGTGTATTTTGTTAAATTTTTCTGGTGAGGCAAAAATTGATTGAATTTTCATTTTTTGGCAAGTTCAAAGTAACGCGCAGTCCTTCAATTTTTGTTCAATTTTGTTCGTTAATAGATAAAAAGGTTTGAAATTAGATCTAGAAATATGGAAAATAATTGATATTTGTTTGAAAATTTTTTGTGTATTTTGTCAAATTTTTCTGGTGGGGAAAAATTGATTAAATTTTCATTTTTTGGCAAGTTTAAAGTAACGCGCAGTCCTTCAATTTTTGTTTAATTTTGTTCGTTAATAGATGAAAAAGTTCGAAATTAGTTCTAGAAATATGAAAAATAATTGATATTTGTTTGAAATTTTTTTGTGTATTTTGTCAAATTTTTCTGGCGAGGCAAAAATTGATTGAATTTTCATATTTTGACAAGTTAAAAGTAACGCGCAGTCCTTCAATTTTTGTTTAATTTTGTTCGTTAGTAGATAAACATGTTTAAAATTAGATCTAGAAATATGGAAAATAATTGATATTTGTTTGAAAATTTTTTTGTGTATTTTGTTAAATTTTTCTGGCGAGGCAAAAATTGATTGAATTTTCATTTTTTGGCAAGTTTAAAGTAACGCGCAGTCCTTCAATTTTTGTTCAATTTTGTTCGTTAATAGATGAAAAAATTTGAAATTAGATCTAGAAATATGGTAAATAATTGATATTTGTTTCAAAAATTTTTTGTGCATTTTGTCAAATTTTTCTGGTGGGAAAAAATTGATTGAATTTTCATCTTTTGACAAGTTGAAAGTAACGCGCAGTCCTTCAATTTTTGTTTAATTTTGTTCGTTAATAGATGAAAAAGTTTAAAATTAGATATAGAAATATGGAAAATAATTGATATTTGTTTGAAAATTTTTTGTGTATTTTGTCAAATTTTTCTGGTGGGGAAAAATTGATTGAATTTTCATCTTTTGACAAGTTGAAAGTAACGCGTAGTCCTTCAATTTTTGTTTAATTTCGTTCGTTAATAGATGAAAAAGTTTAAAATTAGATATAGAAATATGGAAAATAATTGATATTTGTTTGAAATTTTTTTGTGTATTTTGTCAAATTTTTATGGCGAGGCAAAAATTGATTGAATTTTCATATTTTGACAAGTTAAAAGTAACGCGCAGTCCTTCAATTTTTGTTTAATTTTGTTCGTTAGTAGATAAACATGTTTAAAATTAGATCTAGAAATATGGAAAATAATTGATATTTGTTTAAAAATTTTTTTGTGTATTTTGTTAAATTTTTCTGGCGAGGCAAAAATTGATTGAATTTTCATTTTTTGGCAAGTTTAAAGTAACGCGCAGTCCTTCAATTTTTGTTCAATTTTGTTCGTTAATAGATGAAAAAATTTGAAATTAGATCTAGAAATATGGTAAATAATTGATATTTGTTTGAAAATTTTTTGTGTATTTTGTCAAATTTTTCTGTTGGGGAAAAATTGATTGAATTTTCATTTTTTGACAAGTTTAAAGTAACGCGCAGTCCTTCAATTTTTGTTCAATTTTGTTCGTTAATAGATGAAAAAGTTTGAAATTAGATCTAGAAATATGGAAAATAATTGATATTTGTTTGAAAATTTTTTGTGTATCTTGTCAAATTTTTCTGGCGGGGAAAAATTGATTGAATTTTCATTTTTTGACAAGCTGAAAGTAACGCGCAGTCCTTCAATTTTTGTTCAATTTTGTTCGTTGATAGATTAACATGTTTGGAATTAGATCTAGAAATATAAAAAATACTTGATATTTTTCTGAAAATTTTTTTGTTTATTTTGCCAAATTTTTCTGGCGAGGCAAAAATTGATTGAATTTTCATATTTTGACAAGTTAAAAGTAACGCGCAGTCCTTTAATTTTTGTTTAATTTTGTTCGTTAGTAGATAAACATGTTTAAAATTAGATCTAGAAATATGGAAAATAATTTATATTTGTTTGAAAATTTTTTTGTGTATTTTGTCAAATTTTTCTGGCGAGGCAAAAATTAATTGAATTTTCATTTTTTGACAAGTTAAAAGTAACGCGCAGTCCTTCAATTTTTGTTCAATTTTGTTCGTTAATAGATGAAAAAGTTTGAAATTAGATCTAGAAATATGGAAAATAATTGATATTTGTTTGAAATTTTTTTGTGTATTTTGTCAAATTTTTCTGTTGGGGAAAAATTGATTAAATTTTCATCTTTTGACAAGTTGAAAGTAACGCGCAGTCCTTCAATTTTTGTTTAATTTTGTTCATTAATAGATGAAAAAGTTTGAAATTAGATCTAGAAATATAGAAAATAATTGATATTTGTTTGAAATTTTTTTGTGTATTTTGTCAAATTTTTCTGGTGGGGAAAAATTGATTGAATTTTCATCTTTTGACAAGTTGAAAGTAACGCGTAGTCCTTCCATTTTTGTTTAATTTCGTTCGTTAATAGATGAAAAAGTTTAAAATTAGATATAGAAATATGGAAAATAATTGATATTTGTTTGAAATTTTTTTGTGTATTTTGTTAAATTTTTCTGGTGAGGCAAAAATTGATTGAATTTTCATTTTTTGGCAAGTTCAAAGTAACGCGCAGTCCTTCAATTTTTGTTTAATTTTGTTCGTTAGTAGATGAACATGATTGAAATTAGATCTAGAAATATGGAAAATAATTGATATTTGTTTGAAATTTTTTTTGTGTATTTTGTTAAATTTTTCTGGTGAGGCAAAAATTGATTGAATTTTCATTTTTTGGCAAGTTCAAAGTAACGCGCAGTCCTTCAATTTTTGTTCAATTTTGTTCGTTAATAGATGAAAAAGTTTGAAATTAGATCTAGAAATATGGAAAATAATTGATATTTGTTTGAAAATTTTTTGTGTATCTTGTCAAATTTTTCTGGCGGGGAAAAATTGATTGAATTTTCATTTTTTGACAAGCTGAAAGTAACGCGCAGTCCTTCAATTTTTGTTCAATTTTGTTCGTTGATAGATTAACATGTTTGGAATTAGATCTAGAAATATAAAAAATACTTGATATTTTTCTGAAAATTTTTTTGTTTATTTTGCCAAATTTTTCTGGCGAGGCAAAAATTGATTGAATTTTCATATTTTGACAAGTTAAAAGTAACGCGCAGTCCTTTAATTTTTGTTTAATTTTGTTCGTTAGTAGATAAACATGTTTAAAATTAGATCTAGAAATATGGAAAATAATTTATATTTGTTTGAAAATTTTTTTGTGTATTTTGTCAAATTTTTCTGGCGAGGCAAAAATTAATTGAATTTTCATTTTTTGACAAGTTAAAAGTAACGCGCAGTCCTTCAATTTTTGTTCAATTTTGTTCGTTAATAGATGAAAAAGTTTGAAATTAGATCTAGAAATATGGAAAATAATTGATATTTGTTTGAAATTTTTTTGTGTATTTTGTCAAATTTTTCTGTTGGGGAAAAATTGATTAAATTTTCATCTTTTGACAAGTTGAAAGTAACGCGCAGTCCTTCAATTTTTGTTTAATTTTGTTCATTAATAGATGAAAAAGTTTGAAATTAGATCTAGAAATATAGAAAATAATTGATATTTGTTTGAAATTTTTTTGTGTATTTTGTCAAATTTTTCTGGTGGGGAAAAATTGATTGAATTTTCATCTTTTGACAAGTTGAAAGTAACGCGTAGTCCTTCCATTTTTGTTTAATTTCGTTCGTTAATAGATGAAAAAGTTTAAAATTAGATATAGAAATATGGAAAATAATTGATATTTGTTTGAAATTTTTTTGTGTATTTTGTTAAATTTTTCTGGTGAGGCAAAAATTGATTGAATTTTCATTTTTTGGCAAGTTCAAAGTAACGCGCAGTCCTTCAATTTTTGTTTAATTTTGTTCGTTAGTAGATGAACATGATTGAAATTAGATCTAGAAATATGGAAAATAATTGATATTTGTTTGAAATTTTTTTTGTGTATTTTGTTAAATTTTTCTGGTGAGGCAAAAATTGATTGAATTTTCATTTTTTGGCAAGTTCAAAGTAACGCGCAGTCCTTCAATTTTTGTTCAATTTTGTTCGTTAATAGATAAAAAGGTTTGAAATTAGATCTAGAAATATGGAAAATAATTGATATTTGTTTGAAAATTTTTTGTGTATTTTGTCAAATTTTTCTGGTGGGGAAAAATTGATTGAATTTTCATCTTTTGACAAGTTGAAAGTAACGCGTAGTCCTTCCATTTTTGTTTAATTTCGTTCGTTAATAGATGAAAAAGTTTAAAATTAGATATAGAAATATGGAAAATAATTGATATTTGTTTGAAATTTTTTTGTGTATTTTGTTAAATTTTTCTGGTGAGGCAAAAATTGATTGAATTTTCATTTTTTGGCAAGTTCAAAGTAACGCGCAGTCCTTCAATCTTTGTTTAATTTTGTTCGTTAGTAGATGAACATGTTTGAAATTAGATCTAGAAATGTGAAAAATAATTGATATTTGTTTGAAATTTTTTTGTGTATTTTCTCAAATTTTTCTGGCGAGGAAAAATTGATTGAATTTTCATTTTTTGGCACGTTCAAAGTAACGCGCAGTCCTTTAATTTTTGTTCAATTTTGTTCGTTAATAGATGAAAAAGTTTGAAATTAGATCTAGAAATATGGAGTATAATTTATATTTGTTTGAAATTTTTTTGTGTATTTTGTCTAATTTTTCTGGCGAGGCAAAAATTGATTGAATTTTCATCTTTTGACAAGTTGAAAGTAACGCGCAGTCCTTTAATTTTTGTTCAATTTTGTTCGTTAGTAGATGAACATGTTTGAAATTAGATCTAGAAATATGGAAAATAATTGATATTTGTTTGAAAATTTTTTGTGCATTTTGTCAAATTTTTCTGGTGGGAAAAAAATGATTGAATTTTCATCTTTTGACAAGTTGAAAGTAACGCGCAGTCCTTCAATCTTTGTTTAATTTTGTTCGTTAGTAGATGAACATGTTTAAAATTAGATCTAGAAATGTGGAAAATAATTGATATTTGTTTGAAATTTTTTTGTGTATTTTCTCAAATTTTTCTGGCGAGGAAAAATTGATTGAATTTTCATTTTTTGGCACGTTCAAAGTAACGCGCAGTCCTTCAATTTTTGTTCAATTTTGTTCGTTAGTAGATAAACATGTTTGAAATTAGATCTAGAAATATAAAAAATACTTGATATTTTTCTGAAAATTTTTTTATTTATTTTGCCAAATTTTTCTGGCGAGGCAAAAATTGATTGAATTTTTATCTTTTGACAAGTTGAAAGTAACGCGCAGTCCTTCAATTTTTGTTTAATTTTGTTCGTTAGTAGATGAACATGTTTGAAATAAGATCTAGAAATGTGGAAAATAATTGATATTTGTTTGAAATTTTTTTGTGTATTTTGTCTAATTTTGCTGGCGGGGAAAAATTGATTGAATTTTCATTTTTTGACAAGTTGAAAGTAACGCGCAGTCCTTCCATTTTTGTTTAATTTTGTTCGTTAGTATATAAACATGTTTGAAATTAGATCTAGAAATATGAAAAATAATTGATATATGTTTGAAAATTTTTTTGTGTATTTTGTTAAATTTTTCTGGCGAGGCAAAAATTGATTGAATTTTCATTTTTTGGCAAGTTTAAAGTAACGCGCAGTCCTTCAATTTTTGTTCAATTTTGTTCGTTAATAGATGAAAAAGTTTAAAATTAGATCTAGAAATGTGGAAAATAATTGATATTTGTTTGAAAATTTTTTGTGTATCTTGTCAAATTTTTCTGGCGGGGAAAAATTGATTGAATTTTCATTTTTTGACAAGCTGAAAGTAACGCGCAGTCCTTCAATTTTTGTTCAATTTTGTTCGTTGATAGATTAACATGTTTGGAATTAGATCTAGAAATATAAAAAATACTTGATATTTTTCTGAAAATTTTTTTGTTTATTTTGCCAAATTTTTCTGGCGAGGCAAAAATTGATTGAATTTTCATATTTTGACAAGTTAAAAGTAACGCGCAGTCCTTTAATTTTTGTTTAATTTTGTTCGTTAGTAGATAAACATGTTTAAAATTAGATCTAGAAATATGGAAAATAATTTATATTTGTTTGAAAATTTTTTTGTGTATTTTGTCAAATTTTTCTGGCGAGGCAAAAATTAATTGAATTTTCATTTTTTGACAAGTTAAAAGTAACGCGCAGTCCTTCAATTTTTGTTCAATTTTGTTCGTTAATAGATGAAAAAGTTTGAAATTAGATCTAGAAATATGGAAAATAATTGATATTTGTTTGAAATTTTTTTGTGTATTTTGTCAAATTTTTCTGTTGGGGAAAAATTGATTAAATTTTCATCTTTTGACAAGTTGAAAGTAACGCGCAGTCCTTCAATTTTTGTTTAATTTTGTTCATTAATAGATGAAAAAGTTTGAAATTAGATCTAGAAATATAGAAAATAATTGATATTTGTTTGAAATTTTTTTGTGTATTTTGTCAAATTTTTCTGGTGGGGAAAAATTGATTGAATTTTCATCTTTTGACAAGTTGAAAGTAACGCGTAGTCCTTCCATTTTTGTTTAATTTCGTTCGTTAATAGATGAAAAAGTTTAAAATTAGATATAGAAATATGGAAAATAATTGATATTTGTTTGAAATTTTTTTGTGTATTTTGTTAAATTTTTCTGGTGAGGCAAAAATTGATTGAATTTTCATTTTTTGGCAAGTTCAAAGTAACGCGCAGTCCTTCAATTTTTGTTTAATTTTGTTCGTTAGTAGATGAACATGATTGAAATTAGATCTAGAAATATGGAAAATAATTGATATTTGTTTGAAATTTTTTTTGTGTATTTTGTTAAATTTTTCTGGTGAGGCAAAAATTGATTGAATTTTCATTTTTTGGCAAGTTCAAAGTAACGCGCAGTCCTTCAATTTTTGTTCAATTTTGTTCGTTAATAGATGAAAAAGTTTGAAATTAGATCTAGAAATATGGAAAATAATTGATATTTGTTTGAAAATTTTTTGTGTATCTTGTCAAATTTTTCTGGCGGGGAAAAATTGATTGAATTTTCATTTTTTGACAAGCTGAAAGTAACGCGCAGTCCTTCAATTTTTGTTCAATTTTGTTCGTTGATAGATTAACATGTTTGGAATTAGATCTAGAAATATAAAAAATACTTGATATTTTTCTGAAAATTTTTTTGTTTATTTTGCCAAATTTTTCTGGCGAGGCAAAAATTGATTGAATTTTCATATTTTGACAAGTTAAAAGTAACGCGCAGTCCTTTAATTTTTGTTTAATTTTGTTCGTTAGTAGATAAACATGTTTAAAATTAGATCTAGAAATATGGAAAATAATTTATATTTGTTTGAAAATTTTTTTGTGTATTTTGTCAAATTTTTCTGGCGAGGCAAAAATTAATTGAATTTTCATTTTTTGACAAGTTAAAAGTAACGCGCAGTCCTTCAATTTTTGTTCAATTTTGTTCGTTAATAGATGAAAAAGTTTGAAATTAGATCTAGAAATATGGAAAATAATTGATATTTGTTTGAAATTTTTTTGTGTATTTTGTCAAATTTTTCTGTTGGGGAAAAATTGATTAAATTTTTATCTTTTGACAAGTTGAAAGTAACGCGCAGTCCTTCAATTTTTGTTTAATTTTGTTCATTAATAGATGAAAAAGTTTGAAATTAGATCTAGAAATATAGAAAATAATTGATATTTGTTTGAAATTTTTTTGTGTATTTTGTCAAATTTTTCTGGTGGGGAAAAATTGATTGAATTTTCATCTTTTGACAAGTTGAAAGTAACGCGTAGTCCTTCCATTTTTGTTTAATTTCGTTCGTTAATAGATGAAAAAGTTTAAAATTAGATATAGAAATATGGAAAATAATTGATATTTGTTTGAAATTTTTTTGTGTATTTTGTTAAATTTTTCTGGTGAGGCAAAAATTGATTGAATTTTCATTTTTTGGCAAGTTCAAAGTAACGCGCAGTCCTTCAATTTTTGTTTAATTTTGTTCGTTAGTAGATGAACATGATTGAAATTAGATCTAGAAATATGGAAAATAATTGATATTTGTTTGAAATTTTTTTTGTGTATTTTGTTAAATTTTTCTGGTGAGGCAAAAATTGATTGAATTTTCATTTTTTGGCAAGTTCAAAGTAACGCGCAGTCCTTCAATTTTTGTTCAATTTTGTTCGTTAATAGATAAAAAGGTTTGAAATTAGATCTAGAAATATGGAAAATAATTGATATTTGTTTGAAAATTTTTTGTGTATTTTGTCAAATTTTTCTGGTGGGGAAAAATTGATTGAATTTTCATCTTTTGACAAGTTGAAAGTAACGCGTAGTCCTTCCATTTTTGTTTAATTTCGTTCGTTAATAGATGAAAAAGTTTAAAATTAGATATAGAAATATGGAAAATAATTGATATTTGTTTGAAATTTTTTTGTGTATTTTGTTAAATTTTTCTGGTGAGGCAAAAATTGATTGAATTTTCATTTTTTGGCAAGTTCAAAGTAACGCGCAGTCCTTCAATCTTTGTTTAATTTTGTTCGTTAGTAGATGAACATGTTTGAAATTAGATCTAGAAATGTGAAAAATAATTGATATTTGTTTGAAATTTTTTTGTGTATTTTCTCAAATTTTTCTGGCGAGGAAAAATTGATTGAATTTTCATTTTTTGGCACGTTCAAAGTAACGCGCAGTCCTTTAATTTTTGTTCAATTTTGTTCGTTAATAGATGAAAAAGTTTGAAATTAGATCTAGAAATATGGAGTATAATTTATATTTGTTTGAAATTTTTTTGTGTATTTTGTCTAATTTTTCTGGCGAGGCAAAAATTGATTGAATTTTCATCTTTTGACAAGTTGAAAGTAACGCGCAGTCCTTTAATTTTTGTTCAATTTTGTTCGTTAGTAGATGAACATGTTTGAAATTAGATCTAGAAATATGGAAAATAATTGATATTTGTTTGAAAATTTTTTGTGCATTTTGTCAAATTTTTCTGGTGGGAAAAAAATGATTGAATTTTCATCTTTTGACAAGTTGAAAGTAACGCGCAGTCCTTCAATCTTTGTTTAATTTTGTTCGTTAGTAGATGAACATGTTTAAAATTAGATCTAGAAATGTGGAAAATAATTGATATTTGTTTGAAATTTTTTTGTGTATTTTCTCAAATTTTTCTGGCGAGGAAAAATTGATTGAATTTTCATTTTTTGGCACGTTCAAAGTAACGCGCAGTCCTTCAATTTTTGTTCAATTTTGTTCGTTAGTAGATAAACATGTTTGAAATTAGATCTAGAAATATAAAAAATACTTGATATTTTTCTGAAAATTTTTTTATTTATTTTGCCAAATTTTTCTGGCGAGGCAAAAATTGATTGAATTTTTATCTTTTGACAAGTTGAAAGTAACGCGCAGTCCTTCAATTTTTGTTTAATTTTGTTCGTTAGTAGATGAACATGTTTGAAATAAGATCTAGAAATGTGGAAAATAATTGATATTTGTTTGAAATTTTTTTGTGTATTTTGTCTAATTTTGCTGGCGGGGAAAAATTGATTGAATTTTCATTTTTTGACAAGTTGAAAGTAACGCGCAGTCCTTCCATTTTTGTTTAATTTTGTTCGTTAGTATATAAACATGTTTGAAATTAGATCTAGAAATATGAAAAATAATTGATATATGTTTGAAAATTTTTTTGTGTATTTTGTTAAATTTTTCTGGCGAGGCAAAAATTGATTGAATTTTCATTTTTTGGCAAGTTTAAAGTAACGCGCAGTCCTTCAATTTTTGTTCAATTTTGTTCGTTAATAGATGAAAAAGTTTAAAATTAGATCTAGAAATATGGAAAATAATTGATATTTGTTTGAAAATTTTTTGTGTATTTTGTCAAATTTTTCTGGTGGGGAAAACTTGATTGAATTTTTATCTTTTGACAAGTTGAAAGTAACGCGCAGTCCTTCAATTTTTGTTTAATTTCGTTCGTTAATAGATGAAAAAGTTTGAAATTAGATCTAGATATATGAAAAATAATTGATATTTGTTTGAAATTTTTTTGTGTATTTTGTCAAATTTTTCTGGCGGGGAAAAATTGATTGAATTTTCATTTTTTGACAAGTTGAAAGTAACGCGCAGTCCTTCAATTTTTGTTCAATTTTGTTCGTTAATAGATGAAAAAGTTTGAAATTAGATCTAGAAATATGGAAAATAATTAATATTTGTTTGAAAATTTTTTGTGTATTTTGTCAAATTTTTCTGGTGGGGAAAACTTGATTGAATTTTTATCTTTTGACAATTTGAAAGTAACTCGCAGTCCTTCAATTTTTGTTCAATTTTGTTCGTTAGTAGATGAACATGTTTGAAATTAGATCTAGAAATATGGAAAATAATTGATATTTGTTTGAAAATTTTTTTGTGTATTTTGTCAAATTTTTCTGGCGAGGCAAAAATTGATTGAATTTTCATTTTTTGGCAAGTTTAAAGTAACGCGCAGTCCTTCAATTTTTGTTCAATTTTGTTCGTTAATAGATGAAAAAGTTTGAAATTAGATCTAGAAATATGGAAAATAATTGATATTTGTTTGAAAATTTTTTGTGCATTTTGTCAAATTTTTCTGGTGGGAAAAAAATGATTGAATTTTCATCTTTTGACAAGTTGAAAGTAACGCGCAGTCCTTCAATCTTTGTTTAATTTTGTTCGTTAATAGATGAAAAAGTTTAAAATTAGATATAGAAATATGGAAAATATTTGATATTTGTTTGAAAATTTTTTGTGTATTTTGTCAAATTTTTCTGGCGGGGAAAAATTGATTGAATTTTCATTTTTTGACAAGTTGAAAGTAACGCGCAGTCCTTCAATTTTTGTTTTATTTTGTTCGTTAATAGATGAAAAAGTTTGAAATTAGATCTAGAAATATGGAAAATAATTGATATTTGTTTGAAATTTTTTTGTGTATTTTGTCAAATTTTTCCGGCGGGGAAAAATTGATTGAATTTTCATTTTTTGACAAGTTGAAAGTAACGCGCAGTCCTTCAATTTTTGTTTAATTTTGTTCGTTAGTAGATAAACATGTTTAAAATTAGATCTAAAAATATGGAAAATAATTTATATTTGTTTGAAAATTTTTTTGTGTATTTTGTCAAATTTTTCTGGCGAGGAAAAAATTAATTGAATTTTCATTTTTTGACAAGTTGAAAGTAACGCGCAGTCCTTCAATTTTTGTTCAATTTTGTTCGTTAATAGATGAGAAAGTTTAAAATTAGATCTAGAAATGTGGAAAATAATTGATATTTGTTTGAAATTTTTTTTGTGTATTTTGTTAAATTTTTCTGGCGAGGCAAAAATTTATTGAATTTTCATTTTTTGGCAAGTTCAAAGTAACGCGCAGTCCTTCAATTTTTGTTCAATTTTGTTCGTTAATAGATAAAAAGGTTTGAACTTAGATCTAGAAATATGGAAAATAATTGATATTTGTTTGAAAATTTTTAGTGTATTTTGTCAAATTTTTCTGGTGGGGAAAACTTGATTGAATTTTTATCTTTTGACAAGTTGAAAGTAACGCGCAGTCCTTCAATTTTTGTTTAATTTTGTTCGTTAATAGATGAACATGTTTGAAATTAGATCTAGAAATGTGGAAAATAATTGATATTTGTTTGAAATTTTTTTTGTGTATTTTCTCAAATTTTTCTGGCGGGGAAAAATTGATTGAATTTTCATTTTTTGACAAGTTGAAAGTAACGCGCAGTCCTTCCATTTTTGTTTAATTTTGTTCGTTAGTAGATAAACATGTTTGAAATTAGATCTAGAAATATGGAAAATAATTGATATTTGTTTGAAAATTTTTTGTGCATTTTGTCAAATTTTTCTGGTGGGAAAAAATTGATTGAATTTTCATCTTTTGACAAGTTGAAAGTAACGCGCAGTCCTTTAATTTTTGTTTAATTTTGTTCGTTAGTAGATGAAAAAGTTTAAAATTAGATATAGAAATATGGAAAATAATTGATATTTGTTTGAAAATCTTTTGTGTATTTTGTCAAATTTTTCTGTTAGGGAAAAATTGATTGAATTTTCATCTTTTGACAAGTTGAAAGTAACGCGCAGTCCTTCAATTTTTGTTTAATTTTGTTTGTTAATAGATGAAAAAGTTTGAAATTAGATCTAGAAATATGGAAAATAATTGATATTTGTTTGAAATTTTTTTGTGTATTTTGTCAAATTTTTCTGGCGAGGAAAAATTGATTGAATTTTCATTTTTTGACAAGTTGAAAGTAACGCGCAGTCCTTCAATTTTTGTTTAATTTTGTTCGTTAATAGATGAAAAAGTTTAAAATTAGATATAGAAATATGGAAAATTATTGATATTTGTTTGAAATTTTTTTGTGTATTTTGTTAAATTTTTCTGGCGAGGCAAAAATTGATTAAATTTTCATTTTTTGGCAAGTTTAAAGTAACGCGCAGTCCTTTAATTTTTGTTTAATTTTGTTCGTTAGTAGATAAACATGTTTAAAATTAGATCTAGAAATATGGAAAATAATTTATATTTGTTTGAAAATTTTTTTGTGTATTTTGTCAAATTTTTCTGGCGAGGCAAAAATTAATTGAATTTTCATTTTTTGACAAGTTGAAAGTAACGCGCAGTCATTCAATTTTTGTTCAATTTTGTTCGTTAATAGATGAAAAAGTTTCAAATTAGATCTAGAAATATGGAAAATAATTGATATTTGTTTGAAAATTTTTTGTGTATTTTGTCAAATTTTTCTGGTGGGGAAAACTTGATTGAATTTTTATCTTTTGACAAGTTGAAAGTAACGCGCAGTCCTTTAATTTTTGTTTAATTTTGTTCGTTAGTAGATGAACATGTTTGAAATTAGATCTAGAAATGTGGAAAATAATTGATATTTGTTTGAAATTTTTTTTGTGTATTTTCTCAAATTTTTCTGGCGAGGAAAAATTGATTGAATTTTCATTTTTTGGCACGTTCAAAGTAACGCGCAGTCCTTTAATTTTTGTTCAATTTTGTTCGTTAATAGATGAAAAAGTTTGAAATTAGATCTAGAAATATGGAAAATAATTTATATTTGTTTGAAATTTTTTTGTGTATTTTGTCTAATTTTTCTGGCGAGGCAAAAATTGATTGAATTTTCATCTTTTGACAAGTTGAAAGTAACGCGCAGTCCTTTAATTTTTGTTCAATTTTGTTCGTTAGTAGATGAACATGTTTGAAATTAGATCTAGAAATATGGAAAATAATTGATATTTGTTTGAAAATTTTTTTGTGTATTTTGTCAAATTTTTCTGGCGAGGCAAAAATTGATTGAATTTTCATTTTTTGGCAAGTTTAAAGTAACGCGCAGTCCTTCAATTTTTGTTCAATTTTGTTCGTTAATAGATGAAAAAGTTTGAAATTAGATCTAGAAATATGGAAAATAATTGATATTTGTTTGAAAATTTTTTGTGCATTTTGTCAAATTTTTCTGGTGGGAAAAAAATGATTGAATTTTCATCTTTTGACAAGTTGAAAGTAACGCGCAGTCCTTCAATCTTTGTTTAATTTTGTTCGTTAATAGATGAAAAAGTTTAAAATTAGATATAGAAATATGGAAAATAATTGATATTTGTTTGAAAATTTTTTGTGTATTTTGTCAAATTTTTCTGGTGGGGAAAAATTGATTGAATTTTCATCTTTTGACAAGTTGAAAGTAACGCGTAGTCCTTCAATTTTTGTTTAATTTCGTTCGTTAATAGATGAAAAATTTTAAAATTAGATATAGAAATATGGAAAATAATTGATATTTGTTTGAAATTTTTTTGTGTATTTTGTCAAATTTTTCTGGCGGGGAAAAATTGATTGAATTTTCATTTTTTGACAAGTTGAAAGTAACGCGCAGTCCTTCAATTTTTGTTTTATTTTGTTCGTTAATAGATGAAAAAGTTTGAAATTAGATCTAGAAATATGGAAAATAATTGATATTTGTTTGAAATTTTTTTGTGTATTTTGTCAAATTTTTCTGGCGAGGCAAAAATTAATTTAATTTTCAGTTTTTGAGAAGTTGAAAGTAACGCGCAGTCCTTCAATTTTTGTTTAATTTTGTTCGTTAATAGATGAGAAAGTTTAAAATTAGATCTAGAAATATGGAAAATAATTGATATTTGTTTGAAATTTTTTTTGTCTATTTTGTTAAATTTTTCTGGCGAGGCAAAAATTGATTGAATTTTCATTTTTTGGCAAGTTTAAAGTAACGCGCAGTCCTTGAATTTTTTTTTAATTTTGTTCGTTAATAGATGAAAAAGTTTGAAATTAGATCTAGAAATATGGAAAATAATTGATATTTGTTTGAAATTTTTTTGTGTATTTTGTCAAATTTTTCTGGCGGGGAAAAATTGATTGAATTTTCATTTTTTGACAAGTTGAAAGTAACGCGCAGTCCTTCAATTTTTATTTAATTTTTTTCGTTAGTAGATGAACATGGTTGAAATTAGATCTAGAAATATGGAAAATAATTGATATTTGTTTGAAAATTTTTTTGTGTATTATGTTAAATTTTTCTAGCGAGGCAAAAATTAATTAAATTTTCATTTTTTGGCAAGTTTAAAGTATCGCGCAGTCCTTCAATTTTTGTTCAATTTTGTTCGTTAATAGATGAAAAAGTTTGAAATTAGATCTAGAAATATGGAAAATAATTGATATTTGTTTGAAAATTTTTTGTGTATTTTGTCAAATTTTTCTGGCGGGGAAAAATTGATTGAATTTTCATTTTTTGACAAGTTGAAAGTAACGCGCAGTCCTTCAATTTTTGTTTAATTTTGTTCTTTAGTAGATGAACATGTTTGAAATCAGATCTAGAAATAGGGAAAATAATTTATATTTGTTTGAAAATTTTTTGTGTATTTTGTCTAATTTATCTGGCGAGGCAAAAATTGATTGAATTTTCATTTTTTGACAAGTTGAAAGTAACGCGCAGTCCTTCAATTTTTGTTCAATTTTGTTCGTTGATAGATGAACATGTTTGAAATTAGATCCAGAAATATAAAAAATACTTAATATTTGTCTGAAAATTTTTTTGTTTAATTTGCCAAATTTTTCTGGCGAGGCAAAAATTGATTGAATTTTCATTTTTAGACAAGTTGAAAGTAACGCGCAGTCCTTCAATTTTTGTTTAATTTTGTTCTTTAGTAGATAAACATGTTTGAAATTAGATCTAGAAATATAAAAAATACTTGATATTTGTCTAAAATTTTTTTTGTGTATTTTGCTAAATTTTTCTAGCGAGCAAAAATTGATTGAATTTTCATTTTTTGACAAGTTGAAAGTAACGCGCAGTCCTTCAATTTTTTTTTTAATTTTGTTCGTTAGTAGATGAACATGTTTGAAATTAGATCTAGAAATGTGGAAAATAATTGATATTTGTTTGAAATTTTTTTTGTGTATTTTGTTTAATTTTTCTGGCGAGGCAAAAATTGATTGAATTTTCATTTTTTGGCAAGTTCAAAGTAACGCGCAGTCCTTCAATTTTTGTTCAATTTTGTTCGTTAATAGATAAAAAGGTTTGAAATTAGATCTAGAAATAGGGAAAATAATTTATATTTGTTTGAAATTTTTTTGTGTATTTTGTCTAATTTATCTGGCGAGGCAAAAATTGATTGAATTTTCATTTTTTGACAAGTTGAAAGTAACGCGCAGTCCTTCAATTTTTGTTCAATTTTGTTCGTTAGTAGATAAAGATGTTTAAAATTAGATCTAGAAATATAAAAAATACTTAATATTTGTCTGAAAATTTTTTTGTTTATTTTGACAAATTTTTCTGGCGAGGCAAAAATTGATTGAATTTTCATCTTTTGACAAGTTGAAAGTAACGCGCAGTCCTTCAATTTTTGTTTAATTTTGTTCGTTAGTAGATGAACATGTTTGAAATTAGATCTAGAAATGTGGAAAATAATTGATATTTGTTTGAAATTTTTTTTGTGTATTTTCTCAAATTTTTCTGGCGAGGAAAAATTGATGGAATTTTCATTTTTTGGCAAGTTCAAAGTAACGCGCAGTCCTTTAATTTTTGTTCAATTTTGTTCGTTAATAGATGAAAAATTTCAAAATTAGATCTAGAAATACGGAATATAATTTATATTTGTTTAAAAATTTTTTGTGTATTTTGTCTAATTTTTCTGGCGGGGAAAAATTGATTGAATTTTCATTTTTGACAAGTTGAAAGTAACGCGCAGTCCTTCCATTTTTGTTTAATTTTGTTCGTTAGTAGATAAACATGTTTGAAATTAGATCTAGACATATGGAAAATAATTGATATTTGTTTGAAAATTTTTTGTGCATTTTGTCAAATTTTTCTGGTGGGGAAAAATGGATTGAATTTTCATCTTTTGACAAGTTGAAAGTAACGCGCAGTCCTTCAATTTTTGTTTAATTTTGTTCGTTAATAGATGAAAAAGTTTGAAATTAGATCTAGAAATATGGAAAATAATTGATATTTGTTTGAAAATTGTTTGTGTTTTTTGTCAAATTTTTCTGGCGGGGAAAAATTGATTGAATTTTCATTTTTTGACAAGATGAAAGTAACGCGCAGTCCTTCAATTTTTGTTTAATTTTGTTCGTTAGTAGATGAACATGATTGAAATTAGATCTAGAAATATGGAAAATAATTGATATTTGTTTAAAAATTTTTTTGTGTATTTTGTTAAATTTTTCTGGCGAGGGAAAAATTGATTGAATTTTCATTTTTTGGCAAGTTTAAAGTAACGCGCAGTCCTTTAATTTTTGTTCAATTTTGTTCGTTAATAGATGAAAAAGTTTGAAATTAGATCTAGAAATATGGAAAATAATTGATATTTGTTTGAAAATTTTTTGTGTATTTTGTCAAATTTTTCTGGTGGGGAAAAATTGATTGAATTTTCATCTTTTGACAAGTTGAAAGTAACGCGCAGTCCTTCAATTTTTGTTTAATATTGTTTGTTAATAGATGAAAAAGTTTAAAATTAGATCTAGAAATATGGAAAATAATTGATATTTGTTTGAAAATTTTTTTGTGTATTTTGATAAATTTTTCTGGCTAGGCAAAAATTGATTAAATTTTCATTTTTTGGCAAGTTTAAAGTAACGCGCAGTCCTTCAATTTTTGTTCAATTTTGTTCGTTAATAGATAAAAAAGTTTGAAATTAGATCTAGAAATGTGGAAAATAATTGATATTTGTTTGAAATTTTTTTTGTGTATTTTGTTAAATTTTTCTGGCGAGGCAAAAATTGATTGAATTTTCATTTTTTGGCAAGTTCAAAGTAACGCGCAGTCCTTCAATTTTTGTTCAATTTTGTTCGTTAATAGATAAAAAGGTTTGAAATTAGATCTAGAAATAGGGAAAATAATTTATATTTGTTTGAAATTTTTTTGTGTATTTTGTCTAATTTATCTGGCGAGGCAAAAATTGATTGAATTTTCATTTTTTGACAAGTTGAAAGTAACGCGCAGTCCTTCAATTTTTGTTCAATTTTGTTCGTTAGTAGATAAACATGTTTAAAATTAGATCTAGAAATATAAAAAATACTTAATATTTGTCTGAAATTTTTGTTGTTTATTTTGACAAATTTTTCTGGCGAGGCAAAAATTGATTGAATTTTCATCTTTTGACAAGTTGAAAGTAACGCGCAGTCCTTCAATTTTTGTTTAATTTTGTTCGTTAGTGGATGAACATGTTTGAAATTAGATCTAGAAATGTGGAAAATAATTGATATTTGTTTGAAATTTTTTTTGTGTATTTTCTCAAATTTTTCTGGCGAGGAAAAATTGATGGAATTTTCATTTTTTGGCAAGTTCAAAGTAACGCGCAGTCCTTTAATTTTTGTTCAATTTTGTTCGTTAATAGATGAAAAATTTGAAATTAGATCTAGAAATACGGAATATAATTTATATTTGTTTAAAAATTTTTTGTGTATTTTGTCTAATTTTTCTGGCGGGGAAAAATTGATTGAATTTTCATTTTTGACAAGCTGAAAGTAACGCGCAGTCCTTCCATTTTTGTTTAATTTTGTTCGTTAGTAGATAAACATGTTTGAAATTAGATCTAGACATATGGAAAATAATTGATATTTGTTTGAAAATTTTTTGTGCATTTTGTCAAATTTTTCTGGTGGGGAAAAATTGATTGAATTTTCATCTTTTGACAAGTTGAAAGTAACGCGCAGTCCTTCAATTTTTGTTTAATTTTGTTCGTTAATAGATGAAAAAGTTTGAAATTAGATCTAGAAATATGGAAAATAATTGATATTTGTTTGAAAATTGTTTGTGTTTTTTGTCAAATTTTTCTGGCGGGGAAAAATTGATTGAATTTTCATTTTTTGACAAGATGAAAGTAACGCGCAGTCCTTCAATTTTTGTTTAATTTTGTTCGTTAGTAGATGAACATGATTGAAATTAGATCTAGAAATATGGAAAATAATTGATATTTGTTTGAAAATTTTTTTGTGTATTTTGTTAAATTTTTCTGGCTAGGCAAAAATTGATTAAATTTTCATTTTTTGGCAAGTTTAAAGTAACGCGCAGTCCTTCAATTTTTGTTCAATTTTGTTCGTTAATAGATAAAAAAGTTTGAAATTAGATCTAGAAATATGGAAAATAATTAATATTTGTTTGAAAATTTTTGGTGTATTTTGTTAAATTTTTCTGGCGAGGCAAAAATTGATTGAATTTTCATCTTTTGACAAGTTGAAAGTAACGCGCAGTCCTTCAATTTTTGTTCAATTTTGTTCGTTAATAGATGAGAAAGTTTAAAATTAGATCTAGAAATATGGAAAATAATTGATATTTGTTTGAAAATTTTTTGTCTATTTTGTTAAATTTTTCTAGCGAGGCAAAACTTGATTGAATTTTCATTTTTTGGCAAGTTTAAAGTAACGCGCAGTCCTTCAATTTTTGTTCAATTTTGTTCGTTAATAGATGAAAAAGTTTAAAATTAGATCTAGAAATATGGAAAATAATTGATATTTGTTTGAAAATTTTTTGTGTATTTTGTCAAATTTTTCTGGTGGGGAAAACTTGATTGAATTTTTATCTGTTGACAAGTTGAAAGTAACGTGCAGTCCTTCAATTTTTGCTTAATTTTGTTCGTTAGTAGATGAACATGTTTGAAATTAGATCTAGAAATGTGGAAAATAATTGATATTTGTTTAAAATTTTTTTTGTGTATTTTCTCAAATTTTTCTGGCGAGGAAAAATTGATAGAATTTTCATTTTTTGGCACGTTCAAAGTAACGCGCAGTCCTTTAATTTTTGTTCAATTTTGTTTATAATAGATGAAAAAGTTTGAAATTATATCTAGAAATATGGAAAATAATTTATATTTGTTTGAAATTTTTTTGTGTATTTTGTCTAAATTTTCTGGCGAGGCAAAAATTGATTGAATTTTCATCTTTTGACAAGTTGAAAGTAACGCGCAGTCCTTTAATTTTTGTTCAATTTTGTTCGTTAGTAGATGAACATGTTTGAAATTAGATCTAGAAATATGGAAAATAATTGATATTTGTTTGAAAATTTTTTTGTGTATTTTGTCAAATTTTTCTGGCGAGGCAAAAATTGATTGAATTTTCATTTTTTGGCAAGTTTAAAGTAACGCGCAGTCCTTCAAATTTTGTTCAATTTTGTTCGTTAATAGATGAAAAAGTTTAAAATTAGATCTAGAAATATGGAAAATAATTGATATTTGTTTGAAAATTGTTTGTGTTTTTTGTCAAATTTTTCTGGCGGGGAAAAATTGATTGAATTTTCATTTTTTGACAGGATGAAAGTAACGCGCAGTCCTTCAATTTTTGTTTAATTTTGTTCGTTAGTAGATGAACATGATTGAAATTAGATCTAGAAATATGGAAAATAATTGATATTTGTTTAAAAATTTTTTTGTGTATTTTGTTAAATTTTTCTGGCGAGGGAAAAATTGATTGAATTTTCATTTTTTGGCAAGTTTAAAGTAACGCGCAGTCCTTCAATTTTTGTTCAATTTTGTTCGTTAATAGATGAAAAAGTTTGAAATTAGATCTAGAAATATGGAAAATAATTGATATTTGTTTGAAAATTTTTTGTGTATTTTGTCAAATTTTTCTGGTGGGGAAAAATTGATTGAATTTTCATCTTTTGACAAGTTGAAAGTAACGCGCAGTCCTTCAATTTTTGTTTAATATTGTTTGTTAATAGATGAAAAAGTTTAAAATTAGATCTAGAAATATGGAAAATAATTGATATTTGTTTGAAAATTTTTTTGTGTATTTTGTTAAATTTTTCTGGCTAGGCAAAAATTGATTAAATTTTCATTTTTTGGCAAGTTTAAAGTAACGCGCAGTCCTTCAATTTTTGTTCAATTTTGTTCGTTAATAGATAAAAAAGTTTGAAATTAGATCTAGAAATATGGAAAATAATTAATATTTGTTTGAAAATTTTTGGTGTATTTTGTTAAATTTTTCTGGCGAGGCAAAAATTGATTGAATTTTCATCTTTTGACAAGTTGAAAGTAACGCGCAGTCCTTCAATTTTTGTTCAATTTTGTTCGTTAATAGATGAGAAAGTTTAAAATTAGATCTAGAAATATGGAAAATAATTGATATTTGTTTGAAAATTTTTTGTCTATTTTGTTAAATTTTTCTAGCGAGGCAAAACTTGATTGAATTTTCATTTTTTGGCAAGTTTAAAGTAACGCGCAGTCCTTCAATTTTTGTTCAATTTTGTTCGTTAATAGATGAAAAAGTTTAAAATTAGATCTAGAAATATGGAAAATAATTGATATTTGTTTGAAAATTTTTTGTGTATTTTGTCAAATTTTTCTGGTGGGGAAAACTTGATTGAATTTTTATCTGTTGACAAGTTGAAAGTAACGTGCAGTCCTTCAATTTTTGCTTAATTTTGTTCGTTAGTAGATGAACATGTTTGAAATTAGATCTAGAAATGTGGAAAATAATTGATATTTGTTTAAAATTTTTTTTGTGTATTTTCTCAAATTTTTCTGGCGAGGAAAAATTGATAGAATTTTCATTTTTTGGCACGTTCAAAGTAACGCGCAGTCCTTTAATTTTTGTTCAATTTTGTTTATAATAGATGAAAAAGTTTGAAATTATATCTAGAAATATGGAAAATAATTTATATTTGTTTGAAATTTTTTTGTGTATTTTGTCTAAATTTTCTGGCGAGGCAAAAATTGATTGAATTTTCATCTTTTGACAAGTTGAAAGTAACGCGCAGTCCTTTAATTTTTGTTCAATTTTGTTCGTTAGTAGATGAACATGTTTGAAATTAGATCTAGAAATATGGAAAATAATTGATATTTGTTTGAAAATTTTTTTGTGTATTTTGTCAAATTTTTCTGGCGAGGCAAAAATTGATTGAATTTTCATTTTTTGGCAAGTTTAAAGTAACGCGCAGTCCTTCAAATTTTGTTCAATTTTGTTCGTTAATAGATGAAAAAGTTTAAAATTAGATCTAGAAATATGGAAAATAATTGATATTTGTTTGAAAATTGTTTGTGTTTTCTGTCAAATTTTTCTGGCGGGGAAAAATTGATTGAATTTTCATTTTTTGACAGGATGAAAGTAACGCGCAGTCCTTCAATTTTTGTTTAATTTTGTTCGTTAGTAGATGAACATGATTGAAATTAGATCTAGAAATATGGAAAATAATTGATATTTGTTTAAAAATTTTTTTGTGTATTTTGTTAAATTTTTCTGGCGAGGGAAAAATTGATTGAATTTTCATTTTTTGGCAAGTTTAAAGTAACGCGCAGTCCTTCAATTTTTGTTCAATTTTGTTCGTTAATAGATGAAAAAGTTTGAAATTAGATCTAGAAATATGGAAAATAATTGATATTTGTTTGAAAATTTTTTGTGTATTTTGTCAAATTTTTCTGGTGGGGAAAAATTGATTGAATTTTCATCTTTTGACAAGTTGAAAGTAACGCGCAGTCCTTCAATTTTTGTTTAATATTGTTTGTTAATAGATGAAAAAGTTTAAAATTAGATCTAGAAATATGGAAAATAATTGATATTTGTTTGAAAATTTTTTTGTGTATTTTGTTAAATTTTTCTGGCTAGGCAAAAATTGATTAAATTTTCATTTTTTGGCAAGTTTAAAGTAACGCGCAGTCCTTCAATTTTTGTTCAATTTTGTTCGTTAATAGATAAAAAAGTTTGAAATTAGATCTAGAAATATGGAAAATAATTAATATTTGTTTGAAAATTTTTGGTGTATTTTGTTAAATTTTTCTGGCGAGGCAAAAATTGATTGAATTTTCATCTTTTGACAAGTTGAAAGTAACGCGCAGTCCTTCAATTTTTGTTCAATTTTGTTCGTTAATAGATGAGAAAGTTTAAAATTAGATCTAGAAATATGGAAAATAATTGATATTTGTTTGAAAATTTTTTGTCTATTTTGTTAAATTTTTCTAGCGAGGCAAAACTTGATTGAATTTTCAATTTTTGGCAAGTTTAAAGTAACGCGCAGTCCTTCAATTTTTGTTCAATTTTGTTCGTTAATAGATGAAAAAGTTTAAAATTAGATCTAGAAATATGGAAAATAATTGATATTTGTTTGAAAATTTTTTGTGTATTTTGTCAAATTTTTCTGGTGGGGAAAACTTGATTGAATTTTTATCTGTTGACAAGTTGAAAGTAACGTGCAGTCCTTCAATTTTTGCTTAATTTTGTTCGTTAGTAGATGAACATGTTTGAAATTAGATCTAGAAATGTGGAAAATAATTGATATTTGTTTAAAATTTTTTTTGTGTATTTTCTCAAATTTTTCTGGCGAGGAAAAATTGATAGAATTTTCATTTTTTGGCACGTTCAAAGTAACGCGCAGTCCTTTAATTTTTGTTCAATTTTGTTCATAATAGATGAAAAAGTTTGAAATTATATCTAGAAATATGGAAAATAATTTATATTTGTTTGAAATTTTTTTGTGTATTTTTTCTAAATTTTCTGGCGAGGCAAAAATTGATTGAATTTTCATCTTTTGACAAGTTGAAAGTAACGCGCAGTCCTTTAATTTTTGTTCAATTTTGTTCGTTAGTAGATGAACATGATTGAAATTAGATCTAGAAATATGGAAATTAATTGATATTTGTTTAAAAATTTTTTTGTGTATTTTGTTAAATTTTTCTGGCGAGGCAAAAATTGATTGAATTTTCATTTTTTGGCAAGTTTAAAGTAACGCGCAGTCCTTCAATTTTTGTTCAATTTTGTTCGTTAATAGATGAAAAAGTTTGAAATTAGATCTAGAAATATGGAAAATAATTGATATTTGTTTGAAAATTTTTTGTGTATTTTGTCAAATTTTTCTGGTGGGGAAAACTTGATTGAATTTTTATCTGTTGACAAGTTGAAAGTAACGCGCAGTCCTTCAATTTTTGTTTAATTTTGTTCGTTAGTAGATGAACATGTTTGAAATTAGATCTAGAAATGTGGAAAATAATTGATATTTGTTTGAAATTTTTTTTGTGTATTTTCTCAAATTTTTCTGGCGAGGAAAAATTGATTGAATTTTCATTTTTTGGCACGTTCAAAGTAACGCGCAGTCCTTTAATTTTTGTTCAATTTTGTTCGTTAATAGATGAAAAAGTTTAAAATTAGATCTAGAAATATGGAAAAAAATTTATATTTGTTTGAAATTTTTTTGTGTATTTTGTCTAATTTTTCTGGCGAGGCAAAAATTGATTGAATTTTCATCTTTTGACAAGTTGAAAGTAACGCGCAGTCCTTTAATTTTTGTTTAATTTTGTTCGTTAGTAGATGAACATGTTTGAAATTAGATCTAGAAATATGGAAAATAATTGATATTTGTTTGAAAATTTTTTTGTGTATTTTGTCAAATTTTTCTGGCGAGGCAAAAATTGATTGAATTTTCATTTTTTGGCAAGTTTAAAGTAACGCGCAGTCCTTCAATTTTTGTTTAATTTTGTTCGTTAATAGATGAAAAAGTTTGAAATTAGATCTAGAAATATGGAAAATAATTGATATTTGTTTGAAAATTTTTTGTGCATTTTGTCAAATTTTTCTGGTGGGAAAAAAATGATTGAATTTTCATCTTTTGACAAGTTGAAAGTAACGCGCAGTCCTTCAATTTTTGTTTAATTTTGTTCTTTAGTAGATGAACATGTTTGAAATTAGATCTAGAAATATAAAAAATACTTGATATTTGTCTGAAAATTTTTTTGTTTATTTTGCCAAATTTTTCTGGCGAGGCAAAAATTGATTGAATTTTCATTTTTTGACAAGTTGAAAGTAACGCGCAGTCCTTCAATTTTTGTTTAATTTTGTTCTTTAGTAGATGAACATGTTTGAAATTAGATCTAGAAATATAAAAAATACTTGATATTTGTCTGAAAATTTTTTTGTTTATTTTGCCAAATTTTTCTGGCGAGGCAAAAATTGATTGAATTTTCATTTTTAGGCAAGATTAAAGTAACGCGCAGTCCTTCAATTTTTGTTTAATTTTGTTCGTTAATAGATGAAAAAGTTTGAAATTAGATCTAGAAATATGGAAAATAATTGATATTTGTTTGAAAATTTTTTGTGCATTTTGTCAAATTTTTCTGGTGGGAAAAAAATGATTGAATTTTCATCTTTTGACAAGTTGAAAGTAACGCGCAGTCCTTCAACTTTTGTTCAATTTTGTTCGTTAATAGATGAAAAAGTTTGAAATTAGATCTAGAAATATGGAAAATAATTGATATTTGTTTGAAAATTTTTTGTGCATTTTGTCAAATTTTTCTGGTGGGAAAAAATTGATTGAATTTTCATCTTTTGACAAGTTGAAAGTAACGCGCAGTCCTTCAATTTTTGTTTAATTTTGTTCGTTAATAGATGAAAAAGTTTAAAATTAGATCTAGAAATATGGAAAAAAATTTATATTTGTTTGAAATTTTTTTGTGTATTTTGTCTAATTTTTCTGGCGAGGCAAAAATTGATTGAATTTTCATCTTTTGACAAGTTGAAAGTAACGCGCAGTCCTTTAATTTTTGTTCAATTTTGTTCGTTAGTAGATGAACATGTTTGAAATTAGATCTAGAAATATGGAAAATAATTGATATTTGTTTGAAAATTTTTTTGTGTATTTTGTCAAATTTTTCTGGCGAGGCAAAAATTGATTGAATTTTCATTTTTTGGCAAGTTTAAAGTAACGCGCAGTCCTTCAATTTTTGTTTAATTTTGTTCGTTAATAGATGAAAAAGTTTGAAATTAGATCTAGAAATATGGAAAATAATTGATATTTGTTTGAAAATTTTTTGTGTATTTTGTCAAATTTTTCTGGTGGGGAAAACTTGATTGAATTTTTATCTGTTGACAAGTTGAAAGTAACGCGCAGTCCTTCAATTTTTGTTTAATTTTGTTCGTTAGTAGATGAACATGTTTGAAATTAGATCTAGAAATGTGGAAAATAATTGATATTTGTTTGAAATTTTTTTTGTGTATTTTGTTAAATTTTTCTGGCGAGGCAAAAATTGATTGAATTTTCATTTTTTGGCAAGTTCAAAGTAACGCGCAGTCCTTCAATTTTTGTTCAATTTTGTTCGTTAATAGATGAAAAAGTTTGAAATTAGATCTAGAAATATGGAAAATAATTGATATTTGTTTGAAAATTTTTTGTGCATTTTGTCAAATTTTTCTGGTGGGAAAAAATTGATTGAATGTTCATCTTTTGACAAGTTGAAAGTAACGCGCAGTCCTTCAATTTTTGTTTAATTTTGTTCGTTAATAGATGAAAAAGTTTAAAATTAGATATAGAAATATGGAAAATAATTGATATTTGTTTGAAAATTTTTTGTGTTTTTTGTCAAATTTTTCTGTTGGGGAAAAATTGATTGAATTTTTATCTTTTGACAAGTTGAAAGTAACGCGCAGTCCTTCAATTTTTGTTTAATTTTGTTCGTTAATAGATGAAAAAGTTTGAAATTAGATCTAGAAATATGGAAAATAATTGATATTTGTTTGAAATTTTTTTGTGTATTTTGTCAAATTTTTCTGGCGGGGAAAAATTGATTGAATTTTCATTTTTTGACAAGTTGAAAGTAACGCGCAGTCCTTCAATTTTTGTTTAATTTTGTTCGTTAGTAGATGAACATGATTGAAATTAGATCTAGAAATATGGAAAATAATTGATATTTGTTTGAAAATTTTTTTGTGTATTTTGTTAAATTTTTCTGGCGAGGCAAAAATTGATTAAATTTTCATTTTTTGGCAAGTTTAAAGTAACGCGCAGTCCTTCAATTTTTGTTCAATTTTGTTCGTTAATAGATGAAAAAGTTTGAAATTAGATCTAGAAATATGGAAAATAATTGATATTTGTTTGAAAATTTTTTGTGTATTTTGTCAAATTTTTCTGGCGGGGAAAAATTGATTGAGTTTTCATTTTTTGACAAGTTGAAAGTAACGCGCAGTCCTTCAATTTTTGTTTAATTTTGTTTGTTATTTGATAAACATGATTGAAATTAGATCTAGAAATATGGAAAATAGTTAATATTCGACTGAATTTTTTTTTGTGTATTTTGCAAAATTTTTCTGGCGAGGCAAAAATTGATTGAATTTTCATTTTTTGACAAGTTGAAATTAACGTGCAGTCCTTTAATTTTTGTTTAATTTTGTTCGTTGATAGATGAACATGTTTGAAATTAGATCTAGAAATATAAAAAATACTTAATATTTGTCTGAAAATTTTTTTGTTTAATTTGCCAAATTTTTCTGGCGAGGCAAAAATTGATTGAATTTTCATTTTTTGACAAGTTGAAAGTAACGCGCAGTCCTTCAATTTTTGTTAAATTTTGTTCTTTAGTAGATGAACATGTTTGAAATTAGATCTAGAAATATAAAAAATACTTGATATTTGTCTAAAATTTTTTTTGTGTATTTTGCTAAATTTTTCTAGCGAGCAAAAATTGATTGAATTTTCATTTTTTGACAAGTTGAAAGTAACGCGCAGTCCTTCAATTTTTTTTTTAATTTTGTTCGTTAGTAGATAAACATGTTTAAAATTAGATCTAGAAATGTGGAAAATAATTGATATTTGTTTGAAATTTTTTTTGTGTATTTTGTTAAATTTTTCTGGCGAGGCAAAAATTGATTGAATTTTCATTTTTTGGCAAGTTCAAAGTAACGCGCAGTCCTTCAATTTTTGTTCAATTTTGTTCGTTAATAGATGAAAAAGTTTGAAATTAGATCTAGAAATATGGAAAATAATTGATATTTGTTTGAAAATTTTTTGTGTATTTTGTCAAATTTTTCTGGTGGGGAAAAATTGATTGAATTTTCATTTTTTGGCAAGTTTAAAGTAACGCGCAGTCTTTCAATTTTTGTACAATTTTGTTCGTTAATAGATGAAAAAGTTTAAAATTAGATCTAGAAATATGGAAAATAATTGATATTTGTTTGAAAATTTTTTGTGTATTTTGTCAAATTTTTCTGGTGGGGAAAAATTGATTAAATTTTCATTTTTTGGAAAGTTTAAAGTAACGCGCAGTCCTTTAATTTTTGTTCAATTTTGTTCGTTAATAGGTGAAAAAGTTTGAAATTAGATCTAGAAATATGGAAAATAATTAATATTTGTTTGAAAATTTTTTGTGTATTTTGTCAAATTTTTCTGGTGGGGAAAAATTGATTGAATTTTCATTTTTTGGCAAGTTTAAAGTAACGCGCAGTCCTTTAATTTTTGTTCAATTTTGTTCGTTAATAGATGAAAAAGTTTGAAATTAGATCTAGAAATATGAAAAATAATTGATATTTGTTTGAAAATTTTTTGTGTATTTTGTCAAATTTTTCTGGTGGGGAAAAATTGATTAAATTTTCATTTTTTGGAAAGTTTAAAGTAACGCGCAGTCCTTTAATTTTTGTTCAATTTTGTTCGTTAATAGGTGAAAAAGTTTGAAATTAGATCTAGAAATATGGAAAATAATTAATATTTGTTTGAAAATTTTTTGTGTATTTTGTCAAATTTTTCTGGTGGGGAAAAATTGATTGAATTTTCATTTTTTGGCAAGTTTAAAGTAACGCGCAGTCCTTTAATTTTTGTTCAATTTTGTTCGTTAATAGATGAAAAAGTTTGAAATTAGATCTAGAAATATAAAAAATACTTGATATTTGTCTGAAAATTTTTTTGTTTATTTTGCCAAATTTTTCTGGCGAGGCAAAAATTGATTGAATTTTCATTTTTTGACAAGTTGAAAGTAACGCGCAGTCCTTCAATTTTTGTTTAATTTTGTTCTTTAGTAGATGAACATGTTTGAAATTAGATCTAGAAATATAAAAAATACTTGATATTTGTCTGAAAATTTTTTTGTGTATTTTGCCAAATTTTTCTGGTGGGGAAAAATTGATTGAATTTTCATTTTTTGGCAAGTTTAAAGTAACGCGCAGTCCTTCAATTTTTGTTTAATTTTGTTCGTTAATAGATGAAAAAGTTTGAAATTAGATCTAGAAATATGGAAAATAATTGATATTTGTTT
This sequence comes from Ganaspis brasiliensis, assembly GCA_037103525.1. Taxonomy (NCBI): domain Eukaryota; kingdom Metazoa; phylum Arthropoda; class Insecta; order Hymenoptera; family Figitidae; genus Ganaspis; species Ganaspis brasiliensis. The sequence continues at coordinate 855,826 of JAZKLR010000039.1, read as the reverse complement.
GAAAATTTTTTGTGCATTTTGTCAAATTTTTCTGGTGGGAAAAAAATGATTGAATTTTCATCTTTTGACAAGTTGAAAGTAACGCGCAGTCCTTCAATTTTTGTTCAATTTTGTTCGTTAATAGATGAAAAAGTTTGAAATTAGATCTAGAAATATGGAAAATAATTGATATTTGTTTGAAAATTTTTTGTGCATTTTGTCAAATTTTTCTGGTGGGAAAAAAATGATTGAATTTTCATCTTTTGACAAGTTGAAAGTAACGCGCAGTCCTTCAATTTTTGTTCAATTTTGTTCGTTAATAGATGAAAAAGTTTGAAATTAGATCTAGAAATATGGAAAATAATTGATATTTGTTTGAAAATTTTTTGTGCATTTTGTCAAATTTTTCTGGTGGGAAAAAATTGATTGAATTTTCATCTTTTGACAAGTTGAAAGTAACGCGCAGTCCTTTAATTTTTGTTCAATTTTGTTCGTTAGTAGATGAACATGTTTGAAATTAGATCTAGAAATATAAAAAATACTTAATATTTGTCTGAAAATTTTTTTGTTTAATTTGCCAAATTTTTCTGGCGAGGCAAAAATTGATTGAATTTTCATTTTTTGACAAGTTGAAAGTAACGCGCAGTCCTTCAATTTTTGTTAAATTTTGTTCTTTAGTAGATGAACATGTTTGAAATTAGATCTAGAAATATAAAAAATACTTGATATTTGTCTAAAATTTTTTTTGTGTATTTTGCTAAATTTTTCTAGCGAGCAAAAATTGATTGAATTTTCATTTTTTGACAAGTTGAAAGTAACGCGCAGTCCTTCAATTTTTTTTTTAATTTTGTTCGTTAGTAGATAAACATGTTTAAAATTAGATCTAGAAATGTGGAAAATAATTGATATTTGTTTGAAATTTTTTTTGTGTATTTTGTTAAATTTTTCTGGCGAGGCAAAAATTGATTGAATTTTCATTTTTTGGCAAGTTCAAAGTAACGCGCAGTCCTTCAATTTTTGTTCAATTTTGTTCGTTAATAGATGAAAAAGTTTGAAATTAGATCTAGAAATATGGAAAATAATTGATATTTGTTTGAAAATTTTTTGTGTATTTTGTCAAATTTTTCTGGTGGGGAAAAATTGATTGAATTTTCATTTTTTGGCAAGTTTAAAGTAACGCGCAGTCTTTCAATTTTTGTACAATTTTGTTCGTTAATAGATGAAAAAGTTTAAAATTAGATCTAGAAATATGGAAAATAATTGATATTTGTTTGAAAATTTTTTGTGTATTTTGTCAAATTTTTCTGGTGGGGAAAAATTGATTAAATTTTCATTTTTTGGAAAGTTTAAAGTAACGCGCAGTCCTTTAATTTTTGTTCAATTTTGTTCGTTAATAGGTGAAAAAGTTTGAAATTAGATCTAGAAATATGGAAAATAATTAATATTTGTTTGAAAATTTTTTGTGTATTTTGTCAAATTTTTCTGGTGGGGAAAAATTGATTGAATTTTCATTTTTTGGCAAGTTTAAAGTAACGCGCAGTCCTTTAATTTTTGTTCAATTTTGTTCGTTAATAGATGAAAAAGTTTGAAATTAGATCTAGAAATATGAAAAATAATTGATATTTGTTTGAAAATTTTTTGTGTATTTTGAAATTTTTCTGGTGGAGAAAAATTTATTTATTTATTTATTTATTGTACATTGCACGGGTAGAAGAACCCATTATAGATAAAAAAGAAGATAATAATAAGAGAATACATACAATACAATAGTCGATAACGAAATAACAAGTAAGAATAAAATAATGAAAGATATAACAAACGTATTAAAACTCTGTGTGAGTATGGCCGCATCAATAAACAACATGATATAAAATTAATTAGTAGTAAAAAAATAAATAATAATTTAGCTGCGACTGTTGGTTGCAAATAGAATGATAGTACGAAGAGTTTGAATAAAAAGATTAATCCTACCGTCAAAAAAGTCTAGAGAGTCACTATAATAATTAGCTTCAATGCAAAGTCTGTTGAAAATAGAATTTTTACCGAAGTTAGTTTTGTGATAAGAGATGTAAAAAGGTAATAAGTGACGAAGTGATCTCTGAGGGGCAGAAAAATCAATTAATGACAGAACCGGAGGACATTTGACAAATCCATTTATAGTTTTAAACATGAACAGAAGATCGTTGTAAAGAAATCTAGATTTTAACTCCGGTACTCTTAATTGCGTTCGCAATAAAGAATAGTCATGATTCTCCAAGTCAAAACCAATGTGAAGTTGAAACGCAGCAAACCTCAAAAAGCGATTCTGTACTCTCTCAAACCTGAGAGTATGGATACTATGATAAGGACACCAAATCACAGAACCATACTCCAGGATAGAGCGAACGAGCGAGAAATACAGAACCCTTAGTGTTGTCAGGTTTTTGAAATTCGAAGAATTTCTTTGTATAAAACCGAGAGTTCTGACAGCCTTGTTAACCACATTAGACATATGCGTGTTAAAAGATAGATTATAGCTAAAGGTAATACCGAGGTCACATATATCAAAGACACGATTAAGAAAACTATCGTCGAGTGCGTAATCATAGCGAAATGTCACTGTTTTTCTAGTAAAAGATATACACGAGCATTTAGCGACATTCAGTGACAACCCGTTAGCGACACTCCAATCGTGTAAGCGGTTCAAGTCAGTTTGCATTAAAAAACAGTCAAGAAGGCTACGTATTAAATAAAACATTTTTAGATCATCCGCATATAACAAAATTTTTACATATTTAAAAACAAATTTAACGTCATTTACAAACAAAAGAAATAAAAGGGGACCCAAATTTGAACCCTGGAGAACGCCCGAGGGAGCAATAAATTCATTCGAAAAAGAATCACGAATTTTAACGAACTGAGGTCTATTCGATAAATAATTAGCGAGCCAAGAAATTAAGTCTGGATTTAGACCAAGTAGACGAAGTTTGGCCAGGAGTAGACCGTGATTCATTCTGTCAAAGGCTTTTTCAAAATCGGTATATATAGCGTCAACTTGCAAACGTTTCTCAAGGTTCCGAATCAAATCTTCGGTAAAAATGGATAAGTTAGTAACAATCGATCGTCCTTTAACAAATCCATGCTGCTCGTCTATTAGCAAAGGCAAAGAGGCGCGATAAAAATTGTCAAACACAATACCCTCAAATACCTTGGAAAAACCATTAAGTAATGAAATCGGTCTGTAATTAGCTACATTATTTTTATCGCCTCTCTTATGGATTGGAACAATGATAGCAGTTTTCCATATAGCCGGGAATACGCATTGCGTTAAAGACATGTTAAATAATAAAAAAAGTGGTAAGATTAGTGACGAGCAACAAGACTTTATCAAGGAGACCGGAATCCCGTCGGGACCTGGGCCAGTGTTAGAATCCAGATTCATTATTTTTTTAAAAACCTGTTCTTCTGTAATAGAGAAAGAATTGAGATCTATAGTATTGCAACCAACGTCAATTTTACTCGTATTATAATTCGAGGTATCGTAGACCGACTCAAAGTAGCATGAGAACAATTGTGAAATTTCAAAGTCGTCTTGAGCAGCTACGCCATTAAAAAACATTGAGCGAGGTATACGATTTTCCTTACGCATTTTAGTAATGAATGACCAGAAGTATTTTGGATCCGATTGAAGGCGAGTTTCTGCGCGCAAAACATAATTATCGTAGCACTGTTTGGTCCACGCTTTACAATCACTTCGCAGAGATGAAAAAGTATCATAATCTGACGAATTTCTAGAGCTTTTATATTTCAAGTGTGCCATTTTTTTTGCCAGAACTAATCGTCTCAAATCGCCACTAAACCAAGGTGGGAATCTCGGATGATGAGTCACTCTCAGGGGAGTATATAAATTAATAGCGTTATACAAGTGGTGATAAAAGATTTCAACCGCATCGTTCACTTGCAGGGAAGAAAATATAGAAAGCCAATTAATAGAATAAAGATAGGTATTTATAGCTGCAATGTTCGCGTTAATATAATCGTATCGAACATTTTTTGGAATGTTCTCACGAGAAATATTATTAGTGTTCTTGACTGAACAATCAAGAGCTAACGGAGGATGATAATTATCCACCGGGAGTGACTCATCATTAGCCGCTCGCAACTCAAAACTATCAAAATTAACAAATACGAGATCCAGGGTAGAGCCGTGAGAATTTACAATAGAATTTACTTGTTTCAGCCGCAAATAATCAAGAGTATCACTCAAAATTTCAAAAGTTTGTATTTTAATTCTAGAAGTACCAGGAGAAAAAGTGGGAGAATTGTCCAGATTATTCAAATTAACACTCCATTTCACAAAAGATAGATTAAAATCTCCCATAATTATATATTGCGAGGTTGGAAATCTACTATAAATTTCTTCAATAATCTGACAGGTCTCATAATAATGTTGCACAGAACTGTTAGGCGGAATATAAAAAGAACCTAAAATAATATGTTTGGAAAAAAATTTAAAACTTACAAATACGTGCTCAATAGAAGAGTTTGAAGAAAATATTCTATTACATTTGAGTGATTCCCTTGAAGCGACCAAAACACCGCCTCCTAGGAGACAAGAACTCCTATTAGTGTTCCTATCACATCTAAAAATGTCACAATCAGCAAAACCCAGTTCTGGATTCATAATACCACTGTGAAGCCATGTCTCGGTGAAAACAAAAATATCAAAAAACACTAAAGGTAGAAAAAGGCGCAGCAAATTCAATTTAGTTCGCAATCCACGCACATTTTGATAATTAAAGTAATGATTGAATTTTCATCTTTTGACAAGTTGATAGTAACGCGCAGTCCTTCAATTTTTGTTTAATATTGTTCGTTAATAGATGAAAAAGTTTAAAATTAGATCTAGAAATATGGAAAATAATTGATATTTGTTTGAAAATTTTTTGTGTATTTTGTCAAATTTTTCTGGTGGGGAAAAATTGATTGAATTTTCATCTTTTGACAAGTTGAAAGTAACGCGCAGTCCTTCAATTTTTGTTTAATTTTGTTCATTAATAGATGAAAAAGTTTGAAATTAGATCTAGAAATATAGAAAATAATTGATATTTGTTTGAAATTTTTTTGTGTATTTTGTCAAATTTTTCTGGTGGGGAAAAATTGATTAAATTTTCATCTTTTGACAAGTTGAAAGTAACGGGCAGTCCTTCAATTTTTGTTTAATTTTGTTCGTTAGTAAATAAACATGTTTGAAATTAGATCTAGAAATATGGAAAATAATTGATATTTGTTTGAAAATTTTTTTGTGTATTTTGTCAAATTTTTCTGGCGAGGCAAAAATTGATTAAATTTTCATTTTTTGGCAAGTTTAAAGTAACGCACAGTCCTTCAATTTTTGTTCAATTTTGTTCGTTAATAGATGAAAAAGTTTGAAATTAGATCTAGAAATATGGAAAATAATTGATATTTGTTTGAAAATTTTTTGTGTATTTTGTCAAATTTTTATGGTGGGGAAAAATTGATTGAATTTTCATCTTTTGACAAGTTGATAGTAACGCGCAGTCCTTCAATTTTTGTTTAATATTGTTCGTTAATAGATGAAAAAGTTTAAAATTAGATCTAGAAATATGGAAAATAATTGATATTTGTTTGAAAATTTTTTTGTGTATTTTGTTAAATTTTTCTGGCGAGGCAAAAATTGATTGAATTTTCATTTTTTGGCAAGTTTAAAGTAACGCACAGTCCTTCAATTTTTGTTCAATTTTGTTCGTTAATAGATGAAAAAGTTTGAAATTAGATCTAGAAATATGGAAAATAATTGATATTTGTTTGAAAATTTTTTGTGTATTTTGTCAAATTTTTATGGTGGGGAAAAATTGATTGAATTTTCATCTTTTGACAAGTTGATAGTAACGCGCAGTCCTTCAATTTTTGTTTAATATTGTTCGTTAATAGATGAAAAAGTTTAAAATTAGATCTAGAAATATGGAAAATAATTGATATTTGTTTGAAAATTTTTTGTGTATTTTGTCAAATTTTTCTGGTGGGGAAAAATTGATTGAATTTTCATCTTTTGACAAGTTGAAAGTAACGCGCAGTCCTTCAATTTTTGTTTAATTTTGTTCATTAATAGATGAAAAAGTTTGAAATTAGATCTAGAAATATAGAAAATAATTGATATTTGTTTGAAATTTTTTTGTGTATTTTGTCAAATTTTTCTGGTGGGGAAAAATTGATTAAATTTTCATCTTTTGACAAGTTGAAAGTAACGGGCAGTCCTTCAATTTTTGTTTAATTTTGTTCGTTAGTAAATAAACATGTTTGAAATTAGATCTAGAAATATGGAAAATAATTTATATTTGTTTGAAAATTTTTTTGTGTATTTTGTTAAATTTTTCTGGCGAGGCAAAAATTGATTGAATTTTTATTTTTTGGCAAGTTCAAAGTAACGCGCAGTCCTTCAATTTTTGTTCAATTTTGTTCGTTAATAGATGAAAAAGTTTGAAATTAGATCTAGAAATATGGAAAATAATTGATATTTGTTTGAAAATTTTTTGTGTATTTTGTCAAATTTTTCTGGTGGGGAAAAATTGATTGAATTTTCATCTTTTGACAAGTTGAAAGTAACGCGCAGTCCTTCAATTTTTGTTTAATTTTGTTCGTTAATAGATAAAAAAGTTTAAAATTAGATCTAGAAATATGGAAAATTATTGATATTTGTCTGTAAATTTTTTTGTATATTGTGCCAAATTTTTCGACCGAGGCAAAATTTTGATTGAATTTTCATATTTTGACAAGTTGAAAGTAACGCGCAGTCCTTCAATTTTTGTTTAATTTTGTTCGTTAGTAGATGAACATGTTTAAAATTAGATCTAGAAATATAAAAAATACTTAATATTTGTCTGAAAATTTTTTTTTTTATTTTGCCAAATTTTTCTGGCGAGGCAAAAATTGATTGAATTTTCATTTTTTGACAAGTTGAAAGTAACGCGCAGTCCTTCAATTTTTGTTTAATTTTGTTCTTTAGTAGATGAACATGTTTGAAATTAGATCTACAAATATGGAAAATAATTGATATTTGTTTGAAAATTTTTTGTGTATTTTGTCAAATTTTTCTGGTGGGGAAAATTGATTGAATTTTCATCTTTTGACAAGTTGAAAGTAACGCGCAGTCCTTTAATTTTTGTTTAATTTTGTTCGTTAATAGATGAAAAAGTTTAAAATTAGATATAGAAATATGCAAAATAATTGATATTTGTTTGAACATTTTTTGTGTATTTTGTCAAATTTTTCAATTGGGGAAAAATTGATTGACTTTTCATCTTTTGACAAGTTGAAAGTAACGCGCAGTCCTTTAATTTTTATTTAATTTTGATCGTTAATAGATGAAAAAGTTTAAAATTAGATCTAGAAATATAGAAAATAATTGATATTTGATTGAAAATTTTTTTGTGTATTTTGTTAAATTTTTCTGGCGAGGCAAAAATTGATTGAATTTTCATTTTTTGGCAAGTTTAAAGTGACGCGCAGTCCTTCAATTTTTGTTCAATTTTGTTCGTTAATAGATGAAAAAGTTTGAAATTAGATCTAGAAATATGGAAAATAATTGATATTTGTTTGAAAATTTTTTTGTGTATTTTGCTAAATTTTTCTGGCGAGGCAAAAATTGATTGAATTTTCATTTTTTGGCAAGTTTAAAGTAACGCGCAGTCCTTCAATTTTTGTTAAATTTTGTTCGTTAATAGATAAAAAAGTTTGAAATTAGATCTAGAAATATGGAAAATAATTGATATTTGTTTGAAAATTTTTTGTGTATTTTGTTAAATTTTTCTAGCGATGCAAAAATTTGATTGAATTTTCATCTTTTGACAAGTTAAAAGTAACGCGCAGTCCTTTAATTTTTGTTCATTTTTGTTCGTTAGTAGATGAACATGTTTGAAATTAGATCTAGAAATATGGAAAATAATTGATATTTGTTTGAAAATTTTTTTGTGTATTTTGTCAAATTTTTCTGGCGAGGCAAAAATTGATTAAATTTTCATTTTTTGTCAGGTTTAAAGTAACGCGCAGTCCTTTAATTTTTGTTCAATTTTGTTCGTTAATAGATGAAAAAGTTTGAAATTAGATCTAGAAATATGGAAAATAATTGATATTTGTTAGAAAATTTTTTGTGTATTTTGTCAAATTTTTCTGGCGAGGCAAAAATTGATTGAATTTTCATTTTTTGGCAAGTTGAAAGTAACGCGCAGTCCTTCAATTTTTGTTTAATTTTGTTCTTTAGTAGATGAACATGTTTGAAATTAGATCTAGAAATATAAAAAATACTTGATATTTGTCTAAAATTTTTGTTGTGTATTTTGTCAAATTTTTCTGGTGGGGAAAAATTGATTGAATTTTCATCTTTTAACAAGTTGAAAGTAACGCGCAGTCCTTCAATTTTTGTTTAATTTTGTCCGTTAGTAGATGAAAAAGTTTGAAATTAGATCTAGAAATATAGAAAATAATTGATATTTGTTTGAAAATGTTTTGTGTATTTTGTCAAATTTTTCTGGCGGGGAAAAATTAATTGAATTTTCAATTTTTGACAAGTTGAAAGTAACGCGCAGTCCTTCAATTTGTTTTTAATTTTGTTTGTTAGTAGATGAACATGATTGAAATTAGATCTAGAAATATGGAAAATAATTGATATTTGTTTAAACATTTTTTGTGTATTTTGTCAAATTTTTCTGGCGAGGCAAAAATTGATTTAATTTTCATCTTTTGACAAGTTGAAAGTAACGCGCAGTCCTTTAATTTTTGTTCAATTTTGTTCGTTAGTAGATGAACATGTTTAAAATTAGATCTAGAAATGTGAAAAATAATTAATATTTGTTTGAAAATTTTTTTGTGTATTTTGTCAAATTTTTCTGGTGGGGAAAAATTGATTGAATTTTCATCTTTTGACAAGTTGAAAGTAACGCGCAGTCCTTAAATTTTTGTTCAATTTTGTTCGTTAATAGATGAAAAAGTTTGAAATTAGATCTAGAAATATGGAAAATAATTGATATTTGTTTGAAAATTTTTTGTGTATTTTGTCAAATTTTTCTGGCGAGGCAAAAATTGATTGAATTTTCATTTTTTGGCAAGTTGAAAGTAACGCGCAGTCCTTCAATTTTTGTTTAATTTTGTTCTTTAGTAGATGAACATGTTTGAAATTAGATCTAGAAATATGGAAAATAATTGATATTTGTTTGAAAATTTTTTTGTGTATTTTGTCAAATTTTTCTGGCGAGGCAAAAATTAATTTAATATTCAGTTTTTGAGAAGTTGAAAGTAACGCGCAGTCCTTTAATTTTTGTTTAATTTTGTTCGTTAGTAGATGAACATGATTGAAATTAGATCTAGAAATATGGAAAATAATTGATATTTGTTTGAAAATTTTTTTGTGTATTTTGTCAAATTTTTCTGGCGAGGCAAAAATTAATTGAATTTTCATTTTTTGACAAGTTGAAAGTAACGCGCAGTCCTTCAATTTTTGTTCAATTTTGTTTGTTAATAGATGAAAAAGTTTAAAATTAGATCTAGAAATATGGAAAATAATTGATATTTGTTTGAAAATTTTTTTGTGTATTTTGTTAAATTTTTCTGGCGAGGCAAAAATTGATTGAATTTTCATTTTTTGGCAAGTTAAAAGTAACGCGCAGTCCTTCAATTTTTGTTCAATTTTGTTCGTTAATAGATGAAAAAGTTTGAAATTAGATCTAGAAATATGGAAAATAATTGATATTTGTTTAAAAATTTTTTGTGTATTTTGTCAAATTTTTCTGGTGGGGAAAAATTGATTGAATTTTCATCTTTTGACAAGTTGAAAGTAACGCGCAGTCCTTCAATTTTTGTTTAATTTTGTTCTTTAGTAGATGAACATGTTTGAAATTAGATCTAGAAATATAAAAAATACTTGATATTTGTCTAAAATTTTTGTTGTGTATTTTGCCAAATTTTTCTGGCGAGCAAAAATTGATTGAATTTTCATTTTTTGACAAGTTGAAAGTAACGGGCAGTCCTTCAATTTTTGTTTAATTTTGTTCGTTAGTAAATAAACGTGATTGAAATTAGATCTAGAAATATGGAAAATAATTGATATTTGTTTGAAAATTTTTTTGTGTATTTTGTCAAATTTTTCTGGCGAGGCAAAAATTAATTGAATTTTCATTTTTTGACAAGTTGAAAGTAACGCGCAGTCCTTCAATTTTTGTTCAATTTTGTTTGTTAATAGATGAAAAAGTTTAAAATTAGATCTAGAAATATGGAAAATAATTGATATTTGTTTGAAAATTTTTTTGTGTATTTTGTTAAATTTTTCTGGCGAGGCAAAAATTGATTGAATTTTCATTTTTTGGCAAGTTAAAAGTAACGCGCAGTCCTTCAATTTTTGTTCAATTTTGTTCGTTAATAGATGAAAAAGTTTGAAATTAGATCTAGAAATATGGAAAATAATTGATATTTGTTTGAAAATTTTTTGTGTATTTTGTCAAATTTTTCTGGTGGGGAAAAATTGATTGAATTTTCATCTTTTGACAAGTTGAAAGTAACGCGCAGTCCTTCAATTTTTGTTTAATTTTGTTCTTTAGTAGATGAACATGTTTGAAATTAGATCTAGAAATATAAAAAATACTTGATATTTGTCTAAAATTTTTGTTGTGTATTTTGCCAAATTTTTCTGGCGAGCAAAAATTGATTGAATTTTCATTTTTTGCCAAGTTGAAAGTAACGGGCAGTCCTTCAATTTTTGTTTAATTTTGTTCGTTAGTAAATAAACATGTTTGAAATTAGATCTAGAAATATGGAAAATAATTTATATTTGTTTGAAAATTTTTTTGTGTATTTTGTTAAATTTTTCTGGCGAGGCAAAAATTGATTGAATTTTTATTTTTTGGCAAGTTCAAAGTAACGCGCAGTCCTTCAATTTTTGTTCAATTTTGTTCGTTAATAGATGAAAAAGTTTGAAATTAGATCTAGAAATATGGAAAATAATTGATATTTGTTTGAAAATTTTTTGTGTATTTTGTCAAATTTTTCTGGTGGGGAAAAATTGATTGAATTTTCATCTTTTGACAAGTTGAAAGTAACGCGCAGTCCTTCAATTTTTGTTTAATTTTGTTCGTTAATAGATAAAAAAGTTTAAAATTAGATCTAGAAATATGGAAAATTATTGATATTTGTCTGTAAATTTTTTTGTATATTGTGCCAAATTTTTCGACCGAGGCAAAAATTTGATTGAATTTTCATATTTTGACAAGTTGAAAGTAACGCGCAGTCCTTCAATTTTTGTTTAATTTTGTTCGTTACTAGATGAACATGTTTAAAATTAGATCTAGAAATATAATAAATACTTAATATTTGTCTGAAAATTTTTTTTTTTATTTTGCCAAATTTTTCTGGCGAGGCAAAAATTGATTGAATTTTCATTTTTTGACAAGTTGAAAGTAACGCGCAGTCCTTCAATTTTTGTTTAATTTTGTTCTTTAGTAGATGAACATGTTTGAAATTAGATCTAGAAATATAAAAAATACTTGATATTTGTCTAAAATTTTTGTTGTGTATTTTGCCAAATTTTTCTGGCGAGCAAAAAGTGATTGAATTTTCATTTTTTGACAAGTTGAAAGTAACGGGCAGTCCTTCAATTTTTGTTTAATTTTGTTCGTTAGTAAATGACCATGTTTGAAATTAGATCTAGAAATATAAAAAATACTTGATATTTGTCTAAAATTTTTGTTGTGTATTTTGCCAAATTTTTCTGGCGAGCAAAAATTGATTGAATTTTCATTTTTTGACAAGTTGAAAGTAACGGGCAGTCCTTCAATTTTTGTTTAATTTTGTTCGTTAGTAAATAAACATGTTTGAAATTAGATCTAGAAATATGGAAAATAATTTATATTTGTTTGAAAATTTTTTTGTGTATTTTGTTAAATTTTTCTGGCGAGGCAAAAATTGATTGAATTTTTATTTTTTGGCAAGTTCAAAGTAACGCGCAGTCCTTCAATTTTTGTTCAATTTTGTTCGTTAATAGATAAAAAAGTTTGAAATTAGATCTAGAAATATGGAAAATAATTGATATTTGTTTGAAAATTTTTTGTGTATTTTGTCAAATTTTTCTGGTGGGGAAAAATTGATTGAATTTTCATCTTTTGACAAGTTGAAAGTAACGCGCAGTCCTTCAATTTTTGTTTAATTTTGTTCGTTAATAGATAAAAAAGTTTAAAATTAGATCTAGAAATATGGAAAATTATTGATATTTGTCTGTAAATTTTTTTGTATATTGTGCCAAATTTTTCGACCGAGGCAAAATTTTGATTGAATTTTCATATTTTGACAAGTTGAAAGTAACGCGCAGTCCTTCAATTTTTGTTTAATTTTGTTCGTTAGTAGATGAACATGTTTAAAATTAGATCTAGAAATATAAAAAATACTTAATATTTGTCTGAAAATTTTTTTTTTTATTTTGCCAAATTTTTCTGGCGAGGCAAAAATTGATTGAATTTTCATTTTTTGACAAGTTGAAAGTAACGCGCAGTCCTTCAATTTTTGTTTAATTTTGTTCTTTAGTAGATGAACATGTTTGAAATTAGATCTACAAATATGGAAAATAATTGATATTTGTTTGAAAATTTTTTGTGTATTTTGTCAAATTTTTCTGGTGGGGAAAATTGATTGAATTTTCATCTTTTGACAAGTTGAAAGTAACGCGCAGTCCTTTAATTTTTGTTTAATTTTGTTCGTTAATAGATGAAAAAGTTTAAAATTAGATATAGAAATATGCAAAATAATTGATATTTGTTTGAACATTTTTTGTGTATTTTGTCAAATTTTTCAATTGGGGAAAAATTGATTGACTTTTCATCTTTTGACAAGTTGAAAGTAACGCGCAGTCCTTTAATTTTTATTTAATTTTGATCGTTAATAGATGAAAAAGTTTAAAATTAGATCTAGAAATATAGAAAATAATTGATATTTGTTTGAAAATTTTTTTGTGTATTTTGTTAAATTTTTCTGGCGAGGCAAAAATTGATTGAATTTTCATTTTTTGGCAAGTTTAAAGTGACGCGCAGTCCTTCAATTTTTGTTCAATTTTGTTCGTTAATAGATGAAAAAGTTTGAAATTAGATCTAGAAATATGGAAAATAATTGATATTTGTTTGAAAATTTTTTTGTGTATTTTGCTAAATTTTTCTGGCGAGGCAAAAATTGATTGAATTTTCATTTTTTGGCAAGTTTCAAGTAACGCGCAGTCCTTCAATTTTTGTTAAATTTTGTTCGTTAATAGATAAAAAAGTTTGAAATTAGATCTAGAAATATGGAAAATAATTGATATTTGTTTGAAAATTTTTTGTGTATTTTGTTAAATTTTTCTAGCGATGCAAAAATTTGATTGAATTTTCATCTTTTGACAAGTTAAAAGTAACGCGCAGTCCTTTAATTTTTGTTCATTTTTGTTCGTTAGTAGATGAACATGTTTGAAATTAGATCTAGAAATATGGAAAATAATTGATATTTGTTTGAAAATTTTTTTGTGTATTTTGTCAAATTTTTCTGGCGAGGCAAAAATTGATTAAATTTTCATTTTTTGTCAGGTTTAAAGTAACGCGCAGTCCTTTAATTTTTGTTCAATTTTGTTCGTTAATAGATGAAAAAGTTTGAAATTAGATCTAGAAATATGGAAAATAATTGATATTTGTTAGAAAATTTTTTGTGTATTTTGTCAAATTTTTCTGGCGAGGCAAAAATTGATTGAATTTTCATTTTTTGGCAAGTTGAAAGTAACGCGCAGTCCTTCAATTTTTGTTTAATTTTGTTCTTTAGTAGATGAACATGTTTGAAATTAGATCTAGAAATATAAAAAATACTTGATATTTGTCTAAAATTTTTGTTGTGTATTTTGTCAAATTTTTCTGGTGGGGAAAAATTGATTGAATTTTCATCTTTTAACAAGTTGAAAGTAACGCGCAGTCCTTCAATTTTTGTTTAATTTTGTCCGTTAGTAGATGAAAAAGTTTGAAATTAGATCTAGAAATATAGAAAATAATTGATATTTGTTTGAAAATGTTTTGTGTATTTTGTCAAATTTTTCTGGCGGGGAAAAATTAATTGAATTTTCAATTTTTGACAAGTTGAAAGTAACGCGCAGTCCTTCAATTTGTTTTTAATTTTGTTTGTTAGTAGATGAACATGATTGAAATTAGATCTAGAAATATGGAAAATAATTGATATTTGTTTAAACATTTTTTGTGTATTTTGTCAAATTTTTCTGGCGAGGCAAAAATTGATTTAATTTTCATCTTTTGACAAGTTGAAAGTAACGCGCAGTCCTTTAATTTTTGTTCAATTTTGTTCGTTAGTAGATGAACATGTTTAAAATTAGATCTAGAAATGTGAAAAATAATTAATATTTGTTTGAAAATTTTTTTGTGTATTTTGTCAAATTTTTCTGGTGGGGAAAAATTGATTGAATTTTCATCTTTTGACAAGTTGAAAGTAACGCGCAGTCCTTAAATTTTTGTTCAATTTTGTTCGTTAATAGATGAAAAAGTTTGAAATTAGATCTAGAAATATGGAAAATAATTGATATTTGTTTGAAAATTTTTTGTGTATTTTGTCAAATTTTTCTGGCGAGGCAAAAATTGATTGAATTTTCATTTTTTGGCAAGTTGAAAGTAACGCGCAGTCCTTCAATTTTTGTTTAATTTTGTTCTTTAGTAGATGAACATGTTTGAAATTAGATCTAGAAATATGGAAAATAATTGATATTTGTTTGAAAATTTTTTTGTGTATTTTGTCAAATTTTTCTGGCGAGGCAAAAATTAATTTAATATTCAGTTTTTGAGAAGTTGAAAGTAACGCGCAGTCCTTTAATTTTTGTTTAATTTTGTTCGTTAGTAGATGAACATGATTGAAATTAGATCTAGAAATATGGAAAATAATTGTTATTTGTTTGAAAATTTTTTTGTGTATTTTGTCAAATTTTTCTGGCGAGCAAAAATTAATTGAATTTTCATTTTTTGACAAATTGAAAGTAACGCGCAGTCCTTCAATTTTTGTTCAATTTTGTTTGTTAATAGATGAAAAAGTTTAAAATTAGATCTAGAAATATGGAAAATAATTGATATTTGTTTGAAAATTTTTTGTGTATTTTGTTAAATTTTTCTGGCGAGGCAAAAATTGATTGAATTTTCATTTTTTGGCAAGTTAAAAGTAACGCGCAGTCCTTCAATTTTTGTTCAATTTTGTTCGTTAATAGATGAAAAAGTTTGAAATTAGATCTAGAAATATGGAAAATAATTGATATTTGTTTGAAAATTTTTTGTGTATTTTGTCAAATTTTTCTGGTGGGGAAAAATTGATTGAATTTTCATCTTTTGACAAGTTGAAAGTAACGCGCAGTCCTTCAATTTTTGTTTAATTTTGTTCTTTAGTAGATGAACATGTTTGAAATTAGATCTAGAAATATAAAAAATACTTGATATTTGTCTAAAATTTTTGTTGTGTATTTTGCCAAATTTTTCTGGCGAGCAAAAATTGATTGAATTTTCATTTTTTGACAAGTTGAAAGTAACGGGCAGTCCTTCAATTTTTGTTTAATTTTGTTCGTTAGTAAATAAACATGATTGAAATTAGATCTAGAAATATGGAAAATAATTGATATTTGTTTGAAAATTTTTTTGTGTATTTTGTCAAATTTTTCTGGCGAGGCAAAAATTAATTGAATTTTCATTTTTTGACAAGTTGAAAGTAACGCGCAGTCCTTTAATTTTTGTTCAATTTTGTTTGTTAATAGATGAAAAAGTTTAAAATTAGATCTAGAAATATGGAAAATAATTGATATTTGTTTGAAAATTTTTTTGTGTATTTTGTTAAATTTTTCTGGCGAGGCAAAAATTGATTGAATTTTCATTTTTTGGCAAGTTAAAAGTAACGCGCAGTCCTTCAATTTTTGTTCAATTTTGTTCGTTAATAGATGAAAAAGTTTGAAATTAGATCTAGAAATATGGAAAATAATTGATATTTGTTTGAAAATTTTTTGTGTATTTTGTCAAATTTTTCTGGTGGGGAAAAATTGATTGAATTTTCATCTTTTGACAAGTTGAAAGTAACGCGCAGTCCTTCAATTTTTGTTTAATTTTGTTCGTTAATAGATAAAAAAGTTTAAAATTAGATCTAGAAATATGGAAAATTATTGATATTTGTCTGTAAATTTTTTTGTATATTGTGCCAAATTTTTCGACCGAGGCAAAAATTTGATTGAATTTTCATATTTTGACAAGTTGAAAGTAACGCGCAGTCCTTCAATTTTTGTTTAATTTTGTTCGTTAGTAGATGAACATGTTTAAAATTAGATCTAGAAATATAATAAATACTTAATATTTGTCTGAAAATTTTTTTTTTTATTTTGCCAAATTTTTCTGGCGAGGCAAAAATTGATTGAATTTTCATTTTTTGACAAGTTGAAAGTAACGCGCAGTCCTTCAATTTTTGTTTAATTTTGTTCTTTAGTAGATGAACATGTTTGAAATTAGATCTAGAAATATAAAAAATACTTGATATTTGTCTAAAATTTTTGTTGTGTATTTTGCCAAATTTTTCTGGCGAGCAAAAATTGATTGAATTTTCATTTTTTGACAAGTTGAAAGTAACGGGCAGTCCTTCAATTTTTGTTTAATTTTGTTCGTTAGTAAATGACCATGTTTGAAATTAGATCTAGAAATATAAAAAATACTTGATATTTGTCTAAAATTTTTGTTGTGTATTTTGCCAAATTTTTCTGGCGAGCAAAAATTGATTGAATTTTCATTTTTTGACAAGTTGAAAGTAACGGGCAGTCCTTCAATTTTTGTTTAATTTTGTTCGTTAGTAAATGAACATGTTTGAAATTAGATCTAGAAATATGGAAAATAATTTATATTTGTTTGAAAATTTTTTTGTGTATTTTGTTAAATTTTTCTGGCGAGGCAAAAATTGATTGAATTTTTATTTTTTGGCAAGTTCAAAGTAACGCGCAGTCCTTCAATTTTTGTTCAATTTTGTTCGTTAATAGATGAAAAAGTTTGAAATTAGATCTAGAAATATGGAAAATAATTGATATTTGTTTGAAAATTTTTTGTGTATTTTGTCAAATTTTTCTGGTGGGGAAAAATTGATTGAATTTTCATCTTTTGACAAGTTGAAAGTAACGCGCAGTCCTTTAATTTTTGTTTAATTTTGTTCGTTAATAGATAAAAAAGTTTAAAATTAGATCTAAAAATATGGAAAATTATTGATATTTGTCTGTAAATTTTTTTGTATATTGTGCCAAATTTTTCGACCCAGGCAAAAATTTGATTGAATTTTCATATTTTGACAAGTTGAAAGTAACGCGCAGTCCTTCAATTTTTGTTTAATTTTGTTCGTTAGTAGATGAACATGTTTAAAATTAGATCTAGAAATATAAAAAATACTTAATATTTGTCTGAAATTTTTTTTTTTTTTTTTGCCAAATTTTTCTGGCGAGGCAAAAATTGATTGAATTTTCATTTTTTGACAAGATGAAAGTAACGCGCAGTCCTTCAATTTTTGTTTAATTTTGTTCTTTGGTAAATGAACATGTTTGAAATTAGATCTAGAAATATAAAAAATACTTGATATTTGTCTAAAATTTTTGTTGTGTATTTTGCCAAATTTTTCTGGCGAGCAAAAATTGATTGAATTTTTATTTTTTGACAAGTTGAAAGTAACGGGCAGTCCTTTAATTTTTGTTTAATTTTGTTCGTTAGTAAATGAACATGTTTGAAATTAGATCTAGAAATATGGAAAATAATTTATATTTGTTTGAAAATTTTTTTGTGTATTTTGTTAAATTTTTCTGGCGAGGCAAAAATTGATTGAATTTTCATTTTTTGGCAAGTTTAAAGTGACGCGCAGTCCTTCAATTTTTGTTCAATTTTGTTCGTTAATAGATGAAAAAGTTTGAAATTAGATCTAGAAATATGGAAAATACTTGATATTTGTCTATAAATTTTTTTGTATATTGTGCCAAATTTTTCGACCGAGGCAAAAATTTGATTGAATTTTCATATTTTGACAAGTTGAAAGTAACGCGCAGTCCTTCAATTTTTGTTTAATTTTGTTCGTTAGTAGATGAACATGTTTAAAATTAGATCTAGAAATATAAAAAATACTTAATATTTGTCTGAAAATTTTTTTGTTTATTTTGCCAAATTTTTCTGGCGAGGCAAAAATTGATTGAATTTTCATTTTTTGACAAGTTAAAAGTAACGGGCAGTCCTTCAATTTTTGTTTAATTTTGTTCGTTAGTAAATGAACATGTTTGAAATTAGATCTAGAAATATGGAAAATAATTTATATTTGTTTGAAAATTTTTTTGTGTATTTTGTTAAATTTTTCTGGCGAGGCAAAAATTGATTGAATTTTTATTTTTTGGCAAGTTCAAAGTAACGCGCAGTCCTTCAATTTTTGTTCAATTTTGTTCGTTAATAGATGAAAAAGCTTGAAATTAGATCTAGAAACATGGAAAATAATTGATATTTGTTTAAACATTTTTTGTGTATTTTGTCAAATTTTTCTGGTGGGGAAAAATTGATTGAATTTTCATCTTTTGACAAGTTAAAAGTAACGCGCAGTCCTTTAATTTTTGTTCAATTTTGTTCGTTAGTAGATGAACATGTTTGAAATTAGATCTAGAAATATGGAAAATAATTGATATTTGTTTGAAAATTTTTTTGTGTAATTTGTCAAATTTTTCTGGCGAGGCAAAAATTGATTGAGTTTTCATTTTTTGTCAGGTTTAAAGTAACGCGCAGTCCTTTAATTTTTGTTCAATTTTGTTCGTTAATAGATGAAAAAGTTTGAAATTAGATCTAGAAATATGGAAAATAATTGATATTTGTTTGAAAATTTTTTGTGTATTTTGTCAAATTTTTCTGGTGGGGAAAAATTGATTGAATTTTTATCTTTTGACAAGTTGAAAGTAACGCGCAGTCCTTCAATTTTTGTTTAATTTTGTTTGTTAATAGATGAAAAAGTTTAAAATTAGATCTAGAAATATGGAAAATAATTAATATTTGTTTGAAAATTTTTTGTGTATTTTGTTAAATTTTTCTAGCGAGGCAAAAATTGATTGAATTTTCATTTTTTGACAAGTGGAAAGCAACGCTCAGTTTGTCAATTTTTGTTCAATTTTGTTCGTTAGTAGATGAACATGTTTGAAATTAAATCTAGAAATATGGAAAATAATTGATATTTGTCTAAAAATTTTTTTGTGTATTTTGCCAAACTTTTCTGGCGGGGAAAAATTGATTGAATTTTCATTTTTTGACAAGTTAAAAGTAACGCGCAGTCCTTCAATTTTTGTTTAATTTTGTTCGTTAGTAGATGAACATGTTTGAAATTAGATCTAGAAATATGGAAAATAATTGATATTTGTTTGAAAATTTTTTTGTGTAATTTGTCAAATTTTTCTGGCGAGGCAAAAATTGATTAAGTTTTCATTTTTTGTCAGGTTTAAAGTAACGCGCAGTCCTTTAATTTTTGTTTAATTTTGTCCGTTAGTAGATGAAAAAGTTTGAAATTAGATCTAGAAATATAGAAAATAATTGATATTTGTTTGAAAATGTTTTGTGTATTTTGTCAAATTTTTCTGGCGGGGAAAAATTAATTGAATTTTCAATTTTTGACAAGTTGAAAGTAACGCGCAGTCCTTCAATTTGTTTTTAATTTTGTTTGTTAGTAGATGAACATGATTGAAATTAGATCTAGAAATATGGAAAATAATTGATATTTGTTTAAACATTTTTTGTGTATTTTGTCAAATTTTTCTGGCGAGGCAAAAATTGATTTAATTTTCATCTTTTGACAAGTTGAAAGTAACGCGCAGTCCTTTAATTTTTGTTCAATTTTGTTCGTTAGTAGATAAACATGTTTAAAATTAGATCTAGAAATGTGAAAAATAATTAATATTTGTTTGAAAATTTTTTTGTGTATTTTGTCAAATTTTTCTGGTGGGGAAAAATTGATTGAATTTTCATCTTTTGACAAGTTGAAAGTAACGCGCAGTCCTTAAATTTTTGTTCAATTTTGTTCGTTAATAGATGAAAAAGTTTGAAATTAGATCTAGAAATGTGAAAAATAATTAATATTTGTTTGAAAATTTTTTTGTGTATTTTGTCAAATTTTTCTGGCGAGGCAAAAATTGATTGAATTTTCATTTTTTGGCAAGTTGAAAGTAACGCGCAGTCCTTTAATTTTTGTTTAATTTTGTTCTTTAGTAGATGAACATGATTGAAATTAGATCTAGAAATATGGAAAATAATTGATATTTGTTTAAAAATTTTTTTGTGTATTTTGTCAAATTTTTCTGGCGAGGCAAAAATTAATTGAATTTTCATTTTTTGACAAGTTGAAAGTAACGCGCAGTCCTTCAATTTTTGTTCAATTTTGTTTGTTAATAGATGAAAAAGTTTAAAATTAGATCTAGAAATATGGAAAATAATTGATATTTGTTTGAAAATTTTTTTGTGTATTTTGTTAAATTTTTCTGGCGAGGCAAAAATTGATTGAATTTTCATTTTTTGGCAAGTTAAAAGTAACGCGCAGTCCTTCAATTTTTGTTCAATTTTGTTCGTTAATAGATGAAAAAGTTTGAAATTAGATCTAGAAATATGGAAAATAATTGATATTTGTTTGAAAATTTTTTTGTGTATTTTGTCAAATTTTTCTGGTGGGGAAAAATTGATTGAATTTTCATCTTTTGACAAGTTGAAAGTAACGCGCAGTCCTTCAATTTTTGTTTAATTTTGTTCTTTAGTAGATGAACATGTTTGAAATTAGATCTAGAAATATAAAAAATACTTGATATTTGTCTAAAATTTTTGTTGTGTATTTTGCCAAATTTTTCTGGCGAGCAAAAATTGATTGAATTTTCATTTTTTGACAAGTTGAAAGTAACGGGCAGTCCTTCAATTTTTGTTTAATTTTGTTCGTTAGTAAATAAACATGTTTGAAATTAGATCTAGAAATATGGAAAATAATTTATATTTGTTTGAAAATTTTTTTGTGTATTTTGTTAAATTTTTCTGGCGAGGCAAAAATTGATTGAATTTTTATTTTTTGGCAAGTTCAAAGTAACGCGCAGTCCTTCAATTTTTGTTCAATTTTGTTCGTTAATAGATGAAAAAGTTTGAAATTAGATCTAGAAATATGGAAAATAATTGATATTTTTTTGAAAATTTTTTGTGTATTTTGTCAAATTTTTCTGGTGGGGAAAAATTGATTGAATTTTCATCTTTTGACAAGTTGAAAGTAACGCGCAGTCCTTCAATTTTTGTTTAATTTTGTTCGTTAGTAGATGAACATGTTTAAAATTAAATCTAGAAATGTGAAAAATAATTGATATTTGTTTGAAAATTTTTTTGTGTATTTTGTCAAATTTTTCTGGTGGGGAAAAATTGATTGAATTTTCATCTTTTGACAAGTTGAAAGTAACGCGCAGTCCTTAAATTTTTGTTTAATTTTGTCCGTTAGTAGATGAACATGTTTGAAATTAGATCTAGAAATATGGAAAATAATTGATATTTGTTTGAAAATTTTTTTGTGTATTTTGCTAAATTTTTCTGGCGAGGCAAAAATTGATTGAATTTTCATCTTTTGACAAGTTGAAAGTAACGCGCAGTCCTTTAATTTTTGTTTAATTTTGTTCGTTAATAGATGAAAAAGTTTGAAATTAGATCTAGAAATATGGAAAATAATTGATATTTGTTTGAAAATTTTTTGTGTATTTTGTTAAATTTTTCTAGCGATGCAAAAATTTGATTGAATTTTCATCTTTTGACAAGTTAAAAGTAACGCGCAGTCCTTTAATTTTTGTTCAATTTTGTTCGTTAGTAGATGAACATGTTTGAAATTAGATCTAGAAATATGGAAAATAATTGATATTTGTTTGAAAATTTTTTTGTGTATTTTGTCAAATTTTTCTGGTGGGGAAAAATTGATTGAATTTTCATCTTTTGACAAGTTGAAAGTAACGCGCAGTCCTTAAATTTTTGTTTAATTTTGTCCGTTAGTAGATGAACATGTTTGAAATTAGATCTAGAAATATGGAAAATAATTGATATTTGTTTGAAAATTTTTTGTGTATTTTGTCAAATTTTTCTGGCGAGGCAAAATTTGATTGAATTTTCATTTTTTGGCAAGTTGAAAGTAACGCGCAGTCCTTCAATTTTTGTTTAATTTTGTTCTTTAGTAGATGAACATGTTTGAAATTAGATCTAGAAATATAAAAAATACTTGATATTTGTCTAAAATTTTTGTTGTGTATTTTGTCAAATTTTTCTGGTGGGGAAAAATTGATTGAATTTTCATCTTTTGACAAGTTGAAAGTAACGCGCAGTCCTTCAATTTTTGTTTAATTTTGTCTGTTAGTAGATGAAAAAGTTTGAAATTAGATCTAGAAATATGGAAAATAATTGATATTTGTTTAAACATTTTTTGTGTATTTTGTCAAATTTTTCTGGCGAGGCAAAAATTGATTTAATTTTCATCTTTTGACAAGTTGAAAGTAACGCGCAGTCCTTTAATTTTTGTTCAATTTTGTTCGTTAGTAGATGAACATGTTTAAAATTAGATCTAGAAATGTGAAAAATAATTAATATTTGTTTGAAAATTTTTTTGTGTATTTTGTCAAATTTTTCTGGTGGGGAAAAATTGATTGAATTTTCATCTTTTGACAAGTTGAAAGTAACGCGCAGTCCTTAAATTTTTGTTCAATTTTGTTCGTTAATAGATGAAAAAGTTTGAAATTAGATCTAGAAATATGGAAAATAATTGATATTTGTTTGAAAATTTTTTGTGTATTTTGTCAAATTTTTCTGGCGAGGCAAAAATTGATTGAATTTTCATTTTTTGGCAAGTTGAAAGTAACGCGCAGTCCTTCAATTTTTGTTTAATTTTGTTCTTTAGTAGATGAACATGTTTGAAATTAGATCTAGAAATATAAAAAATACTTGATATTTGTCTAAAATTTTTGTTGTGTATTTTGCCAAATTTTTCTGGCGAGCAAAAATTGATTGAATTTTCATTTTTTGACAAGTTGAAAGTAACGGGCAGTCCTTCAATTTTTGTTTAATTTTGTTCGTTAGTAAATGAACATGTTTGAAATTAGATCTAGAAATATGGAAAATAATTTATATTTGTTTGAAAATTTTTTTGTGTATTTTGTTAAATTTTTCTGGTGGGGAAAAATTGATTGAATTTTCATCTTTTGACAAGTTGAAAGTAACGCGCAGTCCTTTAATTTTTGTTTAATTTTGTTCGTTAATAGATAAAAAAGTTTAAAATTAGATCTAGAAATATGGAAAATTATTGATATTTGTCTGTAAATTTTTTTGTATATTGTGCCAAATTTTTCGACCGAGGCAAAAATTTGATTGAATTTTCATATTTTGACAAGTTGAAAGTAACGCGCAGTCCTTCAATTTTTGTTTAATTTTGTTCGTTAGTAGATGAACATGTTTAAAATTAGATCTAGAAATATAAAAAATACTTAATATTTGTCTGAAATTTTTTTTTTTTATTTTGCCAAATTTTTCTGGCGAGGCAAAAATTGATTGAATTTTCATTTTTTGACAAGATGAAAGTAACGCGCAGTCCTTCAATTTTTGTTTAATTTTGTTCTTTAGTAAACGAACATGTTTGAAATTAGATCTAGAAATATAAAAAATACTTGATATTTGTCTAAAATTTTTGTTGTGTATTTTGCCAAATTTTTCTGGCGAGCAAAAATTGATTGAATTTTTATTTTTTGACAAGTTGAAAGTAACGGGCAGTCCTTTAATTTTTGTTTAATTTTGTTCGTTAGTAAATGAACATGTTTGAAATTAGATCTAGAAATATGGAAAATAATTTATATTTGTTTGAAAATTTTTTTGTGTATTTTGTTAAATTTTTCTGGCGAGGCAAAAATTGATTGAATTTTTATTTTTTGGCAAGTTCAAAGTAACGCGCAGTCCTTCAATTTTTGTTCAATTTTGTTTGTTAGTAGATGAACATGATTGAAATTAGATCTAGAAATATGGAAAATAATTGATATTTGTTTAAACATTTTTTGTGTATTTTGCCAAATTTTTCTGGCGAGCAAAAATTGATTGAATTTTTATTTTTTGACAAGTTGAAAGTAACGCGCAGTCCTTTAATTTTTGTTTAATTTTGTTCGTTAGTAAATGAACATGTTTGAAATTAGATCTAGAAATATGGAAAATAATTTATATTTGTTTGAAAATTTTTTTGTGTATTTTGTCAAATTTTTCTGGCGGGGAAAAATTAATTGAATTTTCAATTTTTGACAAGTTGAAAGTAACGCGCAGTCCTTCAATTTGTTTTTAATTTTGTTTGTTAGTAGATGAACATGATTGAAATTAGATCTAGAAATATGGAAAATAATTGATATTTGTTTAAACATTTTTTGTGTATTTTGTCAAATTTTTCTGGCGAGGCAAAAATTGATTTAATTTTCATCTTTTGACAAGTTGAAAGTAACGCGCAGTCCTTTAATTTTTGTTCAATTTTGTTCGTTAGTAGATGAACATGTTTAAAATTAGATCTAGAAATGTGAAAAATAATTGATATTTGTTTGAAAATTTTTTTGTGTATTTTGTCAAATTTTTCTGGTGGGGAAAAATTGATTGAATTTTCATCTTTTGACAAGTTGAAAGTAACGCGCAGTCCTTAAATTTTTGTTTAATTTTGTCCGTTAGTAGATGAACATGTTTGAAATTAGATCTACAAATATGGAAAATAATTGATATTTGTTTGAAAATTTTTTGTGTATTTTGTCAAATTTTTCTGGTGGGGAAAATTGATTGAATTTTCATCTTTTGACAAGTTGAAAGTAACGCGCAGTCCTTTAATTTTTGTTTAATTTTGTTCGTTAATAGATGAAAAAGTTTAAAATTAGATATAGAAATATGCAAAATAATTGATATTTGTTTGAACATTTTTTGTGTATTTTGTCAAATTTTTCAGTTGGGGAAAAATTGATTGAATTTTCATTTTTTGGCAAGTTTAAAGTGACGCGCAGTCCTTCAATTTTTGTTCAATTTTGTTCGTTAATAGATGAAAAAGTTTGAAATTAGATCTAGAAATATGGAAAATACTTGATATTTGTCTATAAATTTTTTTGTATATTGTGCCAAATTTTTCGACCGAGGCAAAAATTTGATTGAATTTTCATATTTTGACAAGTTGAAAGTAACGCGCAGTCCTTCAATTTTTGTTTAATTTTGTTCGTTAGTAGATGAACATGTTTAAAATTAGATCTAGAAATATAAAAAATACTTAATATTTGTCTGAAAATTTTTTTGTTTATTTTGCCAAATTTTTCTGGCGAGGCAAAAATTGATTGAATTTTCATTTTTTGACAAGTTAAAAGTAACGGGCAGTCCTTCAATTTTTGTTTAATTTTGTTCGTTAGTAAATGAACATGTTTGAAATTAGATCTAGAAATATGGAAAATAATTTATATTTGTTTGAAAATTTTTTTGTGTATTTTGTTAAATTTTTCTGGCGAGGCAAAAATTGATTGAATTTTTATTTTTTGGCAAGTTCAAAGTAACGCGCAGTCCTTCAATTTTTGTTCAATTTTGTTCGTTAATAGATGAAAAAGTTTGAAATTAGATCTAGAAACATGGAAAATAATTGATATTTGTTTAAACATTTTTTGTGTACTTTGTCAAATTTTTCTGGTGGGGAAAAATTGATTGAATTTTCATCTTTTGACAAGTTTAAAGTAACGCGCAGTCCTTTAATTTTTGTTCAATTTTGTTCGTTAGTAGATGAACATGTTTGAAATTAGATCTAGAAATATGGAAAATAAAGGATATTTGTTTGAAAATTTTTTTGTGTAATTTGTCAAATTTTTCTGGCGAGGCAAAAATTGATTGAGTTTTCATTTTTTGTCAGGTTTAAAGTAACGCGCAGTCCTTTAATTTTTGTTCAATTTTGTTCGTTAATAGATGAAAAAGTTTGAAATTAGATCTAGAAATATGGAAAATAATTGATATTTGTTTGAAAATTTTTTGTGTATTTTGTCAAATTTTTCTGGTGGGGAAAAATTGATTGAATTTTTATCTTTTGACAAGTTGAAAGTAACGCGCAGTCCTTCAATTTTTGTTTAATTTTGTTCGTTAGTAAATGAACATGTTTGAAATTAGATCTAGAAATATGGAAAATAATTTATATTTGTTTGAAAATTTTTTTGTGTATTTTGTTAAATTTTTCTGGCGAGGCAAAAATTGATTGAATTTTTATTTTTTGGCAAGTTCAAAGTAACGCGCAGTCCTTCAATTTTTGTTCAATTTTGTTCGTTAATAGATGAAAAAGTTTGAAATTAGATCTAGAAACATGGAAAATAATTGATATTTGTTTAAACATTTTTTGTGTACTTTGTCAAATTTTTCTGGCGGGGAAAAATTGATTGAATTTTCATTTTTTGACAAGTTAAAAGTAACGCGCAGTCCTTCAATTTTTGTTTAATTTTGTTCGTTAGTAGATGATCATGTTTGAAATTAGATCTAGAAATATGGAAAATAATTGATATTTGTTTGAAAATTTTTTTGTGTAATTTGTCAAATTTTTCTGGCGAGGCAAAAATTGATTAAGTTTTCATTTTTTGTCAGGTTTAAAGTAACGCGCAGTCCTTTAATTTTTGTTCAATTTTGTTCGTTAATAGATGAAAAAGTTTGAAATTAGATCTAGAAATATGGAAAATAATTGATATTTGTTTGAAAATTTTTTGTGTATTTTGTCAAATTTTTCTGGTGGGCAAAAATTGATTGAATTTTCATTTTTTGGCAAGTTTAAAGTGACGCGCAGTCCTTCAATTTTTGTTCAATTTTGTTCGTTAATAGATGAAAAAGTTTGAAATTAGATCTAGAAATATGGAAAATACTTGATATATGTCTATAAATTTTTTTGTATATTGTGCCAAATTTTTCGACCGAGGCAAAAATTTGATTGAATTTTCATATTTTGACAAGCTGAAAGTAACGCGCAGTCCTTCAATTTTTGATTAATTTTGTTCGTTAGTAGATGAACATGTTTAAAATTAGATCTAGAAATATAAAAAATACTTAATATTTGTCTGAAAATTTTTTTGTTTATTTTGCCAAATTTTTCTGGCGAGGCAAAAATTGATTGAATTTTCATTTTTTGACAAGTTGAAAGTAACGGGCAGTCCTTTAATTTTTGTTCAATTTTGTTCGTTAGTAGATGAACATGTTTGAAATTAGATCTAGAAATATGGAAAATAATTGATATTTGTTTGAAAATTTTTTTGTGTAATTTGTCAAATTTTTCTGGCGAGGCAAAAATTGATTGAGTTTTCATTTTTTGTCAGGTTTAAAGTAACGCGCAGTCCTTTAATTTTTGTTCAATTTTGTTCGTTAATAGATGAAAAAGTTTGAAATTAGATCTAGAAATATGGAAAATAATTGATATTTGTTTGAAAATTTTTTGTGTATTTTGTCAAATTTTTCTGGTGGGGAAAAATTGATTGAATTTTTATCTTTTGACAAGTTGAAAGTAACGCGCAGTCCTTCAATTTTTGTTTAATTTTGTTCGTTAATAGATGAAAAAGTTTAAAATTAGATCTAGAAATATGGAAAATAATTGATATTTGTTTGAAAATTTTTTGTGTATTTTGTTAAATTTTTCTAGCGAGGCAAAAATTGATTGAATTTTCATTTTTTGACAAGTGGAAAGCAACGCTCAGTTTGTCAATTTTTCTTCAATTTTGTTCGTTAGTAGATGAACATGTTTGAAATTAAATCTAGAAATATGGAAATTAATTGATATTTGTCTAAAAATTTTTTTGTGTATTTTGCCAAACTTTTCTGGCGGGGAAAAATTGATTGAATTTTCATTTTTTGACAAGTTAAAAGTAACGCGCAGTCCTTCAATTTTTGTTTAATTTTGTTCGTTAGTAGATGAACATGTTTGAAATTAGATCTAGAAATATGGAAAATAATTGATATTTGTTTGAAAATTTTTTTGTGTAATTTGTCAAATTTTTCTGGCGAGGCAAAAATTGATTGAGTTTTCATTTTTTGTCAGGTTTAAAGTAACGCGCAGTCCTTTAATTTTTGTTCAATTTTGTTCGTTAATAGATGAAAGAGTTTGAAATTAGATCTAGAAATATGGAAAATAATTGATATTTGTTTGAAAATTTTTTGTGTATTTTGTCAAATTTTTCTGGTGGGGAAAAATTGATTGAATTTTCATCTTTTGACAAGTTAAAAGTAACGCGCAGTCCTTCAATTTTTGTTTAATTTTGTTCGTTAGTAGATGAACATGTTTGAAATTAGATCTAGAAATATGGAAAATAATTGATATTTGTTTGAAAATTTTTTTGTGTAATTTGTCAAATTTTTCTGGCGAGGCAAAAATTGATTGAGTTTTCATTTTTTGTCAGGTTTAAAGTAACGCGCAGTCCTTTAATTTTTGTTCAATTTTGTTCGTTAATAGATGAAAGAGTTTGAAATTAGATCTAGAAATATGGAAAATAATTGATATTTGTTTGAAAATTTTTTGTGTATTTTGTTAAATTTTTCTAGCGAGGCAGAAATTGATTGAATTTTCATTTTTTGACAAGTGGAAAGCAACGCTCAGTTTGTCAATTTTTCTTCAATTTTGTTCGTTAGTAGATGAACATGTTTGAAATTAAATCTAGAAATATGGAAAATAATTGATATTTGTCTAAAAATTTTTTTGTGTATTTTGCCAAACTTTTCTGGCGGGGAAAAATTGATTGAATTTTCATTTTTTGACAAGTTGAAAGTAACGCGCAGTCCTTCAATTTTTGTTCAATTTTGTTCGTTAATAGATGAAAAAGTTTGAAATTAGATCTAGGAATATGGAAAATAATTGATATTTGTTTGAAAATTTTTTGTGTATTTTGTCAAATTTTTCTGGTGGGGAAAAATTGATTGAATTTTCATCTTTTGACAAGTTGAAAGTAACGCTCAGTCCTTCAATTTTTGTTTAATTTTTTTCGTTGATAGATGAAAAAGTTTGAAATTAGATCTAGAAATATGGAAAATAATTGATATTTGTTTGAAAATTTTTTTGTGTATTTTGTCAAATTTTTCTGGCGAGGCAAGTAATGATTGAATTTTCATTTTTTGGCAAGTTTAAAGTAACGCGCAGTCCTTCAATTTTTGTTCAATTTTGTTCGTTAATATATGAAAAAGTTTGAAATTAGATCTAGAAATATGGAAAATAATTGATATTTGTTTGAAAATTTTTTGTGTATTTTGTTAAATTTTTCTAGCGAGGCAGAAATTGATTGAATTTTCATTTTTTGACAAGTGGAAAGCAACGCTCAGTTTGTCAATTTTTCTTCAATTTTGTTCGTTAGTAGATGAACATGTTTGAAATTAAATCTAGAAATATGGAAAATAATTGATATTTGTCTAAAAATTTTTTTGTGTATTTTGCCAAACTTTTCTGGCGGGGAAAAATTGATTGAATTTTCATTTTTTGACAAGTTGAAAGTAACGCGCAGTCCTTCAATTTTTGTTCAATTTTGTTCGTTAATAGATGAAAAAGTTTGAAATTAGATCTAGGAATATGGAAAATAATTGATATTTGTTTGAAAATTTTTTGTGTATTTTGTCAAATTTTTCTGGTGGGGAAAAATTGATTGAATTTTCATCTTTTGACAAGTTGAAAGTAACGCTCAGTCCTTCAATTTTTGTTTAATTTTTTTCGTTGATAGATGAAAAAGTTTGAAATTAGATCTAGAAATATGGAAAATAATTGATATTTGTTTGAAAATTTTTTTGTGTATTTTGTCAAATTTTTCTGGCGAGGCAAGTAATGATTGAATTTTCATTTTTTGGCAAGTTTAAAGTAACGCGCAGTCCTTCAATTTTTGTTCAATTTTGTTCGTTAATATATGAAAAAGTTTGAAATTAGATCTAGAAATATGGAAAATAATTGATATTTGTTTGAAAATTTTTTGTGTATTTTGTTAAATTTTTCTGGTGGGGAAAAATTGATTGAATTTTCATTTTTTGGCAAGTTTAAAGTAACGCGCAGTCCTTCAATTTTTGTTCAATTTTGTTCGTTAATAGATGAAAAAGATTGAAATTAGATCTAGAAATATGGAAAATAATTGATATTTGTTTGAAAATTTTTTGTGTATTTTGTCAAATTTTTCTGGTGGGCAAAATTGATTGAATTTTCATCTTTTGACAAGTTAAAAGTAACGCGCAGTCCTTTAATTGTTGTTCAATTTTATTCGTTAGTAGATGAACATGTTTGAAATTAGATCTAGAAATATGGAAAATAATTGATATTTGTTTGAAAATTTTTTTGTGTAATTTGTCAAATTTTTCTGGCGAGGCAAAAATTGATTGAGTTTTCATTTTTTGTCAGGTTTAAAGTAACGCGCAGTCCTTTAATTTTTGTTCAATTTTGTTCGTTAATAGATGAAAAAGTTTGAAATTAGATCTAGAAATATGGAAAATAATTGATATTTGTTTGAAAATTTTTTGTGTATTTTGTCAAATTTTTCTGGTGGGGAAAAATTGATTGAATTTTTATCTTTTGACAAGTTGAAAGTAACGCGCAGTCCTTCAATTTTTGTTTAATTTTGTTCGTTAATAGATGAAAAAGTTTAAAATTAGATCTAGAAATATAAAAAATACTTAATATTTGTCTGAAAATTTTTTTGTTTATTTTGCCAAATTTTTCTGGCGAGGCAAAAATTGATTGAATTTTCATTTTTTGACAAGATGAAAGTAACGGGCAGTCCTTTAATTTTTGTTCAATTTTGTTCGTTAGTAGATGAACATGTTTGAAATTAGATCTAGAAATATGGAAAATAATTGATATTTGTTTGAAAATTTTTTTGTGTAATTTGTCAAATTTTTCTGGCGAGGCAAAAATTGATTGAGTTTTCATTTTTTGTCAGGTTTAAAGTAACGCGCAGTCCTTTAATTTTTGTTCAATTTTGTTCGTTAATAGATGAAAAAGTTTGAAATTAGATCTAGAAATATGGAAAATAATTGATATTTGTTTGAAAATTTTTTGTGTATTTTGTCAAATTTTTCTGGTGGGGAAAAATTGATTGAATTTTTATCTTTTGACAAGTTGAAAGTAACGCGCAGTCCTTCAATTTTTGTTTAATTTTGTTCGTTAATAGATGAAAAAGTTTAAAATTAGATCTAGAAATATGGAAAATAATTGATATTTGTTTGAAAATTTTTTGTGTATTTTGTTAAATTTTTCTAGCGAGGCAAAAATTGATTGAATTTTCATTTTTTGACAAGTGGAAAGCAACGCTCAGTTTGTCAATTTTTCTTCAATTTTGTTCGTTAGTAGATGAACATGTTTGAAATTAAATCTAGAAATATGGAAAATAATTGATATTTGTCTAAAAATTTTTTTGTGTATTTTGCCAAACTTTTCTGGCGGGGAAAAATTGATTGAATTTTCATTTTTTGACAAGTTAAAAGTAACGCGCAGTCCTTCAATTTTTGTTTAATTTTGTTCGTTAGTAGATGAACATGTTTGAAATTAGATCTAGAAATATGGAAAATAATTGATATTTGTTTGAAAATTTTTTTGTGTAATTTGTCAAATTTTTCTGGCGAGGCAAAAATTGATTGAGTTTTCATTTTTTGTCAGGTTTAAAGTAACGCGCAGTCCTTTAATTTTTGTTCAATTTTGTTCGTTAATAGATGAAAGAGTTTGAAATTAGATCTAGAAATATGGAAAATAATTGATATTTGTTTGAAAATTTTTTGTGTATTTTGTCAAATTTTTCTGGTGGGGAAAAATTGATTGAATTTTCATCTTTTGACAAGTTGAAAGTAACGCGCAGTCCTTCAATTTTTGTTTAATTTTGTTCGTTAATAGATGAAAAAGTTTAAAATTAGATCTAGAAATATGGAAAATAATTGATATTTGTTTGAAAATTTTTTGTGTATTTTGTTAAATTTTTCTAGCGAGGCAGAAATTGATTGAATTTTCATTTTTTGACAAGTGGAAAGCAACGCTCAGTTTGTCAATTTTTCTTCAATTTTGTTCGTTAGTAGATGAACATGTTTGAAATTAAATCTAGAAATATGGAAAATAATTGATATTTGTCTAAAAATTTTTTTGTGTATTTTGCCAAACTTTTCTGGCGGGGAAAAATTGATTGAATTTTCATTTTTTGACAAGTTGAAAGTAACGCGCAGTCCTTCAATTTTTGTTCAATTTTGTTCGTTAATAGATGAAAAAGTTTGAAATTAGATCTAGGAATATGGAAAATAATTGATATTTGTTTGAAAATTTTTTGTGTATTTTGTCAAATTTTTCTGGTGGGGAAAAATTGATTGAATTTTCATCTTTTGACAAGTTGAAAGTAACGCTCAGTCCTTCAATTTTTGTTTAATTTTTTTCGTTGATAGATGAAAAAGTTTGAAATTAGATCTAGAAATATGGAAAATAATTGATATTTGTTTGAAAATTTTTTTGTGTATTTTGTCAAATTTTTCTGGCGAGGCAAGTAATGATTGAATTTTCATTTTTTGGCAAGTTTAAAGTAACGCGCAGTCCTTCAATTTTTGTTCAATTTTGTTCGTTAATATATGAAAAAGTTTGAAATTAGATCTAGAAATATGGAAAATAATTGATATTTGTTTGAAAATTTTTTGTGTATTTTGTTAAATTTTTCTGGTGGGGAAAAATTGATTGAATTTTCATTTTTTGGCAAGTTTAAAGTAACGCGCAGTCCTTCAATTTTTGTTCAATTTTGTTCGTTAATAGATGAAAAAGATTGAAATTAGATCTAGAAATATGGAAAATAATTGATATTTGTTTGAAAATTTTTTGTGTATTTTGTCAAATTTTTCTGGTGGGCAAAATTGATTGAATTTTCATCTTTTGACAAGTTAAAAGTAACGCGCAGTCCTTTAATTGTTGTTCAATTTTGTTCGTTAGTAGATGAACATGTTTGAAATTAGATCTAGAAATATGGAAAATAATTGATATTTGTTTGAAAATTTTTTTGTGTAATTTGTCAAATTTTTCTGGCGAGGCAAAAATTGATTGAGTTTTCATTTTTTGTCAGGTTTAAAGTAACGCGCAGTCCTTTAATTTTTGTTCAATTTTGTTCGTTAATAGATGAAAAAGTTTGAAATTAGATCTAGAAATATGGAAAATAATTGATATTTGTTTGAAAATTTTTTGTGTATTTTGTCAAATTTTTCTGGTGGGGAAAAATTGATTGAATTTTTATCTTTTGACAAGTTGAAAGTAACGCGCAGTCCTTCAATTTTTGTTTAATTTTGTTCGTTAATAGATGAAAAAGTTTAAAATTAGATTTAGAAATATGGAAAATAATTGATATTTGTTTGAAAATTTTTTGTGTATTTTGTTAAATTTTTCTAGCGAGGCAAAAATTGATTGAATTTTCATTTTTTGACAAGTGGAAAGCAACGCTCAGTTTGTCAATTTTTGTTCAATTTTGTTCGTTAGTAGATGAACATGTTTGAAATTAAATCTAGAAATATGGAAAATAATTGATATTTGTCTAAAAATTTTTTTGTGTATTTTGCCAAACTTTTCTGGCGGGGAAAAATTGATTGAATTTTCATTTTTTGACAAGTTAAAAGTAACGCGCAGTCCTTCAATTTTTGTTTAATTTTGTTCGTTAGTAGATGAACATGTTTGAAATTAGATCTAGAAATATGGAAAATAATTGATATTT
Source organism: Ganaspis brasiliensis (assembly GCA_037103525.1). Classification (NCBI taxonomy): domain Eukaryota; kingdom Metazoa; phylum Arthropoda; class Insecta; order Hymenoptera; family Figitidae; genus Ganaspis; species Ganaspis brasiliensis. Next base: position 822,090 of record JAZKLR010000039.1, on the reverse strand, counting down.
GTTTGAAAATTTTTTGTGTATTTTGTTAAATTTTTCTAGCGAGGCAGAAATTGATTGAATTTTCATTTTTTGACAAGTGGAAAGCAACGCTCAGTTTGTCAATTTTTCTTCAATTTTGTTCGTTAGTAGATGAACATGTTTGAAATTAAATCTAGAAATATGGAAAATAATTGATATTTGTCTAAAAATTTTTTTGTGTATTTTGCCAAACTTTTCTGGCGGGGAAAAATTGATTGAATTTTCATTTTTTGACAAGTTGAAAGTAACGCGCAGTCCTTCAATTTTTGTTCAATTTTGTTCGTTAATAGATGAAAAAGTTTGAAATTAGATCTAGGAATATGGAAAATAATTGATATTTGTTTGAAAATTTTTTGTGTATTTTGTCAAATTTTTCTGGTGGGGAAAAATTGATTGAATTTTCATCTTTTGACAAGTTGAAAGTAACGCTCAGTCCTTCAATTTTTGTTTAATTTTTTTCGTTGATAGATGAAAAAGTTTGAAATTAGATCTAGAAATATGGAAAATAATTGATATTTGTTTGAAAATTTTTTTGTGTATTTTGTCAAATTTTTCTGGCGAGGCAAGTAATGATTGAATTTTCATTTTTTGGCAAGTTTAAAGTAACGCGCAGTCCTTCAATTTTTGTTCAATTTTGTTCGTTAATATATGAAAAAGTTTGAAATTAGATCTAGAAATATGGAAAATAATTGATATTTGTTTGAAAATTTTTTGTGTATTTTGTTAAATTTTTCTGGTGGGGAAAAATTGATTGAATTTTCATTTTTTGGCAAGTTTAAAGTAACGCGCAGTCCTTCAATTTTTGTTTAATTTTGTTCGTTAATAGATGAAAAAGATTGAAATTAGATCTAGAAATATGGAAAATAATTGATATTTGTTTGAAAATTTTTTGTGTATTTTGTCAAATTTTTCTGGTGGGCAAAATTGATTGAATTTTCATCTTTTGACAAGTTAAAAGTAACGCGCAGTCCTTTAATTGTTGTTCAATTTTGTTCGTTAGTAGATAAACATGTTTGAAATTAGATCTAGAAATATGGAAAATAATTGATATTTGTTTGAAAATTTTTTTGTGTAATTTGTCAAATTTTTCTGGCGAGGCAAAAATTGATTGAGTTTTCATTTTTTGTCAGGTTTAAAGTAACGCGCAGTCCTTTAATTTTTGTTCAATTTTGTTCGTTAATAGATGAAAAAGTTTGAAATTAGATCTAGAAATATGGAAAATAATTGATATTTGTTTGAAAATTTTTTGTGTATTTTGTCAAATTTTTCTGGTGGGGAAAAATTGATTGAATTTTTATCTTTTGACAAGTTGAAAGTAACGCGCAGTCCTTCAATTTTTGTTTAATTTTGTTCGTTAATAGATGAAAAAGTTTAAAATTAGATTTAGAAATATGGAAAATAATTGATATTTGTTTGAAAATTTTTTGTGTATTTTGTTAAATTTTTCTAGCGAGGCAAAAATTGATTGAATTTTCATTTTTTGACAAGTGGAAAGCAACGCTCAGTTTGTCAATTTTTGTTCAATTTTGTTCGTTAGTAGATGAACATGTTTGAAATTAAATCTAGAAATATGGAAAATAATTGATATTTGTCTAAAAATTTTTTTGTGTATTTTGCCAAACTTTTCTGGCGGGGAAAAATTGATTGAATTTTCATTTTTTGACAAGTTAAAAGTAACGCGCAGTCCTTCAATTTTTGTTTAATTTTGTTCGTTAGTAGATGAACATGTTTGAAATTAGATCTAGAAATATGGAAAATAATTGATATTTGTTTGAAAATTTTTTTGTGTAATTTGTCAAATTTTTCTGGCGAGGCAAAAATTGATTGAGTTTTCATTTTTTGTCAGGTTTAAAGTAACGCGCAGTCCTTTAATTTTTGTTCAATTTTGTTCGTTAATAGATGAAAGAGTTTGAAATTAGATCTAGAAATATGGAAAATAATTGATATTTGTTTGAAAATTTTTTGTGTATTTTGTCAAATTTTTCTGGTGGGGAAAAATTGATTGAATTTTCATCTTTTGACAAGTTGAAAGTAACGCGCAGTCCTTCAATTTTTGTTTAATTTTGTTCGTTAATAGATGAAAAAGTTTAAAATTAGATCTAGAAATATGGAAAATAATTGATATTTGTTTGAAAATTTTTTGTGTATTTTGTTAAATTTTTCTAGCGAGGCAAAAATTGATTGAATTTTCATTTTTTGGCAAGTTTAAAGTAACGCGCAGTCCTTTAATTTTTGTTCAATTTTGTTCGTTAATAGATAAACATGTTTAAAATTAGATCTAGAAATATGGGAAATAATTGATATTTGTTTAAAAATTTTTTTGTGCATTTTGTTAAATTTTTCTGGCGAGGCAAAAATTGATTGAATTTTCATTTTTTGACAAGTTGAAAGTAACGCGCAGTCCTTCAATTTTTGTTCAATTTTGTTCGTTAATAGATGAAAAAGTTTGAAATTAGATCTAGGAATATGGAAAATAATTGATATTTGTTTGAAAATTTTTTGTGTATTTTGTCAAATTTTTCTGGTGGGGAAAAATTGATTGAATTTTCATCTTTTGACAAGTTGAAAGTAACGCTCAGTCCTTCAATTTTTGTTTAATTTTTTTCGTTGATAGATGAAAAAGTTTGAAATTAGATCTAGAAATATGAAAAATAATTGATATTTGTTTGAAAATTTTTTTGTGTATTTTGTCAAATTTTTCTGGCGAGGCAAGTAATGATTGAATTTTCATTTTTTGGCAAGTTTAAAGTAACGCGCAGTCCTTCAATTTTTGTTCAATTTTGTTCGTTAATATATGAAAAAGTTTGAAATTAGATCTAGAAATATGAAAAATAATTGATATTTGTTTGAAAATTTTTTTGTGTATTTTGTCAAATTTTTCTGGCGAGGCAAGTAATGATTGAATTTTCATTTTTTGGCAAGTTTAAAGTAACGCGCAGTCCTTCAATTTTTGTTCAATTTTGTTCGTTAATATATGAAAAAGTTTGAAATTAGATCTAGAAATATGGAAAATAATTGATATTTGTTTGAAAATTTTTTGTGTATTTTGTCAAATTTTTCTGGTGGGGAAAAATTGAATGAATTTTCATTTTTTGGCAAGTTTAAAGTAACGCGCAGTCCTTCAATTTTTGTTCAATTTTGTTCGTTAATAGATGAAAAAGATTGAAATTAGATCTAGAAATATGGAAAATAATTGATATTTGTTTGAAAATTTTTTGTGTATTTTGTCAAATTTTTCTGGTGGGGAAAAATTGATTGAATTTTCATTTTTTGGCAAGTTTAAAGTAACGCGCAGTCCTTTAATTTTTGTTCAATTTTGTTCGTTAATAGATGAAAAAGTTTGAAATTAGATCTAGAAATATGAAAAATAATTGATATTTGTTTGAAAATTTTTTGTGTATTTTGTCAAATTTTTCTGGTGGGGAAAAATTAATTGAATTTTCATTTTTTGGCAAGTTTAAAGTAACGCGCAGTCCTTCAATTTTTGTTCAATTTTGTTCGTTAATAGATGAAAAAGTTTGAAATTAGATCTAGAAATATGGAAAATAATTGATATTTGTTTGAAAATTTTTTGTGTAATTTGTCAAATTTTTCTGGTGGGGAAAAATTGATTGAATTTTCATTTTTTGGCAAGTTTAAAGTAACGCGCAGTCCTTTAATTTTTGTTCAATTTTGTTTGTTTATAGATGAAAAAGTTTAAAATTAGATCTAGAAATATGAAAAATAATTGATATTTGTTTGAAAATTTTTTGTGTATTTTGTCAAATTTTTCTGGTGGGGAAAAATAGATTGAATTTTCATTTTTTGGCAAGTTTAAAGTAACGCGCAGTCCTTTAATTTTTGTTCAATTTTGTTCGTTAATAGATGAAAAAGTTTGAAATTAGATCTAGAAATATGGAAAATAATTGATATTTGTTTGAAAATTTTTTGTGTATTTTGTCAAATTTTTCTGGTGGGGAAAAATTGATTGAATTTTCACTTTTTGGCAAGTTTAAAGTAACTCGCAGTCCTTTAATTTTTGTTCAATTTTGTTCGTTTATAGATGAAAAAGTTTAAAATTAGATCTAGAAATATGGAAAATAATTGATATTTGTTTGAAAATTTTTTGTGTATTTTGTCAAATTTTTCTGGTGGGGAAAAATTGATTGAATTTTCATTTTTTAGCAAGTTTAAAGTAACGCGCAGTCCTTTAATTTTTGTTCAATTTTGTTCGTTAATAGATGAAAAAGTTTGAAATTAGATCTAGAAATATGGAAAATAATTGATATTTGTTTGAAAATTTTTTGTGTATTTTGTCAAATTTTTCTGGTGGGGAAAAATTGATTGAATTTTCATTTTTTGGCAAGTTTAAAGTAACGCGCAGTCCTTTAATTTTTGTTCAATTTTGTTCGTTAATAGATAAAAAAGTTTGAAATTAAATCTAGAAATATGGAAAATAATTGATATTTGTTTGAAAATTTTTTGTGTATTTTGTCAAATTTTTCTGGTGGGGAAAAATTGATTGAATTTTCATTTTTTGGCAAGTTTAAAGTAACGCGCAGTCCTTCAATTTTTGTTCAATTTTGTTCGTTAATAGATGAAAAAGATTGAAATTAGATCTAGAAATATGGAAAATAATTGATATTTGTTTGAAAATTTTTTGTGTATTTTGTCAAATTTTTCTGGTGGGGAAAAATTGATTGAATTTTCATTTTTTGGCAAGTTTAAAGTAACGCGCAGTCCTTTAATTTTTGTTCAATTTTGTTCGTTAATAGATGAAAAAGTTTGAAATTAGATCTAGAAATATGGAAAATAATTGATATTTGTTTGAAAATTTTTTGTGTATTTTGTCAAATTTTTCTGGTGGGGAAAAATTGATTGAATTTTCACTTTTTGGCAAGTTTAAAGTAACTCGCAGTCCTTTAATTTTTGTTCAATTTTGTTCGTTTATAGATGAAAAAGTTTAAAATTAGATCTAGAAATATGGAAAATAATTGATATTTGTTTGAAAATTTTTTGTGTATTTTGTCAAATTTTTCTGGTGGGGAAAAATTGATTGAATTTTCATTTTTTAGCAAGTTTAAAGTAACGCGCAGTCCTTTAATTTTTGTTCAATTTTGTTCGTTAATAGATGAAAAAGTTTGAAATTAGATCTAGAAATATGGAAAATAATTGATATTTGTTTGAAAATTTTTTGTGTATTTTGTCAAATTTTTCTGGTGGGGAAAAATTGATTGAATTTTCATTTTTTGGCAAGTTTAAAGTAACGCGCAGTCCTTTAATTTTTGTTCAATTTTGTTCGTTAATAGATAAAAAAGTTTGAAATTAAATCTAGAAATATGGAAAATAATTGATATTTGTTTGAAAATTTTTTGTGTATTTTGTCAAATTTTTCTGGTGGGGAAAAATTGATTGAATTTTCATTTTTTGGCAAGTTTAAAGTAACGCGCAGTCCTTCAATTTTTGTTCAATTTTGTTCGTTAATAGATGAAAAAGATTGAAATTAGATCTAGAAATATGGAAAATAATTGATATTTGTTTGAAAATTTTTTGTGTATTTTGTCAAATTTTTCTGGTGGGGAAAAATTGATTGAATTTTCATTTTTTGGCAAGTTTAAAGTAACGCGCAGTCCTTTAATTTTTGTTCAATTTTGTTCGTTAATAGATAAACATGTTTGAAATTAGATCTAGAAATATGGGAAATAATTGATATTTGTTTGAAAATTTTTTGTGTATTTTGTCAAACTTTTCTGGTGGGGAAAAATTGATTGAATTTTCATTTTTTAGCAAGTTTAAAGTAACGCGCAGTCCTTTAATTTTTGTTCAATTTTGTTCGTTAATAATGAAAAAGTTTGAAATTAGATCTAGAAATATGGAAAATAATTGATATTTGTTTGAAAATTTTTTGTGTATTTTGTCAAATTTTTCTGGTGGGGAAAAATTGATTGAATTTTCATTTTTTGGCAAGTTTAAAGTAACGCGCAGTCCTTTAATTTTTGTTCAATTTTGTTCGTTAATAGATAAAAAAGTTTGAAATTAGATCTAGAAATATGGAAAATAATTAATATTTGTTTGAAAATTTTTTGTGTATTTTGTCAAATTTTTCTGGTGGGGAAAAATTGATTGAATTTTCATTTTTTGGCAAGTTTAAAGTAACGCGCAGTCCTTCAATTTTTGTTCAATTTTGTTCGTTAATAGATGAAAAAGATTGAAATTAGATCTAGAAATATGGAAAATAATTGATATTTGTTTGAAAATTTTTTGTGTATTTTGTCAAATTTTTCTGGTGGGGAAAAATTGATTGAATTTTCATTTTTTGGCAAGTTTAAAGTAACGCGCAGTCCTTTAATTTTTGTTCAATTTTGTTCGTTAATAGATAAACATGTTTGAAATTAGATCTAGAAATATGGGAAATAATTGATATTTGTTTGAAAATTTTTTGTGTATTTTGTCAAATTTTTCTGGTGGGGAAAAATTGATTGAATTTTCATTTTTTAGCAAGTTTAAAGTAACGCGCAGTCCTTTAATTTTTGTTCAATTTTGTTCGTTAATAGATGAAAAAGTTTGAAATTAGATCTAGAAATATGGAAAATAATTGATATTTGTTTGAAAATTTTTTGTGTATTTTGTCAAATTTTTCTGGTGGGGAAAAATTGATTGAATTTTCATTTTTTGGCAAGTTTAAAGTAACGCGCAGTCCTTTAATTTTTGTTCAATTTTGTTCGTTAATAGATGAAAAAGTTTGAAATTAAATCTAGAAATATGGAAAATAATTAATATTTGTTTGAAAATTTTTTGTGTATTTTGTCAAATTTTTCTGGTGGGGAAAAATTGATTGAATTTTCATTTTTTGGCAAGTTTAAAGTAACGCGCAGTCCTTCAATTTTTGTTCAATTTTGTTCGTTAATAGATGAAAAAGATTGAAATTAGATCTAGAAATATGGAAAATAATTGATATTTGTTTGAAAATTTTTTGTGTATTTTGTCAAATTTTTCTGGTGGGGAAAAATTGATTGAATTTTCATTTTTTAGCAAGTTTAAAGTAACGCGCAGTCCTTTAATTTTTGTTCAATTTTGTTCGTTAATAGATGAAAAAGTTTGAAATTAGATCTAGAAATATGGAAAATAATTGATATTTGTCTAAAATTTTTGTTGTGTATTTTGCCAAATTTTTCTGGCGAGCAAAAATTGATTGAATTTTTATTTTTCGACAAGTTGAAAGTAACGGGCAGTCCTTTAATTTTTGTTTAATTTTGTTCGTTAATAAATGAACATGTTTGAAATTAGATCTAGAAATATGGAAAATAATTTATATTTGTTTGAAAATTTTTTGTGTATTTTGTTAAATTTTCCTGGCGAGGCAAAAATTGATTGAATTTTCATTTTTTGGCAAGTTTAAAGTAACGCGCAGTCCTTCAATTTTTGTTCAATTTTGTTCGTTAATAGATGAAAAAGATTGAAATTAGATCTAGAAATATGGAAAATAATTGATATTTGATTGAAAATTTTTTGTGTATTTTGTTAAATTTTTCTAGCGAGGCAAAAATTGATTGAATTTTCATTTTTTGGCAAGTTTAAAGTAACGCGCAGTCCTTTAATTTTTGTTCAATTTTGTTCGTTAATAGATAAACATGTTTAAAATTAGATCTAGAAATATGGGAAATAGTTGATATTTGTTTAAAAATTTTTTTGTGCATTTTGTTAAATTTTTCTGGCGAGGCAAAAATTGATTGAATTTTCATTTTTTGACAAGTTGAAAGTAACGCGCAGTCCTTCAATTTTTGTTCAATTTTGTTCGTTAATAGATGAAAAAGTTTGAAATTAGATCTAGGAATATGGAAAATAATTGATATTTGTTTGAAAATTTTTTGTGTATTTTGTCAAATTTTTCTGGTGGGGAAAAATTGATTGAATTTTCATTTTTTAGCAAGTTTAAAGTAACGCGCAGTCCTTTAATTTTTGTTCAATTTTGTTCGTTAATAGATGAAAAAGTTTGAAATTAGATCTAGAAATATGGAAAATAATTGATATTTGTTTGAAAATTTTTTGTGTATTTTGCCAAATTTTTCTGGCGAGCAAAAATTGATTGAATTTTTATTTTTCGACAAGTTGAAAGTAACGGGCAGTCCTTTAATTTTTGTTTAATTTTGTTCGTTAATAAATGAACATGTTTGAAATTAGATCTAGAAATATGGAAAATAATTTATATTTGTTTGAAAATTTTTTGTGTATTTTGTTAAATTTTCCTGGCGAGGCAAAAATTGATTGAATTTTCATTTTTTGGCAAGTTTAAAGTAACGCGCAGTCCTTCAATTTTTGTTCAATTTTGTTCGTTAATAGATGAAAAAGATTGAAATTAGATCTAGAAATATGGAAAATAATTGATATTTGATTGAAAATTTTTTGTGTATTTTGTTAAATTTTTCTAGCGAGGCAAAAATTGATTGAATTTTCATTTTTTGGCAAGTTTAAAGTAACGCGCAGTCCTTTAATTTTTCTTCAATTTTGTTCGTTAATAGATAAACATGTTTAAAATTAGATCTAGAAATATGGGAAATAGTTGATATTTGTTTAAAAATTTTTTTGTGCATTTTGTTAAATTTTTCTGGCGAGGCAAAAATTGATTGAATTTTCATTTTTTGACAAGTTGAAAGTAACGCGCAGTCCTTCAATTTTTGTTCAATTTTGTTCGTTAATAGATGAAAAAGTTTGAAATTAGATCTAGGAATATGGAAAATAATTGATATTTGTTTGAAAATTTTTTGTGTATTTTGTCAAATTTTTCTGGTGGGGAAAAATTGATTGAATTTTCATTTTTTAGCAAGTTTAAAGTAACGCGCAGTCCTTTAATTTTTGTTCAATTTTGTTCGTTAATAGATGAAAAAGTTTGAAATTAGATCTAGAAATATGGAAAATAATTGATATTTGTTTGAAAATTTTTTGTGTATTTTGCCAAATTTTTCTGGCGAGCAAAAATTGATTGAATTTTTATTTTTCGACAAGTTGAAAGTAACGGGCAGTCCTTTAATTTTTGTTTAATTTTGTTCGTTAATAAATGAACATGTTTGAAATTAGATCTAGAAATATGGAAAATAATTTATATTTGTTTGAAAATTTTTTGTGTATTTTGTTAAATTTTCCTGGCGAGGCAAAAATTGATTGAATTTTCATTTTTTGGCAAGTTTAAAGTAACGCGCAGTCCTTCAATTTTTGTTCAATTTTGTTCGTTAATAGATGAAAAAGATTGAAATTAGATCTAGAAATATGGAAAATAATTGATATTTGATTGAAAATTTTTTGTGTATTTTGTTAAATTTTTCTAGCGAGGCAAAAATTGATTGAATTTTCATTTTTTGGCAAGTTTAAAGTAACGCGCAGTCCTTTAATTTTTGTTCAATTTTGTTCGTTAATAGATAAACATGTTTAAAATTAGATCTAGAAATATGGGAAATAGTTGATATTTGTTTAAAAATTTTTTTGTGCATTTTGTTAAATTTTTCTGGCGAGGCAAAAATTGATTGAATTTTCATTTTTTGACAAGTTGAAAGTAACGCGCAGTCCTTCAATTTTTGTTCAATTTTGTTCGTTAATAGATGAAAAAGTTTGAAATTAGATCTAGGAATATGGAAAATAATTGATATTTGTTTGAAAATTTTTTGTGTATTTTGTCAAATTTTTCTGGTGGGGAAAAATTGATTGAATTTTCATTTTTTAGCAAGTTTAAAGTAACGCGCAGTCCTTTAATTTTTGTTCAATTTTGTTCGTTAATAGATGAAAAAGTTTGAAATTAGATCTAGAAATATGGAAAATAATTGATATTTGTCTAAAATTTTTGTTGTGTATTTTGCCAAATTTTTCTGGCGAGCAAAAATTGATTGAATTTTTATTTTTCGACAAGTTGAAAGTAACGGGCAGTCCTTTAATTTTTGTTTAATTTTGTTCGTTAATAAATGAACATGTTTGAAATTAGATCTAGAAATATGGAAAATAATTTATATTTGTTTGAAAATTTTTTGTGTATTTTGTTAAATTTTCCTGGCGAGGCAAAAATTGATTGAATTTTCATTTTTTGGCAAGTTTAAAGTAACGCGCAGTCCTTCAATTTTTGTTCAATTTTGTTCGTTAATAGATGAAAAAGATTGAAATTAGATCTAGAAATATGGAAAATAATTGATATTTGATTGAAAATTTTTTGTGTATTTTGTTAAATTTTTCTAGCGAGGCAAAAATTGATTGAATTTTCATTTTTTGGCAAGTTTAAAGTAACGCGCAGTCCTTTAATTTTTGTTCAATTTTGTTCGTTAATAGATAAACATGTTTAAAATTAGATCTAGAAATATGGGAAATAGTTGATATTTGTTTAAAAATTTTTTTGTGCATTTTGTTAAATTTTTCTGGCGAGGCAAAAATTGATTGAATTTTCATTTTTTGACAAGTTGAAAGTAACGCGCAGTCCTTCAATTTTTGTTCAATTTTGTTCGTTAATAGATGAAAAAGTTTGAAATTAGATCTAGGAATATGGAAAATAATTGATATTTGTTTGAAAATTTTTTGTGTATTTTGTCAAATTTTTCTGGTGGGGAAAAATTGATTGAATTTTCATTTTTTAGCAAGTTTAAAGTAACGCGCAGTCCTTTAATTTTTGTTCAATTTTGTTCGTTAATAGATGAAAAAGTTTGAAATTAGATCTAGAAATATGGAAAATAATTGATATTTGTTTGAAAATTTTTTGTGTATTTTGTCAAATTTTTCTGGTGGGGAAAAATTGATTGAATTTTCATCTTCTGACAAGTTGAAAGTAACGCTCAGTCCTTCAATTTTTGTTTAATTTTTTTCGTTGATAGATGAAAAAGTTTGAAATTAGATCTAGAAATATGGAAAATAATTGATATTTGTTTGAAAATTTTTTTGTGTATTTTGTCAAATTTTTCTGGCGAGGCAAGTAATGATTGAATTTTCATTTTTTGGCAAGTTTAAAGTAACGCGCAGTCCTTCAATTTTTGTTCAATTTTGTTCGTTAATATATGAAAAAGTTTGAAATTAGATCTAGAAATATGGAAAATAATTGATATTTGTTTGAAAATTTTTTGTGTATTTTGTCAAATTTTTCTGTTGGGGAAAAATTGATTGAATTTTCATTTTTTGGCAAGTTTAAAGTAACGCGCAGTCCTTCAATTTTTGTTCAATTTTGTTCGTTAATAGATGAAAAAGATTGAAATTAGATCTAGAAATATGGAAAATAATTGATATTTGTTTGAAAATTTTTTGTGTATTTTGTCAAATTTTTCTGGTGGGGAAAAATTGATTGAATTTTCATTTTTTGGCAAGTTTAAAGTAACGCGCAGTCCTTTAATTTTTGTTCAATTTTGTTCGTTAATAGATGAAAAAGTTTGAAATTAGATCTAGAAATATGAAAAATAATTGATATTTGTTTGAAAATTTTTTGTGTATTTTGTCAAATTTTTCTGGTGGGGAAAAATTAATTGAATTTTCATTTTTTGGCAAGTTTAAAGTATCGCGCAGTCCTTCAATTTTTGTTCAATTTTGTTCGTTAATAGATGAAAAAGTTTGAAATTAGATCTAGAAATATGGAAAATAATTGATATTTGTTTGAAAATTTTTTGTGTATTTTGTCAAATTTTTCTGGTGGGGAAAAATTGATTGAATTTCATTTTTTGGCAAGTTTAAAGTAACGCGCAGTCCTTTAATTTTTGTTCAATTTTGTTTGTTTATAGATGAAAAAGTTTAAAATTAGATCTAGAAATATGGAAAATAATTGATATTTGTTTGAAAATTTTTTGTGTATTTTGTCAAATTTTTCTGGTGGGGAAAAATTGATTGAATTTTCATTTTTTGGCAAGTTTAAAGTAACGCGCAGTCCTTTAATTTTTGTTCAATTTTGTTCGTTAATAGATGAAAAAGTTTGAAATTAGATCTAGAAATATGGAAAATAATTGATATTTGTTTGAAAATTTTTTGTGTATTTTGTCAAATTTTTCTGGTGGGGAAAAATTGATTGAATTTTCATTTTTTGGCAAGTTTAAAGTAACGCGCAGTCCTTTAATTTTTGTTCAATTTTGTTCGTTAATAGATGAAAAAGTTTGAAATTAGATCTAGAAATATGGAAAATAATTAATATTTGTTTGAAAATTTTTTGTGTATTTTGTCAAATTTTTCTGGTGGGGAAAAATTGATTGAATTTTCATTTTTTGGCAAGTTTAAAGTAACGCGCAGTCCTTCAATTTTTGTTCAATTTTGTTCGTTAATAGATGAAAAAGATTGAAATTAGATCTAGAAATATGGAAAATAATTGATATTTGTTTGAAAATTTTTTGTGTATTTTGTCAAATTTTTCTGGTGGGGAAAAATTGATTGAATTTTCATCCTTTGACAAGTTAAAAGTAACGCGCAGTCCTTTAATTTTTGTTTAATTTTGTTCGTTAATAGATAAAAAAGTTTAAAATTAGATCTAGAAATATGGAAAATTATTGATATTTGTCTGTAAATTTTTTTGTATATTGTGCCAAATTTTTCGACCGAGGCAAAAATTTGATTGAATTTTCATATTTTGACAAGTTGAAAGTAACGCGCAGTCCTTCAATTTTTGTTTAATTTTGTTCGTTAATAGATGAAAAAGTTTGAAATTAGATCTAGAAATATGGAAAATAATTGATATTTGTTTGAAAATTTTTTGTGTATTTTGTCAAATTTTTCTGGTGGGGAAAAATTGATTGAATTTTCATTTTTTGGCAAGTTTAAAGTAACGCGCAGTCCTTTAATTTTTGTTCAATTTTGTTCGTTAATAGATGAAAAAGTTTGAAATTAGATCTAGAAATATGGAAAATAATTAATATTTGTTTGAAAATTTTTTGTGTATTTTGTCAAATTTTTCTGGTGGGGAAAAATTGATTGAATTTTCATTTTTTGGCAAGTTTAAAGTAACGCGCAGTCCTTCAATTTTTGTTCAATTTTGTTCGTTAATAGATGAAAAAGATTGAAATTAGATCTAGAAATATGGAAAATAATTGATATTTTTTTGAAAATTTTTTGTGTATTTTGTCAAATTTTTCTGGTGGGGAAAAATTGATTGAATTTTCACTTTTTGGCAAGTTTAAAGTAACGCGCAGTCCTTTAATTTTTGTTCAATTTTGTTCGTTTATAGATGAAAAAGTTTAAAATTAGATCTAGAAATATGGAAAATAATTGATATTTGTTTGAAAATTTTTTGTGTATTTTGTCAAATTTTTCTGGTGGGGAAAAATTGATTGAATTTTCATTTTTTGGCAAGTTTAAAGTAACGCGCAGTCCTTTAATTTTTGTTCAATTTTGTTCGTTAATAGATAAAAAAGTTTGAAATTAGATCTAGAAATATGGAAAATAATTGATATTTGTTTGAAAATTTTTTGTGTATTTTGTTAAATTTTTCTGGCGAGGCAAAAATTGATTGAATTTTCATCTTTTGACAAGTTGAAAGTAACGCGCAGTCCTTCAATTTTTGTTCAATTTTGTTCGTTAGTAGATAAACATGTTTGAAATTAGATTTAGAAATATGGAAAATAATTGATATTTGTTTGAAAATTTTTTTGTGTATTTTGTCAGATTTTTCTGGCGAGGAAAAATTGATTGAATTTTCATTTTTTGGCAAGTTTAAAGTAACGCGCAGTCCTTTAATTTTTGTTCAATTTTGTTCGTTAATAGATGAAAAAGTTTGAAATTAGATCTAGAAATATGGAAAATAATTGATATTTGTTTGAAAATTTTTTGTGTATTTTGTCAAATTTTTCTGGTGGGGAAAAATTGATTGAATTTTCATCCTTTGACAAGTTAAAAGTAACGCGCAGTCCTTTAATTTTTGTTTAATTTTGTTCGTTAATAGATAAAAAAGTTTAAAATTAGATCTAGAAATATGGAAAATTATTGATATTTGTCTGTAAATTTTTTTGTATATTGTGCCAAATTTTTCGACCGAGGCAAAAATTTGATTGAATTTTCATATTTTGACAAGTTGAAAGTAACGCGCAGTCCTTCAATTTTTGTTTAATTTTGTTCGTTAGTAGATGAACATGTTTAAAATTAGATCCAGAAATATAAAAAATACTTAATATTTGTCTGAAATTTTTTTTTTTTATTTTGCCAAATTTTTCTGGCGAGGCAAAAATTGATTGAATTTTCATTTTTTGACAAGATGAAAGTAACGCGCAGTCCTTCAATTTTTGTTTAATTTTGTTCTTTAGTAAATGAACATGTTTGAAATTAGATCTAGAAATATAAAAAATACTTGATATTTGTCTAAAATTTTTGTTGTGTATTTTGCCAAATTTTTCTGGCGAGCAAAAATTGATTGAATTTTTATTTTTCGACAAGTTGAAAGTAACGGGCAGTCCTTTAATTTTTGTTTAATTTTGTTCGTTAATAAATGAACATGTTTGAAATTAGATCTAGAAATATGGAAAATAATTTATATTTGTTTGAAAATTTTTTTGTGTATTTTGTTAAATTTTCCTGGCGAGGCAAAAATTGATTGAATTTTTATTTTTTGGCAAGTTCAAAGTAACGCGCAGTCCTTCAATTTTTGTTCAATTTTGTTCGTTAAAAGATGAAAAAGTTTGAAATTAGATCTAGAAATATGGAAAATAATTGATATTTGTTTGAAAATTTTTTGTGTATTTTGTCAAATTTTTCTGGCGGGGAAAAATTAATTGAATTTTCAATTTTTGACAAGTTGAAAGTAACGCGCAGTCCTTCAATTTGTTTTTAATTTTGTTTGTTAGTAGATGAACATGATTGAAATTAGATCTAGAAATATGGAAAATAATTGATATTTGTTTAAACATTTTTTGTGTATTTTGTCAAATTTTTCTGGCGAGGCAAAAATTGATTTAATTTTCATCTTTTGACAAGTTGAAAGTAACGCGCAGTCCTTTAATTTTTGTTCAATTTTGTTCGTTAGTAGATGAACATGTTTAAAATTAGATCTAGAAATGTGAAAAATAATTGATATTTGTTTGAAAATTTTTTTGTGTATTTTGTCAAATTTTTCTGGTGGGGCAAAATTGATTGAATTTTCATCTTTTGACAAGTTGAAAGTAACGCGCAGTCCTTTAATTTTTGTTTAATTTTGTCCGTTAGTAGATGAAAAAGATTGAAATTAGATCTAGAAATATGGAAAATAATTGATATTTGTTTGAAAATTTTTTGTGTATTTTGTCAAATTTTTCTGGTGGGGAAAAATTGATTGAATTTTCATTTTTTGGCAAGTTTAAAGTAACGCGCAGTCCTTTAATTTTTGTTCAATTTTGTTCGTTAATAGATGAAAAAGTTTGAAATTAGATCTAGAAATATGAAAAATAATTGATATTTGTTTGAAAATTTTTTGTGTATTTTGTCAAATTTTTCTGGTGGGGAAAAATTAATTGAATTTTCATTTTTTGGCAAGTTTAAAGTAACGCGCAGTCCTTCAATTTTTGTTCAATTTTGTTCGTTAATAGATGAAAAAGTTTGAAATTAGATCTAGAAATATGGAAAATAATTGATATTTGTTTGAAAATTTTTTGTGTATTTTGTCAAATTTTTCTGGTGGGGAAAAATTGATTGAATTTTCATTTTTTGGCAAGTTTAAAGTAACGCGCAGTCCTTTAATTTTTGTTCAATTTTGTTTGTTTATAGATGAAAAAGTTTAAAATTAGATCTAGAAATATGGAAAATAATTGATATTTGTTTGAAAATTTTTTGTGTATTTTGTCAAATTTTTCTGGTGGGGAAAAATTGATTGAATTTTCATTTTTTGGCAAGTTTAAAGTAACGCGCAGTCCTTTAATTTTTGTTCAATTTTGTTCGTTAATAGATGAAAAAGTTTGAAATTAGATCTAGAAATATGGAAAATAATTGATATTTGTTTGAAAATTTTTTGTGTATTTTGTCAAATTTTTCTGGTGGGGAAAAATTGATTGAATTTTCACTTTTTGGCAAGTTTAAAGTAACTCGCAGTCCTTTAATTTTTGTTCAATTTTGTTCGTTTCTAGATGAAAAAGTTTAAAATTAGATCTAAAAATATGGAAAATAATTGATATTTGTTTGAAAATTTTTTGTGTATTTTGTCAAATTTTTCTGGTGGGGAAAAATTGATTGAATTTTCACTTTTTAGCAAGTTTAAAGTAACGCGCAGTCCTTTAATTTTTGTTCAATTTTGTTCGTTAATAGATGAAAAAGTTTGAAATTAGATCTAGAAATATGGAAAATAATTGATATTTGTTTGAAAATTTTTTGTGTATTTTGTCAAATTTTTCTGGTGGGGAAAAATTAATGGAATTTTCATTTTTTGGCAAGTTTAAAGTAACGCGCAGTCCTTTAATTTTTGTTCAATTTTGTTCGTTAATAGATGAAAAAGTTTGAAATTAGATCTAGAAATATGGAAAATAATTAATATTTGTTTGAAAATTTTTTGTGTATTTTGTCAAATTTTTCTGGTGGGGAAAAATTGATTGAATTTTCATTTTTTGGCAAGTTTAAAGTAACGCGCAGTCCTTCAATTTTTGTTCAATTTTGTTCGTTAATAGATGAAAAAGATTGAAATTAGATCTAGAAATATGGAAAATAATTGATATTTGTTTAAAAATTTTTTGTGTATTTTGTCAAATTTTTCTGGTGGGGAAAAATTGATTGAATTTTCATCCTTTGACAAGTTAAAAGTAACGCGCAGTCCTTTAATTTTTGTTTAATTTTGTTCGTTAATAGATAAAAAAGTTTAAAATTAGATCTAGAAATATGGAAAATTATTGATATTTGTCTGTAAATTTTTTTGTATATTGTGCCAAATTTTTCGACCGAGGCAAAAATTTGATTGAATTTTCATATTTTGACAAGTTGAAAGTAACGCGCAGTCCTTCAATTTTTGTTTAATTTTGTTTGTTAGTAGATGAACATGTTTAAAATTAGATCTAGAAATATAAAAAATACTTAATATTTGTCAGAAATTTTTTTTTTTTATTTTGCCAAATTTTTCTGGCGAGGCAAAAATTGATTGAATTTTCATTTTTTGACAAGATGAAAGTAACGCGCAGTCCTTCAATTTTTGTTTAATTTTGTTCTTTAGTAAATGAACATGTTTGAAATTAGATCTAGAAATATAAAAAATACTTGATATTTGTCTAAAATTTTTGTTGTGTATTTTGCCAAATTTTTCTGGCGAGCAAAAATTGATTGAATTTTTATTTTTCGACAAGTTGAAAGTAACGGGCAGTCCTTTAATTTTTGTTTAATTTTGTTCGTTAATAAATGAACATGTTTGAAATTAGATCTAGAAATATGGAAAATAATTTATATTTGTTTGAAAATTTTTTTGTGTATTTTGTTAAATTTTTCTGGCGAGGCAAAAATTGATTGAATTTTTATTTTTTGGCAAGTTCAAAGTAACGCGCAGTCCTTCAATTTTTGTTCAATTTTGTTCGTTAATAGATGAAAAAGTTTGAAATTAGATCTAGAAATATAGAAAATAATTGATATTTGTTTGAAAATTTTTTGTGTATTTTGTCAAATTTTTCTGGCGGGGAAAAATTAATTGAATTTTCAATTTTTGACAAGTTGAAAGTAACGCGCAGTCCTTCAATTTGTTTTTAATTTTGTATGTTAGTAGATGAACATGATTGAAATTAGATCTAGAAATATGGAAAATAATTGATATTTGTTTAAACATTTTTTGTGTATTTTGTCAAATTTTTCTGGCGAGGCAAAAATTGATTTAATTTTCATCTTTTGACAAGTTGAAAGTAACGCGCAGTCCTTTAATTTTTGTTCAATTTTGTTCGTTAGTAGATGAACATGTTTAAAATTAGATCTAGAAATGTGAAAAATAATTGATATTTGTTTGAAAATTTTTTTGTGTATTTTGTCAAATTTTTCTGGTGGGGCAAAATTGATTGAATTTTCATCTTTTGACAAGTTGAAAGTAACGCGCAGTCCTTAAATTTTTGTTTAATTTTGTCCGTTAGTAGATGAAAAAGATTGAAATTAGATCTAGAAATATGGAAAATAATTGATATTTGTTTGAAAATTTTTTGTGTATTTTGTCAAATTTTTCTGGTGGGGAAAAATTGATTGAATTTTCATTTTTTGGCAAGTTTAAAGTAACGCGCAGTCCTTTAATTTTTGTTCAATTTTGTTCGTTAATAGATGAAAAAGTTTGAAATTAGATCTAGAAATATGAAAAATAATTGATATTTGTTTGAAAATTTTTTGTGTATTTTGTCAAATTTTTCTGGTGGGGAAAAATTAATTGAATTTTCATTTTTTGGCAAGTTTAAAGTAACGCGCAGTCCTTCAATTTTTGTTCAATTTTGTTCGTTAATAGATGAAAAAGTTTGAAATTAGATCTAGAAATATGGAAAATAATTGATATTTGTTTGAAAATTTTTTGTGTATTTTGTCAAATTTTTCTGGTGGGGAAAAATTGATTGAATTTTCATTTTTTGGCAAGTTTAAAGTAACGCGCAGTCCTTTAATTTTTGTTCAATTTTGTTTGTTTATAGATGAAAAAGTTTAAAATTAGATCTAGAAATATGGAAAATAATTGATATTTGTTTGAAAATTTTTTGTGTATTTTGTCAAATTTTTCTGGTGGGGAAAAATTGATTGAATTTTCATTTTTTGGCAAGTTTAAAGTAACGCGCAGTCCTTCAATTTTTGTTTAATTTCGTTCGTTAATAGATGAAAAAGTTTAAAATTAGATATAGAAATATGGAAAATAATTGATATTTGTTTGAAAATTTTTTGTGTATTTTGTCAAATTTTTCTGGTGGGGAAAAATTGATTGAATTTTCATCCTTTGACAAGTTAAAAGTAACGCGCAGTCCTTTAATTTTTGTTTAATTTTGTTCGTTAATAGATAAAAAAGTTTAAAATTAGATCTAGAAATATGGAAAATTATTGATATTTGTCTGTAAATTTTTTTGTATATTGTGCCAAATTTTTCGACCGAGGCAAAAATTTGATTGAATTTTCATATTTTGACAAGTTGAAAGTAACGCGCAGTCCTTCAATTTTTGTTTAATTTTGTTTGTTAGTAGATGAACATGTTTAAAATTAGATCTAGAAATATAAAAAATACTTAATATTTGTCTGAAATTTTTTTTTTTTATTTTGCCAAATTTTTCTGGCGAGGCAAAAATTGATTGAATTTTCATTTTTTGACAAGATAAAAGTAACGCGCAGTCCTTCAATTTTTGTTTAATTTTGTTCTTTAGTAAATGAACATGTTTGAAATTAGATCTAGAAATATAAAAAATACTTGATATTTGTCTAAAATTTTTGTTGTGTATTTTGCCAAATTTTTCTGGCGAGCAAAAATTGATTGAATTTTTATTTTTTGACAAGTTGAAAGTAACGGGCAGTCCTTTAATTTTTGTTTAATTTTGTTCGTTAGTAAATGAACATGTTTGAAATTAGATCTAGAAATATGGAAAATAATTTATATTTGTTTGAAAATTTTTTTGTGTATTTTGTTAAATTTTTCTGGCTAGGCAAAAATTGATTGAATTTTTATTTTTTGGCAAGTTCAAAGTAACGCGCAGTCCTTCAATTTTTGTTCAATTTTGTTCGTTAAAAGATGAAAAAGTTTGAAATTAGATCTAGAAATATGGAAAATAATTGATATTTGTTTGAAAATTTTTTGTGTATTTTGTCAAATTTTTCTGGCGGGGAAAAATTAATTGAATTTTCAATTTTTGACAAGTTGAAAGTAACGCGCAGTCCTTCAATTTGTTTTTAATTTTGTTTGTTAGTAGATGAACATGATTGAAATTAGATCTAGAAATATGGAAAATAATTGATATTTGTTTAAACATTTTTTGTGTATTTTGTCAAATTTTTCTGGCGAGGCAAAAATTGATTTAATTTTCATCTTTTGACAAGTTGAAAGTAACGCGCAGTCCTTTAATTTTTGTTCAATTTTGTTCGTTAGTAGATAAACATGTTTAAAATTAGATCTAGAAATGTGAAAAATAATTGATATTTGTTTGAAAATTTTTTTGTGTATTTTGTCAAATTTTTCAGTTGGGGAAAAATTGATTGACTTTTCATCTTTTGACAAGTTGAAAGTAACGCGCAGTCCTTAAATTTTTGTTTAATTTTGTCCGTTAGTAGATGAACATGTTTGAAATTAGATCTTCAAATATGCAAAATAATTGATATTTGTTTGAACATTTCTTGTGTATTTTGTCAAATTTTTCAGTTGGGGAAAAATTGATTGACTTTTCATCTTTTGACAAGTTGAAAGTAACGCGCAGTCCTTCAATTTCTATTTAATTTTGATCGTTAATAGATGAAAAAGTTTGAAATTAGATCTAGAAATATGGAAAATAATTGATATTTGTTTGAAAATTTTTTTGAGTATTTTGTTAAATTTTTCTGGCGAGGCAAAAATTGATTGAATTTTCATTTTTTGGCAAGTTTAAAGTGACGCGCAGTCCTTCAATTTTTGTTCAATTTTGTTCGTTAATAGATAAAAAAGTTTGAAATTAGATCTAGAAATATGGAAAATACTTGATATTTGTCTATAAATTTTTTTGTATATTGTGCCAAATTTTTCGACCGAGGCAAAAATTTGATTGAATTTTCATATTTTGACAAGTTGAAAGTAACGCGCAGTCCTTCAATTTTTGTTTAATTTTGTTCGTTAGTAGATGAACATGTTTAAAATTAGATCTAGAAATATAAAAAATACTTAATATTTGTCTGAAAATTTTTTTGTTTATTTTGCCAAATTTTTCTGGCGAGGCAAAAATTGATTGAATTTTCATTTTTTGACAAGTTAAAAGTAACGGGCAGTCCTTCAATTTTTGTTTAATTTTGTTCGTTAGTAAATGAACATGTTTGAAATTAGATCTAGAAATATGGAAAATAATTTATATTTGTTTGAAAATTTTTTTGTGTATTTTGTTAAATTTTTCTGGCGAGGCAAAAATTGATTGAGTTTTCATTTTTTGTCAGGTTTAAAGTAACGCGCAGTCCTTTAATTTTTGTTCAATTTTGTTCGTTAATAGATGAAAAAGTTTGAAATTAGATCTAGAAACATGGAAAATAATTGATATTTGTTTAAACATTTTTTGTGTATTTTGTCAAATTTTTCTGGTGGGGAAAAATTGATTGAATTTTCATCTTTTGACAAGTTAAAAGTAACGCGCAGTCCTTTAATTTTTGTTCAATTTTGTTCGTTAGTAGATGAACATGTTTGAAATTAGATCTAGAAATATGTAAAATAATTGATATTTGTTTAAAAATTTTTTTGTGTAATTTGTCAAATTTTTCTGGCGAGGCAAAAATTGATTGAGTTTTCATTTTTTGTCAGGTTTAAAGTAACGCGCAGTCCTTTAATTTTTGTTCAATTTTGTTCGTTAATAGATGAAAAAGTTTGAAATTAGATCTAGAAATATGGAAAATAATTGATATTTGTTTGAAAATTTTTTGTGTATTTTGTCAAATTTTTCTGGTGGGGAAAAATTGATTGAATTTTTATCTTTTGACAAGTTGAAAGTAACGCGCAGTCCTTCAATTTTTGTTTAATTTTGTTCGTTAATAGATGAAAAAGTTTAAAATTAGATCTAGAAATATGGAAAATAGATAATATTTGTTTGAAAATTTTTTGTGTATTTTGTTAAATTTTTCTAGCGAGGCAAAAATTGATTGAATTTTCATTTTTTGACAAGTGGAAAGCAACGCTCAGTTTGTCAATTTTTGTTCAATTTTGTTCGTTAGTAGATGAACATGTTTGAAATTAAATCTAGAAATATGGAAAATAATTGATATTTGTCTAAAAATTTTTTCGTGTATTTTGCCAAACTTTTCTGGCGGGGAAAAATTGATTGAATTTTCATTTTTTGACAAGTTAAAAGTAACGCGCAGTCCTTCAATTTTTGTTTAATTTTGTTCGTTAGTAGATGAACATGTTTGAAATTAGATCTAGAAATATGGAAAATAATTGATATTTGTTTGAAAATTTTTTTGTGTAATTTGTCAAATTTTTCTGGCGAGGCAAAAATTGATTAAGTTTTCATTTTTTGTCAGGTTTAAAGTAACGCGCAGTCCTTTAATTTTTGTTCAATTTTGTTCGTTAATAGATGAAAAAGTTTGAAATTAGATCTAGAAATATGGAAAATAATTGATATTTGTTTGAAAATTTTTTGTGTATTTTGTCAAATTTTTCTGGTGGGCAAAAATTGATTGAATTTTCATTTTTTGGCAAGTTTAAAGTGACGCGCAGTCCTTCAATTTTTGTTCAATTTTGTTCGTTAATAGATGAAAAAGTTTGAAATTAGATCTAGAAATATGGAAAATACTTGATATTTGTCTATAAATTTTTTTGTATATTGTGCCAAATTTTTCGACCGAGGCAAAAATTTGATTGAATTTTCATATTTTGACAAGTTGAAAGTAACGCGCAGTCCTTCAATTTTTGTTTAATTTTGTTCGTTAGTAGATGAACATGTTTAAAATTAGATCTAGAAATATAAAAAATACTTAATATTTGTCTGAAAATTTTTTTGTTTATTTTGCCAAATTTTTCTGGCGAGGCAAAAATTGATTGAATTTTCATTTTTTGACAAGTTGAAAGTAACGGGCAGTCCTTCAATTTTTGTTTAATTTTGTTCGTTAGTAAATGAACATGTTTGAAATTAGATCTAGAAATATGGAAAATAATTTATATTTGTTTGAAAATTTTTTTGTGTATTTTGTTAAATTTTTCTGGCGAGGCAAAAATTGATTGAATTTTTATTTTTTGGCAAGTTCAAAGTAACGCGCAGTCCTTCAATTTTTGTTCAATTTTGTTCGTTAATAGATGAAAAAGTTTAAAATTAGATCTAGAAATATGGAAAATAATTGATATTTGTTTGAAAATTTTTTGTGTATTTTGTCAAATTTTTCTGGTGGGGAAAAATTGATTGAATTTTCATTTTTTAGCAAGTTTAAAGTAACGCGCAGTTCTTTAATTTTTGTTCAATTTTGTTCGTTAATAGATGAAAAAGTTTGAAATTAGATCTAGAAATATGGAAAATAATTGATATTTGTTTGAAAATTTTTTTGTGTAATTTGTCAAATTTTTCTGGCGAGGCAAAAATTGATTGAGTTTTCATTTTTTGTCAGGTTTAAAGTAACGCGCAGTCCTTTAATTTTTGTTCAATTTTGTTCGTTAATAGATGAAAAAGTTTGAAATTAGATCTAGAAATATGGAAAATAATTGATATTTGTTTGAAAATTTTTTGTGTATTTTGTCAAATTTTTCTGGTGGGGAAAAATTGATTGAATTTTTATCTTTTGACAAGTTGAAAGTAACGCGCAGTCCTTCAATTTTTGTTTAATTTTGT
Organism: Ganaspis brasiliensis; assembly: GCA_037103525.1. Lineage (NCBI taxonomy): Eukaryota > Metazoa > Arthropoda > Insecta > Hymenoptera > Figitidae > Ganaspis > Ganaspis brasiliensis. The sequence continues at coordinate 798,739 of JAZKLR010000039.1, read as the reverse complement.
TCGTTAATAGATGAAAAAGTTTAAAATTAGATCTAGAAATATGGAAAATAATTAATATTTGTTTGAAAATTTTTTGTGTATTTTGTTAAATTTTTCTAGCGAGGCAAAAATTGATTGAATTTTCATTTTTTGACAAGTGGAAAGCAACGCTCAGTTTGTCAATTTTTGTTCAATTTTGTTCGTTAGTAGATGAACATGTTTGAAATTAGATCTAGAAATATGGAAAATAATTGATATTTGTTTGAAAATTTTTTTGTGTAATTTGTCAAATTTTTCTGGCGAGGCAAAAATTGATTAAGTTTTCATTTTTTGTCAGGTTTAAAGTAACGCGCAGTCCTTTAATTTTTGTTCAATTTTGTTCGTTAATAGATGAAAAAGTTTGAAATTAGATCTAGAAATATGGAAAATAATTGATATTTGTTTGAAAATTTTTTGTGTATTTTGTCAAATTTTTCTGGTGGGCAAAAATTGATTGAATTTTCATTTTTTGGCAAGTTTAAAGTGACGCGCAGTCCTTTAATTTTTGTTCAATTTTGTTCGTTAATAGATAAAAAAGTTTGAAATTAGATCTAGAAATATGGAAAATAATTGATATTTGTTTGAAAATTTTTTGTGTACTTTGTCAAATTTTTCTGGTGGGGAAAAATTGATTGAATTTTTATCTTTTGACAAGTTGAAAGTAAAGCGCAGTCCTTCAATTTTTGTTTAATTTTGTTCGTTAATAGATGAAAAAGTTTAAAATTAGATCTAGAAATATGGAAAATAATTGATATTTGTTTGAAAATTTTTTGTGTATTTTGTTAAATTTTTTTAGCGAGGCAAAAATTGATTGAATTTTCATTTTTTGACAAGTGGAAAGCAACGCTCAGTTTGTCAATTTTTGTTCAATTTTGTTCGTTAGTAGATGAACATGTTTGAAATTAAATCTAGAAAATATGGAAAATAATTGATATTTGTCTAAAAATTTTTTTGTGTATTTTGCCAAACTTTTCTGGCGGGGAAAAATTGATTGAATTTTCATTTTTTGACAAGTTAAAAGTAACGCGCAGTCCTTCAATTTTTGTTTAATTTTGTTCGTTAGTAGATGAACATGTTTGAAATTAGATCTAGAAATATGGAAAATAATTGATATTTGTTTGAAAATTTTTTTGTGTAATTTGTCAAATTTTTCTGGCGAGGCAAAAATTGATTGAGTTTTCATTTTTTGTCAGGTTTAAAGTAACGCGCAGTCCTTTAATTTTTGTTCAATTTTGTTCGTTAATAGATGAAAGAGTTTGAAATTAGATCTAGAAATATGGAAAATAATTGATATTGGTTTGAAAATTTTTTGTGTATTTTGTCAAATTTTTCTGGTGGGGAAAAATTGATTGAATTTTCATCTTTTGATAAGTTGAAAGTAACGCGCAGTCCTTCAATTTTTGTTTAATTTTGTTCGTTAATAGATGAAAAAGTTTAAAATTAGATCTAGAATAATGGAAAATAATTGATATTTGTTTGAAAATTTTTTGTGTATTTTGTTAAATTTTTCTAGCGAGGCAAAAATTGATTGAATTTTCATTTTTTGGCAAGTTTAAAGTAACGCGCAGTCCTTTAATTTTTGTTCAATTTTGTTCGTTAATAGATAAACATGTTTGAAATTAGATCTAGAAATATGGGAAATAATTGATATTTGTTTAAAAATTTTTTTGTGCATTTTGTTAAATTTTTCTGGCGAGGCAAAAATTGATTGAATTTTCATTTTTTGACAAGTTGAAAGTAACGCGCAGTCCTTTAATTTTTGTTCAATTTTGTTCGTTAATAGATGAAAAAGTTTAAAATTAGATCTAGGAATATGGAAAATAATTGATATTTGTTTGAAAATTTTTTGTGTATTTTGTCAAATTTTTCTGGTGGGGAAAAATTGATTGAATTTTCATCTTTTGACAAGTTGAAAGTAACGCTCAGTCCTTCAATTTTTGTTTAATTTTTTTCGTTGATAGATGAAAAAGTTTGAAATTAGATCTAGAAATATGGAAAATAATTGATATTTGTTTGAAAATTTTTTTGTGTATTTTGTCAAATTTTTCTGGCGAGGCAAGTAATGATTGAATTTTCATTTTTTGGCAAGTTTAAAGTAACGCGCAGTCCTTCAATTTTTGTTCAATTTTGTTCGTTAATATATGAAAAAGTTTGAAATTAGATCTAGAAATATGGAAAATAATTGATATTTGTTTGAAAATTTTTTGTGTATTTTGTCAAATTTTTCTGGTGGGGAAAAATTGATTAAATTTTCATTTTTTGGCAAGTTTAAAGTAACGCGCAGTCCTTCAATTTTTGTTCAATTTTGTTCGTTAATAGATGAAAAAGATTGAAATTAGATCTAGAAATATGGAAAATAATTGATATTTGTTTGAAAATTTTTTGTGTATTTTGTCAAATTTTTCTGGTGGGGAAAAATTGATTGAATTTTCATTTTTTGGCAAGTTTAAAGTAACGCGCAGTCCTTCAATTTTTGTTCAATTTTGTTCGTTAATAGATGAAAAAGATTGAAATTAGATCTAGAAATATGGAAAATAATTGATATTTGTTTGAAAATTTTTTGTGTATTTTGTCAAATTTTTCTGGTGGGGAAAAATTGATTGAATTTTCATTTTTTGGCAAGTTTAAAGTAACGCGCAGTCCTTTAATTTTTGTTCAATTTTGTTCGTTAATAGATGAAAAAGTTTGAAATTAGATCTAGAAATATGGAAAATAATTAATATTTGTTTGAAAATTTTTTGTGTATTTTGTCAAATTTTTCTGGTGGGGAAAAATTGATTGAATTTTCATTTTTTGGCAAGTTTAAAGTAACGCGCAGTCCTTCAATTTTTGTTCAATTTTGTTCGTTAATAGATGAAAAAGATTGAAATTAGATCTAGAAATATGGAAAATAATTGATATTTGTTTGAAAATTTTTTGTGTATTTTGTCAAATTTTTCTGGTGGGGAAAAATTGATTGAATTTTCATTTTTTGGCAAGTTTAAAGTAACGCGCAGTCCTTTAATTTTTGTTCAATTTTGTTCGTTTATAGATGAAAAAGTTTAAAATTAGATCTAGAAATATGGAAAATAATTGATATTTGTTTGAAAATTTTTTGTGTATTTTGTCAAATTTTTCTGGTGGGGAAAAATTGATTGAATTTTCATTTTTTGGCAAGTTTAAAGTAACGCGCAGTCCTTCAATTTTTGTTCAATTTTGTTCGTTAATAGATGAAAAAGTTTGAAATTAGATCTAGAAATATGGAAAATAATTGATATTTGTTTGAAAATTTTTTGTGTATTTTGTCAAATTTTTCTGGTGGGGAAAAATTGATTGAATTTTCACTTTTTGGCAAGTTTAAAGTAACGCGCAGTCCTTTAATTTTTGTTCAATTTTGTTCGTTAATAGATAAAAAAGTTTGAAATTAGATCTAGAAATATGGAAAATAATTGATATTTGTTTGAAAATTTTTTGTGTATTTTGTTAAATTTTTCTGGCGAGGCAAAAATTGATTGAATTTTCATCTTTTGACAAGTTGAAAGTAACGCGCAGTCCTTCAATTTTTGTTCAATTTTGTTCTTTAGTAGATAAACATGTTTGAAATTAGATTTAGAAATATGGAAAATAATTGATATTTGTTTGAAAATTTTTTTGTGTATTTTGTCAGATTTTTCTGGCGAGGCAAAAATTGATTGAATTTTCATTTTTTGGCAAGTTTAAAGTAACGCGCAGTCCTTTAATTTTTGTTCAATTTTGTTCGTTAATAGATGAAAAAGTTTGAAATTAGATCTAGAAATATGGAAAATAGTTGATATTTGTTTGAAAATTTTTTGTGTATTTTGTCAAACTTTTCTGGTGGGGAAAAATTGATTGAATTTTCATCCTTTGACAAGTTAAAAGTAACGCGCAGTCCTTTAATTTTTGTTTAATTTTGTTCGTTAATAGATGAAAAAGTTTAAAATTAGATCTAGAAATATGGAAAATAAATGATATTTGTTTGAAAATTTTTTGTGTATTTTGTCAAATTTTTCTGGTGAGGCAAAAATTGATTGAATTTTCATCTTTTGACAAGTTGAAAGTAACGCGCAGTCCTTCAATTTTTGTTCAATTTTGTTCGTTGATAGATTAACATGTTTGAAATTAGATCTAGAAATATAAAAAATACTTAATATTTATCTGAAAATTTTTTTGTTTATTTTGCCAAATTTTTCTGGCGAGGCAAAAATTGATTGAATTTTCATATTTTGACAAGTTAAAAGTAACGCGCAGTCCTTTAATTTTTGTTCAATTTTGTTCGTTAGTAGATGAACATGTTTGAAAATAGATCTAGAAATATGGAAAATAATTGATATTTGTTTGAAAATTTTTTTGTGTATTTTGTCAAATTTTTCTGGCGAGGCAAAAATTGATTGAATTTTCATTTTTTGGCAGGTTTAAAGTAACGCGCAGTCCTTTAATTTTTGTTCAATTTTGTTCGTTAATAGATGAAAAAGTTTGAAATTAGATCTAGAAATATGAAAAATAATTGATATTTGTTTGAAAATTTTTTGTGTATTTTGTCAATTTTTTCTGGTGGGGAAAAATTGATTGAATTTTCATCTTTTGACAAGTTGAAAGTAACGCGCAGTCCTTCAATTTTTGTTTAATTTTGTTCGTTGATAGATTAACATGTTTGAAATTAGATCTAGAAATATAAAAAATACTTAATATTTATCTGAAAATTTTTTTGTTTATTTTGCCAAATTTTTCTAGCGAGGCAAAAATTGATTGAATTTTCATTTTTTGGCAAGTTTAAAGTAACGCGCAGTCCTTCAATTTTTGTTCAATTTTGTTCGTTAATAGATGAAAAAGTTTGAAATTAGATCTAGAAATATGGAAAATAATTGATATTTGTTTGAAAATTTTTTGTGTATTTTGTCAAATTTTTCTGGTGGGGAAAAATTGATTGAATTTTCACTTTTTGGCAAGTTTAAAGTAACTCGCAGTCCTTTAATTTTTGTTCAATTTTGTTCGTTTATAGATGAAAAAGTTTAAAATTAGATCTAGAAATATGGAAAATAATTGATATTTGTTTGAAAATTTTTTGTGTATTTTGTCAAATTTTTCTGGTGGGGAAAAATTGATTGAATTTTCATTTTTTAGCAAGTTTAAAGTAACGCGCAGTCCTTTAATTTTTGTTCAATTTTGTTCGTTAATAGATGAAAAAGTTTGAAATTAGATCTAGAAATATGGAAAATAATTGATATTTGTTTGAAAATTTTTTGTGTATTTTGTCAAATTTTTCTGGTGGGGAAAAATTGATTGAATTTTCATCTTTTGACAAGTTGAAAGTAACGCGCAGTCCTTCAATTTTTGTTTAATTTTGTTCGTTAATAGATGAAAAAGTTTAAAATTAGATCTAGAAATATGGAAAATAATTGATATTTGTTTGAAAATTTTTTGTGTATTTTGTCAAATTTTTCTGGTGAGGCAAAAATTGATTGAATTTTCATCTTTTGACAAGTTGAAAGTAACGCGCAGTCCTTCAATTTTTGTTCAATTTTGTTCGTTGATAGATTAACATGTTTGAAATTAGATCTAGAAATATAAAAAATACTTAATATTTATCTGAAAATTTTTTTGTTTATTTTGCCAAATTTTTCTGGCGAGGCAAAAATTGATTGAATTTTCATATTTTGACAAGTTAAAAGTAACGCGCAGTCCTTTAATTTTTGTTCAATTTTGTTCGTTAGTAGATGAACATGTTTGAAAATAGATCTAGAAATATGGAAAATAATTGATATTTGTTTGAAAATTTTTTTGTGTATTTTGTCAAATTTTTCTGGCGAGGCAAAAATTGATTGAATTTTCATTTTTTGGCAGGTTTAAAGTAACGCGCAGTCCTTTAATTTTTGTTCAATTTTGTTCGTTAATAGATGAAAAAGTTTGAAATTAGATCTAGAAATATGAAAAATAATTGATATTTGTTTGAAAATTTTTTGTGTATTTTGTCAATTTTTTCTGGTGGGGAAAAATTGATTGAATTTTCATCTTTTGACAAGTTGAAAGTAACGCGCAGTCCTTCAATTTTTGTTTAATTTTGTTCGTTGATAGATTAACATGTTTGAAATTAGATCTAGAAATATAAAAAATACTTAATATTTATCTGAAAATTTTTTTGTTTATTTTGCCAAATTTTTCTAGCGAGGCAAAAATTGATTGAATTTTCATTTTTTGGCAAGTTTAAAGTAACGCGCAGTCCTTCAATTTTTGTTCAATTTTGTTCGTTAATAGATGAAAAAGTTTGAAATTAGATCTAGAAATATGGAAAATAATTGATATTTGTTTGAAAATTTTTTGTGTATTTTGTCAAATTTTTCTGGTGGGGAAAAATTGATTGAATTTTCACTTTTTGGCAAGTTTAAAGTAACTCGCAGTCCTTTAATTTTTGTTCAATTTTGTTCGTTTATAGATGAAAAAGTTTAAAATTAGATCTAGAAATATGGAAAATAATTGATATTTGTTTGAAAATTTTTTGTGTATTTTGTCAAATTTTTCTGGTGGGGAAAAATTGATTGAATTTTCATTTTTTAGCAAGTTTAAAGTAACGCGCAGTCCTTTAATTTTTGTTCAATTTTGTTCGTTAATAGATGAAAAAGTTTGAAATTAGATCTAGAAATATGGAAAATAATTGATATTTGTTTGAAAATTTTTTGTGTATTTTGTCAAATTTTTCTGGTGGGGAAAAATTGATTGAATTTTCATCTTTTGACAAGTTGAAAGTAACGCGCAGTCCTTCAATTTTTGTTTAATTTTGTTCGTTAATAGATGAAAAAGTTTAAAATTAGATCTAGAAATATGGAAAATAATTGATATTTGTTTGAAAATTTTTTGTGTATTTTGTCAAATTTTTCTGGTGAGGCAAAAATTGATTGAATTTTCATCTTTTGACAAGTTGAAAGTAACGCGCAGTCCTTCAATTTTTGTTCAATTTTGTTCGTTGATAGATTAACATGTTTGAAATTAGATCTAGAAATATAAAAAATACTTAATATTTATCTGAAAATTTTTTTGTTTATTTTGCCAAATTTTTCTAGCGAGGCAAAAATTGATTGAATTTTCATTTTTTGGCAAGTTTAAAGTAACGCGCAGTCCTTCAATTTTTGTTCAATTTTGTTCGTTAATAGATGAAAAAGTTTGAAATTAGATCTAGAAATATGGAAAATAATTGATATTTGTTTGAAAATTTTTTGTGTATTTTGTCAAATTTTTCTGGTGGGGAAAAATTGATTGAATTTTCATTTTTTGGCAAGTTTAAAGTAACGCGCAGTCCTTTAAGTTTTGTTCAATTTTGTTCGTTATTAGATAAAAAAGTTTGAAATTAGATCTAGAAATATGGAAAATAATTGATATTTGTTTGAAAATTTTTTGTGTATATTGTTAAATTTTTCTGGCGAGGCAAAAATTGATTGAATTTTCATCTTTTGACAAGTTGAAAGTAACGCGCAGTCCTTCAATTTTTGTTCAATTTTGTTCGTTAGTAGATAAACATGTTTGAAATTAGATCTAGAAATATGGAAAATAATTGATATTTGTTTGAAAATTTTTTTGTGTATTTTGTCAGATTTTTCTGGCGAGGCAAAAATTGATTGAATTTTCATTTTTTGGCAAGTTTAAAGTAACGCGCAGTCCTTTAATTTTTGTTCAATTTTGTTCGTTAATAGATGAAAAAGTTTAAAATTAGATCTAGAAATATGGAAAATAATTGATATTTGTTTGAAAATTTTTTGTGTATTTTGTCAAATTTTTCTGGTGAGGCAAAAATTGATTGAATTTTCATCTTTTGACAAGTTGAAAGTAACGCGCAGTCCTTCAATTTTTGTTCAATTTTGTTCGTTGATAGATTAACATGTTTGAAATTAGATCTAGAAATATAAAAAATACTTAATATTTATCTGAAAATTTTTTTGTTTATTTTGCCAAATTTTTCTAGCGAGGCAAAAATTGATTGAATTTTCATTTTTTGGCAAGTTTAAAGTAACGCGCAGTCCTTCAATTTTTGTTCAATTTTGTTCGTTAATAGATGAAAAAGTTTGAAATTAGATCTAGAAATATGGAAAATAATTGATATTTGTTTGAAAATTTTTTGTGTATTTTGTCAAATTTTTCTGGTGGGGAAAAATTGATTGAATTTTCACTTTTTGGCAAGTTTAAAGTAACGCGCAGTCCTTTAATTTTTGTTCAATTTTGTTCGTTTATAGATGAAAAAGTTTAAAATTAGATCTAGAAATATAGAAAATAATTGATATTTGTTTGAATATTTTTTGTGTATTTTGTCAAATTTTTCTGGTGGGGAAAAATTGATTGAATTTTCATTTTTTGGCAAGTTTAAAGTAACGCGCAGTCCTTTAATTTTTGTTCAATTTTGTTCGTTAATAGATAAAAAAGTTTGAAATTAGATCTAGAAATATGGAAAATAATTGATATTTGTTTGAAAATTTTTTGTGTATATTGTTAAATTTTTCTGGCGAGGCAAAAATTGATTGAATTTTCATCTTTTGACAAGTTGAAAGTAACGCGCAGTCCTTCAATTTTTGTTCAATTTTGTTCGTTAGTAGATAAACATGTTTGAAATTAGATCTAGAAATATGGAAAATAATTGATATTTGTTTGAAAATTTTTTTGTGTATTTTGTCAGATTTTTCTGGCGAGGCAAAAATTGATTGAATTTTCATTTTTTGGCAAGTTTAAAGTAACGCGCAGTCCTTTAATTTTTGTTCAATTTTGTTCGTTAATAGATGAAAAAGTTTAAAATTAGATCTAGAAATATGGAAAATAATTGATATTTGTTTGAAAATTTTTTGTGTATTTTGTCAAATTTTTCTGGTGAGGCAAAAATTGATTGAATTTTCATCTTTTGACAAGTTAAAAGTAACGCGCAGTCCTTCAATTTTTGTTCAATTTTGTTCGTTGATAGATTAACATGTTTGAAATTATATCTAGAAATATAAAAAATACTTAATATTTATCTGAAAATTTTTTTGTTTATTTTGCCAAATTTTTCTGGCGAGGCAAAAATTGATTGAATTTTCATATTTTGACAAGTTAAAAAGAACGCGCAGTCCTTTAATTTTTGTTCAATCTTGTTCGTTAGTAGATAAACATGTTTGAAAATAGATCTAGAAATATGGAAAATAATTGATATTTGTTTGAAAATTTTTTTGTGTATTTTGTCAAATTTTTCTGGCTAGGCAAAAATTGATTGAATTTTCATTTTTTGGCAGGTTTAAAGTAACGCGCAGTCCTTTAATTTTTGTTCAATTTTGTTCGTTAATAGATAAAAAAGTTTGAAATTAGATCTAGAAATATGGAAAATAATTGATATTTGTTTGGAAATTTTTTGTGTATTTTGTCAATTTTTTCTGGTGGGGAAAAATTGATTGAATTTTCATCTTTTGACAAGTTGAAAGTAACGCGCAGTCCTTCAATTTTTGTTTAATTTTGTTCGTTAATAGATGAAAAAGTTTGAAATTAGATCTAGAAATATGGAAAATAATTGATATTTGTTTGAAAATTTTTTGTGTATTTTGTCAAATTTTTCTGGTGTGGAAAAATTGATTGAATTTTCATCTTTTGACAAGTTGAAAGTAACGCGCAGTCCTTTAATTTTTGTTCAATTTTGTTCGTTAATAGATGAAAAAGTTTAAAATTAGATCTAGAAATATGGAAAATAATTTATATTTGTTTGAAAATTTTTTGTGTATTTTGTCAAATTTTTCTGGTGAGGCAAAAATTGATTGAATTTTCATCTTTTGACAAGTTAAAAGTAACGCGCAGTCCTTCAATTTTTGTTCAATTTTGTTCGTTGATAGATTAACATGTTTGAAATTATATCTAGAAATATAAAAAATACTTAATATTTATCTAAAAATTTTTTTGTTTATTTTGCCAAATTTTTCTGGCGAGGCAAAAATTGATTGAATTTTCATATTTTGACAAGTTAAAAGTAACGCGCAGTCCTTTAATTTTTGTTCAATTTTGTTCGTTAGTAGATGAACATGTTTGAAAATAGATCTAGAAATATGGAAAATAATTGATATTTGTTTGAAAATTTTTTTGTGTATTTTGTCTAATTTTTCTGGCTAGGCAAAAATTGATTGAATTTTCATTTTTTGGCAGGTTTAAAGTAACGCGCAGTCCTTTAATTTTTGTTCAATTTTGTTCGTTAATAGATAAAAAAGTTTGAAATTAGATCTAGAAATATGGAAAATAATTGATATTTGTTTGAAAATTTTTTGTGTATTTTGTCAATTTTTTCTGGTGGGGAAAAATTGATTGAATTTTCATCTTTTGACAAGTTGAAAGTAACGCGCAGTCCTTCAATTTTTGTTTAATTTTGTTCGTTAATAGATGAAAAAGTTTAAAATTAGATCTAGAAATATGGAAAATAATTGATATTTGTTTGAAAATTTTTTGTGTATTTTGTTAAATTTTTCTAGCGAGGCAAAAATTGATTGAATTTTCATTTTTTGGCAAGTTTAAAGTAACGCGCAGTCCTTCAATTTTTGTTCAATTTTGTTCGTTTATAGATAAAAAAGTTTAAAATTAGATCTAGAAATATGGAAAATAATTGATATTTGTTTGAAAATTTTTTGTGTATTTTGTCAAATTTTTCTGGTGGGGAAAAATTAATTGAATTTTCATTTTTTGGCAAGTTTAAAGTAACGCGCAGTCCTTTAATTTTTGTTCAATTTTGTTCGTTAATAGATAAACATGTTTGAAATTAGATCTAGAAATATGGGAAATAATTGATATTTGTTTGAAAATTTTTTTGTGTATTTTGTCAAATTTTTCTGGCGAGGCAAGTAATGATTGAATTTTCATTTTTTGGCAAGTTTAAAGTAACGCGCAGTCCTTCAATTTTTGTTCAATTTTGTTCGTTAATAGATGAAAAAGTTTGAAATTAGATCTAGAAATATGGAAAATAATTGATATTTGTTTGAAAATTTTTTGTGTATTTTGTCAAATTTTTCTGGTGGGGAAAAATTGATTGAATTTTCACTTTTTGGCAAGTTTAAAGTAACGCGCAGTCCTTTAATTTTTGTTCAATTTTGTTCGTTTATAGATGAAAAAGTTTAAAATTAGATCTAGAAATATGGAAAATAATTGATATTTGTTTGAAAATTTTTTGTGTATTTTGTCAAATTTTTCTGGTGGGGAAAAATTGATTGAATTTTCATTTTTTGGCAAGTTTAAAGTAACGCGCAGTCCTTTAATTTTTGTTCAATTTTGTTCGTTAATAGATAAAAAAGTTTGAAATTAGATCTAGAAATATGGAAAATAATTGATATTTGTTTGAAAATTTTTTGTGTATATTGTTAAATTTTTCTGGCGAGGCAAAAATTAATTGAATTTTCATCTTTTGACAAGTTGAAAGTAACGCGCAGTCCTTCAATTTTTGTTCAATTTTGTTCGTTAGTAGATAAACATGTTTGAAATTAGATCTAGAAATATGGAAAATAATTGATATTTGTTTGAAAATTTTTTTGTGTATTTTGTCAGATTTTTCTGGCGAGGCAAAAATTGATTGAATTTTCATTTTTTGGCAAGTTTAAAGTAACGCGCAGTCCTTTAATTTTTGTTCAATTTTGTTCGTTAATAGATGAAAAAGTTTAAAATTAGATCTAGAAATATGGAAAATAATTGATATTTGTTTGAAAATTTTTTGTGTATTTTGTCAAATTTTTCTGGTGAGGCAAAAATTGATTGAATTTTCATCTTTTGACAAGTTGAAAGTAACGCGCAGTCCTTCAATTTTTGTTCAATTTTGTTCGTTGATAGATTAACATGTTTGAAATTATATCTAGAAATATAAAAAATACTTAATATTTATCTGAAAATTTTTTTGTTTATTTTGCCAAATTTTTCTAGCGAGGCAAAAATTGATTGAATTTTCATTTTTTGGCAAGTTTAAAGTAACGCGCAGTCCTTCAATTTTTGTTCAATTTTGTTCGTTAATAGATGAAAAAGTTTGAAATTAGATCTAGAAATATGGAAAATAATTGATATTTGTTTGAAAATTTTTTTGTGTATTTTGTCAAATTTTTCTGGCTAGGCAAAAATTGATTGAATTTTCATTTTTTGGCAGGTTTAAAGTAACGCGCAGTCCTTTAATTTTTGTTCAATTTTGTTCGTTAATAGATAAAAAAGTTTGAAATTAGATCTAGAAATATGGAAAATAATTGATATTTGTTTGAAAATTTTTTGTGTATTTTGTCAATTTTTTCTGGTGGGGAAAAATTGATTGAATTTTCATCTTTTGACAAGTTGAAAGTAACGCGCAGTTTTTCAATTTTTGTTTAATTTTGTTCGTTAATAGATGAAAAAGTTTGAAATTAGATCTAGAAATATGGAAAATAATTGATATTTGTTTGAAAATTTTTTGTGTATTTTGTCAATTTTTTCTGGTGGGGAAAAATTGATTGAATTTTCATCTTTTGACAAGTTGAAAGTAACGCGCAGTCCTTCAATTTTTGTTTAATTTTGTTCGTTAATAGATGAAAAAGTTTAAAATTAGATCTAGAAATATGGAAAATAATTGATATTTGTTTGAAAATTTTTTGTGTATTTTGTTAAATTTTTCTAGCGAGGCAAAAATTGATTGAATTTTCATTTTTTGGCAAGTTTAAAGTAACGCGCAGTCCTTCAATTTTTGTTCAATTTTGTTCGTTTATAGATAAAAAAGTTTAAAATTAGATCTAGAAATATGGAAAATAATTGATATTTGTTTGAAAATTTTTTGTGTATTTTGTCAAATTTTTCTGGTGGGGAAAAATTAATTGAATTTTCATTTTTTGGCAAGTTTAAAGTAACGCGCAGTCCTTTAATTTTTGTTCAATTTTGTTCGTTAATAGATAAACATGTTTGAAATTAGATCTAGAAATATGGGAAATAATTGATATTTGTTTGAAAATTTTTTTGTGTATTTTGTCAAATTTTTCTGGCGAGGCAAGTAATGATTGAATTTTCATTTTTTGGCAAGTTTAAAGTAACGCGCAGTCCTTCAATTTTTGTTCAATTTTGTTCGTTAATAGATGAAAAAGTTTGAAATTAGATCTAGAAATATGGAAAATAATTGATATTTGTTTGAAAATTTTTTGTGTATTTTGTCAAATTTTTCTGGTGGGGAAAAATTGATTGAATTTTCACTTTTTGGCAAGTTTAAAGTAACGCGCAGTCCTTTAATTTTTGTTCAATTTTGTTCGTTTATAGATGAAAAAGTTTAAAATTAGATCTAGAAATATGGAAAATAATTGATATTTGTTTGAAAATTTTTTGTGTATTTTGTCAAATTTTTCTGGTGGGGAAAAATTGATTGAATTTTCATTTTTTGGCAAGTTTAAAGTAACGCGCAGTCCTTTAATTTTTGTTCAATTTTGTTCGTTAATAGATAAAAAAGTTTGAAATTAGATCTAGAAATATGGAAAATAATTGATATTTGTTTGAAAATTTTTTGTGTATATTGTTAAATTTTTCTGGCGAGGCAAAAATTAATTGAATTTTCATCTTTTGACAAGTTGAAAGTAACGCGCAGTCCTTCAATTTTTGTTCAATTTTGTTCGTTAGTAGATAAACATGTTTGAAATTAGATCTAGAAATATGGAAAATAATTGATATTTGTTTGAAAATTTTTTTGTGTATTTTGTCAGATTTTTCTGGCGAGGCAAAAATTGATTGAATTTTCATTTTTTGGCAAGTTTAAAGTAACGCGCAGTCCTTTAATTTTTGTTCAATTTTGTTCGTTAATAGATGAAAAGGTTTAAAATTAGATCTAGAAATATGGAAAATAATTGATATTTGTTTGAAAATTTTTTGTGTATTTTGTCAAATTTTTCTGGTGAGGCAAAAATTGATTGAATTTTCATCTTTTGACAAGTTGAAAGTAACGCGCAGTCCTTCAATTTTTGTTCAATTATGTTCGTTGATAGATTAACATGTTTGAAATTAGATCTAGAAATATAAAAAATACTTAATACTTATCTGAAAATTTTTTTGTTTATTTTGCCAAATTTTTCTAGCGAGGCAAAAATTGATTGAATTTTCATTTTTTGGCAAGTTTAAAGTAACGCGCAGTCCTTCAATTTTTGTTCAATTTTGTTCGTTAATAGATGAAAAAGTTTGAAATTAGATCTAGAAATATGGAAAATAATTGATATTTGTTTGAAAATTTTTTTGTGTATTTTGTCAAATTTTTCTGGTGGGGCAAAAATTGATTGAATTTTCATCTTTTGACAAGTTAAAAGTAACGCGCAGTTCTTCAATTTTTGTTCAATTTTGTTCGTTGATAGATTAACATGTTTGAAATTATATCTAGAAATATAAAAAATACTTAATATTTATCTGAAAATTTTTTTGTTTATTTTGCCAAATTTTTCTAGCGAGGCAAAAATTGATTGAATTTTCATTTTTTGGCAAGTTTAAAGTAACGCGCAGTCCTTCAATTTTTGTTCAATTTTGTTCGTTAATAGATGAAAAAGTTTGAAATTAGATCTAGAAATATGGAAAATAATTGATATTTGTTTGAAAATTTTTTTGTGTATTTTGTCAAATTTTTCTGGCTAGGCAAAAATTGATTGAATTTTCATTTTTTGGCAGGTTTAAAGTAACGCGCAGTCCTTTAATTTTTGTTCAATTTTGTTCGTTAATAGATAAAAAAGTTTGAAATTAGATCTAGAAATATGGAAAATAATTGATATTTGTTTGAAAATTTTTTGTGTATTTTGTCAATTTTTTCTGGTGGGGAAAAATTGATTGAATTTTCATCTTTTGACAAGTTGAAAGTAACGCGCAGTCCTTCAATTTTTGTTTAATTTAGTTCGTTAATAGATGAAAAAGTTTGAAATTAGATCTAGAAATATGGAAAATAATTGATATTTGTTTGAAAATTTTTTGTGTATTTTGTCAAATTTTTCTGGTGTGGAAAAATTGATTGAATTTTCATCTTTTGACAAGTTGAAAGTAACGCGCAGTCCTTTAATTTTTGTTCAATTTTGTTCGTTAATAGATGAAAAAGTTTAAAATTAGATCTAGAAATATGGAAAATAATTTATATTTGTTTGAAAATTTTTTGTGTATTTTGTCAAATTTTTCTGGTGAGGCAAAAATTGATTGAATTTTCATCTTTTGACAAGTTAAAAGTAACGCGCAGTCCTTCAATTTTTGTTCAATTTTGTTCGTTGATAGATTAACATGTTTGAAATTATATCTAGAAATATAAAAAATACTTAATATTTATCTGAAAATTTTTTTGTTTATTTTGCCAAATTTTTCTGGCGAGGCAAAAATTGATTGAATATTCATATTTTGACAAGTTAAAAGTAACGCGCAGTCCTTTAATTTTTGTTCAATTTTGTTCGTTAGTAGATGAACATGTTTGAAAATAGATCTAGAAATATGGAAAATAATTGATATTTGTTTGAAAATTTTTTTGTGTATTTTGTCAAATTTTTCTGGCTAGGCAAAAATTGATTGAATTTTCATTTTTTGGCAGGTTTAAAGTAACGCGCAGTCCTTTAATTTTTGTTCAATTTTGTTCGTTAATAGATAAAAAAGTTTGAAATTAGATCTAGAAATATGGAAAATAATTGATATTTGTTTGAAAATTTTTTGTGTATTTTGTCAATTTTTTCTGGTGGGGAAAAATTGATTGAATTTTCATCTTTTGACAAGTTGAAAGTAACGCGCAGTCCTTCAATTTTTGTTTAATTTTGTTCGTTAATAGATGAAAAAGTTTAAAATTAGATCTAGAAATATGGAAAATAATTGATATTTGTTTGAAAATTTTTTGTGTATTTTGTTAAATTTTTCTAGCGAGGCAAAAATTGATTGAATTTTCATTTTTTGGCAAGTTTAAAGTAACGCGCAGTCCTTCAATTTTTGTTCAATTTTGTTCGTTAATAGATGAAAAAGTTTGAAATTAGATCTAGAAATATGGAAAATAATTGATATTTGTTTGAAAATTTTTTGTGTATTTTGTCAAATTTTTCTGGTGGGGAAAAATTGATTGAATTTTCACTTTTTGGCAAGTTTAAAGTAACTCGCAGTCCTTTAATTTTTGTTCAATTTTGTTCGTTTATAGATAAAAAAGTTTAAAATTAGATCTAGAAATATGGAAAATAATTGATATTTGTTTGAAAATTTTTTGTGTATTTTGTCAAATTTTTCTGGTGGGGAAAAATTGATTGAATTTTCATTTTTTGGCAAGTTTAAAGTAACGCGCAGTCCTTTAATTTTTGTTCAATTTTGTTCGTTAATAGATAAACATGTTTGAAATTAGATCTAGAAATATGGGAAATAATTGATATTTGTTTGAAAATTTTTTTGTGTATTTTGTCAAATTTTTCTGGCGAGGCAAGTAATGATTGAATTTTCATTTTTTGGCAAGTTTAAAGTAACGCGCAGTCCTTCAATTTTTGTTCAATTTTGTTCGTTAATAGATGAAAAAGTTTGAAATTAGATCTAGAAATATGGAAAATAATTGATATTTGTTTGAAAATTTTTTGTGTATTTTGTCAAATTTTTCTGGTGGGGAAAAATTGATTGAATTTTCATTTTTTGGCAAGTTTAAAGTAACGCGCAGTCCTTTAATTTTTGTTCAATTTTGTTCGTTTATAGATGAAAAAGTTTAAAATTAGATCTAGAAATATGGAAAATAATTGATATTTGTTTGAAAATTTTTTGTGTATTTTGTCAAATTTTTCTGGTGGGGAAAAATTGATTGAATTTTCATTTTTTGGCAAGTTTAAAGTAACGCGCAGTCCTTTAATTTTTGTTCAATTTTGTTCGTTTATAGATGAAAAAGTTTAAAATTAGATCTAGAAATATGGAAAATAATTAATATTTGTTTGAAAATTTTTTGTGTATTTTGTCAAGTTTTTCTGGTGGGGAAAAATTGATTGAATCTTCATTTTTTGGCAAGTTTAAAGTAACGCGCAGTCCTTCAATTTTTGTTCAATTTTGTTCGTTAATAGATGAAAAAGTTTGAAATTAGGTCTAGAAATATGGAAAATAATTGATATTTGTTTGAAAATTTTTTGTGTATTTTGTCAAATTTTTCTGGTGGGGAAAAATTGATTGAATTTTCACTTTTTGGCAAGTTTAAAGTAACGCGCAGTCCTTTAATTTTTGTTCAATTTTGTTCGTTTATAGATGAAAAAGTTTAAAATTAGATCTAGAAATATGGAAAATAATTGATATTTGTTTGAAAATTTTTTGTGTATTTTGTCAAATTTTTCTGGTGGGGAAAAATTGATTGAATTTTCATTTTTTGGCAAGTTTAAAGTAACGCGCAGTCCTTTAATTTTTGTTCAATTTTGTTCGTTAATAGATAAAAAAGTTTGAAATTAGATCTAGAAATATGGAAAATAATTGATATTTCTTTGAAAATTTTTTGTGTATTTTGTTAAATTTTTCTGGCGAGGCAAAAATTGATTGAATTTTCATCTTTTGACAAGTTGAAAGTAACGCGCAGTCCTTCAATTTTTGTTCAATTTTGTTCGTTAGTAGATAAACATGTTTAAAATTAGATCTAGAAATATGGAAAATAATTGATATTTGTTTGAAAATTTTTTTGTGTATTTTGTCAGATTTTTCTGGCGAGGCAAAAATTGATTGAATTTTCATTTTTTGGCAAGTTTAAAGTAACGCGCAGTCCTTTAATTTTTGTTCAATTTTGTTCGTTAATAGATGAAAAAGTTTAAAATTAGATCTAGAAATATGGAAAATAATTGATATTTGTTTGAAAATTTTTTGTGTCTTTTGTCAAATTTTTCTGGTGAGGCAAAAATTGATTGAATTTTCATCTTTTGACAAGTTAAAAGTAACGCGCAGTCCTCCAATTTTTGTTCAATTTTGTTCGTTGATAGATTAACATGTTTGAAATTAGATCTAGAAATATAAAAAATACTTAATATTTATCTGAAAATTTTTTTGTTTATTTTGCCAAATTTTTCTGGCGAGGCAAAAATTGATTAAATTTTCATATTTTGACAAGTTAAAAGTAACGCGCAGTCCTTTAATTTTTGTTCAATTTTGTTCGTTAGTAGATGAACTTGTTTGAAAATAGATCTAGAAATACGGAAAATAATTGATATTTGTTTGAAAATTTTTTTGTGTATTTTGTCAAATTTTTCTGGCGAGGCAAAAATTGATTGAATTTTCATTTTTTGGCAGGTTTAAAGTAACGCGCAGTCCTTTAATTTTTGTTCAATTTTGTTCGTTAATAGATAAAAAAGTTTGAAATAAGATCTAGAAATATGGAAAATAATTGATATTTGTTTGAAAATTTTTTGTGTATTTTGTCAATTTTTTCTGGTGGGGAAAAATTGATTGAATTTTCATCTTTTGACAAGTTGAAAGTAACGCGCAGTCCTTCAATTTTTGTTTAATTTTGTTCGTTAATAGATGAAAAAGTTTAAAATTAGATCTAGAAATATGGAAAATAATTGATATTTGTTTGAAAATTTTTTGTGTATTTTGTTAAATTTTTCTAGCGAGGCAAAAATTGATTGAATTTTCATTTTTTGGCAAGTTTAAAGTAACGCGCAGTCCTTCAATTTTTGTTCAATTTTGTTCGTTAATAGATGAAAAAGTTTGAAATTAGATCTAGAAATATGGAAAATAATTGATATTTGTTTGAAAATTTTTTGTGTATTTTGTCAAATTTTTCTGGTGGGGAAAAATTGATTGAATTTTCATTTTTTGGCAAGTTTAAAGTAACGCGCAGTCCTTTAATTTTTGTTCAATTTTGTTCGTTAATAGATAAACATGTTTGAAATTAGATCTAGAAATATGGGAAATAATTGATATTTGTTTGAAAATTTTTTTGTGTATTTTGTCAAATTTTTCTGGCGAGGCAAGTAATGATTGAATTTTCATTTTTTGGCAAGTTTAAAGTAACGCGCAGTCCTTCAATTTTTGTTCAATTTTGTTCGTTAATAGATGAAAAAGTTTGAAATTAGATCTAGAAATATGGAAAATAATTGATATTTGTTTGAAAATTTTTTGTGTATTTTGTCAAATTTTTCTGGTGGGGAAAAATTGATTGAATTTTCATTTTTTGGCAAGTTTAAAGTAACGCGCAGTCCTTTAATTTTTGTTCAATTTTGTTCGTTTATAGATGAAAAAGTTTAAAATTAGATCTAGAAATATGGAAAATAATTGATATTTGTTTGAAAATTTTTTGTGTATTTTGTCAAATTTTTCTGGTGGGGAAAAATTGATTGAATTTTCATTTTTTGGCAAGTTTAAAGTAACGCGCAGTCCTTTAATTTTTGTTCAATTTTGTTCGTTTATAGATGAAAAAGTTTAAAATTAGATCTAGAAATATGGAAAATAATTAATATTTGTTTGAAAATTTTTTGTGTATTTTGTCAAGTTTTTCTGGTGGGGAAAAATTGATTGAATCTTCATTTTTTGGCAAGTTTAAAGTAACGCGCAGTCCTTCAATTTTTGTTCAATTTTGTTCGTTAATAGATGAAAAAGTTTGAAATTAGGTCTAGAAATATGGAAAATAATTGATATTTGTTTGAAAATTTTTTGTGTATTTTGTCAAATTTTTCTGGTGGGGAAAAATTGATTGAATTTTCACTTTTTGGCAAGTTTAAAGTAACGCGCAGTCCTTTAATTTTTGTTCAATTTTGTTCGTTTATAGATGAAAAAGTTTAAAATTAGATCTAGAAATATGGAAAATAATTGATATTTGTTTGAAAATTTTTTGTGTATTTTGTCAAATTTTTCTGGTGGGGAAAAATTGATTGAATTTTCATTTTTTGGCAAGTTTAAAGTAACGCGCAGTCCTTTAATTTTTGTTCAATTTTGTTCGTTAATAGATAAAAAAGTTTGAAATTAGATCTAGAAATATGGAAAATAATTGATATTTCTTTGAAAATTTTTTGTGTATTTTGTTAAATTTTTCTGGCGAGGCAAAAATTGATTGAATTTTCATCTTTTGACAAGTTGAAAGTAACGCGCAGTCCTTCAATTTTTGTTCAATTTTGTTCGTTAGTAGATAAACATGTTTAAAATTAGATCTAGAAATATGGAAAATAATTGATATTTGTTTGAAAATTTTTTTGTGTATTTTGTCAGATTTTTCTGGCGAGGCAAAAATTGATTGAATTTTCATTTTTTGGCAAGTTTAAAGTAACGCGCAGTCCTTTAATTTTTGTTCAATTTTGTTCGTTAATAGATGAAAAAGTTTAAAATTAGATCTAGAAATATGGAAAATAATTGATATTTGTTTGAAAATTTTTTGTGTATTTTGTCAAATTTTTCTGGTGAGGCAAAAATTGATTGAATTTTCATCTTTTGACAAGTTAAAAGTAACGCGCAGTCCTCCAATTTTTGTTCAATTTTGTTCGTTGATAGATTAACATGTTTGAAATTAGATCTAGAAATATAAAAAATACTTAATATTTATCTGAAAATTTTTTTGTTTATTTTGCCAAATTTTTCTGGCGAGGCAAAAATTGATTAAATTTTCATATTTTGACAAGTTAAAAGTAACGCGCAGTCCTTTAATTTTTGTTCAATTTTGTTCGTTAGTAGATGAACTTGTTTGAAAATAGATCTAGAAATACGGAAAATAATTGATATTTGTTTGAAAATTTTTTTGTGTATTTTGTCAAATTTTTCTGGCGAGGCAAAAATTGATTGAATTTTCATTTTTGGCAGGTTTAAAGTAACGCGCAGTCCTTTAATTTTTGTTCAATTTTGTTCGTTAATAGATAAAAAAGTTTGAAATAAGATCTAGAAATATGGAAAATAATTGATATTTGTTTGAAAATTTTTTGTGTATTTTGTCAATTTTTTCTGGTGGGGAAAAATTGATTGAATTTTCATCTTTTGACAAGTTGAAAGTAACGCGCAGTCCTTCAATTTTTGTTTAATTTTGTTCGTTAATAGATGAAAAAGTTTAAAATTAGATCTAGAAATATGGAAAATAATTGATATTTGTTTGAAAATTTTTTGTGTATTTTGTTAAATTTTTCTAGCGAGGCAAAAATTGATTGAATTTTCATTTTTTGGCAAGTTTAAAGTAACGCGCAGTCCTTCAATTTTTGTTCAATTTTGTTCGTTAATAGATGAAAAAGTTTGAAATTAGATCTAGAAATATGGAAAATAATTGATATTTGTTTGAAAATTTTTTGTGTATTTTGTCAAATTTTTCTGGTGGGGAAAAATTGATTGAATTTTCATTTTTGGCAAGTTTAAAGTAACGCGCAGTCCTTTAATTTTTGTTCAATTTTGTTCGTTAATAGATAAAAAAGTTTGAAATTAGATCTAGAAATATGGAAAATAATTGATATTTGTTTGAAAATTTTTTGTGTATTTTGTTAAATTTTTCTGGCGAGGCAAAAATTGATTGAATTTTCATCTTTTGACAAGTTGAAAGTAACGCGCAGTCCTTCAATTTTTGTTCAATTTTGTTCGTTAGTAGATAAACATGTTTAAAATTAGATCTAGAAATATGGAAAATAATTGATATTTGTTTGAAAATTTTTTTGTGTATTTTGTCAGATTTTTCTGGCGAGGCAAAAATTGATTGAATTTTCATTTTTTGGCAAGTTTAAAGTAACGCGCAGTCCTTTAATTTTTGTTCAATTTTGTTCGTTAATAGATAAAAAAGTTTGAAATTAGATCTAGAAATATGGAAAATAATTGATATTTGTTTGAAAATTTTTTGTGTATATTGTTAAATTTTTCTGGCGAGGCAAAAATTAATTGAATTTTCATCTTTTGACAAGTTGAAAGTAACGCGCAGTCCTTCAATTTTTGTTCAATTTTGTTCGTTAGTAGATAAACATGTTTGAAATTAGATCTAGAAATATGGAAAATAATTGATATTTGTTTGAAAATTTTTTTGTGTATTTTGTCAGATTTTTCTGGCGAGGCAAAAATTGATTGAATTTTCATATTTTGACAAGTTAAAAGTAACGCGCAGTCCTTTAATTTTTGTTCAATTTTGTTCGTTAGTAGATAAGCATGTTTGAAAATAGATCTAGAAATATGGAAAATAATTGATATTTGTTTGAAAATTTTTTTGTGTATTTTGTCAAATTTTTCTGGCTAGGCAAAAATTGATTGAATTTTCATTTTTTGGCAGGTTTAAAGTAACGCGCAGTCCTTTAATTTTTGTTCAATTTTGTTCGTTAATAGATAAAAAAGTTTGAAATTAGATCTAGAAATATGGAAAATAATTGATATTTGTTTGAAAATTTTTGTGTATTTTGTCAATTTTTTCTGGTGGGGAAAAATTGATTGAATTTTCATCTTTTGACAAGTTGAAAGTAACGCGCAGTCCTTCAATTTTTGTTTAATTTTGTTCGTTAATAGATGAAAAAGTTTGAAATTAGATCTAGAAATATGGAAAATAATTGATATTTGTTTGAAAATTTTTTGTGTATTTTGTCAAATTTTTCTGGTGTGGAAAAATTGATTGAATTTTCATCTTTTGACAAGTTGAAAGTAACGCGCAGTCCTTTAATTTTTGTTCAATTTTGTTCGTTAATAGATGAAAAAGTTTAAATTAGATCTAGAAATATGGAAAATAATTTATATTTGTTTGAAAATTTTTTGTGTATTTTGTCAAATTTTTCTGGTGAGGCAAAAATTGATTGAATTTTCATCTTTTGACAAGTTAAAAGTAACGCGCAGTCCTTCAATTTTTGTTCAATTTTGTTCGTTGATAGATTAACATGTTTGAAATTATATCTAGAAATATAAAAAATACTTAATATTTATCTGAAAATTTTTTTGTTTATTTTGCCAAATTTTTCTGGCGAGGCAAAAATTGATTGAATTTTCATATTTTGACAAGTTAAAAGTAACGCGCAGTCCTTTAATTTTTGTTCAATTTTGTTCGTTAGTAGATGAACATGTTTGAAAATAGATCTAGAAATATGGAAAATAATTGATATTTGTTTGAAAATTTTTTTGTGTATTTTGTCAAATTTTTCTGGCTAGGCAAAAATTGATTGAATTTTCATTTTTTGGCAGGTTTAAAGTAACGCGCAGTCCTTTAATTTTTGTTCAATTTTGTTCGTTAATAGATAAAAAAGTTTGAAATTAGATCTAGAAATATGGAAAATAATTGATATTTGTTTGAAAATTTTTTGTGTATTTTGTCAATTTTTTCTGGTGGGGAAAAATTGATTGAATTTTCATCTTTTGACAAGTTGAAAGTAACGCGCAGTCCTTCAATTTTTGTTTAATTTTGTTCGTTAATAGATGAAAAAGTTTAAAATTAGATCTAGAAATATGGAAAATAATTGATATTTGTTTGAAAATTTTTTGTGTATTTTGTTAAATTTTTCTAGCGAGGCAAAAATTGATTGAATTTTCATTTTTTGGCAAGTTTAAAGTAACGCGCAGTCCTTCAATTTTTGTTCAATTTTGTTCGTTAATAGATGAAAAAGTTTGAAATTAGATCTAGAAATATGGAAAATAATTGATATTTGTTTGAAAATTTTTTGTGTATTTTGTCAAATTTTTCTGGTGGGGAAAAATTGATTGAATTTTCACTTTTTGGCAAGTTTAAAGTAACTCGCAGTCCTTTAATTTTTGTTCAATTTTGTTCGTTTATAGATAAAAAAGTTTAAAATTAGATCTAGAAATATGGAAAATAATTGATATTTGTTTGAAAATTTTTTGTGTATTTTGTCAAATTTTTCTGGTGGGGAAAAATTGATTGAATTTTCATTTTTTGGCAAGTTTAAAGTAACGCGCAGTCCTTTAATTTTTGTTCAATTTTGTTCGTTAATAGATAAACATGTTTGAAATTAGATCTAGAAATATGGGAAATAATTGATATTTGTTTGAAAATTTTTTTGTGTATTTTGTCAAATTTTTCTGGCGAGGCAAGTAATGATTGAATTTTCATTTTTTGGCAAGTTTAAAGTAACGCGCAGTCCTTCAATTTTTGTTCAATTTTGTTCGTTAATAGATGAAAAAGTTTGAAATTAGATCTAGAAATATGGAAAATAATTGATATTTGTTTGAAAATTTTTTGTGTATTTTGTCAAATTTTTCTGGTGGGGAAAAATTGATTGAATTTTCATTTTTTGGCAAGTTTAAAGTAACGCGCAGTCCTTTAATTTTTGTTCAATTTTGATCGTTTATAGATGAAAAAGTTTAAAATTAGATCTAGAAATATGGAAAATAATTGATATTTGTTTGAAAATTTTTTGTGTATTTTGTCAAATTTTTCTGGTGGGGAAAAATTGATTGAATTTTCATTTTTTGGCAAGTTTAAAGTAACGCGCAGTCCTTTAATTTTTGTTCAATTTTGTTCGTTAATAGATGAAAAAGTTTGAAATTAGATCTAGAAATATGGAAAATAATTGATATTTGTTTGAAAATTTTTTGTGTATTTTGTCAAATTTTTCTGGTGGGGAAAAATTGATTGAATTTTCATTTTTTGGCAAGTTTAAAGTAACGCGCAGTCCTTCAATTTTTGTTCAATTTTTTTCGTTAATAGATGAAAAAGATTGAAATTAGATCTAGAAATATGGAAAATAATTGATATTTGTTTGAAAATTTTTTGTGTATTTTGTCAAATTTTTCTGGTGGGGAAAAATTGATTGAATTTTCATTTTTTGGCAAGTTTAAAGTAACGCGCAGTCCTTTAATTTTTGTTCAATTTTGTTCGTTTATAGATGAAAAAGTTTAAAATTAGATCTAGAAACATGGAAAATAATTAATATTTGTTTGAAAATTTTTTGTGTATTTTGTCAAGTTTTTCTGGTGGGGAAAAATTGATTGAATCTTCATTTTTTGGCAAGTTTAAAGTAACGCGCAGTCCTTCAATTTTTGTTCAATTTTGTTCGTTAATAGATGAAAAAGTTTGAAATTAGGTCTAGAAATATGGAAAATAATTGATATTTGTTTGAAAATTTTTTGTGTATTTTGTCAAATTTTTCTGGTGGGGAAAGATTGATTGAATTTTCACTTTTTGGCAAGTTTAAAGTAACGCGCAGTCCTTTAATTTTTGTTCAATTTTGTTCGTTTATAGATGAAAAAGTTTAAAATTAGATCTAGAAATATGGAAAATAATTGATATTTGTTTGAAAATTTTTTATGTATTTTGTCAAATTTTTCTGGTGGGGAAAAATTGATTGAATTTTCATTTTTTGGCAAGTTTAAAGTAACGCGCAGTCCTTTAATTTTTGTTCAATTTTGTTCGTTAATAGATAAAAAAGTTTGAAATTAGATCTAGAAATATGGAAAATAATTGATATTTGTTTGAAAATTTTTTGTGTATTTTGTTAAATTTTTCTGGCGAGGCAAAAATTGATTGAATTTTCATCTTTTGACAAGTTGAAAGTAACGCGCAGTCCTTCAATTTTTGTTCAATTTTGTTCGTTAGTAGATAAACATGTTTAAAATTAGATCTAGAAATATGGAAAATAATTGATATTTGTTTGAAAATTTTTTGTGTATTTTGTCAGATTTTTCTGGCGAGGCAAAAATTGATTGAATTTTCATTTTTTGGCAAGTTTAAAGTAACGCGCAGTCCTTTAATTTTTGTTCAATTTTGTTCGTTAATAGATGAAAAAGTTTAAAATTAGATCTAGAAATATGGAAAATAATTGATATTTGTTTGAAAATTTTTTGTGTATTTTGTCAAATTTTTCTGGTGAGGCAAAAATTGATTGAATTTTCATCTTTTGACAAGTTAAAAGTAACGCGCAGTCCTCCAATTTTTGTTTAATTTTGTTCGTTGATAGATTAACATGTTTGAAATTAGATCTAGAAATATAAAAAATACTTAATATTTATCTGAAAATTTTTTTGTTTATTTTGCCAAATTTTTCTGGCGAGGCAAAAATTGATTAAATTTTCATATTTTGACAAGTTAAAAGTAACGCGCAGTCCTTTAATTTTTGTTCAATTTTGTTCGTTAGTAGATGAACATGTTTGAAAATAGATCTAGAAATACGGAAAATAATTGATATTTGTTTGAAAATTTTTTTGTGTATTTTGTCAAATTTTTCTGGCGAGGCAAAAATTGATTGAATTTTCATTTTTTGGCAGGTTTAAAGTAACGCGCAGTCCTTTAATTTTTGTTCAATTTTGTTCGTTAATAGATAAAAAAGTTTGAAATAAGATCTAGAAATATGGAAAATAATTGATATTTGTTTGAAAATTTTTTGTGTATTTTGTCAATTTTTTCTGGTGGGGAAAAATTGATTGAATTTTCATTTTTTGGCAAGTTTAAAGTAACGCGCAGTCCTTCAATTTTTGTTCAATTTTGTTCGTTAATAGATGAAAAAGTTTGAAATTAGATCTAGAAATATGGAAAATAATTGATATTTGTTTGAAAATTTTTTGTGTATTTTTCAAATTTTTCTGGTGGGGAAAAATTGATTGAATTTTCACTTTTTGGCAAGTTTAAAGTAACTCGCAGTCCTTTAATTTTTGTTCAATTTTGTTCGTTTATAGATAAAAAAGTTTAAAATTAGATCTAGAAATATGGAAAATAATTGATATTTGTTTGAAAATTTTTTGTGTATTTTGTCAAATTTTTCTGGTGGGGAAAAATTGATTGAATTTTCATTTTTTGGCAAGTTTAAAGTAACGCGCAGTCCTTTAATTTTTGTTCAATTTTGTTCGTTAATAGATAAACATGTTTGAAATTAGATCTAGAAATATGGGAAATAATTGATATTTGTTTGAAAATTTTTTTGTGTATTTTGTCAAATTTTTCTGGCGAGGCAAGTAATGATTGAATTTTCATTTTTTGGCAAGTTTAAAGTAACGCGCAGTCCTTCAATTTTTGTTCAATTTTGTTCGTTAATAGATGAAAAAGTTTGAAATTAGATCTAGAAATATGGAAAATAATTGATATTTGTTTGAAAATTTTTTGTGTATTTTGTCAAATTTTTCTGGTGGGGAAAAATTGATTGAATTTTCATTTTTTGGCAAGTTTAAAGTAACGCGCAGTCCTTTAATTTTTGTTCAATTTTGTTCGTTTATAGATGAAAAAGTTTAAAATTAGATCTAGAAATATGGAAAATAATTGATATTTGTTTGAAAATTTTTTGTGTATTTTGTCAAATTTTTCTGGTGGGGAAAAATTGATTGAATTTTCATTTTTTGGCAAGTTTAAAGTAACGCGCAGTCCTTTAATTTTTGTTCAATTTTGTTCGTTAATAGATGAAAAAGTTTGAAATTAGATCTAGAAATATGGAAAATAATTGATATTTGTTTGAAAATTTTTTGTGTATTTTGTCAAATTTTTCTGGTGGGGAAAAATTGATTGAATTTTCATTTTTTGGCAAGTTTAAAGTAACGCGCAGTCCTTCAATTTTTGTTCAATTTTTTTCGTTAATAGATGAAAAAGATTGAAATTAGATCTAGAAATATGGAAAATAATTGATATTTGTTTGAAAATTTTTTGTGTATTTTGTCAAATTTTTCTGGTGGGGAAAAATTGATTGAATTTTCATTTTTTGGCAAGTTTAAAGTAACGCGCAGTCCTTTAATTTTTGTTCAATTTTGTTCGTTTATAGATGAAAAAGTTTAAAATTAGATCTAGAAACATGGAAAATAATTAATATTTGTTTGAAAATTTTTTGTGTATTTTGTCAAGTTTTTCTGGTGGGGAAAAATTGATTGAATCTTCATTTTTTGGCAAGTTTAAAGTAACGCGCAGTCCTTCAATTTTTGTTCAATTTTGTTCGTTAATAGATGAAAAAGTTTGAAATTAGGTCTAGAAATATGGAAAATAATTGATATTTGTTTGAAAATTTTTTGTGTATTTTGTCAAATTTTTCTGGTGGGGAAAGATTGATTGAATTTTCACTTTTTGGCAAGTTTAAAGTAACGCGCAGTCCTTTAATTTTTGTTCAATTTTGTTCGTTTATAGATGAAAAAGTTTAAAATTAGATCTAGAAATATGGAAAATAATTGATATTTGTTTGAAAATTTTTTATGTATTTTGTCAAATTTTTCTGGTGGGGAAAAATTGATTGAATTTTCATTTTTTGGCAAGTTTAAAGTAACGCGCAGTCCTTTAATTTTTGTTCAATTTTGTTCGTTAATAGATAAAAAAGTTTGAAATTAGATCTAGAAATATGGAAAATAATTGATATTTGTTTGAAAATTTTTTGTGTATTTTGTTAAATTTTTCTGGCGAGGCAAAAATTGATTGAATTTTCATCTTTTGACAAGTTGAAAGTAACGCGCAGTCCTTCAATTTTTGTTCAATTTTGTTCGTTAGTAGATAAACATGTTTAAAATTAGATCTAGAAATATGGAAAATAATTGATATTTGTTTGAAAATTTTTTTGTGTATTTTGTCAGATTTTTCTGGCGAGGCAAAAATTGATTGAATTTTCATTTTTTGGCAAGTTTAAAGTAACGCGCAGTCCTTTAATTTTTGTTCAATTTTGTTCGTTAATAGATGAAAAAGTTTAAAATTAGATCTAGAAATATGGAAAATAATTGATATTTGTTTGAAAATTTTTTGTGTATTTTGTCAAATTTTTCTGGTGAGGCAAAAATTGATTGAATTTTCATCTTTTGACAAGTTAAAAGTAACGCGCAGTCCTCCAATTTTTGTTTAATTTTGTTCGTTGATAGATTAACATGTTTGAAATTAGATCTAGAAATATAAAAAATACTTAATATTTATCTGAAAATTTTTTTGTTTATTTTGCCAAATTTTTCTGGCGAGGCAAAAATTGATTAAATTTTCATATTTTGACAAGTTAAAAGTAACGCGCAGTCCTTTAATTTTTGTTCAATTTTGTTCGTTAGTAGATGAACATGTTTGAAAATAGATCTAGAAATACGGAAAATAATTGATATTTGTTTGAAAATTTTTTTGTGTATTTTGTCAAATTTTTCTGGCGAGGCAAAAATTGATTGAATTTTCATTTTTTGGCAGGTTTAAAGTAACGCGCAGTCCTTTAATTTTTGTTCAATTTTGTTCGTTAATAGATAAAAAAGTTTGAAATAAGATCTAGAAATATGGAAAATAATTGATATTTGTTTGAAAATTTTTTGTGTATTTTGTTAAATTTTTCTGGCGAGGCAAAAATTGATTGAATTTTCATCTTTTGACAAGTTGAAAGTAACGCGCAGTCCTTTAATTTTTGTTCAATTTTGTTCGTTAATAGATAAAAAAGTTTGAAATTAGATCTAGAAATATGGAAAATAATTGATATTTGTTTGAAAATTTTTTGTGTATTTTGTTAAATTTTTCTGGCGAGGCAAAAATTGATTGAATTTTCATCTTTTGACAAGTTGAAAGTAACGCGCAGTCCTTCAATTTTTGTTCAATTTTGTTCGTTAGTAGATAAACATGTTTAAAATTAGATCTAGAAATATGGAAAATAATTGATATTTGTTTGAAAATTTTTTTGTGTATTTTGTCAGATTTTTCTGGCGAGGCAAAAATTGATTGAATTTTCATTTTTTGGCAAGTTTAAAGTAACGCGCAGTCCTTTAATTTTTGTTCAATTTTGTTCGTTAATAGATGAAAAAGTTTAAAATTAGATCTAGAAATATGGAAAATAATTGATATTTGTTTGAAAATTTTTTGTGTATTTTGTCAAATTTTTCTGGTGAGGCAAAAATTGATTGAATTTTCATCTTTTGACAAGTTAAAAGTAACGCGCAGTCCTCCAATTTTTGTTTAATTTTGTTCGTTGATAGATTAACATGTTTGAAATTAGATCTAGAAATATAAAAAATACTTAATATTTATCTGAAAATTTTTTTGTTTATTTTGCCAAATTTTTCTGGCGAGGCAAAAATTGATTAAATTTTCATATTTTGACAAGTTAAAAGTAACGCGCAGTCTTTTAATTTTTGTTCAATTTTGTTCGTTAGTAGATGAACATGTTTGAAAATAGATCTAGAAATACGGAAAATAATTGATATTTGTTTGAAAATTTTTTTGTGTATTTTGTCAAATTTTTCTGGCGAGGCAAAAATTGATTGAATTTTCATTTTTTGGCAGGTTTAAAGTAACGCGCAGTCCTTTAATTTTTGTTCAATTTTGTTCGTTAATAGATAAAAAAGTTTGAAATAAGATCTAGAAATATGGAAAATAATTGATATTTGTTTGAAAATTTTTTGTGTATTTTGTCAATTTTTTCTGGTGGGGAAAAATTGATTGAATTTTCATCTTTTGACAAGTTGAAAGTAACGCGCAGTCCTTCAATTTTTGTTTAATTTTGTTCGTTAATAGATGAAAAAGTTTAAAATTAGATCTAGAAATATGGAAAATAATTGATATTTGTTTGAAAATTTTTTGTGTATTTTGTTAAATTTTTCTAGCGAGGCAAAAATTGATTGAATTTTCATTTTTTGGCAAGTTTAAAGTAACGCGCAGTCCTTCAATTTTTGTTCAATTTTGTTCGTTAATAGATGAAAAAGTTTGAAATTAGATCTAGAAATATGGAAAATAATTGATATTTGTTTGAAAATTTTTTGTGTATTTTGTTAAATTTTTCTGGCGAGGCAAAAATTGATTGAATTTTCATCTTTTGACAAGTTGAAAGTAACGCGCAGTCCTTCAATTTTTGTTCAATTTTGTTCGTTAGTAGATAAACATGTTTAAAATTAGATCTAGAAATATGGAAAATAATTGATATTTGTTTGAAATTTTTTTTGTGTATTTTGTCAGATTTTTCTGGCGAGGCAAAAATTGATTGAATTTTCATTTTTTGGCAAGTTTAAAGTAACGCGCAGTCCTTTAATTTTTGTTCAATTTTGTTCGTTAATAGATGAAAAAGTTTCAAATTAGATCTAGAAATATGGAAAATAATTGATATTTGTTTGAAAATTTTTTGTGTATTTTGTCAAATTTTTCTGGTGAGGCAAAAATTGATTGAATTTTCATCTTTTGACAAGTTAAAAGTAACGCGCAGTCCTCCAATTTTTGTTCAATTTTGTTCGTTGATAGATTAACATGTTTGAAATTAGATCTAGAAATATAAAAAATACTTAATATTTATCTGAAAATTTTTTTGTTTATTTTGCCAAATTTTTCTGGCGAGGCAAAAATTGATTAAATTTTCATATTTTGACAAGTTAAAAGTAACGCGCAGTCCTTTAATTTTTGTTCAATTTTGTTCGTTAGTAGATGAACATGTTTGAAAATAGATCTAGAAATACGGAAAATAATTGATATTTGTTTGAAAATTTTTTTGTGTATTTTGTCAAATTTTTCTGGCGAGGCAAAAATTGATTGAATTTTCATTTTTTGGCAGGTTTAAAGTAACGCGCAGTCCTTTAATTTTTGTTCAATTTTGTTCGTTAATAGATAAAAAAGTTTGAAATAAGATCTAGAAATATGGAAAATAATTGATATTTGTTTGAAAATTTTTTGTGTATTTTGTCAATTTTTTCTGGTGGGGAAAAATTGATTGAATTTTCATCTTTTGACAAGTTGAAAGTAACGCGCAGTCCTTCAATTTTTGTTTAATTTTGTTCGTTAATAGATGAAAAAGTTTAAAATTAGATCTAGAAATATGGAAAATAATTGATATTTGTTTGAAAATTTTTTGTGTATTTTGTTAAATTTTTCTAGCGAGGCAAAAATTGATTGAATTTTCATTTTTTGGCAGGTTTAAAGTAACGCGCAGTCCTTTAATTTTTGTTCAATTTTGTTCGTTAATAGATAAAAAAGTTTGAAATAAGATCTAGAAATATGGAAAATAATTGATATTTGTTTGAAAATTTTTTGTGTATTTTGTCAATTTTTTCTGGTGGGGAAAAATTGATTGAATTTTCATCTTTTGACAGGTTGAAAGTAACGCGCAGTCCTTCAATTTTTGTTTAATTTTGTTCGTTAATAGATGAAAAAGTTTAAAATTAGATCTAGAAATATGGAAAATAATTGATATTTGTTTGAAAATTTTTTGTGTATTTTGTCAAATTTTTCTGGTGAGGCAAAAATTGATTGAATTTTCATCTTTTGACAAGTTAAAAGTAACGCGCAGTCCTCCAATTTTTGTTCAATTTTGTTCGTTGATAGATTAACATGTTTGAAATTAGATCTAGAAATATAAAAAATACTTAATATTTATCTGAAAATTTTTTTGTTTATTTTGCCAAATTTTTCTGGCGAGGCAAAAATTGATTAAATTTTCATATTTTGACAAGTTAAAAGTAACGCGCAGTCCTTTAATTTTTGTTCAATTTTGTTCGTTAGTAGATGAACATGTTTGAAAATAGATCTAGAAATACGGAAAATAATTGATATTTGTTTGAAAATTTTTTTGTGTATTTTGTCAAATTTTTCTGGCGAGGCAAAAATTGATTGAATTTTCATTTTTTGGCAGGTTTAAAGTAACGCGCAGTCCTTTAATTTTTGTTCAATTTTGTTCGTTAATAGATAAAAAAGTTTGAAATAAGATCTAGAAATATGGAAAATAATTGATATTTGTTTGAAAATTTTTTGTGTATTTTGTCAATTTTTTCTGGTGGGGAAAAATTGATTGAATTTTCATCTTTTGACAAGTTGAAAGTAACGCGCAGTCCTTCAATTTTTGTTTAATTTTGTTCGTTAATAGATGAAAAAGTTTAAAATTAGATCTAGAAATATGGAAAATAATTGATATTTGTTTGAAAATTTTTTGTGTATTTTGTTAAATTTTTCTAGCGAGGCAAAAATTGATTGAATTTTCATTTTTTGGCAAGTTTAAAGTAACGCGCAGTCCTTCAATTTTTGTTCAATTTTGTTCGTTAATAGATGAAAAGTTTGAAATTAGATCTAGAAATATGGAAAATAATTGATATTTGTTTGAAAATTTTTTGTGTATTTTGTCAAATTTTTCTGGTGGGGAAAAATTGATTGAATTTTCACTTTTTGGCAAGTTTAAAGTAACGCGCAGTCCTTTAATTTTTGTTCAATTTTGTTCGTTTATAGATGAAAAAGTTTAAAATTAGATCTAGAAATATGGAAAATAATTGATATTTGTTTGAAAATTTTTTGTGTATTTTGTCAAATTTTTCTGGTGGGGAAAAATTGATTGAATTTTCATTTTTTGGCAAGTTTAAAGTAACGCGCAGTCCTTTAATTTTTGTTCAATTTTGTTCGTTAATAGATAAAAAAGTTTGAAATTAGATCTAGAAATATGGAAAATAATTGATATTCGTTTGAAAATTTTTTGTGTATTTTGTTAAATTTTTCTGGCGAGGCAAAAATTGATTGAATTTTCATCTTTTGACAAGTTGAAAGTAACGCGCAGTCCTTCAATTTTTGTTCAATTTTGTTCGTTAGTAGATAAACATGTTTGAAATTAGATCTAGAAATATGGAAAATAATTGATATTTGTTTGAAAATTTTTTTGTGTATTTTGTCAGATTTTTCTGGCGAGGCAAAAATTGATTGAATTTTCATTTTTTGGCAAGTTTAAAGTAACGCGCAGTCCTTTAATTTTTGTTTAATTTTTTTCGTTAGTAGATAATCATGTTTGAAATTAGATCTAGAAATATGGGAAATAATTGATATTTGTCTAAAAATTTTTTTGTGTATTTTGCCAAATTTTTCTGGCGAGCAAAAATTGATTGAATTTTCATTTTTTGACAAGTTGAAAGTAACGCGCAGTCCTTCAATTTTTGTTTAATTTTGTTCGTTAGTAGATAAACATGTTTAAAATTAGATCTAGAAATATGGAAAGTAATTTATATTAGTTTAAAATTTTTTTTGTGTATTTTGTTAAATTTTTCTGGCGAGGCAAAAATTCATTGAATTTTTATTTTTTGGAAAGTTCAAAGTAACGCGCAGTCCTTTAATTTTTGTTCAATTTTGTTCGTTAATAGATGAAAAAGTTTGAAATTAGATCTACAAATATGGAAAATAATTGATATTTGTTTGAAAATTTTTTGTGTAATTTGTCAAATTTTTCTGGCGGGGAAAAATGGATTAAATTTGCATTTTTTGACAAGTTGAAAGTAACGCGCAGTCCTTAAATTTTTGTTTAATTTTGTTCGTTAGTAGATGAACATGTTTAAAATTAGATCTAGAAATATAAAAAATACTTGATATTTGTCTGAATTTTTTTTGTTTATTTTGCCGAATTTTTCTGGCGAGGCAAAAATTGATTGAATTTTCATTTTTTGACAAGTTGAAAGTAACGCGCAGTCCTTTAATTTTTGTTCAATTTTGTTTGTTAGTAGATGAACTTGTTTTAAATTAGATGTTGAAATATAAAAAATACTTGATATTTGTCTGAAAATTTTTTTGTTTATTTTGCCAAATTTTTCTGGCGAGGCAAAAATTGATTGAATTTTCATTTTTTGACAAGTTAAAAGTAACGCGCAGTCCTTCAATTTTGTTTAATTTTGTTCGTTAGTAGATGAACATGTTAGAAATTAGGTCTAGAAATATGGAAACTAATTGATATTTGTTTGAAAATTTTGTTGTGTATTTTGTCAAATTTTTCTGGCAAGGAAAAATTGATTGAATTTTCATTTTTCGACAAGTTGAAAGTAACGCGCAGTCCTTAAATTTTTGTTCAATTTTGTTCGTTAATAGATGAAAAAGTTTGAAATTAGATCTAGAAATATGAAAAATAATTAATATTTGTATAAAAATTTTTGTGTATTTTGTCAAATTTTTCTGGCGAGGAAAAATTGATTGAATTTTCATTTTTTGACAAGTTGAAAGCAACGCGCAGTTCGTCAATTTTTGTTCAATTTCGTTCGTTAGTAGATGAACATGTTTGAAATTAGATCTAGAAATATAAAAAATACTTGATATTTGTCTGAAAATTTTTTTGTTTATTTTGCCAATTTTTTCTGGCGAGCAAAAATTGATTGAATTTTCATTTTTTGACAAGTTGAATGTAACGCGCAGTCCTTCAATTTTTGTTTAATTTTGTTCGTTAATAGATGAAAAAGTTTGAAATTAGATCTAGAAATATGGAAAATAATTGATATTTGTTTTAAAATTTTTTGTATAATTTGTCAAATTTTTCTGGCGGGGAAAAATGGATTGAATTTGCATTTTTTGACAAGTTGAAAGTAACGCGCAGTCCTTCAATTTTTGATCAATTTTGTTCGTTAAAAGATTAACATGTTTGAAATTAGATCTAGAAGTATAAAAAATACTTGATATTTGTATGAAATTTTTTTTGTTTATTTTGCCAAATTTTTCTGGCGAGGCAAAAATTGATTGAATTTTCATATTTTGACAAGTTGAAAGTAACAGGCAGTCCTTCAATTTTTGTTTAATTTTGTTCGTTAGTAGATGAACATGTTTGAAATTAGATCTAGAAATATAAAAAATACTTGATATTTGTCTGAAAATTTTTTTGTTTATTTTGCCAAATTTTTCTAGCGAGGCAAAAATTGATTGAATTTTCATTTTTTGACAAGTTGAAAGTAACGCGCAGTCCTTTAATTTTTGTTCAATTTTATTCGTTGATAGATGAACATGTTTAAAATTAGATCTAGAAATATAAAAAATACTTGATATTTGTCTGAAAATTTTTTTGTTTATTTTGCCAAATTTTTCTAGCGAGGCAAAAATTGATTGAATTTTCATTTTTTGACAAGTTGAAAGTAACGCGCAGTCCTTAAATTTTTGTTTAATTTTGTTTGTTGGTAGATAAACATGTTTGAAATTAGATCTACAAATATAAAAAATACTTGATATTTGTCTGAAAATTTTTTTATTTATTTTGCGAAATTTTTCTGGCGAGGCAAAAATTGATTGAATTTTCATTTTTTGACAAGTTGAAAGTAACGCGCAGTCCTTCAATTTTGTTTAATTTTGTTCGTTAGTAGAAGAACATGTTTGAAATTAGATCTAGAAATATGGAAAATAATTGATATTTGTCTAAAAATTTTTTTGTGTATTTTGCCAAATTTTTCTGGCGAGCAAAAATTGATTGAATTTTCATTTTTTGACAAGTTGAAAGTAACGCGCAGTCCTTCAATTTTTGTTTAATTTTGTTCGTTAGTAGATAAACATGTTTAAAATTAGATCTAGAAATATGGAAAGTAATTTATATTTGTTTAAAATTTTTTTTGTGTATTTTGTTAAATTTTTCTGGCGAGGCAAAAATTCATTGAATTTTTATTTTTTGGAAAGTTCAAAGTAACGCGCAGTCCTTTAATTTTTGTTCAATTTTGTTCGTTAATAGATGAAAAAGTTTGAAATTAGATCTAGAAATATGGAAAATAATTGATATTTGTTTGAAAATTTTTTGTGTAATTTGTCAAATTTTTCTGGCGGGGAAAAATGGATTAAATTTGCATTTTTTGACAAGTTGAAAGTAACGCGCAGTCCTTAAATTTTTGTTTAATTTTGTTCGTTAGTAGATGAACATGTTTAAAATTAGATCTAGAAATATAAAAAATACTTGATATTTGTCTGAAATTTTTTTTGTTTATTTTGCCGAATTTTTCTGGCGAGGCAAAAATTGATTGAATTTTCATTTTTTGACAAGTTGAAAGTAACGCGCAGTCCTTTAATTTTTGTTCAATTTTGTTTGTTAGTAGATGAACTTGTTTTAAATTAGATGTTGAAATATAAAAAATACTTGATATTTGTCTGAAAATTTTTTTGTTTATTTTGCCAAATTTTTCTGGCGAGGCAAAAATTGATTGAATTTTCATTTTTTGACAAGTTAAAAGTAACGCGCAGTCCTTCAATTTTGTTTAATTTTGTTCGTTAGTAGATGAACATGTTAGAAATTAGGTCTAGAAATATGGAAACTAATTGATATTTGTTTGAAAATTTTGTTGTGTATTTTGTCAAATTTTTCTGGCAAGGAAAAATTGATTGAATTTTCATTTTTCGACAAGTTGAAAGTAACGCGCAGTCCTTAAATTTTTGTTCAATTTTGTTCGTTAATAGATGAAAAAGTTTGAAATTAGATCTAGAAATATGAAAAATAATTAATATTTGTATAAAAATTTTTGTGTATTTTGTCAAATTTTTCTGGCGAGGAAAAATTGATTGAATTTTCATTTTTTGACAAGTTGAAAGCAACGCGCAGTTCGTCAATTTTTGTTCAATTTCGTTCGTTAGTAGATGAACATGTTTGAAATTAGATCTAGAAATATAAAAAATACTTGATATTTGTCTGAAAATTTTTTTGTTTATTTTGCCAATTTTTTCTGGCGAGCAAAAATTGATTGAATTTTCATTTTTTGACAAGTTGAATGTAACGCGCAGTCCTTCAATTTTTGTTTAATTTTGTTCGTTAATAGATGAAAAAGTTTGAAATTAGATCTAGAAATATGGAAAATAATTGATATTTGTTTTAAAATTTTTTGTATAATTTGTCAAATTTTTCTGGCGGGGAAAAATGGATTGAATTTGCATTTTTTGACAAGTTGAAAGTAACGCGCAGTCCTTCAATTTTTGATCAATTTTGTTCGTTAAAAGATTAACATGTTTGAAATTAGATCTAGAAGTATAAAAAATACTTGATATTTGTATGAAATTTTTTTTGTTTATTTTGCCAAATTTTTCTGGCGAGGCAAAAATTGATTGAATTTTCATATTTTGACAAGTTGAAAGTAACAGGCAGTCCTTCAATTTTTGTTTAATTTTGTTCGTTAGTAGATGAACATGTTTGAAATTAGATCTAGAAATATAAAAAATACTTGATATTTGTCTGAAAATTTTTTTGTTTATTTTGCCAAATTTTTCTAGCGAGGCAAAAATTGATTGAATTTTCATTTTTTGACAAGTTGAAAGTAACGCGCAGTCCTTCAATTTTTGTTCAATTTTGTTCGTTAATAGATGAAAAATTTTAAAAAATTAGATCTAGAAATATGGAAAATAAATGATATTTGTTTAAAAATTTTTTTGTGTATTATGTCAAA
This sequence comes from Ganaspis brasiliensis, assembly GCA_037103525.1. Taxonomy (NCBI): domain Eukaryota; kingdom Metazoa; phylum Arthropoda; class Insecta; order Hymenoptera; family Figitidae; genus Ganaspis; species Ganaspis brasiliensis. Next base: position 760,903 of record JAZKLR010000039.1, on the reverse strand, counting down.
TTTTTCTGGCGAGGAAAAATTGATTGAATTTTCATTTTTTGACAAGATGAAAGTAACGCGCAGTCCTTAAATTTTTGTTCAATTTTGTTCGTTAATAGATGAAAAAGTTTGAAATTAGATCTAGAAATATGGAAAATAATTAATATTTGTATGAAAATTTTTTGTGTATTTTCTCAAATTTTTCTGGCGAGGAAAAATTGATTGAATTTTCATTTTTTGACAAGTTGAAAGTAACGCGCAGTCCTTTAATTTTTGTTCAATTTTGTTCGTTGATAGATGAACATGTTTAAAATTAGATCTAGAAATATAAAAAATACTTGATATTTGTCTGAAATTTATTTTGTGTATTTTGTCAAATTTTTCTGGCGAGGCAAAAATTGATTGAATTTTCATTTTTTGGCAAGTTTAAAGTAACGCGCAGTCCTTTAATTTTTGTTCAATTTTGTTCGTTAATAGATGAAAAAGTTTGAAAATAGATCTAGAAATATGGAAAATAATTGATATTTGTTTGAAAATTTTTTGTGTATTTTGTCAAATTTTTCTGGTGGGGAAAAATTGATTGAATTTTCATTTTTTGGCAAGTTTAAAGTAACGCGCAGTCCTTCAATTTTTGTTCAATTTTGTTCGTTAATAGATGAAAAAGTTTAAAATTAGATCTAGAAATATAAAAATACTTGATATTTGTCTAAAATTTTTTTTGTGTATTTTGCTAAATTTTTCTGGGGAGCAAAATTGATTGAATTTTCATTTTTTGACAAGTTGAAAGTAACGCGCAGTCCTTCAATTTTTGTTCAATTTTTTCGTTCATAGATGAAAAATTTTAAAAATTTAGATCTAGAAATATGGAAAATAAATGATATTTGTTTGAAAATTTTTTTGTGTATTATGTCAAATTTTTCTGGCGAGGAAAAATTGTTTGAATTTTCATTTTTTGACAAGTTGAAAGTAACGCGCAGTCCTTCAATTTTTGGTCAATTTTGTTCGTTAATAGATGAACAAGTTTGAAATTAGAGCTAGAAATATGAAAATTAATTGATATTTGTTTAAAATTTTTTTGTGTATTTTACTAAATTTTTCTGGGGAGCAAAAATTGATTAAATTTTCATTTTTTGACAAGTTGAAAGTAACGCGCAGTCCTTCAATTTTTGTTTAATTTTGTTCGTTAGTAGATGAACATGTTTGAAATTAGATCTAGAAATATGGAAAATAATTGATATTTGTTTGGAAATTTTTTGTGTAATTTGTCAAATTTTTCTGGCGGGGAAAAATGGATTGAATTTGCATTTTTTGACAAGTTGAAAGTAACGCGCAGTCCTTCAATTTTTGATCAATTTTGTTCGTTAATAGTTTAATTAATAGTTTATTTTGCCAAATTTTTCTGGCGAGGCAAAAATTGATTGAATTTTCATATTTTGACAAGTTGAAAGTAACAGGCAGTCCTTCAATTTTTGTTTAATTTTGTTCGTTAGTAGATGAACATGTTTGAAATTAGATCTAGAAATATAAAAAATACTTGATATTTGTCTGAAAATTTTTTTGTTTATTTTGACAAATTTTTCTGGCGAGGCAAAAATTGATTGAATTTTCATTTTTTGACAAGTTGAAAGTAACGCGCAGTCCTTCAATTTTTGTTCAATTTTGTTCGTTGATAGATGAACATGTTTGAAATTAGATTTACAAATATAAAAAATACTTGATATTTGTCTGAAATTTATTTTGTTTATTTTGCCAAATTTTTCTGGCGAGGCAAAAATTGATTGAATTTTTATTTTTTGACAAGTTGAAAGTAACGCGCAGTCCTTCAATTTTGTTTAATTTTGTTCGTAAGTATATGAACATGTTTTACATTAGATCTAGCAATATAAAAAATACTTGATATTTGTCTGAAAATTTTTTTGTTTATTTTGCCAAATTTTTCAGGCGAGGCAAAAATTGATTGAATTTTCATTTTTTGACAAGTTAAATGTAACGCGCAGTCCTTTAATTTTGTTTAATTTTGTTCGTTAGTAGATGAACATGTTTTAAATTAGAACTAGAAATATAAAAAATACTTGATATTTGTTCGAAAATTTTTTTGTGTATTTTGTCAAATTTTTCTAGCGAGGAAAAATTGATTGTATTTTCATTTTTTGACAAGTTGAAAGTAACGCGCAGTTCTTTATTTTATGTTCAATTTTTTCTGTTAATAGATGAAAAATTTTAAAAAATTAGATCTAGAAATATGGAAAATAAATGATATTTGTTTCAAAATTTTTTTGTGTATTATGTCAAATTTTTCTGGCGAGGAAAAATTGATTGAATTTTCATTTTTGGACAAGTTGAAAGTAACGCGTAGTCCTTTAATTTTTGTTTAATTTTGTTCGTTAGTAGATGAACATTTTTTAAATTAGATCTAGAAATATAAAAAATACTTGATATTTGTATTAAAATTTTTTGTGTATTTTGTCAAATTTTTCTGGCGAGGAAAAATTGTTTGAATTTTCATTTTTTGACAAGTTGAAAGTAACGCGCAGTCCTTCAATTTTTGGTCAATTTTGTTCGTTAATAGATGAAAAAGTTTGAAATTAGAGCTAGAAATATGAAAATTAATTGATATTTGTCTAAAATTTTTTTTGTGTATTTTGCTAAATTTTTCTGGGGAGCAAAATTGATTGAATTTTCATTTTTTGACAAGTTGAAAGTAACGCGCAGTCCTTCAATTTTTGTTTAATTTTGTTCGTTAATAGATGAAAAAGTTTGAAATTAGATCTAGAAATGTGGAAAATAAATAATATTTGTATGAAAATTTTTTGTGTATTTTGTCAAATTTTTCTGGCGAGAAAAAAATTAATTGGATTTTCATTTTTTGACAAGTTGAAAGTAACGCGCAGTTTTTTATTTTTTGTTCAATTTTTTTTGTTAATAGATGAAAAATTTTAAAAAATTAGATCTAGAAATATGAAAAATAAATGATATATGTCTGAAAATTTTTTTATGTATTTTGTTAAATTTTTCTGGCGAGGAAAAATTGATTGAATTTTCATTTTTTGACAAGTTGAAAGTAACGCGCAGTTCTTTATTTTTTGTTCAATTTTGTTCGTTACTAGATAAAATAGTTTAAAATTAGATCTGGAAATATGGAAAATAATTGATATTTGTTTGAAAATTTTTTTGTGTATTTTGCCAAATTTTTCTGGCGAGGCAAAAATTGATTGAATTTTCTTTTTTTGACAAGTTGAAAGTAACGCGCAGTTCGTCAATTTTTGTTCAATTTTGTTCGTTAGTAAATGAAAAAGTTTGAAATTAGATCTATAAGTATAAAAAATACTTGATATTTGTCTAAATATTTTTTTGTTTATTTTGCCAAATTTTTCTGGCGAGGCAAAAATTGATTGAATTTTCATTTTTTGACAAGTTGAAAGTAACGCGCAGTTCTTTATTTTTTGTTCAATTTTGTTCGTTACTAGATGAAAAAGTTTAAAATTAGATCTTAAAACATGAAAAAGAAGTGATTTTTGGCTGTAAATTTTTTAGTGTATTTTGCTAAATTTTTCTGGCGAGGCATAATTATGCAAGAAAGTACCCATATGTATAATAAACGGACAAAATGAATATTTCAGAGTATGTTTTACCATTTTAGATATTTTTTAGAATTTTTTGCGCAAATTGAAATTTTTCTTTTTAATTTTTTTCGAGTGTTTTCATTTAGGGTTGTTTTTAGCGTTTGATAATTTTTGTTATTAATTTAAATAATTAAATTTTATATTTCTATGAATGATTAACTATTTTAGATTTTTATTAGATTTTTGTGTGCAAATTTATTTTTGTGCCCCTGTCTGCTACTACCTGTAGTACATTTTAATTTTTGTTATCCTAATATCTCAATTTTATTTTTTGTGTAATTGAAGTTTTATTTTTTTAATTGTTAGTTTTGTGGTAGTTAAATATTTTTATTTTATTTTTTTTTTGGATTGAATTAGTTTACTTTTAAATTTAATTTAATTAATTGTAACATTTCGTTCTTAAGAAATCTTTAGTTTTTTAGGACCTCATTTTTTGAATAATTTGACACAAGTTGTTCTTAAGAAATGAAATAATTATTCTTTCAATAATGATAAGAAATAAATAATTGATCATTTTTATTTAAACTTTTGATTTTTCTAATGTTTTTAGCCGCAAATTAATTATTTTCCTTCCCATATCTTACTAAAACGCTTTAAAAAGATTAGTTTTATCATAATAATTCATTTGGGAAATCATTTTTTTTATTTTCCACTTGTTTTCTAGCAAATTCCATAAAGTGGACCTAACGTGGACCTAAGGCGGACTCAATTGAGTCCACGCTATGGCCCACATTTTTGCCAGGGTATTATTAATAAAATTAAAAATTCTTTTTTTTTAAAAATTTGTTTGCTAATCAATTCTGCGAGAAAAATTATAAACATTTTGTATGTATCATTTTTTTGTATAAGTTATATTTTGTTCATAAAATCGTTATAAATAAATAACTGTTATTTGTTTATAACAATTTTACAAACAAAGTACAGCGTTTAAAAAATAGATTTTCTACACACTGTTCTCAAATTTTCTCATACAATTGATTCCTATCAATATGTTTTAAAAAATATATTTTTTAAATAATTTGTTTAAACAATTTGTTTAAACAATTGGAAATTATAAACAAACAGTAGGGGTAATATATTTTTTTAATTTGCCTATGAATCCAATGTTTATTTTCAATCAGACAAACTTTATTGTCAGTGTTTTTTGCACAACCAAACTATCACACATTTTTACATATTTCCATAATTAATAACAATTAATTTTGTCATGAAATTGTTTTTTATATGTTCAGTGAGGCCCACTTCATCATCCCCAATCATTTTTTATAACATTTATTGTTTTTTTAATCGTTTATTTGCCCGCATCCAGTTTGGATGTTTTTGGACGTTTTTACGCGCCGGCGGCATCCAGCGCCTCTGTCAGGGATGGCAGGCCGGAAGTAGGGTCACCGTTACCATGGATTCCACTCGGGCTATGACAAGATGGACTCCGCACTCTGTTAACAATCTGTCAGTTTTGATGTCGAACGTGGAGATAATTTTCTCGCTCGTGGTGAAAATGTGTTTCCCAAATTCCCCATTCCCTGCAAAGTTTGGCAAGAAAGTAATTTTCCTGTACAAAAGTGTCTAGTGTTTTATAAAACAAACGGCAACGATCGTGTGAATTTGTAGTGTTATTATATCTATGTCTCGCTTTCTTCGAAAAGTGTTCACACACTGAGAAAAACAGGAGTCTTTCTTGCTTAATAATTTCACTATTACCCCTAATTCATAAAATTCCAGCAAGTTTCTTCAATCTTTTTATTTTTCAAACAAATTCTGGGCAATGTTTTTATCAAGCACAATACTTTGCCTTGATTAAATATTGACATTGACACATTTTCTGACCCGTCTGCTACAATCTGTCAGTTTCAATGACAAATTTGAAATTAATTTTTCCACTCATGAAAATGTCTATTGGTGAAAAATTAATTTTTCCTAAATTCCTCATTCACCAAAATTTGACAAAAAAATAATCATCACATTAAAAAGTGTCCAGTGTTTTGTAAATCGAGACTTTTTTATGGAAAAAATATTTTTATTGACAAAGTTTTTGAGATAAGGAAATTTTTCAATGTTTCTTTTATGCGAACAGATGATCCCACGAGCTTCAAATTTATCTCCCGTTTCGACATTCACAGATTTTTTGTATCGTCTACAACATAAACATTAACATAATATAAAATGTCTATTCCTATTAAATACATTTTTTTCAAATTCCTAATTTCCCAAACTTTGAGAAAATCATAATCATACTTTCAAGAACGATTCTATTAGAGTTTTATGCAACAAACGTCAAAGACGTGTTATTTATAGGTGAGGTTGCATTCGAAAAGTTTTCCTTGACAGAGAAAAGCAGGTTTCTTTTCTTTTTTATCTTTTTCATTCTTCCTCTTATTTGTAAAATTCCAACAAGTTTCTATTTTTCTTTTTTCGCATAAAATTCTCGGCATTGTTTTTATCCAGCAGTCCCCTGACTTATCGACCTTATTCCCCGGCAAGCCAAATATTTACCATATATTTCACAATTTTTTCTTTTTTAATCAAGAGATTTGTCCGGAAAAAAATCTCTGTGTTGCCAAACTTTGTGCAATAACGAATTTTTCTACATGTTTCTTTTCTACGAAGAGATTAGAGTTGCGAAAAAGTAATATTACCTGGAGAGCGGTAATGAGAACGAGAATATAACCGGGAATATAACCGACCATAATTCTAATAGAGAATTTATAAAAATTTAAGTTTTTTATTTATTTATCAAATTAAGTCAAATTTTCTCAATCAAAATATGAAAATAGAATCTATAGTGTCATTCTTATTAATATTGATTTGAATTTCAATGTTAATAGTAATATGTATTTTAATTACTTTCTCTTTGACAATAAAACAATTTCATTATTTATTGCAAATTTCATATTATTTATGGCAAAATGAAATTCATTCTTTTAATTCACCATTATTATTTTTATTCTGCAATTATTATCTTCAATTTTTCATCATTTTCATTATTTATCTGAATTAATTTTCTAAATTTTTAATTACTTTCATCATATATCAATTATTCCCTTCAATTTGTAATTACTATTCATATTTTGTAAAATTAATTTTTCAAGGTTTTTATTCATTTTTCTCAAAATTTAATTATTTTCATTTTTTTTATAATTTTCCAATTTTTTCATTAATTATCTTAAATTTTAATTATTTTTAGCTTTCTTCAATTCTTTTAATCATTTATTAATTTATTCTCATTTTTTTCTACTTATTTCTTAGTTTTTCAAGTATTTTCCTCAAAATTTAATTATTATTGTTTATTTAAATGAAAATTCTGCAGATTTCTCAATTATTTATTTCAAATTTAAATTATTTTTTCAACCTATCATCATTTTATTTTATAATTCAATTATTTTCTTAACTTTTTTATTTATTTATTTATTTATTTAATGCAAACTTTAAAATTTTATAATCAATTTTTAACTATTTTCCCCACCTTTTAATTATTTTAATTATTTTTCAATTAATTTTCTAAATTTTCAGTTATTATTCCAAGTTTAGATTATTGTCTTCAATTTTCAATTTTTTAAACGATTTTTAATTATTTTCTTTCGCTTAAAAATAAATTACGTAATTTTTCTATTATTTTCTCCCATTTCTAATTATTTTTATTCTTTTCGCATAATTTTCAAAAATTTCAATAATCAATCAGAAATTTTAATTGTTTTCATCATATTTCAATTAGTTTTTAAAATTAATAATTTATTTTTATCATAATTTCGATTATTTTTTTCAATTTTAAAATAATTTTATCATTTTACAATTATTTCCCTAAATTTTTAATTATTATTCTCATTTTGTAAAATTATTTTTTAAGATTTTTAAGAATTTTTCTCAAAACTTAATTATTTTCTTTATTTTTTAATTATTTTCATTTGTTTTCATAATTTCCAAACATTTTTACTGATTATATCTGAAGTTCCAATTATTTTCTTGAATTTTTAATTATTCTCATTTTTTTCAATTCATTTCTCAAATTTTCACTTAATTTTCTCAAATTTCCATTTTTAAAAATTGTATTTATTTATTTATTTACAATGATTTTATAATATATTTCGCAGTCAAAAATAGACTATTATGGGGACCATACAAACGTTGAAACAAGCAAATGAATATTTTAAAATTTTTTTAAAAATTCTGCAATTTTTTCAATTATTTATTTTAAGTTTCATTAATTTTTTTCAACTTATCATTGTTTTCTTCATATTTCAATTATTTTCTTCAAGTTTTAAAATTTAAAATCATTTTTCAATTATTTTCTAAAATTCTAAAATATTTTTCTCAAATTTCCCTTTTTTCTCTTCAATTTTTAAGCATTTTCAATTCTTTCATTCGATTTTTAGTTATCTAATTTAATTTTCAATTTGGTTTTGGAACTTTAAATAAGTTATTTTAAGTTAATAAACTTATTTTTAATTATTCCTAATCATCAATTAATCTGGAGGTTCTTTTTAAGCTTTCCTGAACCTTCCCTGGAGGTTCTGTGGTAGCTTCCCTGAAGATTCCCTGAAGGTTCGATGGAAGCTTCCATGAAGCTTCTCTGGAGGTTCGGTGGAAGCTTCCCTGGAGATTCCGGTGGAAGCTTCTTGAGAGGCGGACATCCTAAGGTTCCTGGAAGCTTCCTGGAAGCTTCTCTGCGAATCTCAGGAATCTTCCTGGGAAGCTTCCTGGAAGATATCGTGCTATTTGGGCAGAATGAGAATAATAATTAAGGATTTAGGGAAATAATTGTAAAATGATAAAAGTATTTTAAAATTGAAAAAAATAATCGAAATTATGATGAAAATAAATTTAAAATTTTAAAAACTAATTGAAATATGATAAAAATAATTAAAATTTCTGATAAATTATTGAAATTTTTGAAAATTATGCGAAAAGAATGAAAATAATTAGAATTGGGAGAAAATAATAGAAAAATTACGTAATTTATTTATTTATTTATTTATTAACACAATACTTCCCGCGGCCCAAAAGGACCATAATTGGGTTACAAAATAAAGAACAAAAATCATATACAATGTAAAAAGAATAAACTTAAAATATAAAATTAAGTATCGCTATTAAATTAACTTAACTAACATAACATAATTTAACGGTGACAAAGACCGACTTGAAGCATTCGATAACGATAAACGGCAGTTTTGATCTTCTCGATTAAAACTACTAAAAACTTGATTACACATTACAGTGCAGATAATCTAAATATTTGTTTAAATGTTGGACAAACACACCGCTCGAAGAACAAAATAAATCAATATTAATGTCCAAAAACAAAAACATCTGGTTAATATGATCAGCGGCAAAATAAATAGGCGCACAATATCCACTTCTAGAAGACGGAAGATCCAAGTGAAATGGAACATAATATCGCGAAGCTAATCTCGGTATTCTAAAAAAGGTTCGCGCAAGTAGTTCAGGAGCAAAAATTTGAGAAGATAAGACTTTAAAAAGAAAAAGTACTGCTGAAAAAATCCTACGCTCCTCAAGTGTACGCACACCAAAACGCTGACACAATGAAATGTAATCTAAACCACGTGGAGGGTAGGTGCCATCAGTCTTAAAAGCAATATATTTAAGAAACTTCTTCTGAATATTTTCAATTTGTAGTTTATATTTTTTGAAATAAGGGTTCCAGATGAGAGAAGCAAACTCTAAACGAGAACGAACTAACGCATTATACAACAAGAAAAGAGACTGAACGTTATTAAAATTACTAGTATTTCTTATTAAAAAACCAGGAGCTCTTGAAGCCGATGCCACCACCCTCGAAATTTGATCCTTAAATGACATTCTGTCGTCAAAAAATACACCAAGGTCACGCACAGAATTAACTCTCTCAATTGGCACACCATTGATAGAGTAATTAAAATAAACTTTATTATTTTTTCTAACAAACGAAATACAATTACATTTATTAATGTTTAGCGGTAGTTTATTAGTTACAGACCAATTGTATATAATATCAAGATCAGTTTGTAATAGGGAATTATCGTAGGCTGAATAAATAACGCGATAAATTTTGACATCATCAGCAAAAATTAAAATAAACGATTTAACAGCAAGAGCAACATCATTAAGATAAATAATAAAAAGTGATGGGCCTAGCGATGATCCCTGTGGTACTCCAGTACGGGGTACAAACAAATCTGAAGTAAGACGACCAATGGTTACACAGTGAGCTCTATTACTCAAATAGTCGGAAAGTAATACTCGAAGATCAGAAGGCAATCCGATCTCACACAACCTGACAGACAGAAAGAATGGTCAATCATGTCAAATGCTTTAGAGAAATCGAGAAAAATAACATCGACTTGTAGACCCTTTTGTAAAGCTTCATTGATGCACTCAGTAAAAACTACCAGATTAGTAGAGATCGATCTGCCCTTCATATAACCGTGTTGTTGATCTATGATCACAGTAGCAATACAATTTTGTAGAATACCGAGAACCGACCTCTCAAAAACTTTGGCGAAATTCTGCAGAATGGCAATTGGCCTATAGTTGGAAATAAGCGATTTATCACCTTTTTTAAAAATAGGAAGAATTTTTGCTTTTTTCCACACATCAGGAAACTTGCCAGTCCGAGGAGCTAGATTAAATATAATTGATAAAGGGTAAAGCAAACACACAAGCACAATCCTTAACAATAAAACTCGGAATGCCATCAGGTCTAGCCGAAGTCGTAGCCTTTAACAGTTTAGCAGCTTTAAGAACCTGCTGTTCCGAAAGAGTTACCGAAGTATTACCAAAATTATCACTAATTATACCCAAATTCTGGGTCGCTTCGCTAACGGATTTGTTGCAGTTACTAGAAAAGTTATGAGCAAAAGCATCCACAATTTTATCCAATGAGTCAAATTTAACACCATTTAGGTACATATCATTAGGAAAATTATTGTTTTTGCTCCGCTGCCCAATAAAATTCCAAAATTTACTTGGATTACTGTAGGCGCAGCTCTCAATAGATTTAATATAAAGACAATAATTATGTTTGATTTTTTGATGTAAATAATGAGAGATAGATTTAATCTGTATATTATAATAATGAGAGTCACAACCAGCCAAATTACGTTTTTTTAAAAAATTATTTTTGATATTAATATTTTTGATAATATCTCCGTCAAACCAAGGAGGATAATGTTTTTTAGATTTGCAAGTAGGTACTAGTCTCGGTTCAAATAGATTGAATGCTTCAGTAACAATACGCATAAATTCAATACAGGCTTCAACTATGTTAGAGAATTCACTGAGTCCCGACCAATCACAAGATGTAAAATAAACATAGAGACCACTAACATTTGCTTTTCTAAAATTAAAAATTGACTGTTCATTGATAGCCAAATAGTTAACTGAACTTTTAGATTGAGACAAATTACGTTTGGAAGGAATAAAAGCTTGGATTGACAGTGGAGGATGGTGTATGTCCTCAGGAACGAGCGGACTTACCGCTTTCCATACTTTGCAAAAAACACTAGAAAAAATAAGATCTAATAATTTATTTGACGAATTGGTGATGAAATTATACTGACTGAAAAAATAAAAAGACAAGAAATCTAGAAGTGTTTGACATTTAGAATCAGCAATTCCACCAGCAATGACATCACTGAAATTTGGTGAATTAAAATCACCAATGACAATAACATGATTATCATTGAGTGATTGACATTCATGGAGAGCAGAAAAAAAATTTGAAAATTCAGAAACTGAAATATTAGGTGGAATATAAATATTTAAATGACACAAGAAATAGTAAAGCGTTTAATTTTAACACCCAGTATATCAATCCCATTAGACACAAAGTAATCGCTATTAAAATTAATTAAAGAAGATTGATAACCAGAATCAACCGCGAGAAGTACACCACCTCCCCTTCTCCCCAAACGATCCTTCCTGAAAACATTAAAAAGATTTAAATCAAAAAATTCTTGTGAACCAACCTCAGACTTCAGTCAGGACTCGGTGACAACAAAAACATCGTAAAGAGAAAAATTAGGAAAGCACCTGAAGAAATGTGATTTGGTATTTAAACCACGCACATTCTGATAAAAAATCCGTAAATACCCAACACAAGACTCTAGCGTTTGACGATTGTTGGTTCGCCAAGACGAAAACAAATCCTCAAATTCGTTTCTCCTTGAGATGACCTCGAGATTAGATCCTGTTTGATGCGCTGGTAGTCTCTTTGACACTGGAAGCTCTCGAAAAGCAGTTCGAACCTGTAAGGCGTCAGGTAAAATAATTTTAATTGGCCACGGTTTATCACGTACAGAAGAAAAGGTCCCAATACGCCAAATATTGATATTATCCAAAGACAATTCAGAATTTAATTTCGATATCATATTTTTCACGGTACAAAGATCGTTATCGTGAGCATCAGGAACAGAAGAAGGATCTACATCCGAAAGTCCAAAAACAATCAAGTTGATCCTAAGTCTAAGTCGATCTTCCCATTCCGTCAGACACTTATTACAACATCCAGAATTGTTAGTATTACCTGCTGCAATTGTAGAAACTCTACCCTCAAGGTCGCTGATTCTAGTTTCGCAAGATTCAACTCTGGCAGTTAACACTTGCATATCATTTTTCCATTGATCCCTCAATTTTGTATGTTGTTCCACAATAGCTTGTTTCATATCGTCCAATGAAAATGGAAAATTAGTAGACTGAGCCCCAACTAACGGCGACGGAGGACCACAGCACTTTTTAAAACCCCCATTAGCAAGCACCGTAGTTTTGCCAGCACAAGAAATGTGATAAAGTGCCGAACAAACTGGACACCTTGTAGTAGCCTTGACAGCTCTGTTACCACAATAAAAACAGTCCGAATCGTCTGTATGTGTGTGTGTAGAGATAAGCAATGGGTCTAGACTTTTAGGTGCACCTGTAGTTGAATTGTGACTCATGATGAAGTTATGACTAACAGAGTTAGCCTGAGAGGGGCGAAAATCCAAGGTCCGAAAAGGGACTAAGTAAGTCAAAACTACTTCAAATAAATGATCCCAAACACGCAAAAACCACAATTATTTAATGCCACAAGCTGTGAACATTAAAAATAATAAAGTCCTTAAAACAGTGATAGCCTCATTTAAAGCTCAAAACACCAAAAGTCGTAGGGTCGTAGAGAAACGAGGTGATTAAAATACACATGGCAGGCAGAACGTTGTAAGCAACAAAATCACTTTATTACCCAATATGATATGTAAAAAGTAACTACAGTAACTAAAAACTAGTTACCACTGCTCACAACACTAGCCATTTAATTAAACACACACCATATTACAAATATGTATCCCATAACTACGAAGAAAAGGCAAAAAACTAAGCAGACGATCAGACAGCGTGATACTACACGTCGGCCATGATACTTGATACTTGATTTATTTTTAAGCGAAAGAAAATAATTAAAAATCGTTTAAAAAATTGAAAATTGAAGACAATAATCTAAATTTGTAATAATAACTGAAAATTTAGAAAATCAATTGAAAAATAATTAAAATAATTAAAAGTTGGGGAAAATAGTTAAAAATTGATTATAAAATTTTAAAGTTAAGAAAATAATTGAATTATAAAATGAAATGATGATAGGTTGAAAAAATAATTTAAATTTGAAATAAATAATTGAGAAATCTGCAGAATTTTCATTTAAATAAACAATAATAATTAAATTTTGAGGAAAATACTTGAAAATCTGAGAAATAAGTAGAAAAAATGAGAATAAATTAATAAATGATTAAAAGAATTGAAGAAAGCTAAAAATATTTAAAATTTAAGATAATTAATGAAAAAATTGGAAAATTGTGAAAAAAAAATGAAATTAATTAAATTTTGAGAAAAATGATTAAAAAACTTGAAAAATTAATTTTACAAAATATGAATAGTAATTACAAATTAAAGGAAATAATTGATATATGATGAAAGTAATTAAAAATTTAGAAAATTAATTCAGATAAATAATGAAAATGATGAAAAATTGAAGATAATAATTGCAGAATAAAAATAATAATGGTGAATTAAAAGTATGAATTTCATTTTGCCATAAATAATATGAAATTTGCAATAAATAATGAAATTGTTTGATTGTTAAAGAGAAAGTAAATAAAATACATATTACTATTAACATTGAAATTCAAATCATTATTAATAAGAATGACACTATAGATTCTATTTTCATATTTTGATTGAGAAAATTTGACTTAATTTGAAAAGTAAATAAAAAACTTAAATTCTTATAAATTCTCTATTAGAATTTAGGTCGGTTATATTCCCGGTTATATTCTCGTTCTTATTACCGTTCTCCAGGTAATACTAGTTCTTCGTAACTCTAATCTCTTCGTAGAAAAGAAACATGTAGAAAAATTCGTTGTTGCACAAAGTTTGGCAACACAGAGATTTTTTTCCGGACAAATCTCTTGATTAAAAAAGAAAAAATTGTGAAATATATGGTAAATATTTGGCTTGCCGTGGAATAAGGTCGATAAGTCAGGGGACTGCTGGATAAAAACAATGCCGAGAATTTTATGCGAAAAAAGAAAAATAGAAACTTGTTGGAATTTTACAAATAAGAGGAAGAATGAAAAAGATAAAAAAGAAAAGAAACCTGCTTTTCTCTGTCAAGGAAAACTTTTCGAATGCAACCTCACTTATAAATAACACAAATAACACGTCTTTGACGTTTGTTGCATAAAACTCTAATAGAATCGTTCTTGAAAGTATGATTATGATTTTCTCAAGGTTTGGGAAATTAGGAATTTGGAAAAAATGTATTTAATAGGAATAGACATTTTATATTATGTTAATGTTTATGTTGTAGACGATACAAAAAATCTGTGAATGTCGAAACGGGAGATAAATTTGAAGCTCGTGGGATCATCTGTTCGCATAAAAGAAACATTGAAAAATTTCCTTATCTCAAAAACTTTGTCAATAAAAATATTTTTTCCATAAAAAAGTCTCGATTTACAAAACACTGGACACTTTTTAATATGATGATTATTTTTTTGTCAAATTTTGGTGAATGAGGAATTTAGGAAAAATTAATTTTTCACCAATAGACATTTTCATGAGTGGAAAAATTAATTTCAAATTTGTCATTGAAACTGACAGATTGTAGCAGACAGGTCAGAAAATGTGTCAATGTCAATATTTTATCAAGTCGGAGTATAGTGCTTGATATAAACATTGACCAGAATTTGATTGAAAAATAAAAAGATTAAAGAAACTTGCTGGAATTTTATGAATTAGGGGTAATAGTGGAATTATTAAGCAAGAAAGACTCCTGTTTTTCTCAGTGTGTGAACACTTTTCGAAGAAAAAGAGACATAGATATAATAACACTACAAATTCATACGATCGTTGCCGTTTGTTTTATAAAACACTAGACACTTTTATTCAGGAAAATTACTTTCTTGACAAACTTCGCAGGGAATGGGGAATTTGGGAAACACAATTGCACCACGAGCGAGAAAATTATCTCCACGTTCGACATCAAAACTGACAGATTGTAAACAGAGTGCGGAGTCCATCTTGTCACAGCACGAGTGGAATCCATGGTAACGGTGACGCTACTTCCGGCCTGCCATATGATCAGGTGACGTAGTGCGGCCATCTTCTACAGAAAATCTGTCAATGTCAAAACGGGTGATCCATGAAGACTAGAATAAGGAGGTGAAATGAGTGGAGTGGGGGTGTCCACAGAAGCAGGCCAAACAGTAGGCGCCTCTTTTCGGTTCGGGCTTTGCTCAGTAACGAATTTGAGTTTTCTGCGCACGAAGAGGGAGAAGGGAGAAGCAGCTGTTGATCAGCTCGCTTTTCCCTTCTCTTGTTTCTCCCTCTTACGTGCGCAGAAAACTGAAATTCGTTACTGAGCAAAGCCCGAACCAAAAAGAGGCGCCTACTGGCTAGTCTGTTTGCCGCGCCACCGTTCCCTGTGGTAAAACTATCTAATTTCACCTCCTTATTCTAGTCTTCATGGGGTGATCATTTTGACGCTCGTAGGAACATTGGTTCGAGTAAAACAAAGGTTTAAAAAATTCCTCATCTTAAATACTTTTGTCAGCCAGAGCCCTTTTTCAAAAAAGTGTATGGGTTTTTATAAAAAAAATTAAAAATTATTTTTTTTATTTTCTAGCTAGTAAACACTATGAAGACCGCCTTTGCGAAAGTTTTCTATAATTTTTCTGTAATCTACACGTAAATCTACATACGTAAACCAAATTGCAGCATTGTAAGTAAAATAGTTTAGAAGATTAGCGGGGGGGGGGGACATTGTCATTTTTTCGGCATGAGCTCGAATCGCATTTTCCATATAATTTTCGTAAATCCAAGGTGAAATTACATATGTGTGCCAAATTGGAAGTCTCTAGCTCATATAGTTTAGAAGTAAGAGTGGGTGCGAAAACGTTCATACATAGTGATTTTAATAGGGTTACGTTTTACAGTACGGAACCCTAAAAACTATCTATAATACAAGAATAATGTGTGACAAAGCGTGTCATCACGAACGAATTTTTATATTTTATTGTTGTTAAGATGTGAGGTTATTTTTATGTTAAGTGGAAAATGAGCAGCACAGGTGCTATTTTATTTACGGCCCTGACTAGCGCTATTTCCGCTTCGTCGCAGTCCCCTCGAATACCCCTTTTTGGTTAACGTGGGATAAGAGCACGAATCAAAGTGCTGAGAAATTGTTTCGCGCTATTTTCCGCATTTTCCCTCGCTTTACCGGCGCGACATCTTTTCCCTTGTTTCAGGTGTTCAATTAGGAGTGACGAGGACCGAGGATGAAGAGGCACACAATAGACGGAGAAAGATTCTGCGGAAGGGGCGGAGCCCCCACTTTTGACCAAATTTTGGAGGTACCGCGTGGTCGTCGTTGGCGGCAGTAGTCCTAGGACCGATGGCTAGACGAGACTCGTGCGTGTCGGCGAAAATTAACCGAAATTGTTGTGGTGTGAAACAAACTGTACAAATTGTGTAAAGTTAGGCAGAATATTGCTATAGTTTCTCTCTCTCGAAATAAAACTGGAGAATTATTAAAGTGAGCAGGATTGGGTTTTATTGCATTCATCCTGCCCTCCGAGAAAATCAGGTGGAAGTCAGCTGAGGTAGCTTGAGGAGTTTGTGATCAAAGTGTAAGTAAGTTCTAATTATCCGTTGCGTTTCTCCGTCGAATTCATCGTGGGCTCTCTGACGGAACCCCCCTTTGAGTTTTGAAAGTAAGTAGGTGGGAAAACTAGAGGAAAAGTAGATTTAAAATTAATAACATTGTAAAATATAATTTTAGAAACAAATTCTTAAGTACATTGTTACAATTGTCATCCCTGGTGGGGAAAAATTTTTTGTTTGAATAATAAAATTTTGTAGTCAGAAACCAACGGGAGAACGTCACGAAAATTATGAGTGGAGAAGTGTTAATTGAATTGTTTTTTTTTTGTGAGGGGAGAATAACAATCAGATCGCCTGTGACGTGGAATTTTCGAGTGTTGTGAGTTTTCTTTTTGTGTTTCGGATGGAAATTAAGAAACCGGGGACGCGAAAGATTAGTGAAAATGGCAAATATGTTCGTGGGAAGGAAAATGGCGCATACTAAATGAAAACGTGTTTGGGGAAAATTTAATAGAAACCGGAAGTGCCGTTATGAAAATGTTGAAAGGAGTGATAACGATTAGTTAAATTCTAGGGGGGGGGGAGAATATTGAGTGAATTTAGTTAAAACGATATAACGAGTGTAAAACGCGATTCGAATTGACGAAATTTTTTTTTTTAAATTAAATTCGAGTAGAATGGGGAATGATGGGCCGATTTTCACCACGTGGTGAAACCGGAAGTGTGTGACGAACGACGAAAACGGGAAAATCGTTAGGTTTCCCTTTTGTAGGTTGTTTTTTTTTTAGTTGTTAGTTTCGCTCTCGTTGGGTAAAATTATTATTTTCCTTTCTCGTACCACGGGTGTGTAGAAAAGAAATAGTTTCGTTTAAATTTTTTTTTCTCTTCTCGTTCTTGTGAGGGGAAAGTGAGTATCGTCGATGTTCGGGGGTAAGGATAGATGGCCTGTCGTACTCCCTGTTAGTTAATTCTTTCGTTTTCTTTGTTTTCTTGGTATTCTTTTCCAGTTTCTTTCCTGAATAAAATTGGGAGAGCCACACTGCGGATTTGTTTTTTTTCTGTTGCGGTAGCAAAAATTTTCCTAAATAAATTGGGAAAGCTACACTGCGGAGTTTACCCAATCAAGTAAATTCCTGAATTGAGAAAACCAGACGGCGGAGAAAAATTTTCCTAGTGGAAGATTTATATTATCCTTTATGTAAAATGTGTTGTCGAATTATATTGATTATTTTGTTATTTTTCAAATTTTATGTGTAGCATATTGACCTATTGATTGTTGGCATTTTCGTTTTTTTTTTTTTAGGTTATGTGTTACTAATGTACAAAATTTATTTTTCTTTTCCGAATTGTCGGAAAATAGAGTGTTGTGAAGGGTGAGAGGACGGAAGTTAATGTGATAGAAATAAATTTGGTCACCAGATTCGCAGGACTTCGGGTTTCGTGTGGTAGAGGGGGAGACGGTCAGAATAAAAATTTTTTTTTTTTGGCTATTAAGATTTTTTGTTTTTTTTTACGAGTCTTGGTTTTTTTTTGTTTTTCTCTCTCTATATTTTCATTTATCAATTTAACTAAGAAAATTAATAATGATGGAGAGATACTGCGAACAAATGCACAGTGGGCCGGACTGTATGAAAATGCGGACAAAAGTCAGAATCTCATTTGATTGAGCTAAAAGAGTTCACTCACGGGTTTTTGGGGTCGCTGATTACGATTCTTACATTAGTTTTATGAAATTAAAAATGGCAGATCCAATATGGCGGACTAATTTATAAAAAAATTTCGGATTTTCTTAAAACTTTGTATCTAGAGGTTTTTGGAGTCGCTAATTACGATTCTGACATTAGTTTTATAAAATTCAAAATGGCGGATCCAATATGGCGGACTAATTTATAAAAAAATTTCGGATTTGCTTAAAACTTTGTATCTAGAGATTTTTGGGTTCGCTGATTACGATTCCTACATTAGTTTTATGAAATTCAAAATGACGGATCCAATATGGCGGACTAATTTATAAAAAAATTTCGGATTTTCTGAAAACTTTGTATCTAGAGATTTTTTAGGTCACTGATTATGATTCTGACATTAGTTTTAAGAAATTCAAAATTACGGATCCAATATGGCGACTGATTTATAAAAAATTGTTGGATTTTTTTTAACATTAGTACCTGGAGGTTTATGAAGTTTTTGGTTACGATGATTTACAAATGTCATTAACAAGTGCTATTTTAAGTAACATTTATTTTCCAAAATTTAAAGATGGTGTGCGAAAATATGGTGGAGGGATTTTCTTTGAAATGTTTGGACTTTCTTGAAACTTTGTACCTTGGTTTTTTATGGTCGATCTTTACGTGTTTGTGTTTAGGTTTACAAAAGACAGAAAGATGGATGAATTATGAATTAAAAGTTAAAATTTAAATGGAGCTTAAAAAGGAATTCCTTTCCGTTAGCGGTAGTTTTATTAATGAAATTGCAAATTTTATTTAGCAATCACTTTCAGTTTCTGAAGAACTGTTCTCATTTTCTGAGGTGTGAAGTGATTGATCACCTGGTATTATCAGTAAAGCCTTCACTTCTTCTGATAGAGGCTGTGAGGGTTTCTTAGCAATTGCCGTTTTCGATAGGATCACTGGATCAGATGAAACTAATAAAACATTCATTAAATCAGTCATAGTATCCTTTCTTGAGGTCTTTCGTGTATTATTTTCCCTAAATTTTTTAATGTCTTTATTACGAGTCTCTTGAGCCTCTTCAGAAAGTTGTCCAATTGGTAACAAAGCAGATTCTATTATAGATGCTCCATGAATCAATATCTTATGGACGGATGCTGGCATATAATACCAGTTATCAATGCCGGTTATTTCAGATGATGTAACTGGATCACTGAAAAATCTACGTGCTGTGTTACCATCGTTCGTTGTTCCGCTACCTTGAGCTTTAGGAATATCAACTAGCAAACCCATCTTATTCTTAAAATCTTTTTGAATGGCAGCTTTTCTCTCATTAAAGCTAGCTTTTTCCGACAAACTTCGAACCTGCCACTTTTTAAAATTCAATCGATAGGAGATATGCAAAAGACATTCAAAAGATCTAATCTTGGCATGTAGAGGAGACAAACCAAACTCAAACGTTGAAGGATCAGCTTCTTTTTGAATTGATTTTTCGATGTTGTTCATTGCAGTTGGTAATGCGCCGCAAACATAACATTTTTGAGCTGAGGATGTCTCGGTCAGAGCATTGCAGACTTTGCCATCTACCATGGTAAGCAGCATTTGATGAGAAATAGATATACCCTTCAATTTAACATGTTTAATTGTACTTGGTACTAATTTATCTATTTGACTTTGAATGTGAGCTTTTTCCAACAATGAAACTTCAGTGTTCTCTTTTGTACACTGGATTCTAATTGGCAAGCAACTTCTGCTAGATAATGGACGATCATTTTTCCACACTATTATTTTTTCTGATGAATCTGACTCTCGAGTGTACAATTCTAAGGGTACAAGGGAAGTTATCAAAAGATTTTGGTCGTTACAGTCTTCAAGCGATCGCTGTTTATTTTCCGAATGCCCGGAACTTCCATCAAAACCCCACTTTATGGATAAAATCAGATTCGAGAGACATGTTGAAGGAATTGTGTGCATAACGGGTTCCACAATTGTAAATAAACGTTTTGCTAAGTGATCAAGAAGAGATTGTAACTGAATTTCAGCACTTTTTTCGCTAACTGTAATGTTGTCTGGGTAACATCTTTTCTTAGCTTCCCTAATCTTATGATAAGAAGGATACATATCAGCACCTCTTGCTTTTACACCAGACCTAATACTAAGATATTGGTGTTTAGTCAACTTGTTAGCCACCATAACAGCCAAAGATTCATCGTCTGTATAAGGTATTAAAGTTTTAAGGGGCTTATGAGTCACTGTTACCATTGCGGAAGAAGAAAGTGCTACTTCTCGTACGAAGTCTGCACCTGAAGTATTACTTTCCGAACGTAGATTCATTGATGCAGCATATGCTAGTTCCGATCCAGTTTATTAGCGTAAAGCAATTACCTTTCGTCTTTTAGAACGCTCACAAACATCATCAAACTGCTTCAGTGGTCGGCCTGTTTTGGTACTCACACTACTGTTAATACTAGCAGCAGAAAGAGACGGAAACGTGACTTTTTCAGCTAACCAAGATTCATTCTCGTTTAAAACACGATCCCAATGTTTATGAGATTTGTCTAGCTTTCAAGAAATATCTTTACAGAAATTTTGAATAATTTGTAATTTCTGATTCTTTAATTCTTTTGCACAATTTTGATATTCCAATTTCTCAATTACAAAGTTTTGTAGCTGAATTCTCCTACTTTCAAAATTTTGGTTTTTTAAAGATTTTAAAAAAAGAAATAAATCCTTTCTTGTCGGACTGAACGACATTTTATATAGTGTACAGTGACAGTAATATGAATATTTATAATTTACTAATGTATATAAACATGTATACAAACACAATACAAAGAAATAGGAACTAGAAACAAGAATATTTAAAAACTGTTTAATTTTTCATTAAAGAAAAAAGCTGAGAGCCTTACTGCTTACTGACATGACAGTGAGATATAAGAAAAAAACGAAAGAACTGCGTTTACAGAAACAAAAGAAAGGCTGAAGAGACAAAGAAGAGTTTGAAGAAACAAAAGACAGTCAACAGTTGATAAGCATGTATTTTATATTCGAAAGGTGACACTGATTTTTAAAAAATTAGCTTATTTTAGAAACAAACCGTTCCCATTTTCAGTTGCAAACGTTTGCAATCGCAATTTCAGTTTTATATTAAAAATGAGGGTTCTACTATTAACATACAAATGGAGTTTGGATGGAAGCTGGTGGAAGGACCAAAATAATGAAGTTTAAAATTATTGTTATTTAATAAACGTCTGTATTTTCCAAATCAAACGATAATTTCATTCAGCATAATAGGGCAGAATGTTCAAAGTTTGTTTTCAAATGTAATTTATAATTATTCTGAAATACTAGATAGACAATTCAATCTTAAAAATTAGCTTAAAACAAAAATATCCGTTATCTTTATTAAATAGGTATTGCACGAATTTTCATTTTCAACCTTAAGAACTTCTGTGTAAAAATGTTTTAAATTATTTAATAATTTCAGAAAATATAGCTCAAATAGTAAAGAAATCATGTGCAAAAGAAAATTTCAATTTAGAAATTGTTGTAAAATCTGACTTTTGTCCGCGCGCCGGCCCACTGTGAAATGTGGAGAAATTTAGAAATTCCGCAGATTGCGGAGGCCTGGCGGCAGATCTAGATAAAGCCTCAGGAAAGGGTAATTGAGGAATTGAGCAGTCAGGAGTGCAGCGTGACAGGCACGTTGCAAGTGCTCCGTGAAAGACTCCTCCGATCGGAAGTAAAATATATCTTCCCGGAAACAGTGGTTGTTCCGTGGTTTGATACTTTCGATCGTGAGGGGTCCGAATTTGAATTCAAATTCGAGGCTCTGCGGGGCCAAAGAGAGGGGAGACAACAGTGAATCCGGAAGTCCCGAGTTCAAGAGGGGAGGACGGTGATCGAGTGGAGGGGGGTAGTGGGACGACAACCACTGCCTAAGTAGTGACCACCTTGATTTGTGAGACCCCCAGGGTAACAATTAGGACAACGTTTGCCACTACTTTGACCACCACCTCATCGGGGGCCGGACGAGGGGTACCAACGTTTCTGACGTGGGTGGGGGGGACTGGGAGTATACCAGCCCCAGAAGTGACTCCAGATATGTGGAGTATGAGACAGGGAGTGGGAGCGTGGGGGTTAAGCCCAAATCAGCGTGCAATTTATGCACAGCAGCAGTTGTTGGAACTGGAACAATTGCGTGCGCACAACGCTTTTCTGTTGGAACAACTCCACGCCAGTTCCCACAATTACCAAAATACGCAAGCCCAGGACGAAGGGAGGGGGATAGGTAGTCGGAGACATCCGATACACGTGACCCCCGAAGAAAATCGCGAGTGGAACAAGAGAGGGGGTATAAATGATAATGTGGGACCCCCTTCCTCACCGGAAAAATCTCCGGAAGCAGAAAAGAGGAGGGGGAAATCTACCGGAAGTAGGAGTTCCGGTTCGAGTAGAAACAGGAGGCATAGACGCGTCGTGTTATCGTCAAGTGGGACGGAAACGGAGACCGAATCCACTTCTAATAAAAACTATCGCAATAGGCGTTTTAATTCGAATGTAAGTGAAGGGTCGAAAGTCGTGAAAATTTTCAAGGACTGGGACATTAAGTTTTCCGGAGGGGTGAAAGAGGACGCGGAGGAATTTTTAGAGAGGGTCGGGGATTCCAAAGAGTGCAATCTGTTGAGTGATTCCGAGATTCTTGCAGCCCTTCCGACTGTGTTACGCAAAAATGCGAGTCGATGGTTTCGACTCGTGCGGAAGGACTTGTGTTCTTGGAACTCGTTTAAAAAAGTTGTTAAACGAGAATTTTCAGTGGCCTTGGTTGACGATGATATTCTTGATGAGGCACGAGCCAGGACACAAGCGAAGGGCGAGAAAATTTCAGATTTTATTCTGAACATGAGGGTTATTGTGGGACACCTGAGACGTCCCATCTCGCGAGAATCCTTTCTAAGGACTATATTTAAGGGGCTGACGCCGGAATACCGACGTCAATTGTCAAATTCCGAATTTGACAGTATCGAGGAGCTAGAGCGAGTGTTGAGACGCTACGAACGAGTCAAAGATCTCGATAAGAGGTATGTCCTACCTCCGTCCCGGGACAAGATGAGAATTCCGTCCGAAGCTCCGAGGGGAAATTTAAGAGGGGCAAAAGTAGATGCTTTGCTGGGGGTCTCGGGTTCTGAGACGAGTGGGGAAGAAAGTGGGACAGTGCGAAATGTCCCTACGAAAAAGGGGAAAAATAAGAAAAGTAAGGGGAATTCAGTCCACCCTGGGACACCCAGGGTAGAGAGGGGAACAAAAGAGGGGACAGTGGATTCCGGGACAACTGGGACAGCGCCAATAGAGGCTGTTCAGCAGGTCCCAGCACAACCAACACCGGTGACGTATGCCCAAATGGTGGCTACCAACCTTCCTGTCCCATTGAATAGTGGTGTCCGTAATCAGGGACAATCATATCAGAACCGTCCCGACGGATTGGGACAGGCTCAGAATGGTCCCTTTGGAGTGGGACAAGCTGCGAATCGTACTTTTGGAGTGGGACGACCACCGGCATTCAGGCCTAGTGTCCCGAGGGGATTTACCGGTGCATGTTACCAGTGTCAGTCAGTAGGACACCGAGCATCGGAGTGCAAGCTGAGAACTTGTTTCCGATGCCAACAGCAGGGACATTACGCTAACGAGTGTCCCTCGCCACGTACCACTGGCAACCGAATGTTCTGTCGAGTGTGTGAGACAAATGGGACAACTTTAAGGAATTGTCCCAATTGTGCGGATTTGAGAACGATGTTGGGAAACGGGGCAAGGGTGGGACCGAGCAACCCTTCCCCCCCAGGACCTTCGTCAGTGGGACAATAGATGAAGAGGGAGTGAACCCGGATATCATTTCACTTGAATTCGTGCGGAAGATTATTCCGGAGGGGAGAGATTGGATTTGGAAGAGGAGATTAATGAAGTGGGACATTTGGGACACAAGTGGGACAACAACAGGTGGAACCGGAGATTTAGAAGGAATTTCAGCATATTGAGATTAGTACGATGAAAGAAAGTGTCCCAGCGTCCCAAACCCTACTACAGTGGACAGTAGTGGGGGGAGAATTTAGGACACCCATTGAAGTGAGGCCAGTGCCTCAGGTGGAAACCAACTCATTAGTGGATCCAGCAATTATTACCGAAGCTGGGATACAATCTAGTAACGAGGGGACGGAACTCGTTGGGACGCAATTTCATGACAATGGGACACATGCTATGGGTTCAGGGATGCAATTCATTGAGTCCAGAAGCCAGCCCCTGGAAGTCCGGACGGAAGTTGCGAACCCTAGGACGCAACCCAGTGAAGAGCAATCCGGGATGGAACTATCGGTGCAGGGGACGCAATCCAGTAACGAGGGGTTTCTACAAGCTGGTGTTAGGACTGAATTTACTGATGTCCCATTAGCATGTTCAGTCCAGGGGAGGGGTGATGCTGTAGAGAATACAGCAGCCCCTGATTTAACGGGGGAACGGATAGATGCCTCATCCATGGAAAATCGTTATTTTCTTAAAGTGGTGATAGCGGATAAACGTTATATAGCGCTGTTTGAACCGGGCGCTACGGTTTCGCTGTCCCATGACATGCTTCTGGGTCAGGATTTTCATCGAACGGCGGACATGGATGTGAGGTTAGGAAGGAGGTTGTGGAGAGTTTAAGAGGGGGAATGGCAGAAATTTTTGGAGTATAAAGAGTTGAGTCCAGGGGGGAGAAGTGCTATAGGAAATAGTGTAGAAGGGGATATTTTTGCGGAATGTGCAGGAATTTGTAAGTTATCAGAGGGGCAGAGATCGAAAATTCAAAAATTGGTGGATGGGTTGATTTTACCACAGAAGGTGGAACATGGTATGACTTCTTTGACTGAAGATAGCATAAGAGTCACTGATCCAACGCCAATTAAACATCGTTCTATTAGAATGTCGCCCATGATATTAGAATGGCCTAACCAGGAGGTACAAAAGATGTTAGAGAGGGGAGTAATTAAGAGATCGGCCAGTGAGTGGAGTAGTGCTCCAGTTATCATCAAGAAAGGAGAGGGATCATTGCGTTTTTGTATTGATTACAGAGATTTAAATAAAGTGACAGTCAGAGACGCATATCCCATCCCCTCCATTGACTCGATTTTGGATAAATTACGGAAAGCACGATATATTTCCAAAATAGATCTTAAGCAGGCTTACCATCAAGTGCCGATGTCCCCTGAGAGTCGAAAATATACAGCGTTTGCTATTCCTGGTTCTGGTTTGTGGCAGTTCAAAAGAATGCCATTTGGACTCACAAATGCCCCGATGACATTCCAGCGATTAATCAATTTGTTATTTGGACCTGAGTTTGAGCCTTATGTGTTTAGGTATCTGGATGACATAATCATCGTTACTGATGATTATGAGAAACACCTAGAATGGTTAGAGATTGTTTTGAGAAAATTGGCGGAGGCTGGGTTGGTGGTAAATCCGGAAAAGTGCGAATTTGGGTGTTCGAGAGTTTCATATTTAGGTTATGTACTCGACAGTCAAGGGTTGAGACCGGACCCAGAGAAAATCGCACCAGTGGTCGATTATCTGGCACCAACTAATATGAAACAGCTTCGTCGATTTTTAGGTATGGTGGGGTGGTATGCGCGTTTCATAGAGCATGATAGCGAATTAAGAATACCACTTTTGAGGTTATTACAAAAAGGCCGAGCTTGGGAGTGGGGAGAAGAACAACAAGAGGCGTTTCAAGCACTGAAAAATAAATTGACTTCGGCCCCAGTCTTGGCAAAACCAGACTTTACGAAGCCATTTACAATTCAGTGTGACGCAAATGGTTATGCGATTGGTGCGGTGTTAACGCAGGAGGGGGAAGACGGTGAACATCCCATAATATTCGTGAGCAAAACTCTTTCTGTTTACGAGAGAAATTATAGTGTGACGGAGAAAGAGTGTTTGGCGTTGATGTGGTTTAAAAGAACCGACAGGTAGATTGGCGCGTTGGACCCTCGAGATGCAACAGTGGGACTTTGAGATTGTTCATCGTAGGGGAATTCACCATCATGTTCCAGATGCCTTATCTAGGATGTACGAGGATGATTTGAAGAAGTGGCGGCGTTTGAAACAATTTCAGACCCGTGGTAACTAAAAAGACTCGATTTGGTGGTGAAGTTTCCTAGCAGATTCCCAGGTTGGAAAGTTCTAGAGGGGAGTTTATATTGATTCAGGGAGGATCCATTATTATTGCCGTATACAGGTGATGAAGAGGGGTGGAAGTTAGTCGTGCCTTTAGATTATCGCGAAAGAGTGCTCAAGGGTGCGCACTAGGGTGGTCCAAAAACAAAAAAGTTGAAAATATTATGCTCTCACCCCCCAGGATTGTTCCATATAGAAAAAAAAATTACCCATATTTTTTTGTTTTTATTTTTTTTAATATTTACAGGTCGCTCAAAGTGCTTGAAGTTTCCCATGCAAAATGCATGGAAAAAAATTTTTTTTTCGTAGAATTGATATAAAATCCATGAAAATTAATATTTCTTGATCGCATAAACAAATAGGGTAATTTTTTTTCGATATGTCCGGAAAGTCTGGAAACGGTCAAATATCTCGGAAAATATTAATTTTAGAAAAAAAAGTTTTAAACAAAAGTTGTGCAGTAATAAAAAATCTATTATGTGAAGTTTAAAAAAAAGGGGCCCGGGTCCCAATGTAAGGCCCAAGAGAGAAAAAGTTGTTTTTTGTACTAAAGATCATTAACTTCCAACTGAATATTAATAATGCCGGTGATTTTACGAATCCAGGCATGTGTGACACATGCCCAAAATATTGAGAACAAGGACCAACGTAACATCAAGGGTACATTATGTGCATCTCGTAAATCTGTTCAATTACAATAAAGTCAATATTGCATTCCGCATAATTTTCCAAACAAATAAACAGAGTTGTGTACGACGAAGAAATATTCTTGGGCCTTGGGCCCAATGTAAGACCCAAGGTCAAACCAATGTTTTCGGTAAATAAGATCACAAAATTTTTAGTAAATATTTTCTGTCGTCGTGACTCCTTAAAATAGGACATGTGTGATACATACCCAACGTTGTCACATTGGGCCCAAGGCCCAATGTGACATCCTGGATAAATTGCGTGCATTTCGTAACTAGGTTTAATTACATTAAAAGGTCAGTAATGCGCTCCGCAAAATTTTCCAAACAAATAATCAGAGTTGTGTACCATGCAAAATATTCTTAGGCCTCAGGCCCAATGTAAGACCCCAGGTGGAAACAATGATTTCGGTAAAACAAATCTTAAAATTTTTAGTGAATATTTTCGGTCATCGTGTTTCTTTGAACTACTACATGTAAAATACATACCCAAAATATTGGGCCCCAGGCCTAATCTGACATCCTGGATAAATTACGTGCATTTCCAAACTTCTAATGAATTTTAGATAAGCATACAGTATTTTTCAATCAATTAGCCTAACACAAAAAAATGTTTAGACTCAGAATAATTACTGACAGCATTAGGTAAAGAATATTTGTAGAGGGGGTGGATTTTAGGGAATGATCAAGTTAGGTCATCACTTCTCATCAATCTTAGATAACCAATTAATATTTTTCAATCAATTAGCATCACCCAAAAAAATGATTGCTTTCAGAAAAATAACTGAGAGTGATAGGTGTAGATAATTTGTACAGGGGGTGAATTTTAAGGGATGATAAAGTTAGATCATTACTTCTCATCAATCTTAGATGACCAACAAATATTTTCCAATCAATTAACATGACCCAAAAAAATGATTGCTTTCAGAAAAATAACTAAGAGTGTTAGGTGTAGATAATTGGTACAGGGGGTGGATTTTAGGGGATGATCATGTTAGGTAATCACTTCTCATCAATCTCAAATGATCAACAAATATTTCTCAATCAATTAGCATCACCCAAAAAAATGTTTACGCTCAGAAAAATTACTGAGAGAATTAGGTGGAGAAAATTTGTAATGGAGGTAGATTTTAGAGGATGATAAGCTTAGGTCATCACTTCTCATCAATCTTAGATAACCAATTAATGTTTTTCAATCAGTTACCATTACTCAAAAAATGTTGACGTTTAGAAAAATTGGGGAGAGCATTAGGTAAAGAAAATTTGTAAAGGGGGTGAATTTAGGGGATGATAAAGTTAGATCATCACTTCTCATTAATCTTAGATGACCAACAAATATTTTTCAATTAATTAGCATCACCCCAAAAAATGTTGACGTTCAGAAAAATTAGGGAGAGCATTAGGTGGAGAAAATTTGTACAGGGGGTGAATTTGAGGGGATGATCATGTTAGGTCAACACTTCTCATCAGTCTTAGATGACCAACAAATATTTTTTAATTAATTAGCATCACCCAAAGAATGTTGACGTTCAGAAAAATTAGGGAGAGCATTAAGTGGAAAAAATTTGTAGAGGGGGTGGATTTTAAAGGATGATCATGTTAGGTAATCACTTCTCATAATTCTTAGATGAACAACAAATATTTTTCAATCAATTAACATAACCCAAAAAAATTACTGCGCTCACAAAAATTACTGAGAGCGTTTGGTGTAGAGAAATTGTACAGGGGGTAAATTTTAGGGGATGATCAAGGTAGGTCATCACTTCTCATCAATCTCAGATGCTTAACAAAAATTTCCTAATCAATTAACATAAATCAAAAAAATGAATGCGTTAAAAAAAATAAATGATTGTGTTGGTGTAGATAATTTGTACAGGGGGTGAATTTTAGGGAATGATGAAATTAGATCATCACTTCTCATTAATCTTAAATGACCAACAAATATTTTCCAATCAATTAACATCACCCAGAAAAATGTTTACGCTCAGAATAATTACTGAGAGCATTAGTTGGAGAAAATTTGTAAAGAGGGTGGATTTTAGGAGATGATTATGTTAGGTCATCACTTCTCATCAATCTTAGATGACCAACAAATATTTTTTAATTAATTAGCATCACCCAAAGAATGTTGACGTTCAGAAAAATTAGGGAGAGCATTAAGTGGAGAAAATTTGTAGAGGGGGTGGATTTTAGGGGATGATCATGTTAGGTCATCACTTCTCATCAATCTTAGATGATCAACAAATATTTCTCAATCAGTTCGCATCACCCAAAAAAATGTTTACGCTCAAAAAATTACTGAGAGAATTAGGCAAAGAATATTTGTGAAGGGGGTGGATTTTAGAGGATGATTTAGGTAGGTCATAATTTCTTATTAATCTTAGATGACCAACAAATATTTTCCAGTTATTTTTCTAAGCGCAATCATTTTTTTGGGTGATGCTAATTAATTGAGAAATGTCTGTTGGTTATATAAGATTGATAAGAAGTAATGACCTAACTTGATCATCCCCTAAAATCCACCCCCTCTACAAATTTTCTCCACCTAATGCTCTCAGTAATTTTTCTGAGCACAAACATTTTTTTGGGTGATGCTAATTGATTAAGAAATATTTGTTGATCATCTAACAATTATGAGAAGTGATTACCTAACATGATCATCCCCTAAAATCCACCCCCTCTACAAATTTTCTCCACCTAATGCTCTCAGTAATTTTTCTGAGCGTAAACATTTTTTTGGTTAATGATAATTAATTGAGAAATATTTGTTGATCATCTAAGATTGATGAGAAGTGATGACCTAACATGATCATCCCCTTAAATCCAGCCCTTCTACAAATTTTTTCCACCTAATGCACTAAGTAATTTTTCTGAGTGTAAACATTTTTTTGGGTGCTGCTAATTGTTTAAGAAATATTTGCTGTTTATCTAAGTTTGATGAAAAGTGATGACCTACTTTGATCATCCCCTAAAATTCACCCCCTGTACAAATTATCTACACCTAACACTATCATTTATTTTTCTGAGCGCATTCATTTTTTTGATTTATGTTAATTTATTGGAAAATATTTGCTGGGCATCTGAGAATGATGAGAAGTGATGATCTACTTTGATCATCCCCTAAAATTCACACCCTTTACAAATTTTCTTCACCTAATGCTCTCAGTAATTTTTCTGAGCGTAAACATTTTTTTGGGTGATGCGAACTGATTGAGAAATACTTGTTGATCATCTAAGATTGATGAGAAGTGATGACATAACATGATCATCCCCTAAAATCCACCCCCTCTACAAATTTTCTCCACCTAATCCTCTCGGTAATTTTTTTAAGTTTATACATTTTTTTGGGTGATGCTAATTGATTGAGAAATGTCTGTTTGTCATCTAAGATTGATGAGAAGTGATGACCTACCTTGATCATCCCCTAAAATTTACCCCCTGTACAAACTATCTACACCTATTACTCAGTTATTTTTCTGAGCGCAATCATTTTTTTGGGTGATGCTAATTTATTGAAAAATATTAATTGGTTATCTAAGATTGATGAAAAGTGATGACCTAACATGATCATCCCCTAAAATTCACCCCCTGTACAAATTATCTACACCTAACACTCTCAGTTATTTTTCTGAGCGCAATCATTTTTTTGGGTCATGTTAATTGATTGGAAAATATTTGTTGATCATCTAATATTGAAGAGAAGTAATGACCTAACATGATCATCCCCTAAAATCTACCCCCTCTACAAATTTTCTCCACCTAATGATCTCAGTAATTTTTCTGAGCGTAAACCTTTTTTTTGGTGATGCTTACTGATAGAGAAGTATTTGTTGATTATCTAAGATTGATGAGAAGTGATTCCCTAACATGATCATCCCCTACAATCCTCCCATGTACAAATTGTCTACACCTAACACTCATAGTTATTTTTCTGTGCGCAAACATTTTTTTGGGTCATGTTAATTGATTGGAAAATATTTGTTGGTCATTTAAGATTGATGAGAAGTGATGACCTACTTTGATCATCCCCTGAAATCTACCCCCTCTACAAATTTTCTCCACCTAATGCTCTCAGTAATTTTTCTGAGCGTAAACATTTTTTTGGGTGATGCTTACTGATTGAGAAATTTTTTTTGATCTTCTAATATTCATGAGAAGTGATGACCTACCTTGAACATCCCCTAAAATTTACCCACTGTACAAACTATCTACACCTAACACTCAGTTATTTTTCTGAGCGCAATCATTTTTTTGGTGATGCTTACTGATTAAGAAGTATTTGTTGATTATCTAAGATTGATGAGAAGTGATTCCCTAACATGATCATCTCCTACAATCCTCCCCATGTACAAATTATCTACACCTAACACTCATAGTTATTTTTCTGTGCGCAATCATTTTTTTGGGTCATGTTAATTGATTAGAAAATATTTGTTGGTCATTTAAGACTGATGAGAAGTGATGACCTACTTTGATCATCCCCTGAAATTCACCCCCTCTACAATTTTTCTACACCTAATGATCTCCCCAATTTTTCTGAACGTCAACTTTTTTTTGGGTGATGCTAATTGATTGAAAAATATTTGTTTGTCATCTAAGATTCATGAGAAGTGATGACCTACCTTGAACATCCCCTAAAATTTACCCCCTGTACAAACTATCTACACCTATCACTCAGTTATTTTTCTGAGCGCAATCATTTTTTTGGGTGATGCTAATTGATTGAAAAATATTAATTGGTTATCTAAGATTGATGAGAAGTGATGACCTAACATGATCATCTCCTAAAATTCACCCCCTGTACAAATTATCTCCACCTAACACTCTCAGTAATTTTTCTGAGCGCAATCATTTTTTTGGGTCATGTTAATTGATTGGAAAATATTTGCTGATCATTGAAGATTGATGAAAAGTGATGACATACCTTAATCATCCCCTAAAATCTACCCCCTCTACAAATTTTCTCCACCTAATGCTCTCAGTAATTTTTCTGAGCGTAAACATTTTTTTGGGTGATGCTTACTGATTGAGAAATTTTTTTTGATCTTCTAATATTGATGAGAAGTGATGACCTAACATGATCATCCCCTAAAATCTACCCCCTCTACAAATTTTCTCCACCTAATGCTCTCAATAATTTTTCTGAGCGTAAACATTTTTTTGGGTGATGCTTACTGATTGAGAAATTTTTTTTGATCTTCTAATATTGATGAGAAGTGATTACCTAACATGATCATCCCCTACAATCCACCCCCTGTACAAATTATCTACACCTAACTCTCATAGTTATTTTTCTGTGCGCAATCATTTTTTTGGGTCATGTTAATTGATTGAAAAATATTTGTTGGTCATCTAAGATTGATGATAAGTGATGACCTACTTTGATCATCCCCTGAAATTCACCCCCTCTACAATTTTTCTCCACCTAATGCTTTCAGTAATTTTTCTGAGCGTACATATTTTTTTGGGTGATGCTAATTAATTGAAAAATATTTGTGGTTCATCTAAGATTAATGAGAAATGATGACCTAACTTGATCATCCCCTAAAATCCACCCCGTCTACAAATTTTCTCCACCTAATGCTGTCAGTTATTATTCTGAGTCTAAACATTTTTTTGTGTTAGGCTAATTGATTGAAAAATACTGTATGTTTATCTAAAATTCATTAGAAGTTTGGAAATGCACGTAGTTTATCCAGGATGTCAGATTGGGCCTGGGGCCCAATGTGTTGGGTATGTATCACACATCTTAGTTTAAGGAATAACGATGACATCAAATATACTCTAAAAATTTTAAAATCACATTTACTGAAAACGTTGATTTGACCTTAGGTCTTACATTGGGCACATGGCCCAAGAATATTTTTAAGTGGTACACAACTCTGAATATTTGTTTGGAAATTTTTGCAAATCGCATTATTGTAATTAGGTTAATTAAACTTATTTACGAAATGCACGTAATTGATCCAGTATGTCAGATTGGGCCTTGGGCCGAATATGTTGGGTATGTATCACATATGTAGTAGTTCAAAGAATCACGATGACCGAAAATATTCACTAAAAATTTTGAGATTTCTTTTACCGAAATCATCGATTTCACCTGAGGTCTTACATTGGGCCTGAGGCCCAAGAATATTTTGCATATTACACAACTCTGATTATTTGTTTGGAAAATTTTTCGGAGATCATTACTGACCTTTTAAGGTAATTAAACCTAGTTACAAAATGTACGCAATTTATCCAGGATGTCACATTGGGCCTTGGGCTCAATGTGGCAATGTTGGGTATGTATCACACATGTCCTATTTTAAGGAGTCACGACGACAGAAAATATTTACTAAACATTTTGTGATCTTATTTACCGAAAACATTGGTTTGACCTTGGGTCTTACATTGGGCCCAAGGCCCAAGAATATTTCTTCGTCGTACACAACTCTGATTATTTGTTTGGAAAATTATGCGGAATGCAATATTGACTTTATGGTAATTAAACAGATTTACGAGAGGCACATACTGTACCCTTCAAGTTACATTGGGCCTTGGGCCTAATATTTTGGGCATGTGTCACACATGCCTGGATTCGTAAAATCACCGGCATTATTAATATTCAGTTGGAAGTTAATGATCTTAAGTACAAAAAACAACTTTTTCTCTCTTGGGTCTTACATGGGGCCCCGGGCCCCTTTTTTAAACTTCACATAATAGATTTTTTATTACTGCACAAGTTTTGTTTAAAACTGTTTTTTCTAAAATTAATATTTTTCGAGATATTTGACCGTTTCCAGACTTTCCGGACACCCGTAGAACAATCTTAGCGGGTGAGAGCAAAACATTTTCAACTTTTTGTTTTTCCCATGTTTTCTATGTTTTAGATTCGGACTGAATATGCCAGAGTGGAATGGAAAGGGCTGGGTGTGTAGTCGAGGTAGATTATCCACATCGGCATCCACACCCAGGTCCAGACCAGGGAGATCGGCCGAGTTGCGGTATAGAGCGTTCGGTCGGGGTTTGGGGGTCAGACTATCTCTCGATTCCCAACCTCGAACCGGAGTAAGAACAGTGGTCGAAGAGCTGTCGGTGATTTCTGAAGGGAGAGTAGAGAAAGGAGCAATTGGAGGGGTACCAGTAGAAGGAGCAATTGGAGGGGTACTAGTAGAAGGAGCAATTGGAGGAGTACAAGAGGAAGGATTTAAAGAGGAAGGGGAAGAGGAGTTGAAAATGGGATGTGATGAGGAAAAGGAAGAGGAATGGACGGAGGACGACCAAGATCGAGAGGTCCCGAGTATGGGAGTGTCGATGTGGCAGTCTGATTCAAACGCGACAGTGTCTCGTGCTCCTTCGGCCGATCTTACGATCGACGAGTTTGAGGAGGAGTGCCACCAGGCTGTCCGGGAGTTGGACGAGCATGTGGCCCAGGAGGAGAGGAGAGAGCAGGAGGAATTGATGAGGCTCCGGGAGAAACAGCAGCTGAAGATGCAGAAGATCCGGAAGAGTGTCATCCACAATGACGATTTTGTTAGTCCTAGGGATGTATCGCCTAGACCGATCACTCCCCCAGGACCGCCTGAACGTTGCCAGTTGGACAGACCGACAACTTCGTCAGGAGCTATTCCCCGGACTTTGGACCCTTCCCGTTCCGTCTAACCTCCAGTGTCGTCAGTGGCGAGTCGGGAAAGCGCAGGAGTCGCTTCGTCTCTGAGTGGAGGGGGAACGGATTCAACGAGACCTCCTCTCAAAATCAAATTGAAGGGAATACTGTTTGGTAACCTGACTCCCATCCCGACGGACCCTTCCATTGATCCGCCACCGGGGGTGTGTTTTAATTGTTGGTGCCGGGGACATTTGAGGATCCATTGTCCCCACCCTCAGTGGCAGGATTTCTGCATGAATTGTGGAAGAAAAAGGGTGAAAGTTAATCGGTGTCCGCGATGTGAGATCGCGTATATGCGTTATCAGTATGAGAGGGATGTACTGAATCGTGGAAGCCGATCCAATTCCTCGCGGGATGGGGATCAAGGAGGATCAACGGAGTAATAGAGGTAATGATAGTGCCCGATATTCTGAGGGGAGACCGGAAGAGGCAAGAAGGGCACGTTGTTTTGAGGGGAAACAGGAAGAGGCAAGAGAGGATGAGGGGGCGGTGGCGCTACCCCCCAGAGAAGAAGTGGTGAGGAGAGAGTCACCCAGAGAGGCGTTGGGGGATCAGCCTGAACTATTAAGGGACATCATCCGTCTCAATTGGATGTTGAGGAATTCCCCTCAACATATATTAGTCGAGGCGTTTGCCTAACTTCTGGAGGACCGCCGGCGTCGAGAAGGTGACCATGGGTGGCCACGTTGAGAACGCTTCATTTTGAGGGGAGAGCGGAGAGTGGATAGATTCGTTTTTTTTTGTGGGGTAAGTAAGACCTAAGGGTCTTTGTTTGTTTTTTTTTTGTTGTCTGTGTAGTAATATGTTTTATTTTGGTGTAGGCGATACTAGAGGAGTAGTATCGGCCTAGGGGAGGGGATTGTGACGAAGCGTTTCGTCTCGAACGAATTTTTATATTTTATTTTTGTTAAGATGTGAGGTTATTTTCATGTTAAGTGGAAAATGAGCAACACAGGTGCTATTTTATTTACGGCCCTGACTGGCGCTATTTCCGCTTCGTTGCAGTCCCCTCGAATACCCCTTTTTGGTTTACGTGGGGTAAGAGCACGAAGCAAAGTGCTGAGAAATTGTTTCGCGCTATTTTCCGCATTTTCCCTCGCTTTACCTGCGCGACATCTTTTCCCTTGTTTCAGGTGTTCAATTAGGAGTGACGAGGACCGAGGATGAAGAGGCACACAATAGACGGAGAGAGATTCTGCGGAAGGGGCGGAGCTCCCACTTTTGACCAAATTTTGGAGGTACCGCGTGGTCGTCGTTGGCGGCAGTAGTCCTACGACCGATGGCTAGACGAGACTCGTGCGTGCCGGCGAAAATTAACCGAAATTGTTGTGGTGTGAAACAAACTGTACAAATTGTGTAAAGTTAGGTTGAATATTGCCATAGTTTCTCTCTCTCGAAATAAAACTGGAGAATTATTAAAGTGAGCAAGATTGGGTTTTATCGCATGCATCCTGCCCTCCGAGAAAATCAGGTGGAAGTCAGCTGAGATAGCTTGAGGAGTTTGTCATCAAAGTGTAAGTAAGTTCTAATTATCCGTGGCGTTTCTCCGTCGAATTCATCGTTGGCTCTCTGACGGAACCCCCCTTTGATTTTTGAAAGTAAGTAGGTGGGAAAACTAGAGGGAAAGTAGATTTAAAATTAATAACATTGTAAAATATAATTTTAGAAACAAATTCTTAAGTACATTGTTACAAATGTTTTGTTTGAATGAACATAAGACAATAATTAGAAAATACCTCCATTTTCAGGCTTGCGAATTCTCTAAATCAGTTCCCTTTTAATTTAAGTTCTCACGTGGACGATGAGTATTTATCCAATTTTTTAAAATAATGTGAATTCATCGGGTACAAAGTAGCACGGTAATATTAAAAAAAAATTGAGAACACTTGCGTTTAAAACTTATTGCGAAAAGAAGCATAAATGAAAAGTCGTCTGAAAATGACAGGAACATTTTTAAAACGTTTTTCGAACGTTCTTAAAACGTTCCAACCACTTAAAAGACAATGTTGCAAAAAATGGGCGAAAATTTACTGAATAGTTGCGTATTTATGTTAATTTATAAACAATATATTACATAATTTATTTGTAATATTATAAAAATAAAACAAGATTGTTATTATGTATATTAGCATTAGCTAACATTGTGAGTTCGTAGGTCACCGTAGTTCACCGAACGCGTGTAAGAGACGCGACGGCGCAGTAGAATTTTTAATTGTTATTTGATAACTATAAACAACAGAAATCTGAACATTTGCAAAAAACTTCTTTGAACTTTGCTCGAATTTTTGGTAATGATTGAATTTCGATTTCTTAAAATAACCTCGACTCCCGAAGCCTTTGAAAATTTAAGTACGGATTAAACGTCAAGTGGTAGAATAGTTATTTGTGTTACAAGTGCGCATAAATAGAGGAATCGAGACTCGTGTGAAGTTTGCTGCACGAGCGAAGCGAGTATGATTGCTCTGCGGCAATCACACGAGTCGAGATTTCCCTACACCGAGAAACCTTTGGGTCGTCTGCACACCCAGTGGGTAAAAATTCATGGGACAACTGTGCGACCGAAATTCGGGAAGCCTGAGCTTCCACTCTGGGCGTACGGTAGTACCGTACTGGTATAACAGCAGAACCAAAGCACTGGGATGTCTGTCCACCCATTTTGTGGGAGCTGAACATGCTTTGGTTAAAACATTTTTTTGTGACGTGTTTCGTATGATTATTAAATAATTATTATAAAGTGAATGATCTTTTTGACTATTGAGGTTTATTTATTAAATAGTTTATACCATCCCACTTGAAAAAAACGTATGCAGAATTGTGTTTATGACAATTACGCATGCGGCATTGTGCATTATGGAAATTCCGCATGCAGAATTGTGTGTTATGACAATTACGCATGAGAAATGAAATGAAGAATTGCGCATGTGAAATTCGGAACTTTTGAAGAACACTATTCCACATGCGGAATGCGGACTTTTCAAAAAACGCTATTCCGCATGGGAAATGTGAAATTTTCAAAAAAAAACCGCATATGGAATGCGGAACTTCTGAAAAACACTATTCCGAATGCGGAATGTGGAATTTTCACAAAAATAATTCCGCATGCAAAATGCGGAATTTTCAAAAAACGCTATTCCGCATGGGAAATGTGGAATTTTCAAAAAAAATCCGCATACGGAATGCGGAATTTTTGAAAAACACTATTCCGCATTCAGAAAGCGTAATTTGTACAAAAAAATTCCGCATGGGAAATGCTGAATTTTCGGAAAACAACATTCCGCATGCGGTATTTCCATAAAACACAATTCCGCATGCGTAATTATCTTAAAACACTAGACAAATCATAATTGTACAAATAAAACAAAACAGTCAATTCAAGTTTGTGGTGATATAGTGTTCACACGTGAATTCCTTGGAACTGCAGACGTACTTCAATAAAGAACGACAGATGAACCAAATTGTGGGTCTGCAACAGTTTGTGTCCAAAAAGAGACTTGAACTTGATATTATGGCCCTTTAAAACACTTCAAAACAAAAACCACTGATGGGGGTCCAAGGGTGAAACCCTGGCAGGGGGGTTCGGGGGCGGAGCCCCCTGCAACAAAAAAACCAAATCTAAAGCTATTTATTATATAACTTTAAATAGTTGACATTTTGAGGTTAGGCTAATTGTGTTAAACGTCAACAATTTGGATAACTTAGGTGATCCCGAGTTACACTAAATTAAAAGCTAGTGACACCGCGAACTCAAAATCAATCTATGAATAGGCCCTTTTCAGGGTCAAAATTATTCCAAAAAAGAATACACACTGGAATATACTTTTTTTATTTAAGAACTTTTATAAAGCATTTTACGGAATTTTAAAAAGAGCTTGTTGAAACTGAATATTAGATATCGAGGCGAAAAATGTGATTTAGAGGTACAATATTAACCAATTGCAAGATTTTTGCAGTTAATTTATTAAATTTTATTATAAAAAACCACATTAAAGTATTCATAATACATTATATTAATTACACAGCCACACAAAAAAAAAGTTCTCTGACCTGGGTAAGAGACACACATTTTTCTATGTATTTTGATGCGCTGAATCCGAATCCGTCATCAGAATTGGTCCATCAGATCAAGTTTTGACCCTAACCTCAAAATCAATAAAATGACACTTTTTAAACATTAGAATTTAAACACGACTTAACTTTAATATATGCCCAGGGCCAATGGAAAGCTTGAATTATGCCCTTGAAAACGCTTTTTTAAAAATTGTTCTACGATGATTTTTAACGAAGTTATGATGTTTTACTTAAAATCATTTTTTTCCATGACACAATAACACATCAATAACTGATGTGTTTTTAACATATGGAAAAAAGTCATATTTTAAGTAAAACATCATAACTTCGTTAAAAATCATCGTAAAACAATTTCTAAAAAAGCGTTTTAAAGGTAATAATTCAAGCTTTCTATTGGCCCTAGGCATGTATTAAAGTTAAGTCGAGTTCAAATTCTAATGTTTAAAAAGTGTCATTTTATTAATTTTGAGGTTAGGGTCAAAAGTTGATCTGATGGACGAATTCTGATGACGGATTCGGATTCAGCGCATCAAAATACATAGAAAAATGTGTGTCTCTTACCCAGGTCAGGGAACTTTATTTTTTTTGTGTGGCTGTGTTATCAACGAATAACATTTATTATAATACTTTGGTATTTCAAATGCATTCTTTATTTAAAGACAATGAACACTATTGAGTGTTTATAATATATTTTTAAACTTTAAAGCATATCATGTTAACTATAATATTTTGGCAATAAAAATGCAGTCTTTAGATGAAGACAGTTTTAAAAGTTTTTTAAATCATGAAATTGTAAAGCGAGTTTTCAATACTGAGTTTTTTAGCATTTGAATTATAAAACGGTTCGTTTTTCAATATTGAGATCTTTAAACATTTAAATCAAAAAACACAGTCTTTCGTTAAAATAGAAAATATTAGCGTTAAAGATTTTTTAAATTATAAAAGTATAAAGTTCTTGATCAACTGAGAACTTTAAAACGTAATCACTGTAAATGAAAGATTAACTTAATAATTAATGTAATATTTGCTTTATTTTAATATTGAGATCAAAATTAATAATATGAACTAACTTTAAATTTAAATTTTAAAACATAAACTCAGCGTATAATTTATATTTTTTGCCGTCATTAAATATGTTTATTGTGACGTTTTGGCACTTTGCACTGTGGAGAAAATCTTTGGCGGATAATTCCATGCTTGAGCATGACTTTTCTCTATTTTCAATTGTCAAGCAACTGGAGTTGCATATAGGGCGAGACATTCTCGTTTTTATATTAATTATACTCGATTAACGAGAATATGTTCATGACGTGAAAAGAGATTGTCAATTGTTATACTCGTCTTGTCAAAATATACTTCAAATTGTTTATTCTCGGCTGAATGTCATATTCAATGCCAAACTGAAAGTTTAAAGAGAAAAAATTTGTAGTTGAATAAAATGTCAAAAGAAAAAGAAAAAGCAATAAATCCCTTGAAGATTTATCAACATCTGATCATGCAGAGACTGAAAACCCTAGCGTAGTCATTGATCTGTATATAACACTGGATAGTGTATACCCATGTTTTCATCGTTCTGAAAGTGAAACGCATAGAGAAGGCCGGAAGGTAGGCCTGTTTTTCACTTTCTGGCGGTTAAATTTAAAAGTTGAGATAAGTTATATTGCAATTTTCATATCTTAAAAAGAAAAGAGCTTTGTCAGAAATAACAATGAAATGTCTAAATACTGTTTTTTTACATTAACGATGTTTGTAAATAAATTGTTTATTGTAAAACGCGATTTAAAGAATAATAATTAAATATTATAAGGATTAAATATTGAAGTTTGTACTTTCTTGTAGAATATTATTTGCATTTAAATGTAATAATTTATCATGCAAATGCAAAAAATATTTATTATATATATATATATATATATTAGGGTGGTCCAAAAAAAGTCGATTTTTGAAAATTAAAAATGGCTATTCAGTTTCTGAAACTTCAGGGTTAAACACGACATAACCATTTTTTTTAAAATTTTTTTGTTCATATTTTCATGTGCCGACGAGCTCTTAAAGTTTTTGATCTTTCTTCCCTAATTTTCTACATTTCGCTTATGGGCAATAATCACCGCTCAATCCTGAAAGGGTTTGTGATTTATGGGTTCCTACTGCACTAATAGGATCCACGGTCGATTTCGAGCTTCAAAGCAAAAGGGTTCCATTGTCCCCGTTCGACAGTAGCAATGAGCAGGCCTATATCATTTTCCCTAATAATTTTGGCTGTAAACGGACGAAAGTTCAAAAATGCTAAACTTCAATTCAACAAATTACCCTTTTAATATTCATGTAGCTTTTTCAACTTTACAGAATCTCATGTTCAAGAAATAAATTTTCCTATAGTATAAGTTAGATGTAGAACAACTTATATTTACTAGCAGAAAACTGGTCCTGAAAAGCACCGATTTGGCGTTTTTTGACACTGAATAATGACTATAAAAATAACAATTCGTAAAATTACTTTTTTGCAATACTTTGTCTTAGTTCACACCTAGCAGTCTGTAAATGGAAATCGAATTACGATATAAAGAAAGTAATGAAAAGCTCAGTTGAAAATATTTTGCTATTTTCACGTGTTAATTCCCATAAGAACGGGAAAAGTTCGTCGGCACATGAAAATATGAACAAAAAAATTTTTTAAAAAATAGTTATGTCGTGTTTAACCCTGAATTTTAAGAAACTGAATAGCCATTTTTAATTTTCAAAAATCACCTTTTTTTGGACCACCCTAATATATATATATATATATATATATATATATATATAATACATATATATGTTGTTGTTAATTATTCATGGTTATATGCAATGTTAATGCATAATAATAATTATTACCAGATATTTATTAGAAATATAAAACTTATTTGATGCATGTGGTTCATGTAGAAAAATTAATTTATAAATTATTGAATGGAAGATTATTAAAAATCTTGTACACTCATGAACCAAGGATTTGAATTTTTGTAAATAAAGTTTTCTTATTTATAGCTACTTACAAATTTATTCATAAGATTGTTATTTCACATATTTTATTTTATAGTTTAAAACAGGGTTTTAAGAAATTGAAGTTAGAAAGAATGATTATTGAAATATAAAATGTATGAAATTTGTTGCAAATTACATTCATTGACATAAATAATACATCTTATTATTTTCAAATAATATCTTGCTTCTCTGACTTCATAAGACATTTTGTAAATTAAAAAAAAGTAGGATATTGTGAAAGCTGTAAAATGACTTATAATTTGAATGAAGTAAAACATGATAATGAAACTTCATATTATAAAATACTTGCAAATTTTATTCATTGAAATTCGGTCTTGACATAAGTGTAGACGATTTTCATTATATACAATTAAAAATTTTTTCATCTAAATTTATTAGAAGTTCATATTATAAATTCTAAAATATTTGCAAATTTCATTCATCAAAATTCGTCCCTGAAATAAGTGAACACAATTTTTATTATGTACAATTGAAAACTTTTTTATATAAATTTAGAAGAGAACTGCAATGTGCATAACTTCTCAGTTACGAAATCAATTTTTTAAATTTGAGTTATGTATCGTATCTTCATTAAAATAGATCATTATTTTTATGTCTAAATAAATCAAATATTCAACGACACTTTTGGTCATCCAATATTGCATACATTCTGTCGGTATATGTTTTCTTCATATTTTCTAGTTGAATAGTAGGACCCTCTGTTATTGTACTTTGAGTTGACCTAACTTGCTCTTCTTGTAAATATTCTTTCAACTGTAAAATATAAATATCGTAAATAAATAAATTCATTAATATCACATTAAATAATGTTTTATACATTCTTACAAATAATTATTTGATGTTTCAAAAGTCGTTTGCAATAAAATAGAAAATTTCTAATAATTCAAGAAAGAAATATATGATTTATTGTAATAATCTGAATGAACATAGATAAACAGAATGAA
This sequence comes from Ganaspis brasiliensis, assembly GCA_037103525.1. Classification (NCBI taxonomy): domain Eukaryota; kingdom Metazoa; phylum Arthropoda; class Insecta; order Hymenoptera; family Figitidae; genus Ganaspis; species Ganaspis brasiliensis. The sequence continues at coordinate 717,910 of JAZKLR010000039.1, read as the reverse complement.
GAGCAGAATAAATTAGAAATTATCATGAAGTAAAAACACAAACAGTTCAAATACAAAAATAAAGGTATGAACGTTTACAATACAATAAACCTTATTAAAGAGCAGACAAGTAAATTCAAATACTTATATTCCAACAGACATGCAAAGAAGGAAACTACAAAACGATTGCACAAAAATAAACCTTATCACCAACATAATACTATTATACTTTGGTCATGTACTATAATTGTAACAATTATATAAGTTTATTAACAATCTCATAATCTCACTTGTAACTAATTAAAAAATTGCCCCTAGTCCACTTCGCAACAATAGTTAAAATCATAAAAAAGAAAAACTACTAATACATGCAATCAAATTCAGATTGGATTTTAAAATATCAATTTTAAATTATAAACTAAAGTAAATAATAGTTTCATTGTTCAGACTTTCTTATTACTGGCGCGCCCAAATAATTTGTCTGGTTAAATAATTTCGTATTTTCGGACCTCGAATTTGTTCTGTAGCATTCATAGTGGCAGCAAACATTCGAATTTCAATGAATGTCTTACAAATTTGTTTAATTAAATAATAAATATGGTTCGTAGCATCGTTGCTTTCCTCACAAATGTGAGTGTTGAGGTCTTGGAATAATAAACAAGGTGGTTGCAGTAAATCAGACATGACTTTAGAACACAAAATTGCTGGATAATTCTTTTCAGGAGGAACGAATCCATTTAATTGAACTAATGTATTCCTAAAGAATTCTTCTGCTTTTAAACAAATCTTAATTACAGATTCGCTCGGAAATATCAAGCCCCCACGTGACTTAATTTTAATGAGAAAATTATCTTTCAGTTCATCAATGCTATCAAGTGGTTCTAACAGTGCAAAAGAACATTCTGTGCACAGAATCTTAGGTTTTTTCATGTCCAGCAGTTTTTAACTACCCAACCAGCGATATACGCAACACAAGATCTCGAGAACTCAGATATATGTTTTACAGAACTGTAGTTCTTAAAATCTTGTGTAAATTCATTTTCCCAGTTGTCTGTTTCATTATTTTCGAACAGGCCATATTTTTTTGCAACCTGAACATTTACGAAACGGTCATAAACTTCTGTACTATAGCGGTCTTCCTTCAATTTTCGAGTAGAAGAAACTGTTAATATTAGTGTGGCATCCATAGATTCACAATTTCCATTCGCTGCTTTGACTTCGTGTTGGATAAGAAGCCTTTTATAAGCAGAAACAAATTCTCGAGCTGAAGGATTAGGGTTCCAACCGCCGCAACTTCTAATGGCACAAAATAAAAGTTCTATATGGTCTTGGCTTAATTTATAAGTTAACAGATATTTCAATGGACTATCAACTGGTTTTACATAAAGATCGAAAGTAGATATAGCACATTCAATACCTGTTATGAAGCCTACAAAAGGTACGTACCTTCGAGTTGCAATCATTGGCTTACCTGTAATATCTGTTATTCCTTTCAAATAAGCAATTTCATGTAACATTGGCCCTCGCCAAAAATTTTCATTACAAGTTTTCAAGGGAGCTTTATAACCCTTTCCAAAGGGATTCCTGGAGTTCAAGAAATCAAAAACTCTATCGACACACCTGATAAATTGAACAGTAGCTTCTGATCCTTTAAACTGCTTTAAGTTTAATACAACATTGCAAAATTCTATGCAGTCAGCCACACTGCTGCTAAGAGTTTGAGCAGCTAAAGCTACTTTCATTTTCATCTTCCAATATTCAATGTGTCGTAGTCTAAGTTTATTCGCACCCCTCAAACCTTCTTCTTCTTGTAATTTTGCCAATTCTACTATAAATCTCCATTCTATAAGGCGTCCCAAACTATCTTTCAAGCACTTCTTATCCCCGAAACAGTTACGCATTAATTTGAGCATGTGAGATGGATCGAAAACGACAAACACATTTCGTTCGTCACATGGATGTGGAAAATAAGGTTTAGGATTTGGCATAGAAAATGTTGCACCTAGAGCTTTCATAGTTGAAAAATGTTCTTCTGGACCGTCAAGTGTTACAGACACAACTTCAACTCCAATATTATAAAGTCGAATTAAAGCTTCTGTAATCAAATTAGTGTTTGTTTCTGAATTAATTCCATTGTTTAAAAAATAACCGATTACTATTTTCCAGGAATCATTCAATGCTACGACCATAAGAACATAAGCATCTGTAGCTATAGGTAACGTTTCACAAGTTGCAACATTTGTTCCAAAATCAACATAACCTCTAACTTTTCCATCGCGTGTACGCTGTAAATCTTTTGTAATAGATATCCCATCTAACATGAAACTAACCAATACTCTTTTATTGACTATCTTTGCTTCTTCTACTTTTCGTGCTAAAGCATCAAAGCTTTCAGATGTAAATCCAGGTTCACCGTCAATAGCAGAATACCATGAACGTATGGTACTAATATCTGGCAAGGCTTTACAAAATTTCTGCCTGACAAATTGGTAAGCTTTAGGGGAATAGAAATGTAATGTTAAAGCGAAAGTTCGAAGCGCGGGAGGATATTTCTGCCTATTGACACAAGTACTTTTTTTATTTACAAGAAATCTTTGCAGTAACTGACACACGTCATTTTCAGCAATTGTTTCTAAACATTGCAGTCCAGATTGAGTAACCAATTTTGTTTTACGTATTTCACGTACCAAATCAGATAATGAAGTGACACGTTTCTTCAAACGTGTTATTTTTTGCTTCTGAAGGCGGGATTCATTTCGCAATGTATTAATAATGCTGCCTCTTTTCATGAACTTCTTTTTCATTGATCTTGGAGTAATTTCATAATGATGGTCTTCGTATATTCGATGGCATCGCAATGCAATAGGAGTTTGTGGTGTCATCGGTTTTGGTAATAGTTGAATTGTAGAAGCTGACCTCGTTGAAGGTGTACCAATGTCGCTACCTTGAAAATAAATGTTTCATGAATATAATATAATTACAAAGGGACTTTTTATACGAGTGTTGAAGCGTAGTCCAGAAATGTTTTGCAACGTAAAAAAAAATTAACAAAACATTTAAATAAATAATTAGAAATTAAAAAATTTTGATTGTTTTTTTGAACAACATACAACAAATATAAACATAAGAACACACTTCATAATTCTCAACAAATTTATTATAAAGTATATTCTTCTTTATTACTTTCAAAATACCTTACAAGGCATGTTTTGAAGTAGGGCAGTGAATAGTTCCTTTTTATGCAAAAATGAAGACTTAATCTCGTGACTGTTGAATTTTGAAAATGGCTTTTAGTAAACAAAAATAACATTTACTTTAAGGGACTTACTAAAATTATCCTGAATTGAATTGTCCAATCCCAAGAGTATAGGTGACTTCACTCTGTTTCTATCTGATGAACCTTGAAAAATAAACACTTATACTTTTATTCAAAATTGTCTTAAAACATATATTACTTCCTATATAATAAAAAAATTTTAATTTCAAATATTTCTAGTAAAATTATATTACTGTTACACATTAAAAATTGATTTTCTTTCGGGTCAATCCATTTTATTTCACCTAAAGTCGTTGCGGACTATTTTTTGAAAGTTGAGGTGTACGAAAAAAAAGTTATTTTGAAAGCTGCGAAAACTCAATAAAAAAAACACAAAAATAATTTAGATAGTATAAATGTTTTGATTTATATTTGTTCAAAACAGTTTATTTTATTTACATAGCAATCAATTAATATATAAATAAAATAAACTGTTTTGAACAAATATAAATCAAAACATTTATATTATGTAAATTATTTTTGTATTTTTTTATTGAGTTTTCGCAGCTTTCAAAATAACCTGTTTTCGTACACCTCAACTTCAAAATTAAAATTTCGAAGCAAATGCAAATAATTTTAAAAAACGTTTGCCAAAAATGAATTGTACGGATATTAAATTGTATTATTACGAATTATCAGATTTTTCAAGAAATATGCCGCAACGACTTTAGGTGAAATAAAATGGATTGACTCTTTCAAGAAACGTCTACTTCAATACTCACTCAAATTATCCTGAGCAGAACTGTCAAACTGCAAAAGTATAGGTGAATTTGTTCCATTTACGTCCAAGTCTGAAAAAAATATGTTGTTAGTGACAGTTGTCCAAGAAATAAATAATTTAAAACAGTTTTCTTCATATATCTACATCTAAAAAGTACTTGGGAATCAAAGACAGCAATATGGAATGAAGGAGGTTGCAGTCCAATTTTTTTTTTAAATTTGCATGTTATAGAGAATTATAATTATTATATAATACAAATTTATCTTTATTATATACCCCAATATAGTTAATATTCATTAAACATTATTTTCAAAATGAATTTTGAATTATTAAATTATATTGAATTAAATTACATAATATAATTACATACCCATGTACATGGACATAATTAAAAATTATATGTTTATAATGCGATTATTGTGATTATAAACTGCGTATAAAAATGAAAAATTCTTATTTTTATAGTATTGGCGCTACAATTTTTAACAAACTGTAAAGTAGAATAATTTTTTACATTAATATAATTTTTGTTAAGACACTCACCCAATGTTCCACCCTTTTCGGAAAGAAAAAATTCTCTATTTGAAAAGTCATGATTCCCGGATTTTTTCTGTCTTAATGATTTAGACATTGATACGTTAGACGGTGAGCCTTCTCTTTTGTTAGATACGGAACTATCTAATTTTTGGTTAGTATGTACTTGAGAATTATGTCTTTCAACAACTGTAAAACATAAATTTTTTTATGCACTCCGTTGACACATTATGTAATATCAAAGTTTAATGAATAACTGTACCTTCATCCCGTAGAAATAAAGTTGGTACAGCATCAGATTTGAGAGCCAAAATAGATGAATTTTTGCCAGTCTTTCTAAAGCATTTTGCTTCAAAATGGTCACTGCACAAAAGACTTTTCTCTGTTACAACAACATCCTTCAGGTTCATAGCATCCAACCACTTTTGCAACAATTCTGCATTTTCCACAGGAAACCTGTTGCAAAGAAAATAGTAATATATGTTTTTAATACATTGTTGCAATTAGTTTATTAAGTAATTTTAATACTAAAATTTAAACTTTTTGAAATTCACAAATATTTTGAATAACATACTTTAAATTATTGATTGTACAGTGTACACACTTACTTGCGATAGGATCTATCTTTATTGATTCCTTTTATTTTGTGGCAATAAATGCAACTGGATTTATAAATGCCAAATTTTGTAGGGATGCTTCCCGTTAATAAATGTCCTTTTGTCAGTTTTGAAAAGCACTTTTCCTCAAAATGGTCGGAACATAAGCGTGACACTTTTACAGGTTTGAACTGTGGCCCTATATTCATGTTCTTAATCCATGTTGCCAACAATTCATTGTTACTTTCTTTTAGAGGAAACCTTGTAAAAATATTATTATTTAATTATTATGAAAACTTAAACAAATTATATTATTTAAAATGTATTACAATTCATTCATTATATGAAAGCAAATCTATTAAGCCGTAAAGTAACATTTGTAATTACTGTAATCTTTTTTTATTAACATATAATACATAAATACATATTAACATATGAAATATATAGGTTATTATTTAATTTTACAATTAAAATATATTACTTTAGAAGACTATTTGTAAAAAGAAAATGCAAAAGAATATTTTATGTACAGATATAACCTTATTGCTCATTGCTAATGTAAAGAACAATTATCTTATAAAAAACATCATTTTTTACATTATAATCAAGACGTAAATAAACTATTGATAATATATAATTTATTTACGTCTTCATTATATCCATGAAATGTTTTGATTTAACTTAGATGAAATAAAACTTCAGAGTACATGTGAAACTAACCTATAAAGATTTGCTATATTTTAAAACTGTGTACTTACACATGAAAAGAACGACCACCATCAGCTGTTTGTGACACACCACAATAAACACATTTATATACCATTATTGTGGTATATAATTTATGTTTCAATAGTTTTTAAATAAATATATATCGCACGAACAAAACATACCACTCGCGTATATAGAACATGCATGTAAACACAAACAAACTGTAGTCAATTTGAAAAAGAGGCCTTAGATGTGTACAATGTGTTCATTCTTCAATTCGTTTCAACCGGAAGTGGACTATCCGCTATCCAGTGTTATATACAGATCAATGAGCGTAGTACAGACAGAAGAAGAAATTTTAGCTTCCTAAGAATATTTAAAGTTTTAAAAATATTGTTAACTTATTATTTTATTAATTATTATGCATTATAAACAAATTACTTATTATAAATTTAAAAAATTTATTTTAAAAATATAATTTGATTTAAAATTATGTTTAAAGTTGAATTTTTACAAATCTTATTTTTTCTTTAATAATTTTTTCTTGTAATTTAAACATTTTCAATTTTATTTGTTAACAATATTTAGAACTAAATAAAAAATAAGCAATTTTAGTTTGCATTTTTTTACATTTTATTATTACAAAAATTTAAGTTATGTATCACTGTGTATTAAAAATACACATTCATTTTTATAAATAAGTTTAGTATATTAAAATATAAAAACAATTCATAGATCTAGTACTACACAAGAAAAGAATACAGAAAAAATGTCCTATTTAATCATCAAAATACAATGTCTATCGACCAGATTACTCTTTTTTTTTTTTTTTTTTTAAACTGTCTGTTTGACAATTTTGTTTTTAACTAACTCACAATAAACCTCAGAAAAAGTAACTTTTTTTCAATGCAAAAATACACATAAAAGTTTTTGAGCTTTGAGACACCATTACTTAAATATTAATTTTACAAAATACGTCTTTTTTCGATTTGTAACAATTCAGAGGTGTAAAAATTTAAGATTCAAAAACCTTGAAGGTTCTCTTTATGTCAAGTTACAATATCATCTTTTAAAATGATTTTAAAGTTGATTGAAAGTTTATTTGACTTGTTCCTAACTTTTTCGACTTGATTCGTCTAATGGTACTTAAAAGGACGTTTTATTTTAAATATTAAAAAAAACTTGTTTTAATGTTCCTGTTTCAGCAGAAAATGTAATTACGAAATGTAGAAGTTTATAATATTTTTTTCTAACTCATGTGTATAATTTGAATTTAATAAACAACTAGTTGCTCGATAATATAAAAGTCTTTTATTCAATTATGAATATCATTATTATTTTCTCTAAATAAACAAATTTAATTATAAAAAATTATGTAATTGGAACAATTCATTTATTAATTATTTTATTTCCTGTTCAAAATATGTATTAAACATTACATATTATACATTTTCTTCAACTTTCCAAATATTATTTGTAATGTTTGTTAATTAATTTAGTGGAATGCACATTTCTTTTAAATTATAATTTCGATTCTACTAATTGATAATTATAAAAATCTTAAATATAGAAAAATTACAAATATAGCATTCTGACTAAGTGAAGTGCTTCAATTAAATCCTGTTATTTTAAATAAATTAATATAATGACTTACGTCCATGAGTGTATATTTATTGCTTATTTCTATTTTATTCGACGAAAAATGAACGAGAAAAGGCGAGATTCTCGTTATATTTTAATCTCGTCTTCGAGAACGAGAATGAGACGAGATTACTGGTTTGAATACGAGAATCATTCTCGTTCCCATATGGACCAGATCGCGGACTGTTACGTTACATTTGTACGCACATTTCAACAAAAAGTTTCCAAAACCACACGAAATTGAATTGTTTTAATATCTTTTATGCATGCATCTAAAACTATGCTTCTCTAATAACATTTTTTACTAAAATAAACATTTCCGTATGTTTTTTTATTTAAGGATGCTTATACCCTCAAGCGGTTCTCATTCTATCGGACCATGTTAGTCAATATTTTTTTAATTTCATTTCATCTTATAATTTGGTTTCTAAATAGTATTTTGTAGTTAAAATCATTACACAAACAAATTATATTGAAAAAAAAAATTTCTGTTGAAAATTCCAACTTTTTAAAATTTTTTCTTCCTCATTATTTCAAAAAAGTGAAGGATTACTACCCTTAAATAACATTTTCTTAACAACGGAACGGTAAATTAATTAAATATTATTGTAAAAGTTGTATTCCATTACAGTTTAAAATATATCAGTTTTTTAAAAAAATCTGTAGAACCGTGTTTTTTTAATTAATTAAAATATAGTCATTTTGCGCGTTTTGTTACTTTTTCCATGTAAAAGTCCCAACTTTATAAATGTAAATTTTAAAAATAGAACGGTAAAATTCAATAAAATTGTAACAGTACATGTAAAGTAACGTATTTAATATGTCATTAAAATTTTTTAAGAATCTGTAGAAAATGGTTTTTTGGATAAACATCCTTAAGAGTTATGAATGTTTAAGCACGGACTGTTACGTTACATAGTTTTGGAAGTAAGCTTTAGAGTTGTCCTACATTGTTGAAAAAGCCTGCTCTTCTAGTGAACTATTTTTAACGTGTAGTAGATAATTTTGTAGCTTTTGAATGCAAGTAATTTCCACACTTTGTGGTCGACATGATGCATAACTATGGATTATCTTATAAAATTTTTCATCGATGACGAAATTTCTGCTAATGTTTGTTTTTGTTTCCGGAAGATTGATTTTATAAAAAGATCCACTACCGTGTACATCTTGTGTCGTTAATCTGTACAGCTCATCTCGTCTACTAGCACCTTCAATTCCAATTATGAGAGCAACCTATAAATAATGTAGATATATTAGCAATATAGGATTTATAGGTATTTTTATTTATATTCAATTTTTGCTTCCTCATAGAGGAAGCTTTGTGATCGTTAAGATTTTCGATTTTCCAAAAATAGTCTAAATCGACTCATTTTCATCTAAAAAGCGTAAATTTTCATTCCTAAGCAAATGTCCAGATGTATGTGTGTGTGTGTGTGTGTGTACGTTTGTGTGTATAGCGTTTTTTGTCGCCAGGATATCTCGAGAACGCTTCAACGGATTTCAATAAAATTTGGATGACTTTTTAAGCTCGTGAATATCTAAATTTGGACACAGGGATTTTTGAAAATACCCAATCAAATTTTGTTGAGCCCTTTTTTTCATCGAAAAAAATCGTTTTTTGACAAAATTTTTTTCCAAGCTAAAAATACAACTTAATGAATAAAAAAATCATATTCCTTATCTCAAAACGAATCGATTGACCTATATAACTTTTATAATTGATCAAAAATTCGTAAATTAATTGATGTTTTTTCATTTTTTTGCACTTAAAATTCCTTTTTTTAAAGAATTTCTCGAATTAAATTTTATATTATTAATATATTGCTTTTTCTATAAGAAAGAAAATTTGTTTGCTAACTTTGAAACGAAATATCCACGAAATGGATATAATTTTCACCTAGTAAAATAATGATAATAATAATAATAATAATATTACTAATAATATTAACCCTCAACTGCTAGACTATCGGGATTTAACGTGACTGCTAGATTGGGTCTACGGGACCCGAGAGATTTTAAAACGCTGATTTCTCAGAGCCTAATGAACATATCAGGACGTCTTTTTTTTAAAACTTATTGCCAGAACCTGTAGAAAAAGAATATCTAGCTTAAATTAATGTGTCTTTAATATTTTTTTAAATATTTCAAGAAATGTAAAGATACTTTTTTAAAAAGTCGTTTTTTTCAAATAGCTATAGTAACACCAAAAATAGACATAAATAAAATTTCTAAGTGGATTTTTAAAGCTTTAAACATGTACTTTAAGTCTGTTTAAGCCATGTTTTGATTGGCTGAAAAAAACATATTTTTTGGGAGAAATGAAAATCTTCAAATTTGGTTCATTAAGGGCATGTGATGGATTATGACGTCACTGGTATAGGCAAATTTGTCCGTAACTTTTCTCCTCAAATATTAAATATTTTTTCATGAAACTTGGTAGAATTACTTAAAATGTCATTATGAAGGTCTCTCAGACCCGAATTTGTGTAAATTTTGGCCCAAACTTAATTTTGGGAAATTTTCGAAAAATTGCAAACTTTTTTAAAAATCTATTTTGAGACAAAATTCAAACAAACTCGGGTCTGAGAGACCTTCCTAATGACATTTTAAGTAATTCTATTAAGTTTCATAAAAAAATATTTAATATTTTAAGAGAAAAGTTGCGGACAAATTTTGCCTATACCAGTGACGTCATAATCCATCACATGCCCTTAAGTGGAGTCACCTGAGAAATTTCAACCCATCGAAATATATGTTACTTATCGGTGCCAATTTTTTTTCTGGGACTATTTTGGATGTAAAAGAATGCCATATTATCAAAATTAAAAAAAAAAATTTCTTTTTGTTGAAATTTTTTTTTGTAAAAATCTATCTCCTCCTACAATTTTTCATATTTTTTTAATGCCAATTTTTTTATATGCCTTTTTTAAGATTTCAAACAAAATATCGTATGGGTTTTAACATTTTTTAATTTTTTCAAAAAAAAAAAAAAATTATTTCAAATAATTCTATTTTTTTAATAATTTTTCTTTATTGCTTGCCAATTTATTTATTTATGTGTATGTGTATTTATGTATACGTACATATGTGTGGGTAAATGTGTATGCGTGCATAAAGTTTTTTGTAGAGGATTTTCCATAAAATTTAAATTGGTTATTAAAATCATAAATATCTAAATTTGAAATTAGGGATTTTTGAAATTAACTAGTCAAATTATTTTAGTATCTTTTTAATCAAAATAATTCATGTTTTTTTAATTTTTGTTTTTATTAACTTAAAATATTTAAAATATTATTAAATTATTGCTTCCTCTATGAGGAAGCAAATTGTTTTGCTTCCTTGGAAGCGAAGGGTCCATGAAATGGACAGAATTCACACCTAGTTTATATTTTATTTATTTCTATTCTATTTATTTAGTTTTATGTACACTGATCGCCAGATATGCTTTAACATATTTCCATGGGACCTACGTGTTAAAATGTTAAAGCATATCTGGCGATAGCTGTACCTATTTATTTCATCTATTTAAAAATTATTTATTATATTCTTGATATGAGTATTTTTAAAAATAATAATAATAATAATAATATCAATGTTACAGAAATTTTATGATAAATGCAAACTTTATATACATATTTACCTTGGTTGCCAAGTATGTTTTGTCCGGAGCTTCGCTCAAAAATTTATCTATTTCCTCAGCAGTTAAGACTTTAGATTTTTTCCTTCGTGATCCCTTTGCTTTTATTTTAAGAAGATCGATTAAATGCATATATTTACTTATATCAATGTCATTGTTTTGTCTAATGGTTTTTTTAACATTGAATATACCCTGCTAAAAAAATCCGATAGAAAACGGATAAAACCCGGATATAAGTAGGGTTCTATCGGTTTCTATCGTAATTCTATCCGGTTTTTGTCCCCGTTTTATATCAGGTTTTTATTAGTGTTTTATTCGGGTTTCATCAGGGTTCTATCCGGGTTACCAAAATTTTGCTACATGGTTTTTACATGGGTTTTATACGGTTTCTATATGGATTCAATCTGTTTTGTATCTGATCCGTTACATTATTTTTAATCGTCTTTTAGCCGGTTCTTATAGCGATTGTACTTGTTTTATATCCCAGTTATCCGGTCCCTGTATGGGTTTTATAAGGTTTCTATCTATTTTGTAGCCTGATACAAAACAGATAGAATGCGAATAGAGTCCAGATAATATCGTAATTGAATCCGGTTTTTATCCTGGTTTCCCTGTTTTATATCTGGGTTTTGTCAGTATTCTATCCGGGTTCTTCAAGGTTTTCTATCCGCTTCCTATATGGGTTTTAAAAATAAAATTTAATAGTTTAACTTATTTTTATATACTTTGTTTATTGGAGATAGCATTATTTATTCTTTATACCCAATGGGAAATTGCCATCGGTTACCATTGGTTAATAATAACGTGCAAGAATGGTTGCTAATAGATTTCATCTTGTCAAACTATTGGCAGCCACTATTGGACCACCATTGAAATAACCAACAAATAAGTTGTTTAAATATATTTTTACAACTCTATGAACATAGAGTTGTTTAAAAATCTCTTGCCAATATTTAACTAAGAAAATTTCAAAATGTAAAGCCACATTTGGTTTGTATTTTCAACTGTTCAGGATCGGGTCTTATATGGGTGATTCTCCACAAAGTAGTAATTTTTGATAACATTAAATTTTTAAGTAAAAAATATTTTTTCTTAAATATTTCTTATGTACAATTTATAAACAATTATTTTAAAATATAATTCAAAAAATTTTTGAGCTTAAATTAACACCCTTAGTCTTATATAAAAAGTTTTAACTTTATAATTTTAAAGGTTACAAACATTTTTTTAAAATATTTAATTTTTTACATTAAAGGAATATCCTAAGGATGTTAGCTTATTTAGAGGATGTTTGTAGGATATCAAAGAAAATTCTTGAAACCCTTGATCACGAGTTAAAAAAAGTATAGTTACGTAAATAATTATACAGAAATTAATCAATATTTTGATTAAAAACTCAGGTTAATGATATTCTTATAAAAACAAAACACTATTCCTATGTATTTCGAATTTTATGAACCGGAGTTTACAGAAACCGGAGTTTACGAATCAAAGAAAATAAATTATTATAGCAGAAAAACTTAATAAAATATAAAGGTCTTTGCAGAATACTGCATAGATTTGACTACTTTATACCACTATTATTTTTATTTTATTTTAAATAAAAACAATTCAATTATTTTTGAAGAACCGGAGTTTACATGTCATTAAAATACGCAGGAAATTAATATTAATTTTTGAAATTATAAAACTAAATATCCTATTTCTTCAACGAAGTTGGACTTAAATCAAATTTTTTACCTCAATAACATTAATATTCAGTGAAAATTCAATATAAAAATGATTAAAATTACTGAAAAACAATGAACATGTAAACTCCTGTTCCAAATAGCAAAAGGGTGGAGAAAGTATTTAAAAATGATTTTCGCAAAAGTTATTAATAAAAACTGGAAAACAATACACAAAAAACGAAGCTTTTGAGATAAACTGTCAATTAGAACAGATAAAAATATTTTAAAAATATGATTTATTTAAAAAAAAATGTATCAAATCTCACGTGTCCTATGTGGAGAACCTAAAAAAGTGCAGATTTGAGGCATTTTTAACCATTTCATGTCCTTTGATGTTAAAAAAAAATATTTTTCAATCATGATATTAATAAACATAATAACAAAGAATAACTGTACGAAGAATTAAATATTTATTCATATAAGGTTAAAAGTTATTAAGTGGGGAAGTAAAAATAACTACTCAATGAAGAATCACCCATATAACAGAGCTGAAGTAACCCATTCATGGGAAAGGCTGTCCGATGCGCGCCCTGCTGACACTTGTCGAAACCATAAACGCGTTAGGATTCTTGGCGAGCAGACGAGGCATAGCTGCAACAAGAATCTTCTTAATCAAATAAAAGAAAAGAAATATAATAATACCGAATTTCTAAACATTCTTGAATTAGAATCGCTTTCTGAATATTAATAAAAAGTAATATGCTTAATTTTGAAGAAATAATTCTAATAAATACCTTCCATAAATATAAGTATTAAATTTTTGAAGATTATAAAAAACTCTTAAAATAGTACCTTAAACCCATAAATTCATGTTCTAAATTTTCTGTAACTGATATTCATTTCTTAGAAATTATTATAAAATTAATTTATTCTAAAGAAATCAAACAGAATTTAAAATGATAAAAAATAAAACTTTAGTATTAAAAATAATATTAAATTCGGATCTTACCTTTCAATTATCAGTTAGTTAAATTAAACGGTTTAAAGAAGCAAATTGTTTTAAATAATGATTCATAAAAATAAAAATATACACAGAAAAAAATTAAATTTTGTTTGTGAAAAATTTTTTTTTGTAAATTTGAAGACGAATTAAAAACTTTTAGTTTTCAGAAATTTAAAAAAATTTAATTACAATCAAGATAATATTAAATTTAAATCATATCTTAAAAAAATTTTGCTCTTAAATTTAGCTTTTATAAAACAGCGGTTATTCTTAAAAACAATCATTTAAACAAATAAAAACATGAACAGCAAAACTTCTAAGTTTACTTTTAAAATTAAAATATAAAAATTTAATTAATCAAATGTTTTTATTTAAAAACTTTAACTTTAATTTAAGAAAAAATTTAATTAAAAAAATTAATAAAACTTTGCTTTTCTAAAACACTTTTTTTTAGAATGAGTTTGTCAGAACAATAAAAATATACGCAGAAAGCAAAAGTTTTTTTGAAATTAAAAAGCAAAATCTCTAAATTACAAGGATAATTTAAAGTTAAAGAAATATTAAATAAATATAGAACACTGAAAAATATAATTCTTAAAATGTTTATAAATTTGAGTGATATATTAAAATCATTCAATTACAGAAATGTCTTTTTTTCAAAGTAATTGTACAGAATAAATAAAAGTAATGACGTAAAAAAATTTAATTTGTTTTGAAAAACAGAGAATGTCATTTTTGCTAGTTTAAAGTTAAATTAAATATTTTTAATTCTAAATAAATTTAAACTTTTTATTGTATTAAAAATAATATTAATTTCAAATCATAACGACAAATATTCATTTATTCTGATTTAGCTCATCAAAGAAAATATTTTTTTTTTTTTAAAGAAAAATAATTCAAAACAACAAGTATAAAAACAGTAAAAACTTAAGTTTGCTTTCAACATTTTAATTTTTTCTGTTTATTTTTTACTATTTTTTTTTAAAAGCAATAGTATTTCTAAGAAGGATATGTATATGTTACCGGCAAAACCCGAAGTCCAGGCATTTCGCGAAATGCCTAGGCAATTTAGGCAAATTGGAAATTGAATGATGGATTGATTAGAATATATCTGTGGCTGAAAGGTAAAACAGCACAAGCGCCATTTTATCAAATTTGAGATAACATCAGATTCATATATATTTAGACATGCTATTTAAAGTTTGATACTTGTAAAATAAGTAAAACATTTATTTACAAAGAAAATAATGAATAATATAATGACACAAGTCCACTTTTGTCGTTGATCGAATAGTACAACGACACAACTCCATTCACAATG
The DNA here is from genome assembly GCA_037103525.1 of Ganaspis brasiliensis. Lineage (NCBI taxonomy): Eukaryota > Metazoa > Arthropoda > Insecta > Hymenoptera > Figitidae > Ganaspis > Ganaspis brasiliensis. The sequence continues at coordinate 702,784 of JAZKLR010000039.1, read as the reverse complement.
AGAAAAACAATTGACGCTTTTAAAAAATTACTGATTCTACAAAATATTTTTTAAGTTATTGATTAAATTGACTTATCAATATGTATTTATATAATATACAATAATTATAATATATAATAAAAAAGTATAAGAACCTAAAAATGTCTTATTTAAGCAAGAGTTTAAAAGAAAGTAAATCATAACCATTTTTTGAAAATGACATTTAAAAACAAATTGAAGTTAGTTAGATATTACAATTTAAAGGTGAAACGACACAACTCCAACAACATATAATGTTACGGTGAAAAATATTAAATTTCTTTAAAATCGAAGCGTTTTATTAAATTTGATAAACGTATTTAAAAAATCAATTAAATAATAAGACATAATGCAAAACACCAAAAACATTTGTTGATTTTTCGATTTCACAAAACTAAGAAAAAATTAAAACTCGTTTATCTCGAAACCATGAAAATGGAGTTGTGCTCTTTTACCTTTCAGCCACAGATATCATAAGTCAATTTAATATTTGCAAAGTAGATACAATTTTAAATTTGTGATGAAAGTTATTTGTTACTACACGTCGAACTACTATGGCATTTTGAATTGCATTGCAAACCTTTTTTTACAAAGGCATTTTTTTGTTTTACAGGACTTTAGGCAATGACAGCGGAAAAATCCTTGTCCTGTTGTATTAGATTGCTTTGTAGCGATTGATCGCAAGGACAGTGTTTCGGTTGCCAAAATATCAAAAATATTTTCGAGAGGAATAAAATATTTTATATTTCCATCGTTGCACTTCGCGATCAACTTTGAAATGACTGAGATTTCTAAGACATCGTACCTTTTGAACCTTCTGTTTTTGGACCATTTAACTTTATCTCCTTCATTCTGTTAAGATTTCGTCGTATTCTTCTTTTAAAAAATTTTTATAATTTTTCGAGTAACCGCACTATAAAAATCGGTTTTCCATTGACTACAATTTTCGTTAGTCATATTAACAGATACAACGTTACCACGAGAAGTTAAAAGAGACACTGAACAATAACAATAACTTCGAATTGCTGAATACATTTCGGTACTATTTATTTATTCTATAATCGATATAAAATTTTGTAAACTGTGTTTTTACATCAATACATGGCTTTCTATCACTCAGAAAAAATATATTAGCTCAGAACTAACTAGCTATTTTATTTGTATCAAATAACTTTCATCACAAATTAAAAATTGTATCTACTTTCCAAATATTAAATTGACTTATGATATATTCTAATCAATCTATCATTCAATTTCCAATTTGCTTAAATTGCCTTGGGCATTTCGCGAAATGCCTAGGAAATTCGCAAAATGCCTAGGCAATTCGGGAAATGCCTAAACTTTCCGGGTATTATGCGAACTCCCTAGAGATTCATAGGCATTTCCCGAATTGCCTAGGCATTTTGCGAATTTCCTAGGCATTTCGCGAAATGCCCAAGGCAATTTAGGCAAATTGGAAATTGAATGATAGATTGATTAGAATATGTCATAAGTTAATTTAATATTTGCAAAGTAGATACAATTTTTAATTTGTGATGAAAGTTATTTGATACAAATAAAATAGCTAGTTAGTTCTGAGATAATATATTTTTTCTGAGTGATAGAAAGCCATGTATTGATGTAAAAACACAGTTTACAAAATCGCGAAATGCCTAGGAAATTCGCAAAATGCCTAGGCAATTCAGGAAATGCCTATGAATCTCTAGGGAGTTCGGATAATACCTGGAAAGTTTAGGTATTTCCCGAATTGCCTAGGCATTTCGCGAAATGCCTGGACTTCGGGTTTTGCCGGTAACATATATAAATTCTAAACCGAAATCTAATATTAGTTTTAAAATTAAAATTTTTTATAGGTACTTAATTATAATTTTTAGTTTTTTAATTGAGCTTTAAATTTTTTTACATCTTATATTTATTTTTCATTTAAAAATTTTAAAGTTTTAAAGCAGTTACTAGTTTTTTTTTGGGCGCATATATTTATTTTGACTGTCATATAAAATCCGGATAGAATCCACATCAAAAACGACATAACCCGGATAAAACCCGACTTCAACCTTATTGGATCCGTAGATTTTAAATAGTTTCCGAATAAAAACCGGATAGAACCAACTAGAACCCGAACTGGGTTTTATCTGGTGTCTTTCCAGATTCTATCTGTTTCTTATCGGATTTTTTTAGCAGGGTATAGACCATAGGGTCGAAGGTGCTTTGGTCTGAGAGATTTCTTCAAAATAAGCCATTAGAGATTTCTCGGAGATTAAGGAACAATTTTTGCTTTTCTGCCATGTGATAAAGTTCTCATAAGTGTTCAAGTAGATTTGTTTGAATTTTTCCGGAATAAGCTTTTCTTTCGCGCACGCAAACAATTCATCGATTGAATTTTCACTTTCACTAACAACAACATCTTCTGCTTTGGAAGCCATATTTCAAAACGTTTGTTGAAAAAATGTTAACGTTTAAATGAAACAACATAAAACGACACGAATATCAACCAGACGTTAAGTTGGTACAAGTGTTTGAGAAGCATTACTGGAGGGAGAAACTATGCATAAAATTTTTTTTTAGGCATAAGTGCATAAAAATCAGCAGTTTAGTCGAGTTTTGGACACAAACTGTTGTAGAAAATAATTTTTATAAATTTTCACGAATTATTTATCTAAATTTAGAAAACACTGTTGCTTTGTTGATAGAACAGTGCATATCCCCTCAAAGTTTTATTTAAAAATGTTGATTATTGTAGAAGCTGTCACGAGTTGAAGACAAAATAATTAAATTTTCTGTCTATGAAGAAAATGTAGTTTTTTGCGATTATCTTGAAAACCAATAGAGATAAATAACTTTGTGCTTGAGGAAAAAAAACTGCTTAAAATTCTTTATTGTGATTTGTAGCTCCAAATAGAAAGAACGTAATAATCTCTTTTTTTGATGAGCTTCTTTTGTCCTACAGGTTTTTTTTAAAATGTCCGGGTTTTTGCAAATTGGCGATCTCTTTTAGTTGGAAATAATAATTTCTTATTTTGCAATGCTTTTAGTAGAAAATATTTTCTAAACTGATTAAAATAGAACAGTTTTTTTTCACCATACCCGCACACAATGCGAATATAGAGACAATTTTTTTTGTTGATAAACAGCCAATGGATGAAAGAAAGAAATCGCCTCAAACTACATTTAATTTTAAATATTTGAATTGCAGAGAGTTTTACAACTTAGTTCTAGAATATGAACCACTTTTGTCTGAAGCAGGAAAGTCCTTAAAATACAATTAGTACGTCAAAACATAATTAAAAATGTTGATGTTCTTCAAAATTTAATAAATATTTTTAAAATTGTTATTTATTAATACGTTTAATAGCAGAGCCCCACAAAAAGAAATTTTGTCCGAAATACTACACTAGTATATTGCTATGTATTTTGCTTCGATGAATCCGAATCCGAAGTCAGAATTGCTAGATTGGTTTTACTTTTTGAGATAATGTAAAAAAAATTCAAAAACACAAATTATAACAAAAAATTTTTTTCTTTTTTAGCGGAACACTACCCTAGTGTACTCTTACGTATTTTTCTACGCAGTATCCGAATCCGGGGTCAGAATAACCAAATTGGCTAAATTTTTTTGGATTTTCTTAAAAACCTGTTCAAAAACATGAAAAAACAAAAATACAAAAAATTTTTTGCCCGGAACACTACACTAGTGTATTTCTTCTCATTTTTCTTCGTTGAATCCGAATCCGAAGACAAAATGATCAGATTAGCTAAATTTTTTTAGATAATCTCAAAAAAAGCGATTTTTTCGTGTTTTTGATCAGTTTTTTTATATTATCTCAAAAAGTTTAACCAATCTGGCAATTCTAACTTCGGATTTTTTTTTCAAAAAACTGCTCAAAAACTTAAAAAAATGTGTTTTTCGTCCTGGACAATATACTAATGTATTCCTATATATTTTTCTCCGCTGAATCCGAATCCGAAGTTAGAATTGCCAGATTGGTTAAACTTTTTGAGATGATATCAAAAAACTGATCAAAAACACGAAAAAATCGCCTTTTTTGAGATTATCTAAAAAAATTTAGCTAATCTGATCATTTTGACTTCGGATTCGGATTCAACGAAGAAAAATGAGTAGAAATACCCTATTAGTGTAGTGTAACACAATTTTTTTTGTGGGGCTGTAATTAATATTAAAAGACTATTTAAAGGAAATAAATATTACTACCTTTTTTTTTTGTTTTTTTCAAATTATAGACTTTTTTACACTTTTTTTAAGTCGAAAAATAATACGGTAAATGATTTACCCAATTACTACACCTTTGTCCGGATTTGTCCTCTTTTTCAACCTTTGTAGTTATACTTTCAAAAAATCAGTTATAGTCACCCTAATATAAGCAGATATATGTTTAATAAATGATATCTGAATTGATCAAGTCATATCTCATTACATCTAATGTGTATCTGATTATATCTACAATATATCTAATAATATCTGAAATATATAAACCTTTTTTCCCGGGTATTTATTAAATTAATTAAAATAATTACGTAATGATGAATCCAATTAAATAAAAACAACTTTAAAAGATTAGAAGTTTTTTAGTTTTCATCCATTAATGTCAAAAACAGACCCTATATTGGCTCATTAAAAATGTCTTTATTAAAAAACATGATAATTTTACATCATAATTGTGAGATATTTTTAATATATTTTTGGGCTTTTGAAATGTATCCAAATAGATTTTTGTACTTTATCCCTTGATGTGAAAAACAATTCCCGAAGTAGAGTTGTTTCTGTTTATTTAAAATACAATGTAACTTTTTTACAAACATACTGAAATAAGAAAAAGTAAACAAAAAAACTTGAATATGCAAAAGAAAAATATGAAAATATTAAGTCAATCTTCATAACCTACGGAGAAGGGTTGGTGTCAACGTGTGTGTAACTAAAATGTTAGAGTATGTGAGAAATGGATATTTTGGAGGTGCAGGTAGAGACAGATTTTAACCGGGCAACGCGTGTGACGTGATATTAATTAACACGAACCCTTCGACTGTTTCCCTCCACATCGCACCTGACCAAAGAGGACGAATATCGCTACCTCTCTCGCACCAGAGCGCTTCATGGGAGGTGTGGTGCCAAGTGTTCAAGTGTCACACAAAGCACACAGCTGTAGCGTGAATGCGGTACTCGCATAGCTTTATATAAAACATTTCAATAAGTTAACAAGCCTTTTAGATTTGAAATTGATATATAGATGATAGTAATCAATTAAACATATTTCTAATGAATTTACAAAGCAAAAACTCGTCTCATTTGTACATTACATTGTTTTAATATTTATTGGAAAATCTTATATCAAATGGCAGTATTTTGTTTAACAAAAATTTAATTTTCTAATTAGTGGCACAATACTTTCTTCCATCAATAATTATTTAATGACTTAACCTATTAATGCCTGAAATCACAAAAATCTTAGCCTTATTTTAGGATAGTACTGAAAAAATACAGAAAAGTTTTTTTTTATAAAATATGGGAAATATGGAATTTATGTTATTGGGGTCCCTCTACAAGATTATGAGAACAGATTTCATTTTCGTTCATACACTGAGAAATTTTGCAGGCTAACCTTTCACCAATTATTAGTAACACCTCGGATGAGTTGCAATTTCAGTGATGTTTTCTATATATTTGGTGTTTTGTTCCCCAGTCAGTTGGGTAATTGAATTTTAGTTGGGGAAAAAATTTACCTACACGGAAAAAAATCTAGCGTGACGAACCACCGAAATTGGAAATGAAGCTATAACAACCCGGTTGTAAATCCGTGTACAAGATCATCTACTGAACTTGTACATGGTTCTGGATAAAATCATGCACAGGTGCATTGACTTATCTTATGCATGAACTTGTGAATGGACAGCACGTGCATTTGGAACAACGAACGTGTACATTTTCATGCACGCACAATAAAATGTGATACAAGAACATGTGCATGAACGTGCAAATGTTCATGCACATAATTTTCTATACTTTAAATATTATTAACAAATGTTACTTGTTTTATAGTGGTCCCCTACCTTTTAAAGCCATTAAAATCTACTGCGCAGCCTTCACTCCCATAGATAACTAATGCGCAACGTTTAAAGTTTAATAAATAATTATCCATTTTCGTGTACAGATTCATGTGCATGTTCGTGTGCATGTTCATGCACATGAAATTATTTGCCTTTAGAAGCGTTCATGAACATGTGCATGTTCCTTTGCACGTTCGTTGTTCCAAATTCGTGTGTTGACCATTCGCAAGTTCATGCACAAAACAAGTCAATGCACCTGTGCATGATTTTATCCAGAATCATGTACAAGTTCAGTAGATGATCTTGTACACGGATTTACAACCGGGAAGAAAATGTACAATTAATTCGTATAAATTTTTCTGCTGTTTCCAGTAAACTGTTTTAATAAATTGGTATTTCTTTTAATGTTGTTAAAATTCGAAATATCGTACTTTAGTAAATTATGTATTCTTCTCAAATAACCAAAATAGAAAAACTTTTTAAATGTAACAGCAAAACGCATGTTTAGGTCAGCAATAGGTATATTCAACTTCTAGTTACAAACTTAAGTGATTTAGCGATGGTGAAAATCTCTGAAACAAATAAACAGTCAAAAACTCACAGTTTCAGTCCCACACATTCACGTGGTTATATTTATTTAACAATTCATTAAATAAAAATTAATATTAATATGATTATCTTGAGCCTAATTCGAGAAAAGTATTAAGGTGAAAAGAGGAAAAATGAAGAAATAATTAAATAAAATTATAATTACCTAAGTATTTATATTTATATTTTTAAAACAATAAATACATTTGGGCATATCTCTGGAAACTTTAACTCTTCTGTCCCTCGCATATATTTTAATAATTTCAATCAATTTTTACCTTTATTTTGTTGAAAATATTAATACTCGATACGATGAATCATTTTCAAAAGATTTCACATTTATTTATTAAATAGATAAATAATTATTCCAATTTGAATACCTGATTTTTAACAATGTTTTGAATAAGTTTGAATAAGTTTTAATCAGTATTCTTCCGGGGATTCTGAAATTTGCTTCCGAGCCAATCAGTTTTTATCCGAATCTAAAAATGGATGTAACTTGACGGAAAATTCTTTCCGAATCATCCCGAATTAATCCGCTTTATTCCGAAGCTAAATTTTAATCCATTTAAATCCGTTATTTCATTCCGAATCATTCCGAATCAATCCGTTTCATATTCGAATAAACCCGACTAAAATTGAAACGGATTGATTCGGAATGAAATAACGGGATTCAAATGGATTTAAATTTAGCTTCGGAATGAAAAGGATTAATTCGGAATGATTCGGAAAGAATTTTTCGTCAAGTTACATCCATTTTTAGATTCGGATAAAAAGTGATTGGCTCGGAAACAAATTTCGGAATGCCCCGGAGGAATACTGATTAAAACTTATTCAAACTGATTGGAATTTAATCCGATAATTTCGCCAGGGGCACACTTTCGAATAGTTTATACGTTGAAACTTTGTAATTAATAAAAATTACTAGTTATATGACATATATTTTTAAAGTTAGTTAAAAGATATTTGTGCTTAAAAATTAATATTTTGTTAGTTGTGAAGAAAGCTACATACTTTTAAAAATTGTCCCTCACTTTTAACCTTTTCGACCGTAATCGTCATATTTATCATTTTTCTTGAATAAGACTATTGGCACACCAAAATAGTTTATGGGAAATAAAAGTTCAAATCATTAGAATTATTTTGAGACATACTAAATTGATGTGCTTCATGTCTTCAAAAAACTATTCTATTTTAAATAACAGAAAACACGTGTGTACAAAATTTGACAACGACCGTAATATGAGTGATACTCCACGAAAACCAAATAAAAGTATTGGAAAAGTACTTACATAAATTTTTACGAGTACTATTTAACATCGTGTGAATGTGCTTCGAGAAAAAATACTTTATTGCAAAGATAATGTGAAAATATATATAATTTACGGTCGAACGAAATTCTTTAGAAAGAAATTGTTAAGTACGAAGTTGTCGATTCTAATTTTTTCAATAGAAATTGTCATTAATTAAAACCTGAAGGTTAACTAAAAAATTTATTTAGTTGATTTTTGAAATTTGTTTAATTTTATTCCTAGTGTATTATTATTAGTATTTTACTATTCTTATAAATATTGAAAATATTAAACAAATTTATCGTTTCTTAAAAATTATAACCCCTCAAGCAGTTCATTTCAACTGTTTTTATCCTAAAAATCTTTCCACTTGTTGAATATTTTTTTGTTGCAGGTTAAAAATTATTTGCAATTTTAAATAATTTAGTCCACATATCACGTGATATCTTTAGGGGAGGGAGGGGGGTAGGCAAAATATCACGGTCCATGGAAATTAAATTTTTTAGCAATAGAAAAAGTATCACGAGGAGGGGGAGGGGGTTCAAATTAGCTAAAATTTGTATCACGTGATATGTGTATGATCCCTATATAACTTTTTATAGACAATAAGATTTATTTGTCCATTTGTATAATTTGAAAGCTTAGCACTTGAAGTTTATGTAGACAAAGTTTCAATACTGTGTTAAAAAGAAAAGAAATTATTTTATCTTATTGAAAAGTTGAATGTTCCAGAGATATGCCCATTTACATATTTATTTACAAAAAGATATCGCCGCCGCCGCTGTTTCAAGAATTTAGCCCTATGACATATATATATAGCTATATATATAGCATATATATATATATATATAGCTATATATAGCATATATATACATATATATGTACCTAGCTATATATATATATTTATATATATATGTCATAGGGTTCAAATATTGAAACAGACTTCAGCGATGGCCCCTCTCCTCCCATCTCCTCCCATCTCCTCCCCATCCCTGCCACACCTCCACCTCTACCCCTCTATATATGTCATATATATATATTATATATATCTCCCTATATTATAAAAAGATATCGCCGCCGCCGCCGCTGCCGCCGCTGTTTCAAGATTTGACCGCCTACAGGGTTGCTACGTATAATTTACAGGCCTGGACCAGTCTTGAGCCAGTCTTGAGCAAGTTTTTAGCCAGGCTTGGGACAGTCTAGAGCCAGGCCTAGGCCAGTCTAGAGCCAGCTCAAGACTGGACTAGGCCTGGCTCAGTCAATTTTTAGCTAGGCTTGGGAGCAAGGCCTAGGCCAGCCTTAAGCCTGTCGTGGGCGCAGGATTGGGTCTATGCCAAAATTTTCTTTAAAATAAATTTTAGTAATATTATGTATAATAAATAAAAAAGCATTTAAAATAATTAATGTTTTTCAATGAACTAACATATTGAGTTAAATTTTTTTATTTTTTGATGATGAATTTTTCTTATTATAATCATTTCTCTTATTTTATTAAGTCATTTTAACAGCGACAGACACGAAATCTTTTTGTTGTTTAGGGAAATATTAGTGGAATTTGAAATTTAAAGCAAAATAAATTTAGAAATTTTATAAATGTTATTGACAAATTAGTAATTTAATATAATTATTGTTTTAAAAGAAGATTTTTTTAAAAATAATTATGAAATTATAAGACAGAAAGAGCGCAGGTATCTTTTTGGATAATTATTATTTTTAAATAACCTAAATTTTATGAATATAAAAATGAATTAAGAAAAATAAATTTTAGAAATATTATATAAAATAAAAAAGAAATTTAAAATAATTAATGTTTTTCAATGAAGAAACAAATTTTAATCAGCAATTAAATTAAATTAAAAATTAAATGAAAAGTAGAAAATTTTACATATACTTTGAAGATTATGTATTCTTTCTTTTTATAATTTTTCAATTTTTACACTATAAATTTCACATTGATTTAATCTCCTTTTTATAACTTTAAAATTTTGAACAATTCAAAAAAGAATTTTGATTCCATGTGGAGTTTTAAATTTTCATGAAAATGTATAAAATGGCAAATATAAAACATTATTGTAAATCTTAAATTATTTGTTTACATTTACAAATAGATATTTTCATGTTATATGTTTGACAGTTCCACATTTGGCGCAAAAGAGAAATTCTAAATTATATTTAAATTAAATATTTAATTATATATTTAAATAATTTATATTTAAATCTAAATTATATAAATTATATTTATGTGAAATTTATAGTGTTGAGTATAATAATAATAATAATAATAATTTTCTTTTTTTTGTATTCAATATCATTTGAGAAGTTAAAATTTGTATTAACTTAACTTGTAATAACTTAACTTATTTTTAATTAATTATAATAAACTACTGTTAAAAATTGAAGGACGGATCGACAGAAGAAAATTTTGAAAAAATACAACTAAATTTAAATTGTTACATCGTGATTCAATTTAAGATAGAAACTTCAAGTTGGAAAATTTAGAAAGCTTATTTTCAAGCGTCAAGCTTCTATCTAACTTTTGGATCAAGATGTAATAATTGTAATTGAGTTGTATTTATCTAATTTTTTCTTGTCTATAAGAAAGACAATTTCAAAAGATTGTTTCAGTGTATTTAAAATATTTTAATAAATTTTTAGGTAAGGTGAGATATAAGATTGGTTTGTGATAAACTTTAAAGCTTATTACACCTCCTCGCGGTGCATCTTGGAAAGAAATTTTATGAAAATTAAGTAACCTAAAAATTTGTTTAAAGTTTATATGAATTTTTTTCAAAGATTTTGGCTAAAAACCAATCTATAAAGAGTATTATTAAATTAAAATAAAGGTTAATCTATTTACAATTTTAACTTTTTGATATAAGTTTAAAATATTTGCATTTATTTTTATATAAAAACATACCTTAGATAAAAATTAATTGAAATAATTAACTATATAGGCTACTTTAATTAGAGAATCTAAATTTTAATGAATATAGTTATTTATGTATTTTAATATGTACATTAATATATATGAATATTTATTTTAAAACTTAAAAGTAAAACTTGAATTGAAACTCAAGTTAAAGAAGTTTAAAGTTAAAAGCAGGGTGGTTGGCGCGCGAAGCGCGCAGGGGGGCGAAGCCCCTCTAGTATATATATATATCTTATAGATTTTGTTTCTAGAGGGTTCGAAGAATAAGATGACACAAGATTAAGAATCTGGTAACTATAGCCATTCTGCAGAAAACAGATTTTAAATTTTAAAAGTACAGTCAAACTTCTATTTAACGGACTTCTACTTAACGGAAACTCATTAGAGAAGCGTAGAAGGGACTATATCGGTGAGAGTTACCCAATGAAAAATTTCTGGGTTATGCCGATGCTTACAACTGGCGCGGTACCGCGCCCGTTGTTTCTGCCAAGGATTGGCTTGCCAGAGTCGACGCGGTACTGGCTGTTACGCTGTATCAGTACTGCGCCAATATTGATGTCCAGTATTGGCAATCAGTATCAGCCCAATGCTGGCGCGGTACCGCGGCTGTTGTTTCTGCCAAGGTCTGTCATAGAAATTTTTTGACAGAGTCGGTACGGTACTGGCTGCAACGCTGTATCAGTACTGCGCCAATATTGATGCCCAGCATTGGCAGTCAGTACCAGCCCAATGCTGGCGCGGTACCGCGCTTCTTATTTCTGCCAAGGGTTGGCTTGCCAGAGTCGACGCGGTACTGGCTGTAACGTTGTATGTGTACTGCGCCAATATTGATGGCGCAGTCGTTTTGGCAGTCGTATTTCATTTTCGATTATTTAAATTGTTGTTGTAGTATTTTATTACTTAAAAAAAAATTGAAACACGTTATTCTTATAGATTAAAGTATTTTTAAAATTATTTTTTTAATAATATTATTATAATTTTTAATCTTTATTGTTATTAATAAAAGTTGCCATATATAAAGATTTAAAAATTAGATAATTCAAAAGTGAATCCTCAAAAATGAGAAGTTAGAAAATTCTGAATTCTTTATATAGACTAAAACTAGCACAACTTTAATTGAATGTTTAATTTTTATGAATATTATTTAAACAATTTTTCTTATTAATTATTTAGGCAGAGTTTACTACAGTTTAAAAAATATTTATTAAAAAAAAGTAAATGGTCCTCTCCATAACTGATCTGAAATTCAAATATTGGTTTTTGTAAATATTAAACTAAGCCAGCGTGGCTGTGGGGTTTAAGCGTACAACTTGCGTCCGAAGGGTCCCGGGTTCGATCTTAACCAGCGTGCGATTTTTCGTTTTATATAATAGTTTTAATTGTTTAGATATAGCGAATATTAATCATATATGTTAAAATTTGTTTAAACAAATTAAATTAACTAATAAAATCTCAAAATAAAATTTGCAAGACGAAGTTTTAATTCGATTAATGAAATAATTGTACATAATAGTTGTATTCCAAAAATATAAATTTTATTTTTTATTTGCTCAAATAAACAATAATAATGATAAATAGTAAATTAATAATAAAATTGTACTGCGCCAGTGACTTTTTTCCCCTTGGGTTATTTGATTCCACTTTTCCGCCCGAATTTCTCCTTGACAATATACGCTTATACTCTTCACCATTAATGCGTTAGCCCTGGTAGGGCCGTATTGAGCCAGCCATGCCAGTCGGTACCGCGCCAGGTGTCAATTTTTCATTGGGATATGACTGTGTGCGTACCATCAAACTCAGGGCCGAAAAGTTTAAGTGTCACTTAGTTAAAGCTTTACCTGAAAAAAGAGTATTTTTAATTTCTTTTAAAAAAATGATTGTAAAAAGATGAAAAATAAAAAAGCTTCTACAAATAAGGAAATATTTTAAGGAATAAAAAAAATTCACCGAAATTTTTCTTTAAAAAATATGAAAGTATAATTAAGGAAATCAACTAAAATAAAAGTTTAGTGAATGTTATAAAATCAAAATTGTTTAATATGTAATTCTGAAAATAATACAAAATATACGGAATATATTCTTGTAAAATAATTATAATTTTTCACTATTGAAAATACATAAAAATAATGCGATTTCAAACATGTGATTTTTATGATGCAAATTGTTAGATACATTTTTATTTTTTATTGCAGCCCAAATTAATAAATAAATTATTATTTACCTGTGGATACTAAAGAGCGATTGGGATTCGCCCTTACCCCCAGAGGTCCTCAAACGGTGGCATGACTACAGCTGTGCGATGTCATCTGTCTCGGAAATTTCAATTAACCGATGGTTAGGAACTTCACCCAACTCTGAAAGTCAACTTAACGGTTTCGCCGACGCTTCGTCTCGTGCTTATGCTGCCGCGGTGTACTTTACAGTTAAACTTGACAATAACACGGTATAATCATCGTTACTGGTAGCAAAAACCAAGGTCAGACCCGTAAAAACTGTAAGTATACGGAATCTCGAATTAAATGCTGCTGCTCTTTTAGTGAAATTGATTTGCCATGTGAGAAAACTTCCCGCCTTTAAAGATCTATCTATTTGTACATGGTCTGATAGTCAAATTGTTCTATTATGGTTGCGCAAGCATCCGTGTTACTGGAAAACGTTTGTAGCAAAATAACCGCGTGGCCTTCATTCAGACTGAGCTGCCCTCAGCTGAATGGAGACACGTATCAACAAAAGAGAATCCAGCTGACCTGGCAACTCGTGGTGTAATGTCCACAACTCTTAACAGTACTGATATTTGGTGGAACGGACCAAAATGGCTTGCATTACCTTCTGAAAATTGGCCTAAGCAGCCTGAATTCTCTCAATCATTACACATACAAGAACAATTCACTGAGTCAGATATTCTTTTACGATTCTTTAGCTTATCGCAGCTAATCCGCGTAGTAGCTTATTGTCTTCGTCCACTTATGAACTTACGCAAACATAAACTGGGAAAAGAGACATATACTTTTTATCTTACGGCATCAGAACTGATTAAGGCACGTCTTAATGTTATTCGGTTAGTTCAGACCAATGCCTTTAGTACTGAAATTGAATATCTTAGATCTAAGGGATACTTACTTAAACGAAATCCTTTCCGGAAACTAAACCTTTTTGTGGGAGAAGATGGGATTTTACGAATCCTCCACGGAGGACTTTCATTAACCTTGTCCTTCTCACTTCATCATGTTTGGATTTTGGGTAGAACACGTTTAGCTAAGACTGAAATTTCCCTCACAACAAAAATATATCCGTCAGATATCCGACGGATGTTGTATAATTTGCACGGATATCCTGAAAACGTCTTTAGAATGTCCTGGGACATCCTTAGGATGTCCATTGGATATTGTAATTTCAGCTCTTTCAGATATCCTGAAAAAAAAAACGATTTTAAAGTTAACAAGTTAATATTGATACTTTTTCACGCTTTAATGGCTTTAAACTCCTTACTCTGGGGTTTTTGGGGTCGCTGATTACAAATCCGGTGTTAGTTTTTGAAAATTCAATATCGCGGATCCAATATGGTGGACAAAAAATTAAAAACTTATCGGATTTCCTTAAAACTGTCTACTCGGGGGTTTTAAGGGTCGCTGATTTCGAATCTAGCAAATTCAAAATGTCCGAAAAAAATTAAAAATTTTCCAGATTCGTTTAAAACTGTTTTTAAGCGAATTTAATGAATTGTGTAATCTTCGTCTTCAAATAAGTTACAATTATCGAGTTTCAAGAGAATCTATCGATTGTTAAAATCTTCATTGTTATTGACGCACTCGTATTCAGTTTCTTGTATTTTATCCTTACACTCAAAGGTCTTTCGCGTAAGTTGCTATAATAATAATAATAATAATAAAACTCGAAACACGTACAAAATCACCAAATAAACAAGATAATCTCACTTGGGGCTTATATCATTTTGACACAAATTTTTTTTGTGCTATTTGTTATATTGTACTCCCGAAGATGAATGTTATATTTTACACCTACTAAAATCAAAGATTTTTAAGTTTTAATTATTCAATAATTGAACTTACTGGATTAATTAAGTATTTTAATATTAATTTAATGTATTAAAATAAATTTTTTAATAAATAAGACTTTCAAATCTTTGATTTCAGAAGGAGTAAAATATAACATTCATCTTCCGGAGTACAATATAACAAGTTGACCGAATGAATTTGTGTCAAAATGATACGGGCCCCACACTTGCAGCACTCGAACCAATAAAATACAATGATCTGTAATTTCAAATTATTCATAATTTATACAAAATTATATTCTGATCAAACAGGAAAACCTTTGACATCAAGATCCAATCTCAATTTTTACACTGCATTGCGGCAGCCATTTTCTCCATCGCCATAAAATTAAATACACATGTGCAGACTGTCAAAATGAATAATCACAATGAATGTTAAGTTTGTAAGACTAACAACACAGAAATAAAAACCAATCAGTGCTTTAACCCCATGGTGGTTTTGCCCCATTATACTCTACGCTTCTTTAGATTCAGTTTTAATAAACTTTCTGACAAGTTATGACTTTTTAGTTTAATTCACGTGAAACAGCATCTCAAAATCTATCAGAATCGTCAAAAAGTGAAAAACGATTTTTTGACACGGGCCCCCTTTTCACTGTCCAGGTGACATTATAATAATTATATTACAGTGTAAATAATATTTAAAAAAAACTGGTATTTTGACAATAAATTTAAATAATTGAATTAAAGATATGGGAAAATCTTATTTACAATAATAATAAACACATAAACATTATAGTTATTTTTTAGTTCCATAATATATTTAATTAAATATTTTGAATATTTCTATTTATTTATATTTATAAAAAATATATCACATAACTTATTTAGGATTTTACAAAACTAATTTAACATTATCTAAAAATAAAATTTTAACATATTTTAATTTTAGTTTACTTTATTAATTATTTTTCAAAAGAGTGAGTTTCATTGATAAATTTTTAGTTAATTTTTCATAAAATTAAAATTGCGAACATTTACTTGCCAAAAAGTTAAATAACTAATAAAAACATGCTTTATAAAATACTATTGTAAATGTAACCAATTTTAATTAAATAAATTCTACACTTTAATATCAATAATAGTTCTGTATTTAATCACACATTAATAAGGTACATACTTTAAAAAATATTGTAATGAATAATGTGGTTTTTTGTTTCAACCAATAATAAAAAATTCTTTTGTTTATTAATAAACTATACTTAAAACTTTGGCGGCTTCCATAAATGACGGCACACACTTATTGGGGAGTGGGGTGGGGTATGTGAATCTGTGACATGTAGATTTTCTATTTTGACCATGTAAATAAAGTGGCATAGGGGCGAGGGGGTTGAAAATTCTCGAAAAAAGCGTGGCATCATTTATGGAAGTCGCCTTTAAAAATTGTAGCAGTAAATTTTTTTACGTGTTGCATATTTTTTACTTCTCTTGAAAGTATATTTTTATTTAGCAATATTGCACTATAAATACTCGTGTAGAAATTGAATCTGGGCGCTAGCCATCCCATGGCCGGGGAGCCCAGATTAAACTTGGGATCTGATCGGGCACTGGTAGAGGAGCCCAGGTGTAGGCTGGTCATTGTTTGGGCTTCTAGCTGGCTCCTGACCAGAAATGTCCCCCCGTAACATTTAGGGAGTATTTGGGCGAAATATCGAAGTATCCGGCTATAGCCCGACCAGAGATGTTAGGATTAAAAAAAAAGCTTTTAAAAATAGCAGTGCATAAATTTGAGTTAATGGTAGACATATAATACATGGAAGATAACCTCAAATTGTGAAAATATATTGACTTCTCTAAAGTACGTAAGTACCCAACAGATGTCCAGGTCATTTCCGGTCAACTTCTTGAGGGAACTTAACCTCAAAATGTGAAAATCGACATCTCTGAAATACTTAAGTACCTATATAATATCTAGATCATTTTCAGTTAACTTCCACAGAGGAGTTAATCTCAAAATGTGATAATCGACTTCTCTGAAGTATACTTTATTTACTCTCCCTTTTACGGGTTCGAGGGCTCCGCTCCCTTTACATTTTTGTTACAATAACTTTCTTATAACTACCTATTTACAATATTAATCTACTTAAATCTAAACGTCATTTTAACCTATTTTAACCGTTTATCTGCCAAGTGCCTGGGCTTCCATTTCCCGTTCCTTCTGCCAAATCTGGCTTCTTCCCTTTTATCAACCACCCTCTTATATTTTACCATTCTTTTTTTATCCATTCACTCTTTACACAGTCACTCGTTATCCTCTCTTTTCTCACTTCTCCATTTATTCCTCTTTTGTTATTCACTCCTACACTTTCCTATATTCAATGCATACCCAGTCACTCCATATCTATACTCAATCAACTCTTATAACCTCTCCTGTCTTTTCTCTCACTTTCCATATGATTCCATCTACCCAGACACAATCTCTCCCCATCCTTACTTCACCTCCTTTCCTTCTCTCTGCCCACGCTTTCTCTTCCAAGAACCACCTTACTCTTCTCTCTCTCCATGTTCTGTCTTTATCTATCCTCTTCTCACTACCTCTCAACCTCCCCCTTAATTTTATTACTTCATATTTATCTTCCTCCTCTTCCAACTCTACTACATTTTTCACGAAAATTCAGAAGAAATCGCGGAACTGTAAAGTAGAAACTGAAATTTGGTTCAGCACTTTATATTTCAGTAAATACTATTGAACCAGTTCCTGACTTTTATACATTAGGAGGCGTGGCCTCTAGCCCACTGCCTTGTAGCGCTCTGTAAGCCGTTTTTCGTATATAGCGTATATGTGACGCTCCGCGAGAGAAGGAACCTATCGCTGAGAAAGCAAACTTTAAAGGATAGACGGGCAAAGAGGAAGAAGAAAAATTGAGACGCTGAACATGATCATGTTTGAAGCTTCATAACAAGAAAACTAGTTGCAGGAATGAAATTTTGATTTTTGGAACTCAAAAAGAAACTCAAAAACTATCAATTACCATAAAAAATCAAAATAATTAATTGTTAATTTCACGGGACGGTCGTTCAAAGAAAAACCAAAAAGGAGATACACCCACACAGCACCGGAAATTCCCTGAATTTTCCCTGAATATTCGTCTACATTTCTCGAATATTCGAACTAAATATTCAGGGAAGTTTCGTGGAAACAGTCAAATGTCCGCCTAGAATAATATTGGGCGCGAAATTTCCCTGAAAATGTATTTCTAATTTTCAGGGAATTTCCGCATCTAACATTCCTCCAATATTCATAGTATTCGTATATTCACTTAACTTGATGCGCACTGGTCGAACTTGGATTCTATAACACTTACGGCTGCGCAGTAGTTTTTAATTTTCTAGAATCCCACGGATGTCGAATATAACATATTTTTTTGATCAATTACCAGATTAAAAAAAATTTTAGAAATTTTTTTTAACTTTCCCTGAGTTTTCAAGGAATATTAGAGGCAGAAATTCCCTGAAAATTGGAAATACATTTTCAGGGAAATTTCGCACCCAATATTATTCTAGGCGGACATTTTACTGCTTCCACGAAACTTCCCTGAATATTAAGTTCGAATATTCGAGAAATGTTGACGAATATTCAGGGAAAATTCAGGGAATTTCCGGTGCTGTGTGGGCACTTTGTACGCCTAGGTTTGAAGCATTATAACCAAAAGTGTAATTAAAAAAGTTTTTTCTTTGAAACATGAAAAAAAAAGAACAACTCAAAAACTATCTTTTAGCAGAAAAAAATTAAAATTGATTTTTTCCGCGATAGGTTCCTTCTCTCGCGGAGCATCACATATGTAGAAATTTTAACTGTGCCAGTGCTCTCTAAAATTGAAACAGCGAAAATTCGCTGTTAAACCAGCCCAAAGTATACCGCTGTTTCAAAACAGCGTATATACGCTGATCAAAAAGTGATTTTTTCACTGATTAACAGCGAAATTCACTAATTCACCAGCGTATATACGCTGTTTTGAAATAGCTGTATACTTTGCGCTGTTTCAAATTTAGAGAGTGGCCTGGTGGATACAGCGCTCGGCTTTAGTTAAAGGAGTCACGAGTTCGAGTCTTCCAGCTTCGGATTTTTCGATTTCAGATTTTTAAATATTTCATTTAAATCATCAATCTGCAGTTAAGTGGTATCCAAAGTGACACAACCCGTCCCGACCCGGGGCAAATCGGGTCATGATTAAAATGTTACTGTTTAAATGTGAAAACATTACTTTATATAATAAACTTAGTTTTTAGGGTTATTTTATAATAAAAGGAATTGAAAATTAAATATATTTAAATTAGAGCAGTAAAAGATAAGATTATAAAATAACAAAATGGATCATATTGAAAAAACGTTTTTTTTTAATTCCTAATTGTTAAAAAGTATTATTATTAGTGTTAATTGACTAAAATAAATGACTAATAGTGAAATTTGAATAAATTAATGTAGTTTATTAATGGGTCAAACCATGCCTAAAATATCAAAGTTGTCCCCTAGGTCTGCGATTGTGATGAAACTTGGTAAAAGTGTGTAGAAATACATGCAAAAGAAAATTCTGAAAACGATTTTCAAAATTTTTGAAAATTTTTGGAATTACATGTGTTTAAACATTTTTTTGCAAATTTTCGAAACGTCATAACTCTGACAATAATTATTAGATTTAATTAATTTTTTCAGCGATTATTTATTATTTGGTAACATTTGAAAAAAAAATTCTGCCCAAAATTTTTTTTTATTTAACATAAAAAAAATGAAAAAAAATATTTAAATAAATTTTTCGTTGAAAAACGTATTTTTTTTTCTTTCTAATATCGATTTTTAAATTTCTTATGATTTCACAAGTATTTTGAAAAAAAAAATTGATGTAGGGTCTGAAACTTTCGGAGATATTGCATTTATTGTCTGTGCGGACCGCTGCGCTGAGTGCGGCTCAGCGCGTAGACCCAAGTGCGCTATACGTGCAAACTATTCAGAAGCACTTACAGCTCGTAAATTTCAATTGAATTAAAATCTTCTTTTTGTCAAGTATTCAGTGATAAACTGAAATATAGTTTTTTATCTTAATTTCATAATTGTTAATTAATTAATTAAACTTTTATAAATAAAAAAATAGCCTGCAACACAGAGGTTTTTATAATATACGGGACGTTCTTTTTCAAGCAGACTCTTCCACCTCTCTATTTTTAGTTTGATATAACGAAATGTAATCTTATTGGAAAAATTAGCTTAGATAGTCTACTTTTCGATCCCGTTAGGCGTTTTATAAAATTCAAAATAACGACTTAAATATGACGTCTAAAGCACTTAAAAAACTAGAAAAATGCGTTAATATGATCCAAAAGTGCTCTAAAGCTTCACATATTACTTTAAAAACAACTATAAAATGGATAACCTACGATCTGATAACAAATCTAAACCCGAAATATAACAATTCAAAATGGCGAATCTAATATGGCGGACAATACTAAAAAATTAAGCTATCCTCGTAAAAATGACTACTCGGGGGTTTTCGAGGCCGCTAATTACGAATTTGATGTCAGTTTTCAAACATCCAAAAACCTAACGGGATCGAAAAGTAGACTATCTAAGCTAATTTTTCCAATAAGATTACATTTTGTTATATCAAACCAAAAGTAGGGAGGTGGAAGAGTCCGCTTGAAAAAGAACGTCCCGTATATTATAAAAACCTCTGTGTTGCAGGCTATTTGTTTATTTATAAAAGTTTAATTAATTAATTAACAATTATAAAATCAAGATAAAAAACTATATTTTAGTTTATCACTGAATACTTGACAAAAAGAAGATTTTAATTCAATTAAAATTTAAGGGGTGGAAGTGCTTCTGAATAGTTTGCACGTATAGCACGCTTTGGTCTACGCGCTGAGCCACACTCAGCGCAGCGGTCCGCACAGACAATAAATGCAATATCTCCGAAAGTTTCAGACCCTCCATCAATTTTTTATTCAAAATACTTGTGAAATCATAAGAAATTTAAAAATCGATATTAGAAAGAAAAAAATACGTTTTTCAACGAAAAATTTATTTAAATTTTTTTTTCATTTTCTTTATGTTAAATAAATAAAAAATTTTTGGCATAATTTTTTTTTCAAATGTTACCAAATAATAAATAATCCCTGAGAAAATTATTCAAATCGAATAATTATTGTCAGAGTTATGACGTTTCGAAAATTTCCAAAAAAATGTTTAAACACATGTAATTCCAAAAATTTTCAAAAATTTTGAAAATCGTTTTCAGAATTTTCTTTTGCATGTATTTCTATACACTTTTACCAAGTTTCATCAAAATCGAAGACCTAGGGGAAAACTTTGATATTCTAGACATGGTTTGACCCTAATGTAGTATAAGTATATAGTAGATTCCTCATCATGTATTTAGGCGACCCAACTAACCCCGGTCAAAACGACCCCACTGTCCCCGCCTGTGTTTTTTAAATATTTGATTTTTTTCTATTAATACTACAAATATAAATTAAAATCTCTTTATTGTCATTTAAAAGAAACTATTCAAAGATCAAAATTTGATAATTACACTTTTTCTAAAACTATTACTCAGGAAGATATAACAGAAAAACCCAGTGTTTAAAAATTTACTTTGGAGTATCAAAATTAGTTTTTCTTGCATTTACTCCACATAAATGATGATATAATAATTAAACTTGGCACAAACTTGAATCTCACTATGTAAAATATTTTTTGTGTAGAGAGGAATTAGCTCGACTAATAACATTTGAGTAAACTGCAATGACCCAATCTACCCCTGACTCAGCTAGCCCCGGTCTCCCCAATTGAGTCGTAGAAAAGTTGAATATTCTTCTACAAGTGAGAATATTCTTTTTGGTAATAGCACCTTATATTTCGGGAAGTTTCTCATAGTAAGCTCGGAAGTTTACAACGGAAGTCTTCAGGAAACTTCATAGCTATATCGAAATGTCCTCCTCTCTCTTCCAAGAGAAAGGAAGTTTTCCTTGGAAACATCCGAGAACCTTGCATTGGAAACTTCCTGGAACCTTCCCTGAAACTTCCCTCGGATAATTGCCTTGGAAACATCTGAGAACCTTGCATTGAAAACTTCCTGGAACCTTCCCTGAAACTTCCCCCGGATGATTGCCTTGGAAACTCCTGTTAAAACCTTGCAGTTATTGTTTTTTAATTTAAATAATGAATAATTTTTGTAATTTTCAAAATCAATCATAGCAAATCTCTTTAAATGAAATTAATTTTTAATTATTTAGAAGTACACCTAACTGTAAAATTGTCAGTTTTCTAAAGAAAAATTAGCAACTCTTTTTTAAAAATTTATTTATCATTTAAGTTAAAAAAATAACTGAAAGTTTCCAAGGGTAGTTTCTAAAGAAAGTTTCCGAAAATTATCTGTACAGTTTCTAAGGGATGTTTCCTGGAAGTTTCCAAAGGAAGTTTCCGCGAAAATTTTAGGAAGTTCCTAAAGAATGTTTCTGGAAAGTTTCCCGGAAATTTCCAATGTAAGATTGTGGAAATATTCCAGGGGATATTTCCGGGAAGTTTCCAAAGCTAGCCTCCGGGAAAATTTTAAGGAAGGCTTCTGGAAAATTTTCAGAAAGTTTCCAAGGGAAGTTTCCGAGATGTTTCTAATATGTTCCCAAGGAGTGTTTCCGGGAAGTTTCCAAGAAGTTTATAAGGGATGTTTTAGGGAAGTTTCTAAAGGAAGTTTCTAGGAATATTATAAGGGATGTTTCAGAGAAGTTTCAAAACGAAGTCTCCGGCAAATTTACAGGAAGTTCCCAATAACTTCTCAGGATGGGGGATATTTCGCTATACCCAGGAAGTTTCTTGGAGACTTACTTTGGTAATTTCAGACCTTATAATGGGAAACTTCCAGGAAACTTTTATAACCGTTTTATTTTAATTTTAAAGATTTATTTTTAAACAAAAATAATAAATGTTATTTGATGATGAGATTTATGAAGACCAAATTTATTGCAAATTGAGCGGTTATAATATAGCAGTTGTAAAAGGAAATCAAAGGAGTTTTCTATTAAATTAATTATTTAGAATTTAAGTTAAAATAGTTGAACTTTATCCCATCCGGGATGCGCCAGGCAGTGATTTAGTGAATAAATCACGGCCGTCCTTCCATTTAGAACTAATCTCCTTTAACTTCAAAATCCGCCGGCCAGCTCTGTTAGGCGGAGAGGGGCGTGAGCCGACGAGTAACCAACGCTGGCCCAGTGCTGAAAAGTGAAAACGAGAGGAGCTTCCCCTGGAGTTTTCCCCCCATTTTAAATAAATAAAGCACTGATTAATAAAATAAAATAAATATAAATTTATTTAATGAACATTAACTATTCGGAAAAGGGGACTCTTGTCCCAATATTTTACAAAATATATCCTCTGAAGGAGGAAATTAAGCCGACCAGAAATCCACAAAATAATAAGATCACTAAAATCGAAACTGAGACCGTGCAAGATATTCGTAAATATATGGCCACTCTAGGGCCGGACAATTAGAATAATAATGACTAAAATCTCATGTGGACGGTCGAGCCGCCAGTGGCCATGAGCACGTGGCGGATAATTACAATTTTAATAATGTGAGTCGCTTACCCATTGTTTAAACAATACGACGACACAGGGCCAATGTCGGCCGGCACAGAATTTAATTTTATAATTAAATTTATAATAAAAAGGAGTCGTTTCGACTCAAAAATAGAAAAGTCTCAAACTTTTATTCGTGGAACCAACTGTTACCCACGAGGGCTCAACCAGGAAGAAGGAGCGAGGTTCGTGGAAATTCGGACGCTCTTCCGAAAATTTCCTGTCTCTCTCCTTGATTGTCGGATCTCATTCATCGATAATGAGATCCACTTGTAGATTCGCTCGCTGCGCCGTGAGATGTCCCTTGATGTCCTATTTCGGCTTCTAGACAGACAGGTTCCACCATGAGAGGGCGGGAATCACATCCACCCCTTTTTCCCTCGATGTACAACCCTCGGTTGTGCCCATGGCAGAAACTGGCTGCACCCTGGCATCCTTCTTCGGACCCTCAGACGAAGGAGGCGAGCGAATTAAAGCGTAAATAAAACATAAAAATATAATGGTAAATAAGCGACTCTTATAAATATTTAATTTTTGACAGAGGCGTGAAATTTCCGGTCGACGATGAGTGAATGGACATGGTCCATCCTAGCGCTTCCTGTTTGAGTTTATTTAACGCGGAAGGCTCCTTCGAAAAATTTGGTTGAGCCAACCAAATTATTTGGTTGTTATTTAATCAACCAAACTGTTTGGTTGAGACAACTAAATTATTTGGTTCAGTGTTGTTTGTTGGCATAACAAAAACTTTTGGTTGTCACAACTATATTTTTTTATTCGGGATAACAAAAATTTTTTTTATAATAAAAAAAATTTTTATTTGAGAGCTAACTAACCCAGGTTCGAATTTTCGGTCGGCCAACACATATAATTACATAATTCACATGTTATAAATTTAATTACACAAATATAATCCGATGAGAATGTAGAGATTTAATATTAATGAAAACCTGAAACAGAAAAATTTCATTAATCATGAAGATTCGAACCCGGGTTTCCAGCTGCCAGTTCAGTAGGCTAACCACCAGCCCATGAGAGATATGAATGACCAATATGGAATAAACCTTATAGCTAGACAGTTCAGTAACAGACACCGTTGGCTCAACTATCAGACTCAGGTTTGGCCGACCGTCTGGTATTGGTTTTTATTTAGATTTTATTTATATTATTATCGGCAGCTTACTTACAAACTAACCACCAATTTTTTTTAATAATTGTTTGGTTGTCACAACCAATTTCTGTTTTGTTGTGACAACCAAATTATGTTTGGTTGTCACAACTAAATTATGTTTGGTTCAACCAAATAAGAGCAACAAAATAATATTGTTGTCCCAAACAACTTGATGTGTTACGCCAACCAAATCGTTTTGTTATACCAATCAAAATATTGTTGTTACAATCAACAATGGTCAACTAAAAAATATTGTTGGTAAAACTAAACCTTTTTTCTCAGTGCATTTAAAAAAAATGTACAGTAATAATGTCACACTAACCTTTTCTTAATCTTATCCGTTTATGAAAAACCCAACTCTTTATAACGCTTTGACCCAATGGTAACAATGTAGAAAACTTGACTTCCAAATTTTATAATATTTTTCATTTCGTAAATCCAACCCCAACTTTATAGAAAAATTAACCTTCCTGTTTTTACATACCCTGCGCTGAAAGCAGTACATGCATATGTGTTATAAAACCTTATCCATTTTTCTCGAAGAATATTTATTTTGATAAAAAAACTCTTAGCGCATGAAATGCGTATTCTTATCAAATTTATAATTTTTGTTTAAAATATTTTTTAAAATTAAAAATATTTCATCAGATAACAGCAAAAAACTGTGAAGTATGGTAGATTTTTTTTTTTTACATTATAATAAAATTGGCGCTAATTTTCATTATGATATTCGTAATCAGCACATCAAAATACGTAAAGTAACGAATTTTCAAAGAAATCGAAAATATGTGCTAATCGGAAGTATATCCAATAAAAGATATTAGAATTTATTAATTTTTGGAAGAGAATTATGTTGCTTAGAAAAGTTAGTTTAATGATAAGCTAGTTTAATGAAAGCTAGTTTAATGATAATAACAATTAAAATAATTTGATATAATAGTTTTAAATGAAATTTATTAAATATCTGGTAGTCGAAAATGTCCCAGGTACTTATAACTTGACACTTGGCATTCTTCCGAGTATCTTAACCCTTAGAAGCATACATTTTTTATTTGAGGAATTTAGCAATCAAGTACGCTTTAGAGGGTTTTTGGGGTCGCTGATTAAGAATCCAGAATAAGATTTTTAATATTTTTAAAATTCAAAATGGCGGATTCAATATGGCGGACGAATTTGTAAAAAATAATTGAATTCGCTTCTAACTTGTTACTCTGGGGTTTTTGGGTTCGCTGATTACGAATCTGAAGTCCGATTTTCCAAATTCAAAATGGCGGATCCAAGATGGCGGACGAATTTTTTGAAATGCCTTGAAATCGCTTGAAACTTTCAACAATTATTTGAAATCGCTTGAAATTTGGTACTCGTGAGTTTTTGGGGTCTCTAATTATTACAAACCTGAAGTCTGGTTTTTAAAATTCAAAATGGCTGACCCAATATGGTGAACAAATTTAAAAAAATGTATTGAAATCGCTTGAAACTTGTTATTCGGGGCTTTTTGAGGTCGCTGATAACATATCTGGTAAAACATTTTTAAAAAATTCATAATGGCGGATCCAGTATTGTGGACGCAATATCAAAATACGATCAGATCTTCTTAAAACTTGTTTCTCAAGGGTTTTTGGGGTCGCTGTTAACGAATCTAGTAGAATATTTTTTAAATTAAAAATGGCGGATCTAATATTACGAACAAAAAATAAAAACTTGATCAAAATTACTAAAAACATTTCACACGGGGGTTTTTGGGGTCGCTTATAACAAAGTTTGTGACACATCTTTGTAATTCTAGATTACGGGCCCAATATGGCGTACACAAAATAAAAAGTCGATCGGATCCTCTTGAAACTTGTTAAACGGGAATTTTTTAGTTCAATGACAATGTATCTGGTAATATTTTTTAAAAATTCAAAATGGCGGATTCAATATGACAGACGCAGAAACAAAAATCGATCTTTCGTCTTAAAACTGGTTTCTCGCGGGTTTTTGGAATCTCAGATAACCTCAATATGCAAAATGAAAATTTCATGGTTGTTTTTTGTTTGCTTTTTGCGGTTTCCCGAAACTAACAACGAGGATGTGTCAAGCTTTTAGAGAAAGTCCCCGAGAAACAAGTTTCAAGAGAATCCGATCGATTTTTGATTTTGCGTCCACAATATTAAATCCGCCATTTTTAATTTTAAAAATCAGATTTCAGATTCGTAATCATAGACCCCAAAAACCCCCGAGTAACAAGTTTTTAAGTGAATTCAAAGAATTCCTAAAATTTTGTCCGCCAGCTTGGATCCGCCATTTTGAGTTTTGAAAATCGGACTTCAGATTCGTAATCAGCGACTCCAAAAACCCCTGAGTAACAAGTTTTAAGCGATTTCAATAAATTTTTATATATTTGTCCGACATATTGGATCCACCATTTTTAATTTTGAAAATCGGACTTCAGATTCGTAATCAGTGACCCGTAAAACCCCTAAATGAAAAGTTTTAGGCAATTTTAATACATTTTTATATACTCGTCCGACATATTGGATCCACCATTTTGAATTTTGAAAATCGGACTTCAGATTCGTAATCACATGTAAGCACATGTGTTCTTACATACGTACGCAGATGAGAACTCATATATAAGAACGCTGTTTTAATATCATATTGAGTAACGTTATACGCGGCGCATGACGGAACTTAATATAAGAACTTACATGCGTTCATACCTAAGTTCTTACATAAGATCTTATACGAGATCTCGTCTGTGTCACCTTGAGATCTTATATGCGTACACATGTAAGTACATACCTATCTTCTTACGACAGATCTCAGGCACGTTTTTACAGTAGGGTACCACCCATGCGATTCACTTGGAGGTTGTAAGTGATCTGACATCCGCGGGTTTTTTATCTGCCTGCCGTCGATTCATCGGAAGTAGTGTTGTACGTTGAGACGAGATTCTCAAATTTCTCAGTCAAAGTTGATCGTTTGTGAAGTTGTCTCGAAATAAAAAATCTCAATGTTCTTTT
This sequence comes from Ganaspis brasiliensis, assembly GCA_037103525.1. Taxonomy (NCBI): domain Eukaryota; kingdom Metazoa; phylum Arthropoda; class Insecta; order Hymenoptera; family Figitidae; genus Ganaspis; species Ganaspis brasiliensis. The sequence goes on along the minus strand of JAZKLR010000039.1, from coordinate 675,077 downwards.
GTTATTATCGTCTCGTCTCATCTCATTTTTCAGCTGATATCTCAAAACGTCACTTACCAAATAATAAAAATAATAAAAATTCATTTAAATTCTAAAAATGAATTCTTCGAGCTCTGGGGAGAATATGCTAAAGAGAAAAATAGAAACGGATGAAGATAACTCATCAGGAAGTTGTTCGAAGTATGTCTTTGGCAAATAATATTGGATAGAAATGGGTTATAAAATATTATTACAAAAAATTAATTCTTTGTTATTTATTCCATAAGACGTAAGCAAGTAAGAAGGAAAAAGGGTAAAAACTTCGATGAATATTTTGAATTCTCATACAAGGAAAATGTTAAAATGGCCAAATGTAAATTGTGCTATGCCCACAAGCAGGCAGAAGTCTTTATAAAAATGACAGCAGGTAATACTACCGGAATAAAAAGACACTTAGAAAAAATCCATCTAAAAGAATACCAAAATTTTTACGAAGTACCCCAAAATTCATCTGAAAATCAAGTATATTAAACACATTAATATTCATACAAAAAAATATTTTTCTAAAATTCAAAAAATCTTAATTATCTAATAAATATAAACATTAAAATTAAATAATAATTTAAAAACAATTTAAGTAAAATTTTCAATTTTCAAGTAGAAATAGATTTGTTTAACTATATGAAAACAATTTTTTTCCTTTAACCTACATTAGTTTTTCCTTAAAAGTATAAAGGATTACGATTTTTTTTAAATTGTAAATTACCTAGTGTTATGACACAATTTTATATCTTATAATTGAATGAAACAGTTCTTTCTATTTACATAACCTCAAACCAGAAAGTGGTTCTTCACTCCAAATAAAAATATTATTTAATTTAGTTTTAACAAATTTTGAAAGATTCATTTGTACATTTTTTAGAGAAAATTAGGTTGAGCTAAAATTTGTTGTTAAATAATAATTATTTAACATTTTAAGTTTCTTCTTTTAATCTACTTAAAATGTGTAATTTTCATTCAATTTTGACTAATAATAGCTCATTTTTCTTATTGAAACATTCAATACTATTTTATTTGTTACATTTTCATAAATATTCTATTTAAAAAATACGTAAAGAACAAATATTATTTATTTAATAACATTTAAACAAACTATTATTTAACAAAACTCAATAAAAAATTTTGTAGAAAATGTTTCAACAAAAAACATGAGCTATTATTAGGTAAAATTGGATAAAAATTACAGAATTAAACTAGATTTAAAAAAAAAACATAAAATGTTAAATAATTATTATTTGACAACAAATTTTAGCTCAACATAATTTTTTTCTGGAAAATGTGCAACTGGATCTTTCAAAATTTGGTGAAATTAATTTTAATTATAGTTTTACTTGATGGGAAAAGCTATGTTTTAGTTCCAGGTTATGACAATGGAGAGAACCTCCTTAATACATTTATATAAATGTATAAAAATTAACTTTTAACTCTTTGAGTCGTTTATAGAAAATGTGGTCATCTAGGAGTTTTAAGATTCATTGTTAATAATTTTCATTTTATAAAATTTAATTTAACAGAATTTTCTTGCAGTCGAAATTTTGTTTCTTATCTTGTTTTCAATGAAGTTTAAGTAAAAGCAAATTTTGGGTGACATAATTATGTAAACGATTTCATATTTTATGAAATTTTTATTTTACTGAATTTCTTTTTAACTGAATTTTTATTTGAAAGAGTTCAAACCTAACCGAACATTCATTTTATTCATTCATTCCATTAGTAGAATTTTTATTTAACAGAATTTTAATCGAGTCAAAGTTTTTAATTATTGAATGTCTATTTGACCAAATTTTCAATTTTCTTAATTTGTATTTGTACGAATTTTTTATTTAATGCAATGATAAAACGCCGAATGATTTTTTGCTTGAATTTCCAAATGGTCGAACAAATATTAGATAGCAATATATTATCGCAAATTTAAACATAAACTAATCAATTTTTGTGATAATTTCTGATTAAACAATTTTAAAATTCGCACCGTTAAATAAGAATTCTTTTAAATAAAAAATCGATATAGCTGAAATTCTGTAAAATTAAAATTTTGTTAAATATGAATTTGGTGACCTAAAATAATTTCTATTTATTTAAATTCAGTTGAAAACAAATTCGCAAAACGAATATTCGGCTTTTAAAAAATTCTGTTTAAGAAAATTTTATGCAATGGAAATTTTATATAAATTAATTTTGAATTATCATAATTGTTAAAAAAAATGATATCTTAAATGAACTGAAGAACAAGTAAACTGAATTTAATAAGTAAAATTAACTATTAATATTAAAATTTCTAAAGTTTTATACATAATTTAATTGAACGGGTCCAAAACAAATATTTGCGATTTATTGCTAATCAACGTGGAATAATCAGAGATAGATTTAATCACGATTACACAGATCTTAGAATCTTGTTTAAAATACCAAAAATCTCATCCATGTTATTATATACTGATTTACTATTCCTCTATCGGATACTTGATAACCAAATAAATTGCTCTGAAATACTCGCAAATGTTAAGTTTTCGATCCCGACAGAAACTCTTAGCACACTTAGGGACCGATCATTGATCATAGTTAAAAATTCCATGGTAAAAACACATGAAAAATATTCTTTATTTTATGTAGATTCTGAAAGAACAAACTATGGAGCTAACGCTATTTACACTAGAATCTGTAGAGAGGCAAATGTCTATTGCGAAAAATTAGACTTTTTTCAGTTATCACCACGTGCATTTACTAATGCTTTGCGTTCTCTAATTCTTAATAAAGATATTTCTACCACTTATCGGCATAAAAATAATTAAGACTACAGTCTGGCTCAGTCTCATAGATGCATTCTATTATATTTTACTAGTTTTTAAGTACTCCTGTACTAAAGGGCATACTTGTAAGCCCGTTTACATTGTAAAGAAATAAATAAATAAATAATTTTCATAGGTATTTGATCAAGAAACATTCAATAACAGGACTGTAGATTGGGTCGTACGAAAATATCTTCCGTATAATTTTTTTGACGATAAGGAATCTTAAGATTATTTCAACTATTTAAATCCAATTGCAAAGTTGCCAAGGCGAAGGGAGCTAAAAGTTTTAGTTGAAGGTCGATTTAAAAAAATGCAAAATGACGTTTTAAATATTATTAAAAATAATACATCAAAATTTTCGTGTACTGTTGACGGTTGGACATCGGTAGCCGGTAGATCATACTATTGTATAACGCTGCATTTCATTTCAAATGACTGGGCCATGCACTCGCTTCTCTTAGATTTTTGTCCTTCAAATGAAGATCATACAGGTCAAGATATTGCTAAGCTTCTTTTTAACGTTCTTGAGAAACATGGAATTCAGGACAAACTTGAAGGCATTACTGTTGACAACACGTCAAATAATACAACTTTTATGTCTGAACTCTCAAAATTAATGTACTTTGATGCTACAAACCAACACTTTAAATGTTTCGCTCATATTTTGAACCTAGCAGTTCAAGATATGTTAAAAGAATTGAAACTTGAAGACTTTGTTGAACCTGTTATTGAATCTATTGTTGAACCTGCTGAAGAAACTGATGACTCATTTGAAGATCCTCAAAATGACGATGAAGAATCAATGGAAGATATCGAAGTGAATCAGAATGATATTGATGAATCGACAGAGTCTTGTAATACTCCGCTCTCCAAAGTTAGAAGACTTTTTAAACTTTTAAAAAGATCTGAACAGTGGCGAAACAAATTGAATAGTTGTTGCGAGAGCTGTAATGTTTCAGTGAAAATATGCAAAAATATGCAACTCTTCCATACGTTGTAGTTGGATTTAACATGCTTGTTGATAAACTGGAAGAAGAAATAGAAGTTTTAAATCAAGTTCCAAATAAAACATTAATACAAGAGCAAATTAAATCAGCTCTTTTTTCAGCTCGTAACAAGCTTTTTAAACATTATAATATGTGTAATTGGATCTATTGCGCCGTTCTAATCTTGGATCCCCGACATAAGGTTGAACAGTTCAACAAAACCACCTGGGGAAGAGAAATGTCAAATTATTCAATAACTATTTTCAAGGATACATTTAAAAATCATTATTATATACCTGTAGAAGAGAATGAAGTAAGCTTTTAAAACTTATTCAAATGTTATTATCGAAGACTTCTGAAAAAATCGAAAACACGGCAAAAAATGATCCCACGAGCTTTCTTTTGACGGAAGAAAGTTAGTAAAAGCAATTTTCCAACAAAAGAAAGATTATGGGATCGTATCCCACCATATTCCTGATTTCTTCAGAAGACATCGATAATAATTTTTTAAAATTTAAAGGTAAATCCAGCAAAAGGCATTTCAAAATTTTTTTAATTATAATTATTTTTTAAAATTATATTTGAAAAAGTGATAAATCAGTATTAACGTAAGACACTACTAAAAAAACATTTTTTAAAACCAAAAATATTTTTTTATGAGGACTAAAAAATATTTTTAATCTAAAAAAAACGTTCAATTTAAGCTATATCTCTCGGTTAAATACAGGATATCAGAAAAAAATTCCAGTGTCCTTTAAAAGATTCAAAACTTTTTGAAAACTATATTTTTGGAAAGAAAAAACGTCCTTTTTTAGGAAACAAAATTTGTAATGTTAAAAATTGTTTATTTACACACATTTTCAGGCAGATAAACTTTTGTATCACAATACTTCTTTAGAATTTAAAAAATTGATGCGATTTCGATTTATAAAGCTCATTTTCTTCAGACATAGATTATTATCTACAAATTCACGGAAGCGAATTTTCAAAAAACTGCACTGTTTTTTAAATATGATTAATTGTTTAGAAAAAAATTGCACTGGATTTGTTAAACAAATAATCATTTTTAAAAAACTGTGCAATTCTTTGAAAATTCGCTTCCATGAATTTGTAGATAATCTATTTTTAAATAAAATTAACTATTATAAATCAAAATAGCATCAATTTTAAAATTTTGGAAAAAAGTAATGTGAGAGAAAAGTTTGATTGCCAAAACGTGTGTGTAAATTAACAATTCTTAACATTGCAATTTTTTTTCCTAAGAAAGGACGTTTTTTCTTCCCAAAAATATAATTTCCGAAAAGTTTTGAATCCTTTAAAAGACATTGGAATTTTTTTTCTAATATCCTGTATTTAACCGAGAGATTTAGACCCTATATCAAAAATATAATTTTCTGGGCACCCAAAAATAAGTTCAAAAATTTATTTAGCAGAATTTTCATTTTTTAGAATTTTCTTTTAAACAAACTTTAATTTATCCAATTTGTTTTTAATTAAATATTAATAAATACGAATTCTATATATAAGAATTTTGAGGTAACAAAATTTATATTTAACAGAATTTTTATTTTACAGAATTTTTTTCTAACAAACTTTTTATTTACCTTAAGTTCTATTATGAATTCTGCTAAATTAAAATTAGGTTAAATTCGAATTTCTTTAAATAAGAAGTTTGTTAGAAAAAATTCTTTGAAATAAAATTTCTGTAAAATATGGATTTGGTGTTTTAAAAACTCTGCTGTAAAAAAATTGTGATTTACTAATATTCGCTTTAGAAAAATTTTCAAAAATTAAAGTTTTGCTAAGAGAATTACCTATAATTTATCTTTACTGATAAAAAAACCTTTAACTCGTGTTAAAATATTGATTATAAATAGGTTTGTGTCGAAAATGTGCCAACTCCCGTAGACGATGATGATTCGGACAAGGATGGTACTATCGACATAGATTCGTTTTATGATGACCCTAAACCTAAAGCGAAAAAAAATCAACAATGAATAGAAATCAATGGAGGCAAGAAATAGATTCTTATTTGTTTGAAAAGAGAGCTGATAAGTCAACAGACATCTTAAATTGGTGGAAGGCAAACGAAAAACGTTTCCCAAATTTAGCTTGTATGGCGCGAGACTTTCTGCTGAACGAACATTTTCAAAAAGCTCTTTAATTATCAGAAAACATAGAAATCGATTGTCAAATGAATCTGCCAGAGAGCTTATGTGTTTAAATTCGTGGGTAACGTGCTCCTTAGCAACAGAGATAAAATGTGGAATTTGAATTCAAAACGATAGAACACAGATAGATACTATACTGTTTCCGTATTTTTTTCGTATTATTTAAATACTATAACTATAATTGTTAAAAAAGGTTAACCTATTTTTTCAAGCCGTTACAATTTTAATTTACCATGTATAACTTTAAACTTACTTATTTCAATTTAAAACAAATTTCTACGTTAACCTTAGTTTTAGTTAATAAATTAAATGATATTAAAAAAGACGAACAAGTTGTTATTTAATCGTAGTTAGAAATAATTTATAGAAAATGCATTCCAAATTTTCATTAATTATTTTTAATAATAAATTAAAATTTATACTAATTTAGAAAATTGAAAGTAAGTAAAGTTAAATTGAGTTGAACCTAAATTATATAATTAAGTAGATTAAAATTGTGATTTCCAGAAATAAAATCTTACTTAATTTACTTTATTTTACTTAAGGTTAATTGTAAATAATTTATTAATAACTATATAATAGAAATATAATATAATATAATATGAAATATAATAGAAATTAATCATTTTAGCAGCTTTTAATTAATAAAATATTAGTTAAAAGTTTTTAACTGTGAATTGTCATTTAACAGAAACCTGTTTTAAAATAAAAACTATGTTCATAACAGTCACACATTGAATTATCATAATTCTTAAATATTCGAGAAGTTGGCTCATTTCAAATGAGATGAGACGAGAAAGACAAATAAAAGACGAGAGTCATTCTATTTTTGACCATTTTTGACATTTCTCGCTCATGTACATCACAACTCATGTCCAGAGCCTCGTTTCAGTTCATCGAAAGTATTGTATTTAATCATAAAATTGTTCTCTTCCTAAATAGCACTGAAGTTTGCGGAAAGCTAACGGGAAACTAACAATGTAAGGTTCGATATCTTGCACTGTTAGCTTCCTGTTAGCTTCAGGGAAGCTATAAATGTCCTCCGTTTTATAGTTTCTGATGTTAGCTTCCAGAATTCCAGAATTTTTTTACATGCATACCTTCCCAGTAGGAAAGGTTATTCAAAAGTTCTGCGCAGCCGTAGCTGCTACAGAAAGCAGTTAAAAACGACTGCGCATGTAAATAAATTTTTCAATTTATAATAGAAAAATTTGTTTAAAATTACCAAAAAATAACTTTCGGAAAAATTACATTTATAGCTTTCTGGAAGCTTTCCGTTAGCTTTCCGCAAACTTCGGTGCTATTTGGGTTATGAATTATATGGTTTTCCTTTTCTGCAATTTGTTCTAAAGTTTTTTTTTCACCTAACACTCTCTTAGATGTTTTCTCTCCTTTTTAACTATTTCTTAAACTAGATTTGTCTAATAAAAATAAGTATGAAAAATAAACCTTATTTGATTACCGTTGTAATTTTCAATTAGTTTATCGTGGCAACGTTGCTTTTTTAAAGAGGTTAACTTCAAAATTACATTCAATTGTCTTGTACTAATAGTAAACATTAAATGTTTACAAATGTCAAACAAAGAGGTTAAAAAGGAAAACTAAAAAATAAATCCTTTAAGATATAAAGACCGCTTTATAAAAGGAAAGTATTTAACCATATATTAAAGAAAAAAAGGGAATTGTAAAAAAGCATTTCTTTTTTAATTCAATCAATTTTTCTATTAGAAAAAAAATTGTACGTTTGTCTACTTTTAAATGCCGCATGGCGTTTTTTAAAAAATCAAAATGGCAATGCCAAGATGGCGGAGAAATCTTTTAATCCGAAAAAGACCAACTTGCCCTCAAACTCTTTAATTAACAGTTTTTGAGGTCGCTGAATGCAAATCTGATGTTGGTTTTTCGAAAATCAAAATGGCGGATCCAAAATAACGGACAAAAGTGTAAAAATCTATCGTAATTCCTTAAAATTAATTTCTTGCGGGTTTTTGGTGTCGCTGACTATGATTTTAAGCTTACTTTTTGTAAATGCAAAATTACGGATCCAAAATAAAGGACACAAAAATTAAAAAACGACCAAATTTGCTTAAAACACTTTTCTTGGGGGTTTTTGGGGTCACTGATTGTGATTTTTGAGCATAATTTTTGAAAATTCAAAATAGCAGATCCAGAATATCAGACGCCAGTCAGTCTGCAAGTTATACATTTAGTTCCATAAAAGTAAATTAAAATTATGAGCAATGAAAATATCGATGTGGGGCGGTTTTTAGGGATTAATGATGTTAGGTTATCAGATGATATCGTTTCTAAGTGACTTTTAAATAATGACCATCTGACATCTACCTAATCGAAAAAAGTTAAAGTGGGGTGGGATAGAAATATCAAAACAGGGTTGTTTTTTGGGGTTTGAGATTTTAGGTTATCAAATGATATCTATTCTAGATGACTCTTAAATAATTTTTATCTACTAGTTTGTCAGATAAAATCTTTACTTAAACCAAAAAAAGTTAAAGTGAGGAGGGATGGAAATATCGGGGCACGTTGGTTTTTGGGGTTGGAGATTTTAGGTTATCAAGTGATATCATTCCTAGATGACTCCTAAATAATTTCTATCTACCAGTTTGTCAAAAAAATCTTTACCTAAACCAAAAAAAGTTAATGTGAAAAGGGAATAAAATATCGGGGCAGTGTGGTTTTGGCGGGGTTAATGATTTTAGGTTATCTTGTGATATCGTTTCTAGGTGACTCTTAAATAATTTTCATCTGCCAATATGTCCAAAAAAAAACTTAAACTAAGCGAAAAAAGTGAAAGTGAGGAGGGATGGAAATATTGGGGCAGGTTGGTTTTGGAAGGTTAATGATTTTAAGCTATCACGTGATATCGTTTCTAGGTGACTCTTAAATAATTTCCATCTGCCAATATGTCCAAAAATAAACTTAACCTAAGCGTAAACAGTTAAAGTGAGAAGGGTTGAAAATATCGGGGCAGGATGGTTTTTGAGGGTTAATGATTTTAGCTTTACTAGAACTTCTAAAGCGCGCTACGCGCTCAAAATTGTGCTCTTGTTTATTTCTTTTCTAATTGTCCAAACTTATACTTACCAATTTCTTTAATTTGTCAATTTCCTAAAACAAAAATCTCCAATTTCTCTATTTACCAGTTGGCGAATTTTTCTATTTTGTTAATTTTTCAATTTATCAATTTAAAATTTATTAATTTTTTAATAACTACTTTTTCAATTTTTTAATTTGTCAATTTTCCAATAACCAAATCTCCAATTTTTCAATTTACAAATTGTTTTACTTTGACAATTTCGCGTGTAGAAATAGCCCTAGTTAGCCAAAATAGAAATTGCTTTCTGGGCTAATTTTTTTCAAAATGAGAACATCAAAAATAGTAAGGAACTGGCTGAGCTTAGTGTATCTAAAGCATAACTGGATTTTTCCGGTCAATATCTTCAGGGAAGTTAAGATCGCCCACACAGCACCGGAACTTTCCAGAACATTCCCAACATTCAGGGAAGTTTCAAAACTTCCAGTAAGTTTGCTGGAAGTTCCAGAACTTCCCTGAAGGTTGGGAATGTTCAGGAAAGTTCCGGTGCTGTGTGGGCGACTACCCATGTACCCAACAGATGTCCAGGTTATTTCCGGTCAACTTCTTCAGGGAAGTTAACTTAAAAATGTTATAATCGACTTCTTTGAAGTACCTTAGTACCCACCCGATGTCCAGGTCATTTACGCACAACTTCCTCAGGGAAGATAACCTCAAAATGAAAAAATCTCCTTCTCAGAAGTACTCCAGTACCTAGCCAATGTCTAGGTCTCTTCCGGTCAACTTCTTTAGGGAAGTTAACTTCAAATTGGGACAATCGACTTCTCTAAAGTAGCTAAGTTCCCAACCACGAAGTAATAATAAGGAGACTTCACTCTATAGGGCTTCTCTTAAAAATATGTCCCCACTTTAGGGAACGAACGGCTGTGAAAGTAGAATCTCGCAGAAGTGGCAGCTCTAGAGGGAAAAATTAGAAACTGCGTATTTTCCAGTGTCTGTGTTGAACGTTTCTATGTGTATGTGCGTAAGCTCGAAACGTTTGTTTTGTTGTGGTTTGTAAGGTATGTTTTGTTATAATTAAATAGAAAAGAAATTGTTTTTTACAACATATAATGTATTAATTAACTAATTCATAATAATAAATTTCATAAACAGGAGCAAGAATAAACGAACTCATTCAGACAAAGTTTTTTAATGTTTAAAATTTGTTCTCCAACGTTTTAAAATCTAAATGATTTCATATGTTTTTTTATTCAAAAAAAAGGAAACAATAGTTTAAATAAAATCAGGGATTTAAATAATTTTTATAAATGTTATGAAATCTTGTTGAATTTTATTTTTGTTAATTTAAAATAGACAATATTCATATTGCTCATTTCTCTGTTTTCTCTTTTAACTGTTATTGTTAATGTCCCCTAGTCTGTTTAATTTATGTTATTGTTAATGAGGTAAAGGTGTTTGTAGATCAGTTTAAATAGTGAAGTCATTTAACACTGTTATATAATTTGTAATTCTGGTGACTTATTATTTTATTTATTAATTTTTAGTTCCATTAACTTTTATTATTTTATGTGTTTTCATGTTTTATTAAACACATTTTTTTGTATGTGTATTTTTATAATTTCTATTTTTAATTAATTTTACAAATCGACGCCCCCCGTTGATAACATGTTCATTAAAAAGCCAATGAAATAAAATGTTAATTTAAAAAACAGTCGAAAATCATTTTTATTAATTATTTTGTAAGATATGATTTGTATTCAATTCTTTGTTTAATTAAATGTCTGTTGAAGTTGTGTGCCATAGAATGTTAATTGGGCCGAACGTACACTATAATGTTTATTTTATCAAATATATGCAATAACATTCTATTTCAATCTTTAATACTATATTCTAAAGTTAATACAAGGCTATATACGTAAAAGAGGTATTCTTTTTTTAATCTTGTTCCTAAAAAGTACAATTCCGCTTAAATTTTTATATTGTTTTAATTAATAATATTTTTTTAATAAAAATATTAAAACCTGAATAAATAATTAAATATAATTTGAAATGATTAAATAAAAATATTAAAATTAAAAAGTTGAAATTATCTACTGAAATTTCTTTTTTTTTTAAACTTTGTCATTTCATTAAAATTTAATATTATTTTTCAAACGTTAAACATATTCTTTTTTGAGAAATTTATTACTTTTTCCATTAAAAATTGTATTCAAAGTGAATTTTATCTAAATTGTAATATATTTTAATAAATTTGAAATAAAAAATTATTATTTGTCGTATAACAATAACAATAATAATGATAATAATAATAATAATAATAATAACTGAAGGTTTTGTATTACCACCTTCGTCACCAGTACGGTATAGATAAGGAGCCCATTCGCCGTATGCCCAAATAAATCAAGAATCAGTTGTAGAAAATGACCAGTGCAAGATCTACTGGAATTTTTCTTTCCCCACCACTCATCATATCAGTGCCACCAAGCCTGATATGGTCCTCCAAGATCATAAAAGTAAGATCATTTATGTAGTTGAGTTTTCGGCTCCTGCCGAGAGAAACATCATTAAAAAGGAGGATGAGAAACGGATCAAATATCAAGAGCTCTTATTCGAATTGAGTAAAATGCATCCAGGATATAGAGTCCATTTGATTGTTTTAATTCTCGGCTGCTTAGGAGGGATGAAGGCTTCATTTGTGAGCCAACTGAAGAAGATCCCAACCTGCGAACGTCAAGCCAATTTGTTAGCAGGTAGAATGCAAAAAGCAGTTCTTTTGAATTCTCTTTTTGTGGTCCGACAGCACTGTTCCTTGTAAAAAAAACATCTTTAAAGGTAGCTCTAAAAAAGCATCCAACAATTTCATGTCGGACGCATAAGAACATCCATCGGCGGCAATGGACATGAAGACCCAAAGAACAGAATGCTGAAACTATACAGAGTAAAAAAAAGAAACTTTTGCTTACCTTCCAGGACGGAAGGAGCAAAAGTTGATAAGAGTATGTAAAGCAAGAATTGGGAGAGGTTGTTTTAGTGCGGTATTGCCACAGGATGTGGTCGAGTCCCACACGAACAAGTGCGTAAATGCATTTTTTCCTCTCCTTAACTTGTTTTGTAATAAAAAAAAAAAAAAAAAAGGAAGTTCATACTTTTTGCTTACCTGTATTTTTTAAAGTTCATGAGTTAAATATATTTAAAATTATCATAATATCTACTAATTGTACAATTTATAATATTTCTATAATTATGTTCTAAATAAGAAGTTTAGAGTTCTATTTGATAATTTTATTTTGATTTGAAAAATAATCAAACACTGATTGTATGATAAAATTTATGTGTTTTTTTGTGTTTTTAAATAAATAATATATTTTTTACAGTTTATACAGTTTGGAATCTTTTTAAGTTTTCTTATCATTGTTTCAATAATAATAATAATAATAAAAATGTAAGTTAATATTATTTGTATAGTTCAAAGTTCGTGAGTTAAATAATAAAAATTGTCTTCAAAGCTACTAAATAGTGCAATTGAACTTCAAAATTTTGTTAAAACGAAGTCTTGATCATTTCTTTTAACTGGTGTGTTTGAAATATATATAAACATATTTTAAACTTAATTTTATTTAAATTTGTGAAGAACAATCAATAAGATTCTTCGTAATGGACTAGATAACATCACAATGATTACGACGAATTTTACACGCTTAAATAAATTCCTGAAAGATTAATGTTAAATTTGACAGATTTTCAATGCTTTGATTTATTTTTTAAGATTATTTTATAGGTAAGGATTTTAATTTTTGATTTTTAGTTTAAAACATCAAAAATCTGTAAAAAAAAATTAGTAACAAATAACACTTTTTAGACGTAGTCAATTTCAGTCTTAATAAAATCAGTAAAATTCAACTACAGATGCAGAAATAACAATTTTGATCTTTTATTGAATCAACTGGGTCAAAATTTCTCAAAAAAATCAATGTTGGTCTCGGGTCTTTCGATTTCTATGAAACTTGGTGAAAATGTAGTATTATATGACAGAAGTTTTGCACAAAAAAATTTTTTGAAAATTTTCAAAATTGTGGTTTTTACAGGGTGTCAAAATTTTAAGTACCGTTTTTTTCAAAAACGAATATCTTTGTGGCGTTTTAATCAATTTTGTTCATATTTATGGTGTTTATAAATAATATACCAACACTTTGAATGTAATATAAGACCAAAATTTTTTTTCAAAATTTGCCCGGAAAAAAGTCAAAAAAATTTTTGATTTTATTTTTTTGATCAAAAGCACCCCTACGATTTCATTTTAATAACAATATTTCGTTTCCTTATTTTTTCCTGAGTTGATTAAAAAAAGAAAAGTTCTGGAGACTTTAAAAACAACCGAGATATTGGACTTTTTGTGACGCGGCCTACGCTCTCTGAATACAGGCAAGCTTAACGCCGCGCCGGGACACGGACGCATTTTTTCAATCATTTTCATCGTTAATTATTATTTTTATTATTCGGCATGTAAAAGGTTCTCAGAATAACATTTTCTTGCGTACTTTTCATCGCACTTTCATAATCTGTCATCAAAATTGCAAAAAAATAAAATTCCAAAAAGCTATGACCACTTTTTTGGAAAAAAATGCAAATTTTTGACAATTTTGATTCAAAATGATTTTTTTCTACGTAACCAGTGATCAGAAAATTTCTGCACCTAAAAATATCGCGTCCACAATATTCAAGCTTCAAAAGAATGGACCATACATTTAAAAATGTCAAGATCGCGGATCCAAAATGGTGATTCTTAATTCTCTCTTTATCTGTATGAAAATGAGTACCTAAATGTTTTTTGGGTCGCTGATTGTGAATCTAAAGTCGGATTTCAAAAATTCAAAATGGCGGATCCAATATGGCGGTCGATATTTTTTAAATTGATTGGATTTATTTAAAATTTGCTGCTGGGTGGTTTTTGGGGTCGCTGATTGTGAATTTAAAGTCAGTTTTAGTTACTTCATTGAAAAAAGGAATTCCAATATAATTTCCGATCTAATTGCACGAAGTTCATTTTTATTTGACAGCATTACATATTTCTTTTACATTTCCTTGACAACAAAGTAATTATAATATGTCTATGCATATTATATACTAATACTTTCTTTGACAACGGTTATAATATTTTTGCAGTATCTGTGGGTTCCATTTTCTTTTGCAACTGCATTGATTTGTTCTTCTGGCAAATATTATTTATTTATCATCTATTGAGCATTAGCACTGAGGTGTAACGCCATTCGCAACAGTAATTATAATATGTCTATCTATATCATAAACTTGTACTCTCTTTGACAACACTCATAATGTCGAATTTGTTAAATCTAACTTCAGATTCGTAATCAGCGACCCCAAAAAACCACGGGTAGCATGTTTAAAATAAATTTGATCAATTTCCAAAATATCGACCACCATAATTATTGGATCCGGCATTTTGGATTGCTAAAATATGACTTTAGATTCACAATCAGCGACCCAAAAAACATTTAGGTACTCATTTTCATACAGATAAAGAGAGAATTAAGAATCACCATTTTGGATCCGCGACCTTGACATTTTTAAATGTATGGTCCATTCTTTTGAAGCTTGAATATTGTGGACGCGATATTTTTAGGTGCAGAAATTTTCTGATCACTGGTTACGTAGAAAAAAATCATTTTGAATCAAAATTGTCAAAAATTTGCATTTTTTTCCAAAAAAGTGGTCATAGCTTTTTGGAATTTTATTTTTTTGCAATTTTGATGACAGATTATGAAAGTGCGATGAAAAGTACGCAAGAAAATGTTATTCTGAGAACCTTTTACATGCCGAATAATAAAAATAATAATTAACGATGAAAATGATTGAAAAAATGCGTCCGTGTCCCGGCGCGGCGTTAAGCTTGCCTGTATTCAGAGAGCGTAGGCCGCGTCACAAAAAGTCCAATATCTCGGTTGTTTTTAAAGTCTCCAGAACTTTTCTTTTTTTAATCAACTCAGGAAAAAATAAGGAAACGAAATATTGTTATTAAAATGAAATCGTAGGGGTGCTTTTGATCAAAAAAATAAAATCAAAAATTTTTTTGACTTTTTTCCGGGCAAATTTTGAAAAAAAATTTTGGTCTTATATTACATTCAAAGTGTTGGTATATTATTTATAAACACCATAAATATGAACAAAACTGATTAAAACGCCACAAAGATATTCGTTTTTAAAAAAAGCGGTACTTAAAATTTTGACACCCTGTAAAAACCACAATTTTGAAAATTTTCAAAAAATTTTTTTGTGCAAAACTTCTGTCATATAATACTACATTTTCACCAAGTTTCATAGAAATCGAAAGACCCGAGACCAACATTGATTTTCTTGAGAAATTTTGACCCAACTACTATAAGATAAATATCTTCAAATAGTGAATTTGATTAATCCAAAATACGAAGGAAAAAAATTTTATCACATTATTTTAATAATTCATTAATTTACTTACATAGAAGTAAAAAAAAGAAAAAAATATTAAAAGATATGTGAAAATATTGTGGATAATATTGTAAAACAAATATTACTAAAAGGGTAGTTAATCATAGAACTTAAAACATTTCATTATCAACCAAAAATTTGTCCTGCTTATTCCATGAAAAATACAAGTGGTCTCAACTACAAATTTTAAGAGTAAAGAGGTTATGTCTTAATAACCCAAGAAGCTATTTTCCTAGAATTTTGGAGTAACTCATGAACTTTAAACTATGCAGGTAAGCAAATAATATTAACTTACATTTTTATTATTATAATTACACGGAGAAAATGGATTATACAAAAGTCATTGTCTTGGATTATTAAAAGAAATATCATACTGAATATAATTTGTATTATACCATTTATAATCTATAATCTACTTTTTATTGTTTTCAAATAATACCAAGTATAAATAATGGATTATAAGAATAATAATTTAAATTTAATTGATGTACAATTCCAGATTATTAACAGTTTAAATTTAACATACAACTTAATTACAACTTAACATTAAATCAAGTTGAAATTTATGAAGTTTAGAGAACTAAACAATTCATTTTTTAAAAATTAATTAAATAATATTTTTTTATTATATACTTTAATACTAAAATTCAAAAGTTAATTTATTAACCACTTCGGGAGTATGACGCCAGGGACATTTTCCATGTGGGGCACCTCTCCCCGGGGCACAGTGGGCCGGGAAGCCATCAAAAGTGGCCAAAATTCAAAATGTAATGAAAAAGCGGCCATATTGGCTTGAAGATTGTTACTCGGGGGTCTTTTGGGTAGCTGATTACGAATCTGATGTCAGATTTATAAAATTCAAATTGGCGGATTCAAGATGGCGGACAATATTTTAAAAATCACTCAAATTGGTTTAAAATTTGTTACTCAGGGGTTTTTGGGGTCGCTGATTACAAATCTAATGTCAGATTTATAAAATTCAAAATGGCGGACTCAAGATGGCGGACAATATTTTAAAAATCACTCGAATTGGTTTAAAATTTGTTACTCAGGGGTTTTTGGGGTCGCTGATTACGAATCTGATGTCAGATTTATAAAATTCAAAATGGCGGATTCAAGATGGCGGACAATATTTTGAAAATCACTCAAATTGGTTTAAAATTTGTTACTCAGGGGTTTGTGGGGTCACTGATTACAAATCTGATGTTAGATTTATAAAATTCAAAATGGCGGATTCAAGATGGCGGACAATATTTTAAAAATCACTCGAATTGGTTTAAAATTTGTTACTCAGGGGTTTTTGGGGTCGCTGATTACGAATCTGATGTCAGATTTATAAAATTCAAAATGGCGGATTCAAGATGGCGGACAAAATTTTAAAAATCACTCAAATTGGTTTAAAATTTGTTACTCAGGGGTTTTTGGGGTCGCTGATTACGAATCTGATGTCAGATTTATAAAATTCAAAATGGCGGACGATATTTTAAAAACCACTCGAATTAGTTTAAAATTGATTACTTAGGGGTTTTTGGGGTCGCTGATTAAGAAATCTGATGTCAGATTTATAAAATCCTAATTAGCGGATTCAAGATGGATGAAAATAAGAAAAATTTATTAACTTTCATGAAATTTTGTATCCAAGAATTTTGTGAGACGCCTCTACCGAATTTAGGGGCTATCGAGTTGCCTTGCCTGCAGTTTGCCTACTTATACTATAATGTAGTTTCCAGGGTCTACCACGGGGAGGTTGCAGTGCTATTATAGACCCCATTCGGGGTGCTTTCTGTGTGGGTCCCCTCGCCTCCTACTTTTCGGGGTGCTTTCTGCGTGAGTTCCCCTAGCCTCTCACATTCGGGGTGCTTTCTGTGTGGGTCCCCTCACCTCCCACATTTCTTGATGCTTGCTGAGTCCTAGTAGTTTTTATGTATTATGAAGGTTCATCCTCGAAGTCTTCATCTGCTGACAGTTCTATGTCCTGTAAATGTTCGAGGGTTTTCGAAATAGCCGATAAGTCCTGGTCTTCATCTTCTTCTACATCAGAATCACTTTTGGAGTTTTCTTCTGGAACTTCGAGTAGATCATTTATTTCTCTTACAAGTGCACACTCGTTCTTTTTTTTAAATCGTGATTGAAGACTGATGTTATTGATAATAGGATCGGTGCTGTCCATCGATCTGTAAAAAACGTCTTCAAGGTTAGCCTCTCGACTGATTTTTCTTGCGTGATGTTGTCTGTCGTTCTTGTAATACTTATTTCTAGATTCGGATGCTTCCTCACCCAACATACCTATTGGTAACACACTTGTACTTATAACATCACCACTCTGCATAAGAATTTTATGCAAAGTTGATGGCATACAATACCAGTTGTAGTTTTGCACATAAATTTTTGCCGTTGATTCGCATAAGTCATTAAATTTTGACGCATCAATTGGAAGATGACATGATAATGCAATTAGAATTTTTTTTAAATTTCGAATTAACTGCACGTCAAGTTCTAGTAATTGAGCAAGTAAATCTGGATCATGGAAAGCTCTTCTGGCAGTATTTCCGTTATTAGTACTGCCAGAGCCACCAGGTTTTGGTTTATCCACAATAAGTCCTAATTGATTCCATAAAAGATTTTGTATATATTTTTTCCTTTTAGCAAATTCTAATTTATGTTTTGCACTTCTTACCTGCCAAACTTTTATGTTCTTTCTGTAGGAGATGTGCAAACAAACTGCAAAAATTTGTATCCAGGCATGAAGGGGACTTAGACCGTATTGAAGCGATTTTGGATCTGGTGTGAAAACACCGTTATCTTTATTAGACAAATCATTAAACTTTGAGGGAGTCGCGTGGCAAATAGGACAAGTCTGCATTGACTTTGTGTTAGTTATGATATTTAACACTTTCCCATCAATAAGAGTCAAATATAAAGCAAAATGAATTCTAATGTGATACTCACCTTCCAATGTAATTTTGAGGAGTTCCAAATTGTCAATTTCTTCCTCAACATCACTTTTTTGTTTTAAAATTACATCAGATGATTCTGGAATACATTAAGTAGAAAGAGGCCTGCATGATTTTGGCGATTGTGATGTTCTGTTGTTCCAGAGTATAATATTTCTTGTATCAGAATTATGTAATAATCTTAATGGAATTACAGTAGTAACAAACAGATTTCCATCAGTTTGTGACTTATTTTCTTCTGCAGATTTATATGACTGATTGTAACAAGAAAATCCGGAACAACCATCAAATCCCCAAGAAAACATCATTACTCCTTCTAATAATTGCACACCTGTACTTTGCATGTACTGAACAATAACTTCTGATTGCATTTCTACAATTCTTTCCGTTGTGTGGTTTAGCAAAGACTGAAGCCCAACCTTTGCAACCTTCTCAGAAATAGAAATGGTATCCTTTGGAGGACGACATGCTTGTTTAGCAAGTCTGACTTCATTGTAGGTCGGCCAAATATCCGCGCCGCATGTTTTAACTTCTGAGCGCATATTTTGATAAACAGCTTTACTCAATGAATTTTCCAATAGAAATGATAAAGCCTCTTCTAGTGTTTTTTTCTTAATTGAAACTAAGGGTTCATTGATTAATTTTCTAAGTTTTTTAGGTCGTTGTGAACGTGAAGATTTGTCAGAAAAGTTAATAAGAGGACGACCAACTTTAGAAGTAGATAATGAAGGTTTATGTGCATCAGTTCCAGAAAATGATACAAAAAAATCAGAATCTAACCATTTTGAATTTTTTGCTTCATATCTGCTTTTCATTCTTTTTGCACTTTCAAATTTCTTCAAATTTTTGCTTTTTAATGAAGTTAAAGAATTTCTTAAACGTTTGACATCCTCATTTGAGATATTTTTAATGTCCAGATTCATTTTTGTTAAAATAATAGAAGCAGTAACTGTTAAGTCATCATTCTCAGCAATAATATCAAGAACTTCCCGTTTCGTTAATTTTATCATTATTAAAAAAGGGAATAAAAAAAATGTTTACAGAAAGCAAATTAAAAATTACTATTACAGCTATAAGTAACACTAAAGGTACGTACCTGCATTTAAGCTGATCACAGTAATGTGTTTAATATGTACTGTAATTTGTCATACAAGCGAATTTTCTAATATATAGATTATATGCATATAATAGGTCGAATTATGAATTCGGGCAAAAGTGGGCTGATTTTTCTTTTAGTTGGGGGTCTTATAAAGAATTTTAAGCTTAAGACAATTGGAAATCTAGTGGAGTCTCTGAGAGTTTGCTTTCGGAAAAATATTAAAAAACTGGATATTTATAAGTATAGTATTAAAACTTTCACGCACTTCATAAAACTATAATAAATTGACCTATGGTTTTATTTTTATTACTGTACCTGAACAAAGAAAGACGAAAAAAAAACATGTATTGAATTCTTTCAAATAGTAATAAAATAATACACATACATTACAAACAAATAACATTAAAATTTTAATTCGTTTTTTAACATTCGGCAAGTGCAGATTTAGAAAATATTATCGTAAGACAAAACAATTTACGGAAAAACTTATGTCATTATTGCTAATGGAAATAGTATATTTAGTTTTATCAAATTTTGAAACTGACTTTTGGCCACCAAACTAGGTCGACTGGCCCACTGTGCGGGGCAGGGAAATTGAAATCCACATGGGGCTACGTAAAAATTAAAATAAAAAAATTACCGTTAACCTTAGTTAGTAGGTATTTAAAGTTATCTGTGCTGCTAGATGTGCAATCCTACTGATTAATAAATAAACTAACTCATATTTTATAAGCCAAACTAATATCA
Source organism: Ganaspis brasiliensis (assembly GCA_037103525.1). Lineage (NCBI taxonomy): Eukaryota > Metazoa > Arthropoda > Insecta > Hymenoptera > Figitidae > Ganaspis > Ganaspis brasiliensis. The sequence continues at coordinate 654,751 of JAZKLR010000039.1, read as the reverse complement.
GGTATAATTTCAAAACTATAATACTAGGATGAGTTGTTTTATAATCCTGATAATTGTCCCACCGTCAGTGTTAAAATATTATAATTGGTATAATCCAGATTATACCTGTTATAATCCATTTTTCTCCGTGTATTATTATTATTATTGAAACAAAGATATGAAAACTTAAAAAGATTCCAAATTGTATAAACTGTAAAAAATATATTATTTATTTAAAAACACAAAAAAACACATAAATTTTATCATACAATCAGTGTTTGATTATTTTTCAAATTAAAATAAAATTATCAAATAGAACTCTAAACTTCTTATTTAGAACATAATTTTAGAAATATTATAAATTGTACAATTATTAGCTATTATGATAATCTTAAATATAAGTAACTCATGAACTTTAAAAAATACAGGTAAGCAAAAAGTATGAACTTACATTTTTATTATTATTATTAATATCATCATTATTATTGTTACTAGCAACATTAACGCGCGCTCAAGCGCGCGACAAACTTTCCATTGTTGTTGGTCATTTAAAACTATAAATTTTTGCAAGTACAAATAATGGAAATTACGAAATTAAAGAATATATCTGAAAAATGACGAAAATAATTGACAGCTGAAAAAAAATTCGAAAAATGACTACATAATTACACAATTAAAATGAATAGTTTAAAAAATGAATATTAAATTTAAACAAAATAGTTGAAAAATTATAGGAATAACTGTTCGAAATAATTGAAAATTTAACAACTGGACTGGAAATCGAAAAAAATAATTAAAATTGAGAAAAAAATAATAAAAAGTCGAGGGAATAAATTGACAATTTAAAAATTAAATTAAAATTTGAAAAAAATATTTGATAACTGGAACAAAACGATGAAAATATCCAACAATTGCAAACAAAATTAAAAAATGTCTAGATTAATTTACAATCAAACAAAACAATTTAAATAATCTAAGAATAATTATAAAATTTTAAGATAATAATTGAACTTTGAAAAAATTGTAGAAAATAATTGAAAATTGCGGAAAATAATTAATAATTGAAAGAAATAGTTGAAAAATGGCAAAAATAATAAAAAAATTCATGAAAATATGTGAAAAATATCAAAAATAAATGTCAATTGAAAACAAAATTCGAAAAATGACTAGATTAATAGAAAACTGAAAAAAATAATTGAAAAAATTAAACAAGAAATATTAAATTTAAAAAAAATTTAAAAATTAAGAAAATTGAAGGAATAATTGTTGGAAATAATTGCATATCTAACAACAGGATTCAAAATCGAAAAAAATAATTAAAAATTAAAGAAAGCAATTAAAAATTGAAAAATTGAAATTAAATTTGGGGAAAATATTTAAAAATGTAAGAATGGAATTAACATTAAAAAAAATAATTGAACAATTAACTTTGAAATTTAAGAATTTTCATTATAATCAATATAATAATAGAAAATAAGCGATAATAATAATAATAATAATAATAATAATAATAATAATAATTATTATTCTTCTTATTATTTCTTGAACTTAGTCTTCCGTTTGATACCAGCGATACAGAACAGGGATTGGCATCATTAACACCTTTGATGCTTAAAAGACAAGTGAAGCAGGCTGAACATGTACTTCTATTGGAGCAACATGTTAGGAAGCCTCTTCATGGGCAATTCTATAAGATTCTTAGGGAGATGGAGTTGTCTAAGGATCTGTCTTTTAGATTTCTGAAATCTGCTGGTTTAAGATCGGAGACTGAGGGATTTTTATTTGCTTGCCAAGATGGTGTTATCAATACCTTATATTATCGCAGTAAGGTCATGCAGATACCTGTCGACAATTACAACTGTCGAGCATGTAAACAATATCCGGAAACACTTACTCACATTCTAAGTGCGTGTCCGACGTATGCCTGTTCCAGGTATATTGAAAGACACAATGCTGGACTTAAGGTGTTGTATTACCATCTTCGACACCAATATGGTGTAGATAAGGAACCTGTCTTGCCATACGCCCAAGAGGATCAGGAGGCTGTTGTGGAGAATGAGAATTGCAGAATCTACTGGAATTTTTCGTTTTCTACCACTCATCGTATCAGTGCTACTAAGCCTGATATAGTACTCCAGGATCATAAAGGTAAGATCATCTGCGTGATTGAGTTTTCGGCTCCTGCCGAGGGCAATATCGCCCAGAAGGAGGATGAGAAACGGCAAAAGTATCAAGACCTGCTGTTCGAATTGAGGAGAATACACAGAGGCTATAAAGTCCATTTAGTTGTCCTTATTCTCGGCTGTCTAGGGGGGATGAGAGCTTCATTTGTTAGCCAGCTTCAAAGAGTTCCAACCTGCGAGGAAAGGAATCGAGCAAAGGAATCGCGCTATTGCTTACCTTTCAGGACGGAAGGAGCAAAAGCGGATAAGAATACGTAAGGCAAGAATGGGAGAGGTTGTTTTAGTGAGGTATTACCACAGCATGTGGTCGAGTCCCACACAAACAAGTGCGTAAATGCATTTTTTCCTCTCCTAAACTTGTTTTGTAAAAAAAAAAAAAAAAAAAAAAAAGTATTTTTGGTGTATCGCAGTCGAGTGATGCATATATCTGTCGACAATACCAACTGTCGAGCGTGCAGGCAATACCCGGAGACACTTAGTCACATTCTAAGTGCGTGCCCGAAGTATGCATGTTACAGATATGTAGAAAGACACAATGCTGCGCTTAAGGTGTTGTATTATCACCTTCGACACCAATATGGTATAGATAAAGAACCCATCTTGCCGTATGCCCAGGGGGATCAGGAGTCCGTTGTGGAAAATGATCAGTGTAAGATCTACTGGAATTTTTCTTTTTCCACCACTCATCGTATCAGCGCCAATAAACCTGATATAGTGCTCCAGGATCATAAAAGTAAGGTCATTTGTATGATAGAGTTTTCGGCACCTGCTGAGAGCAATATCACTTAAAAGGAGGATGAGAAGCGGACAAAGTATCAAGACCTTCTGTTTGAATTGAGTAAAATATATCCAGGCTACAGGGTCAGATTAATTGTTCTTGTACTCGGTTGTTTAGGAGGGATGCGAGCTTCATTTGTGAGCCAATTACAAAAAATTCCTAGCTGCGAGCACAAGGCTAATGCGTTGGCGGTTCGCATGCAGAAGGCTGTTCTTCTGAACTCTCTAAATCTGGTTCGGCAGCACTGTTCATTATAAGATCCTATTCGGTAGCTCTAAAAAAGCATCCAACAATGTTCTTGACCACCGCTTAAGAATATCGGCGGCAATGGGTAAGAACAACAGTGTAAGAAACGAAAATAACAACTCTAGTAAATGAATCACGCTTTTGCTTACCCTCCAGGACGGATGGAGCAATAGTGGATTAGAATATGTAAAGCAAGAATGGGAGAGGTTGTTTTAGTGAGGTATTACCACAGCACGTGGTCGAGTCCCACACGAACAAGTGCGTAAATGCATTTTTTCCTCTCCTAAACTTGTTTTGTAAAAAAAAAAAAAAAAAAAAAAAAAGTATTCCAGTGCAATTGGAATGAGCTTTGGACTTGATAAATGTGCTGTTGTCCATATGAATAGAGGAAGACTAGAAACATCTGAAACATCAGGCGATTTAGACGATCTTCAGCTTATTGGTGGCAACACCATTCATCATCTTGGTGAAGGAGAAACTTACGCATATCTTGAAATTCCACAATCGGAAACTCAAGATGTGCGTGGGCTTAAAGATCAACTCCAAATTAAATATCGAGGTCTTCTCAGAAAAATTTGGTCATCCGAATTATCAGGGAAGAATAAGATACAGGCCACAAATGTATTAGCCATTCCTTTAATACTCTATACATTTGGGGCTGTTAAATGGAATGTGGATGAGCTGAAGATACTGGATAGACAAACGCGCAAGATGATGACAGTACATCGATGCCATCATCCAAGGTCTTTCGTAACTCGAATATACCTTCCGCGAGATCAGGGAGGAAGAAGGTTACTAAGTTTAGAGTGTCTTCATCGCCGTATTGTACTGGCTACGGCATGCTCAGTGATGAATAGTACGGATCCTTTAATGCAATTTGTCCATCATCATGAAGTTGCAAATAATGGGGCATTTTTATATCAAGCGGCAAATAGAGCGGCAAAGGAACTTAATCTTCGATTTGATACAAATAATACCGAACATGGAATAGCGTCATTACCACCTTTGATGCTCAAAAAACATGTAAAGAATGCAGAACATGTACTTCTTTTAGAAAAACATGTTAGTAAGCCTGTTCACGGACAATTTTATAATATCGTCAAAGAAATGGGATTGTCTGTAGGTTTGTCTTTTGCATTCCTTAAATCGGCTGGATTAAAATCGGAGACAGAGGGATTTTTGTTCGCTTGTCAGGATGGAGTGATTAATATTTTGGTGTACCGCAGCCGTGTGATGCATATACCTGTTGACGATTCCAACTGTCGTGCATGCAAACAATACCCGGAGACACTTAGTCATATATTAAGTGCCTGTCCGATTTATGCATGTAACAGATATATAGAAAGACACAATGCTGCACTGAAGGTTTTGTATTACCACCTTCGTCACCAGTACGGTATAGATAAGGAGCCTATTCTGCCGTATGCCCAAATGGATCAAGAATCCGTTGTAGAAAATGACCAGTGCAAGATCTACTAGAATTGTTCTTTCCCCACCACTCATCATATCAGTGCCACCAAGCCTGATATGGTCCTCCAAGATCATAAAAGTAAGATCATTTATGTAGTTGAGTTTTCGGCTCCTGTCGAGAGAAACATCATTAAAAAGGAGGATGAGAAACGGATCAAATATCAAGAGCTCTTATTCGAATTGAGTAAAATGCATCCAGGATATAGAGTCCATTTGATTGTTTTAATTCTCGGCTGCTTAGGAGGGATGAAGGCTTCATTTGTGAGCCAACTGAAGAAGATCCCAACCTGCGAACGTCAAGCCAATTTGTTAGCAGGTAGAATGCAAAAAGCAGTTCTTTTGAATTCTCTTTTTGTGGTCCGACAGCACTGTTCCTTGTAAAAAAAACATCTTTAAAGGTAGCTCTAAAAAAGCATCCAACAATTTCATGTCGGCCGCATAAGAACATCGGCGGCAATGGACATGAAGACCCAAAGAACAGAATGCTGAAACTATACAGAGTAAAAAAAAGAAACTTTTGCTTACCTTCCAGGACGGAAGGAGCAAAAGTTGATAAGAGTATGTAAAGCAAGAATTGGGAGAGGTTGTTTTAGTGCGGTATTGCCACAGGATGTGGTCGAGTCCCACACGAACAAGTGCGTAAATGCATTTTTTCCTCTCCTAAACTTGTTTTGTAAAAAAAAAAAAAAAAAAATGCCACCGCTTAAGAACATCGGCGGCAATGGGTGAGAACAACAGTGTAAGAAACGAGAATAACAACTCTAGCAAATGAATCATGCTTTTGTTTACCCTCCAGGACGGATGGAGCAATAGTAGATTAGAATATGTAAAGCAAGAATGGGAGAGGTTGTTTTAGTGAGGTATTACCACAGCACGTGGTCAAGTCCCACACGAACAAGTGCGTAGATGCATTTTTTCCTCTCCTAAACTTGTTTTGTAAAAAAAAAAAAAAAAAAAAAAATTGAATTGAAATTTTAAAACGATTTTGATGAGTGAAAAAATTAATTGAAAAAATCCGAGAATTATTGAATATTGAGGAATTAAGGGAAAATCAATAAAAAGAATTGAAAATTAAAGAAAATATTTGAGAATTGAAAAAAATAATTAAAAATTGAAGCAATAAATTGAAAATTAAAGAATTAAATGAAAATATCAAGGAAATAATTGATAATTAAAAAATAAAATTACAATATGACGAAAATAATTAACTATTAAAAAAAAATTAACAATTGAAAAAGAAACCGAAGAATGGTGAGAATAATCGGGATTAGAATTTTTTGTCTTTTAATTTAATGAATAATCATAAAATTAGAGGAGAATAATAAATTGTCAATTAAAAACTGATGAAAATTATGCATAAAATTGTGGACAATAAATTAAAATTGAAGAATTATATTGAAATTTCAATATAATAATTGATAATTGAAAGGAAATTTACAAAATGACGAAAATAATTAAAAGTTAATGAAAATAATTGAGAAATGAGGAAAATAATTGACAAAAAAATTCGAAAGCTGTTGAGAATAATCGACTACAGAACAAAATAATTAAAAAAAATTAACGAATAATTATAAAATTTAAAAAGAATAATTGTATATTGAAAACTTAAAAATTATAGAAAAAATTATAGATTTATTTATTAATAAATTTAAAATTACTTGACTCTTATGAAAGTAGACTCTAATTTTAATTTAAAGATACATTTTTTCGAACGCAACTGATTTAAAACAAAAACATATCTAACAATAAGTGACAAACGTCAGATGCGGACAGACAAGAATGAATGAATGAATGAATGAATCTTGCGGATTATTATTATAGATTGTTATAAGACACATAATAATTTTTTATTTCAAATTTATTAAAATATATTACAATTTAGATAAAATTCACTTTGAATACAATTTTTAATGGAAAAAATAATAAATTTCTCAAAAAAGAATATGTTTAACGTTTGAAAAATAATATTAAATTTTAATGAAATGACAAAGTTTAAAAAAAAAAATTTCAGTAGATAAATACGAATTTTTTAATTTTAATATTTTTATTTATTCATTTCAAATTATATATAATTATTAATTCAGGTTTTAATATTTTTAACTTAAAAAATATTATTAATTTAAACAATATAAAAAATTTGAGCGGAATTGTCCTTTTTAGGTAAAAGATTAAAAAAAGAATACCTCTTTTACGTACAAAGCCTTGTATTAACTTTATAATATAGTATTAAAGATTGAAATGGAATGTTATTGCATATATTTGATTAAATAAACATTATAGTGTACGTTCGGCTCAATTAACATTCTATGGCACACAACTTCAACAGACATTTAATTAAACAAACAATTGAATACAAATCATATCTTACAAAATTATTAATAAAAATAATTTTCGACTGTTTTTTAAATTTACATTTTATTTCATTGGCTTCTTAATAAACATGTTATCAACGGGGGGCGTCGAAATATATGAATTTCTGTTTTTTTATCTAATTTTCAAAAACCTCATATTATTTAGTTTTAATTTCTGTTTAGTTTGTTTGACTCCATACAATGGTTAACTCTAGAATTTTTGTATTTTTGTTATTATTATTATTTTTTGTCTCTCTTAGATGAAATAATTATAATTTTTATTATTTTATTTTATTGTTAGACTCCCAGCGTTGTATATTTTTACACTATAAGGTAAACTTCCTTGAGAAAGATAACCGGAAATAAATGAACATCGGTTGGGTGCTGGGGTAATTCTAAGAAGTCAATTTATAAATTTTGAGGTTATCTTCCCTGTACAAGTCAACTGGAAATGATCTAGATATCAGACTGGTACTTGCGTACTTCAGAAAAGTAGATTTTCACATTGGGAGGTTAACTTCTCTGCGTAAGTTGTCCGGAAATGACCTGGACTTCGATGGAGTACTTCGGTCTTTCAGACATGTCGATTTAAACATTTTGTGGTTGACTTTCCTAAAGAAGTTGACCGAAAAAGACCTAGATATCGGACAGCTACTTTAATATTTTAGGAGAATCGATTTTTTGATTTTAGGGTTAACTTTCCTGAGGAAGTTGTCTGTACATGACCTGGACATCGGTTGAGTACTTCTGTACTTCAGAGAAGTCGAGGTTTTGAGGTTAACATTGTGGCGAACCTATCGAGCCTTTAATCTTTAATTATAATTAATTTAATAAGAAAAAGCTGCTAGCTCTGGGATCGGCTCGAGAAGGCCGGCACACAAAGTAGACGATCGAGATTTCCAAACCGAGCATCAAAATCAGACGAGAGAAAAAGAAGCGAGCATAACGAAGCACAGAAGAGGTCGAGGGAGACACAAACTTACCAATTTGTTGATCACAAGCGCAGAAAGATCGAAACAAGCGTGGTCTGGTGGCACCGGCTAGTCGTTGCAATGCGGAACGAAAAACAGCTGATTTAATGTTTTTTTAGGAAAGGTTGCCACTCACAGTCCACACATAAACAATAATCCAATGGTTATATCGAGATTACAAATATATTTGGCACAGAAATAATCGCTATACAGCACACAAATTCATACAATTAAATCACGGAAAGTGTAAAAAACAATTTACAAAATCGAGTGCTAATTGCACGGCGCACAACGTCTCTCTGACGAAACATCGACGGTGATCTATGACACGACCTTCGGGCCCTTTTGTATCTAGGCCGAGGTCGTCCGATTACTTAATTCGGCCGTTGACCGAAGATTGCAGCAGCTTACGCGCTTTTAATTAGAGCGGAAAATATAAAATATAATTAGAACATCAGAGTTCGCACGACTGGCAGCAAGAAGGATCAGCGTGTTTATTTACTTTTAAATAACTTATTAAATAAAGGCGTTAAGGGACGCCACATTTCCCCCTTCTAAACTGCTGATACTTCTTGGTGCTGGCCCAAGTCTGTGTAATCCTCTCGAGGTTATTTAAAATTCACCATGCTTGCTCTGAAATAAAATGAAAAACTAAAAATGCAATTGATTAATAAAAGAATCTCTCTAATTTTGCTTCTAATTTTCTCTCTTCTTGCTTAATCTAAATATTCCTTGATAATATTTTGAATTTTAACGCAAGAAAATGTATGTGGAAATTGTAGCTTAGTAATATTAATTTAAGAGAAGTGATAATGAGCAACGAGATTGTTTGCGCCATAGCGCTAATACATCTAAATTAAACAATAGTAGAAATACATAATTTTGTTTGGCTTATTAAAAATACAACTAAGTTAGTTTGGTAACGCAATTGTGCGAATATAATTTAGTAGTAACAAATAATAATAGATAAAGAAAGTTCACGGCGCAAGTAGCGCGACTTATCAAATTGTCTTTTTATTTTCTACGGGCCAGTTCTTAGGCGTTAAAAGTCCGAGTTGGAGCTGGTCTCGAAGTCCTCATCGTCGTCTTCGTTGTCCGAGGAGAGCGTGGAGGCTTTCAAGGTCCTGGGGTGCTTTAGGAATGTCACTAGATGGTCAGCCTTTGATTTTAGAGGCCAAAGCTGATTCTGATTTGGAGCTGACTTCAGAAGCGTCGTGAACAGTCATTTTGGGTGTAAAGGAAGCAAAAAATTCCTGAATCTCCAATTCTTGAGCTTTTGAAGCTTGTTTGTTGAGCCCGTCGGCTATCAGCCGTTTACAACACTTGGCACATGATGGATCCGGCAAAGAAAGCAGTTGGCGGCAGCATTTGATCCGATGATTTTGTGAAAAGCTGCTTAATGCGCAGCAAAACTCACATCTGCATCTCGGTCTTGTGGAAAATCTTCATTATGTTATCCGCTTCCTTGGTGACGGAACCTGAAGCACACTATAAGCGCATGGTCTGGTGCTGGATCTGCTTTAGTTCTTCGTTGTCAGCCTTGAGCTCATCATCAAACGCATCTTTCTTTTGTCATTTCAAGAAGAAACAAGAACTAACTTCTGGGTGAAAAATCTGCTGCTTGCACAGATTTGACCTTTTTTAAGTTCGGCAATTTCTAGTCGCCCATCAGCTAGCTTTGCCCTACTCTTCTTCAGCTACAGGGAGAAGGCAACGGGCGGCCCAAGCAACGCTTCGTACTTGCTTCTCAGAATCAATATCAGGACACAAACTTTGCCAGATACGGCTAGTGAATCGAATGAATGAAGTCGTCCATCAGGTGCAGGACTAAGGCGCATAATAGTAGCCTTGATGTTGACCGATGAACTGGCTGATGAAGCGCTGAAGTAGTCCATTGTATAATCTGTAACAGAGAAAAACACACGCGGAACCTATCGTAACCTAGGGCTTCTTCGAGCAATTTTTAAATCGTTGACATAATATTTTCCAATTATTTTACCATCATTGTCGCCGATGATAACCACCATAAGGGATAACCTTTTTAGCACTTTCGCTGGCCCTTTATATCGAGGTGCCAGCTTGGCGCTGTAACCACGAGCTGCGCTAGAAAGCGTCTTATTTGGATAATAAACGAGATCCCCTGGTTCTAAATAATTGTTATCGTTCGACCGGTTTTTGTTATAATACTTACTTTGTTTCTTTTCTGCCTTCGCCATAAAACTTTTTACTTTCAAACGCAGCGCTTCCATGCGCTTCATGCGTTCGATCCAATCAGCTGTCATTTCGTCGGGGGTCAAGTCTGTCACGTTTACGTCGGGAATTTGTTCACCGGAACGCCTAGGCTCACGTGCGAGATTTAGAAAGGCCGGTGTGACTCCTAACGATGAATGGACCGTAGTGTTGTAGGCGAATTGTACTTCCTCTAGTAATTTATCCCACTCGCGCTGATCGTCGCCTAGAAGACTGACGATCATTGTTTTGAGATTAAGATGCACACGCTCGACCGGGTTTGATTGAGGGTGATAGACTGGGGTCGTGATTTGGATAGAACCGATTTTCCGTAAAAAACTAGACATTGTTCTGTTTACAAATTCGGTCCCGTTGTCAGTGATAAATTTATTCGGACATCCCCACCTATGAACTAAAGTGTTGAGCGATTTGACAATTTTAGGTCCGACCGCTTTTGCAAGAGCGAAGCACTCTGTATAACGAGTGTACGTATCCTCGCAAACCAAAACGTAGCATTTGCCCGATTTAGAGCGCGGAAAAGGGCCGATGATGTCCAAGGACACTGTGTCCCATGGGTCGGTGACTTTACGGGGGTACATCAACCCTCGAGGTGGCGTGTAATCAGGTTTGAACCTGAGACAAGTCTTACATTGGTTAATGTAGCGCTTTACGTCTTCTCGCATTCCAGGCCAGTAATAATGCTTGGAAATCGCTAGGTACGTTTTTCTAATACCCTGGTGAGCGAGTAGTGAGGTGTCATGATATTCTTTAATTTTCTGTAAAATTTCGTCTTCTTTCAAGACCTTTTTTCAGGCGTTGTTATCGCCTATGATTTTTTTAATATGATCAGGTTTATAAAAATAAAGCGCTTTTTCCTGATCTAGTTTAAACCTTGGATTTTCGTCAGGATTGCTTTCTGATTCTCTGACTTTTTTTGTCGCACCAAGAGTCTTGCCTTGCAGAATTTAACTGCGAGGTGGAAAAGCTTTCGGGACCATTTTCGTACAAACGAGACAGGGTGTCCGGCGCTTCGTTAGTGGAGCCTTTACGATGCTCTATGATTGCATCATAAGCCAATAACTCCATTGCTCACCTTGCAAGTCGACCGATAGGATCGCTGAGTGTGCACAGCCATCTAAAACTAGAGTGGTCAGTGATGACTCTGAAGCTCGTACCTTTCAGGTAATAGCGCAGCTTTCGCACGGCAAATACCACAGCCAAGCATTCCTTTTCGGTTGTGGTGTAGTTTAATTCTGCACCCCTTAAAGGTCTGCTTAGGCACGTTATAAGGTACTCTCGATCCTGATCCTCTTGCACTAATATAGCGCCAAGTCCAGTGTCGCTAGCGTCGGTATACAGTATGAACGGTAAATCGACGCGCGGGGCGACAAGTGTCAGCGCTTCACTGAGCGCTTCCTTGACTTGTAAGAACGCTTTTTCACATTCATCCGACCATATCCATGGCACTTTTGGGCTAGCTAATTTATTTAGAGGCCCTTGAATTTTCGCAATATTGCGTAAATGTCGGTGGTACCAGTTTACGAATCCGTTGAAACGGCGTAACTCTTTTAGAACTCAATTTAGAATTGGTTCGACGCGTGCCGGGTTTGGTTTAAGACCATCTTTGTCTAATAAAAGACCTAAGAATTCGGCTGATTCTTTAGCAAAAAATGACTTATCTCTATTGATAGTCAGTCCAGCGCTTTGCAGTATCTCGAATAAAATGCTTAATAAAATTAAATGTTCCTCGAACGTCTGGGATGTAACTATCCAGTCGTCGAGATATGCGTGGACTTGATTGGTATATTTTTCCGGTAATTTTTTTTCTCTTACGTACTTCACGAATTCGGCTTTCAATCTGTCGGTAAATTCTTGGAACGTTGCTGGGGCGTTCGTGAAGCCGAATGGCATGCGTGTCCATTCAAATAATCCTCGACCAGAGGCGACGGAAGCGGTGTAAGCGCGACACTTAGGATCAACTGGGATCTGGTGAAACGCTTCGCTTAAGTCAATGGTGCTAATGACTACGGCTTCAGTGAGCGCGCCAATATGGCGTCCATGCGTGGCAAAGGATATGCAGATTTTTTCGTAACTTTATTAAGTTTGCGATAATCTATGCAAAATCTGTGTTTGCCATTTTTGCGCATCGTTAATACGATTGGACTAGACCACGAACTATTACTCGGTATTATAAATCCTTTTTCTAATAATTTATCGATTTCTTTATTAACTATTTCATTCACGGCAGGACTACGGCGATACGGCTTTTGTTTAATAGGCGTCGGGTCGGTTAATTCAATCGTATGCATAGCAAGGTTGGTAACACCTGTTCCCGAGTTGAGCCCTTTGGATAATTTTTCATCTATAAATTTATTTAGGCGCTGGTGTTGTTCCGGTGTAAGCTCACTCAATTGCATTGAGTGAGTCATCGTCATCATCGATGACGATTTGCCATGCCTCTATTAAATCCATGCCTAAAATAATCGGCGTTGTGAGTCCGTCTAAAACTGCGAACCAATGTTCACCGTAACAATCATTAATTTGAATTGTAAATTTTGCCGAATAACGTGGCGCGGCTACATGATCACGCTGGGCGAGTTGTACGCCAGCGCGGGTTATAGCATCGTACACGGGTTTCCCGTTTGAATAATTTTTAATCGAATCATATAATTCGCCTGACACAAAGGTGCGATCGCTACCTGTGGCAATAAGACCTATGTGTTCCGTATTTCCGATTTTAATGCGCGTCATTATAGTACAGCGCTTTTGAGAAGGGAGGGGCGGAGTAAGGCCCTTGAATACTCTACGCTCAGGTTTGTAAACTGCTGCTAATAGGCAGGGTGTTTGACTTACTGTGCGCAGCGACAAGATGGGGGACGTGCCCGTTCCAGTCGAATATACATGTTCGGTGGAAGGGGACTCCTCGTCGGTGTCCGAGTATTCCGTTTCTGAAGCGCTGTACTCGATGTCATCGTCGTCGGTCTCAGGGTCAGAAGCGCTGTCCCCACCACGGCACGCTTGGTTAAACGTGGGTGTGTTAGAAGGGAGGCGCGGTGAGTCCTGTGAGGTTCGACTGTGAGTCAGCACGGCACTCAGATTTGATTCGTGATTATTAAAGTTTTTTGTTTTATTCAGACCGTATTCGTTTTTTACCTGTTACGTTAATGCCGTTAGAATTTTTATTTTTAGAATTATTGCCGTGTGAATTGTTGATATTAATATCGTTTCCGTGTAAATTTTCGCCAGGGAGATTTAGTCTCTCCTGGCATCCTTCTAGTTTTTTGGAATATAATGATTATTCGTGTTTTGATTTTGAAGAAACGAGTCACGTTGGTAATTGTGTTGCCAATGATGCGTGGGTGGCAGTTGCGGCGCATGCGGCTGCATGTGAGGCGGCGGCGGTGGCGTGTGCATACTGCACTGACAGTTTGGTGGACAATTCGGAGGGAGTGGGGGATACTGCTGATTATAACCGTAATTATTATTAAATTTGCGATTGTATCCGTTCCATCCGTTCCTATTGTTTCTGCCACGGTTGTTATTAAACCGATTTCCGCCCTGATAACCGTTGTTTCTATGGTTATTTGTGGGTTGACGATTGTGAAAACCACGATTTTCCCGTGTGGGAGGTCTACGTCTCTCCCCCCTTCTAGTCGACGACCCGGAGTGAGAAGACACGAAGAAACTGAAATAGATCGACGGCGCGGTTGGCGCGGGGTAGTGGTGGGAGGAGCGTGTTTTGTGCTATCTTCCACCTTTTCAGTCGTCGATTTTCCGTCTTTAAAATTATTTCCGTAAAGCTTTTTTCCAAAAGCTTCAAATTGGCGCTTGTATTGCTCTATTTTATTTAAATTTGTTATAGGTTGTTTATTGTTACCGTTATTTTTATTATTGTCTTTTTTCTTATTTTGCGGGGGTTTGGCCGCATTTAATTCGGGTTTAGGGGCATTTGTAGTTTCCGGTTCTGCGTCGAGAGGTTGTGAACCAATTGCGTTCAATTGATTTTTGCCTCTTGGGATGCGAGGTTTCCTAGAATCTTGCACGCGCAGTTTATCGGTTAACTGCATTAATTCAAGCTTTTCCTGATATTTACGGATTTTATCTATTAATTGGTCGTAAGACGCGAAGCTATCTCGATCAAATTGTAGAATTAATTCCGAATGCAAACCCGAATAAATTTTATCTAACTGATTTTTTTCCGAAACCTTTTGTTGTAATTTGTTATATAAAGCGCTGATTCTACTAACAAATTCGATAGCCGGTTCAGTTTCCGACTGAATGGCGCGCTGGATTTTGTTTGTTTTCTGCTGGTCGTCGTTTGCATCGCCAAATATTTTTCGAAATTTGGCTGCAAAATGTGCCATTGAGTTCCAGCTACTGCGAAACGTGGTAAACCATGTGTACGCTGAGTCGCTGAGAACTTGAGAGAAAACAAAAAGCGGGTCATCGGGATTGATCAAAGATGCATTGAGCTTGCGGTCAAATTCATCGATAAAATCATCGGCGTCTAATTTGCCAGGGAATTTTAATTCCCATGATTTAATAATTTTGTGCATATTAGGATTGGGAATTCTTGGCGCTTGATGAGAAAAATTGTCATTATGATTTAAATTTAAATTTAATAAAGGTTGATTTAATTGACTATTTTGAGTCGAGGGTGTCCGGTTGTAAATTTGAGGAACATCGTCAAATTGTAAAACGCGTGTAGGGACCGGTGTGCTGTGAGCAGGCGTCAAAAAGGGGTAAGGGGGGAGCGAGTACGCCGTACTTGTTTCCGCCGGGGGTGTCGTGCTTGTGGCCGTTACCGTCACCGTGGTAGTAGGAGCGGTGGGGGGTAGGCAAGTGGGCAGTGGTAACCCGTCCTGTGTGACGTTGCTGTAGAGGGGGCGATCTATTGATTCCCAACGAGAATCATGCCACGGTGATTGCGCAACTTTCATTTGTAACTCCGAGATTTTTTGCGTTAGAGTCTCGATTGATTTAGTTGATTCGCGCCGAAGCGCTTGAATCTGTTGCTGATTATCAAATTAAAAAGCGGCAATTTGATTTCGAGTCTCTTCGAGATGTTGGGCAAATGTTTGGGTCATGGTCGTTTGAAATTGAATCGACTGTTGAAACAAGCTATTTGCATGAGTTTGAAGCTCGGAAATAAAAAAGGAGAGGCGCGTGGAAGTGGATGATTCTAAAGGGCTTCTCTTTTTTGGAGGTGGACCTTTGCGTGTTGTAAATGAAATTTTAGGAATGGCTCCTGGGGGAGGGGGTGGTGCACGGTTTTGATTTGCGTTATTTTCGGTGGCGTTTGCTGAAGCGTTCGAATTATCGACGTTTGCATCGAAATCGCCTGAAGCGTTGTTGTCAACTTCATGCTGGTGCTCATTTGCGCCAGGATTTGATAGGGGTGGTGATCGAGGCAAAGTGCGCGTCGGCGCAAAACCACCACGTGACCTTGTAGGCATTCCAGTTTTCTCTTGTGGGCTTTTCTTGTTTCTCGTCATTGTAAAAAAAAAAATTTTTAATTTTAATTTATTTGTCGAGACGTAACAAGAAAAGATCTTTAATTTGCGTTAAATCACGAAAAACGAGAAAAAAATATTTTAAGTAAAATTAATTTTCAACTTTTAATTAACTTAAGAAATTAAAGATATTAAAAATTTTATTCTTATCTAGATTTAGAATTTAGAACGCAAAATACATTTTTAAATTTTTTTTATATTTTAAGTTGTATAAAATTAATTTAAAAATTTTAATTCATTGTGAATATTTCAATTCTAAATTTTAAATTAAAAACTGTGAAAACTGGTGAGAAACAGCAAGTAAATTCTCAATTTACTGCGATAAGCAGTATTTACGCTTTTTCAAGCGCTTTTGTTTACATTTGACGGTGACCGGACAAGGGGTTTCGTTCGAAACGGGAGACAAAATACGTTTCAAAAAGATTTGAAAATTAATATTTTACGTTAATTCCCATGATGGTTAACATTAACAATTTATAAAATACAATAAAAATGTCAACTTTGTAAATATAAAAATTTTAATTAAGCAAGATAAGCAATAAGCGACAGAATAGAATTTTACGGAAAATAAAGACGGAGTGAGAGAGAACGCCAGTGAATCTACAAAATTTGAAAATTCTGAGAATTGCTATAAGATTTCATTTTAACAAAAGTTAGTTATAATGTGCCATTAGAAATTTGATTTTCGCTCGCAAAAAAAAGAAATTTTAAATTATTGTTAAATTTTTCAAAAAGTTTTATTCTATTTTAGAGAAAGAGAGAGAGAGATTGAAAATGTGGCTCATCATTTTACAATTTTCGTTACTTAAAGTTTAAGAAAATTAAAAAAATCGGGCAAGTTCGAGTTACACTCGCACTAAAATCGAGGGTTCCGTACACAAAACAAAATAATTTTTAATATATTTGATACTATTAAATGTATAATATATAAATATATTATACGTATTACATATAATATAATAAATAAAATAGAATATATAATGAATTTGTTACAAAAAATGGACCACCCTCCCCCCTATCTTCCAAAATATTTTACTTAGAGAGTTTAAATTTTGTACAGGAATGTATTGTCAGGTGTAAATAACATAAAAATTATAGAGAACGTGATCGTGATTGCATTTTTAACGAAAAATCCAGAGATTTTAGCAAATATCCATAAAAAATACTCAAAAATCATCTTATTTCCTTAACAACGTTATGATCAACTTCTACAATCATGTTCTCTACCATTTTTCTGTAATCTACACGTGAAAATACATTTGAGTACTAAATTTGAACTCTCTAAGTCAAATTGTTTAGAAGTTATGGGAGGGGGGATACGGTCATTTTTTAGCATTTTTTCTAAACCGTTGGTTTTTGCTTAAAAACACTATGATAACGATCTGCAACAAAGTTCTCTACAGTTTTTCTGTAATCTATATGGCAAAATACATATGTATACCAAATTTCAGCACTCTAAGTACAATAGTTTGGCAGATATAGAGGTGGCATAATACACTTTTAGTGCATTTTTGCTAAAAAAATGACCATATCCCCCCCCCCTTATCTTCCAAACTATTTGACTTATTATGCTGAAATTTGGTACACGTATGTAGATTTACGTGTAAATTACAGGAAAATTATAGAGAAAGTGATGATTATGGCGCTGCCAAAGTTATAACACTAAATTATGGCCCATATGTTAAAAAAATGCTCAAAAATATTGTTATTTCCTTGACAACGCTATGTTCAACACATACAATCATGTTCTCTATAATTTTCCTGTAATCTATACGTGAAAATACATTTGTGTACCAAATTTGAATTCTTTAAGTCTAATAGTTTGGAAGTTCAGGGGGGGGGGGTAACGACCATTTTTTAGCATTTTTTAAAAAAAATCGATTTTTTTTTGCTGAAAAACGCTATGATCAGCCTGCAACAAGGTTTTCTATAGTTTTTCTGTAATCTACACGTCAAACTACATATGTATACCAAATTTCAGCACTCTTAGTACAATAATTTGGCAGATAAAGGGCAGGAATGGTACAAATTAAACGCATTTTTTCGAAAAAATGATCGTATTCCCCTCTAATCTGGAAAAATATTTGATTTAGAGAGTTCAAATTTGGTACAAAAATGTACCCTACTGAAAAATCCTATATAGGATCCTACATAGGATCCTATATAGAGTCCATATGGATTCCTATGAGAATCCACGTATTCCACGTATATAGGTATTGTCCTATAGGAATCCATGTAGATTCTCATAGGAATCTATGTGGATTCCTATAGGTCGCCTATAGGACACGTCCTATATAGGAACCTATGTGGACTCTCCTATAGGAATACATGTAGGATCTCATATAGGATCCTACATAGGCGTCCCAAAAAAATTTTTGTACACCCCCCTACATAGGATCCTACGTAGGTTCCCATATAGGATCCTATATAGGATCGTTTATGGGCGCCCAAAAAAAAATTATGTACACAGAATCAATTGTTTTTTTTTAACAACTTTATTCAAATATCCATTAAGCACCATTATAAGGACGAAAAATATTTACTGCGCAGGCGTAAGTATTGTAGAATACGTAAAAGACGACTGCGCATGAGGAAGGGGTACTCCTATTCCTATAGGAGAGTCCACATAGGATCCTATATAGGACTTGTCCTATAGGCGACCTATAGGAATCCAGATAGATTCCTATAAGAATCCACATGGATTCCTATAGGACAATACCTATATAGGATCCTATATAGGATTTTTCAGTAGGGTAGTATCATATGTAGATTACAGAAAAATTATAGAGATTGTTGTGGTGATAGCGCTGTCAAAGAAATGGCAAAAGTTATCAGCCAAAAAATATCAAAATTTCTCAAAAATCTTGTTATTTTCTTGACAACGCTATGATCAACCCCTAGAATCATGTTCTCTATAATTTTCCTTTCATCTACACGTGAAAATACATATGTGGGCCAAATTTGAACTTTCTAATTGTAAGTCAAATAGTTTGGCGACTAGGGGGGGGGGGGGGGGATACGATTTTCGACAAAGCCTTGCCAATAGGGTTCCGTGCGTACACTTGTGGTGTACGGAACCCTAAAAAGAACAAATTTAGCATAGAAAATTAGGACATGTGGGCGTAATTTTGTGTAAAAGCGACACGAAATTGGCCCAAAAATGCAATTAAATTTGATGCTAAAAGCTTAAATTTGTATGCGCAGTTCCACGTTACATGAATGACGTGGAATGGCACAAAAATACAAATAAACTTAGTGTAAAAAACTAAGACACGTTTGGCTCCAATTTTTGTGTGAAGAACACAAAATAGGCACAAAAAACAAATAATCTTAGCGTAAAAAGCTAAGACACGTTGGGCGCCATTATTTGTGGCAAAGGCACAAAGATGGCTAAAAAGATGAATTATTCTTAACGTAAAACGTTAAGACACGTTGGGCGCCATTTTATGTGGTAAACCTATCGAGACTTTAATCTTTAATTATCATTAATTTAATAAGAAAAAGCTGCTAGCTCTGGGATCGGCTCGAGAAGGCCGGCACACAAAGTAGACGAGCGAGATTTCCAAACCGAGCTCAAAATCAGACGAGAGAAAAAGAAGCGAGCATGGCGAAGCACAGAAGAGGTCGAGGGAGACACAAACTTACCAATTTGTTGATCACAAGCGCAGAAATATCGAAACAAGCGTGGTCTGGTGGCACCGGCTAGTCGTTGCAATGCGGAACGAAAAGAAGCTGATTTCATATTTTTTTTAGGAAAGGTTGCCACTCACAGTCCACACATAAACAATAATCCAATGGTTATATCGAGATCACAAATATATTTGGCACAGAAATAATCGCTATAAAGCGCACTAATTCATACAATTAAATCACGGAAAGTGTGAAAAACAATTTACAAAACAGAGTGCTAATTGCACGGCGCACGGCGTCTCTCTGACGAAACATCGACCGTGATCTATGACACGACCTTCGGGCCCTTTCGTATCTAGGCCGAGGTCGTCCGATTACTTAATTCGGCCGTTGACCTAAGATTGCAGCAGCTTACGCGCTTTTAATTAGATCGGAAAATATAAAATATAATTCGAACATTAGAGTTCGCACGACTGGCAGCAAGAAGGATCAGCGTGTTTATTTACTTTTAAATAAATTATTAAATAAAGGCGTTAAGGGACGCCACAACTTCCCTGTTAAAGTTGATCAAAAATGACGTCCCTACCGATAGAAAATCACTGGAAAATTATTGGAAGCTCACTGTCCCAGTCAGCTACTAGCACACTAGGGTTTATTGCTACACTCAGTCCAGGTCAAAATTTATTGCCCGTTTTGAGGTAGTCCTTTTAAGCTTAGTTTCAAAAGAAATTAAAATTATATTTTCACGAACCATCGCATCTGTGGCTCTTTATTAAACATATATTTTCATGCAGATTTCTTAAAAAAATATTTTTCTAAAAATTCAATATATATTATGCGAGTATATAGCTATATTAAAAATTGTTTCAACAATATAACAATATAATTATTTACAGAGAATAATATTAATTAAAAAGCTAATTATGATTTAAAATTAGTAATTAATTTTATTATTTATGAATTATAAGATTAGTTTTTGCAATTGTTATTTTCTATAAAAAATATAAATGTCTATAACATATATTTTAATAATTAATTATTCTTTAAGTATTTTATTGATTATAATTTTAATTTAGTAGTATACATTTTTAAAATGGATTTTAGAAATTCAGAATAGTGAAATATTGAAGATATCAATTTTTGTATTGCAGACCTCAAAAAGTCAAAGTATATAAATTCCAGATAATAAAATGCCGGGTTGAAAAACATGAACGTAAATGACAAAAGAATTGGAAATCAACTGTGAAAGCAGGGATCCATTTTAAATCCCCATGTCTATTGTTACCCTAGCGAATAATTTTAGAACCCTAATATATAATAACCTGAAATTTCTGCAATTTAATTATTTGAAATTTTTAATTAAAAAATTTGGAATCTGTAATACTTCACGATTCCAAATATCTAAAATTTATTGTTATAATTTTATATTTTAAGAAATTATAAGGTATTTCGTAAACCATAAATATTACGTTAAAATTGATATCATTTTTGAAATTATAGTCAAAGGGATATGTAGTAATAGAATCATGAAAATAGTTCAAGTTCATTAAAACAAATATAATGTTAAAATAAATAAGCATTATTTTTAGCGTAATTATTTTTGTGCCCGAAGGTCACCAAAAGTATTTTTGTTGGTCATAAACCGCAAAAGGGCCCAAGAAATTATTTTTACCTCTTAAGCTTTTTCCCATTGCCATAAATCAGACTTAAAAGATCCAATAAGTTTTGAGTGAGTAAATGTTTTAAATACTATCTGAAAACGCATTAAAATAGCCCAAAAACTCAGTGATTTTTGCCAGTGAGTTTTCCAGTGAGTTTGTATCGGTAGGGGTGGACATCGGTTGGGTACTTGAGTACTTAAGAGAAGTCGATTAAATCAAGAAAATTAATCCGGTTATTATTTTCCAGTTCAAAAGTAAAATTTAAATTTTCGTCATAAGAATTAAAAATGTCAATAATGATGTTTATCATGTCTTTTTTATACAAAAAATTGTATTATCAACATATCTAAAATAAAATAGTGGAATATAATTGCATTTATCCTTTAAAATTTTTAAGCAATCTTTTTCCAAATCTTCCATTACACTATCTGCGAACAGTGGTGAGATTGGTGAACCCATCGGAGTTCCTCTAATTTGTTGATAAAACTTTCCATTAAAAACAAAAAAGGTATTGTCATATAAAAATTTTGTGCAGTCAATAATATCATTGAAAGGAATTTTACATTTGTTGTTGATTTGTGAATAACGGCGATCTAAGCTTTGTCAAACAGGTCGTAAGATACATTGGTAAACAAACAACTGACATCTTAGGAAAGAAAAACAAGATCATCCTCAATAATAAAATTCTTTAATTTTTCTTTTAATTCAAAACTGTTATTGATATGTGATTCGGGAATTTTAATACACTTTTTTAGTTCATTATAGATTGTTTTGGATAAAAAATATGTCGGAGAATTAATAAGCGAGACAATAGGTCTTAGAGGAACGTTTTATTTATGAATTTTAGGTAAGCCATAAGCTTTTGCTAATTCAGTATCTGAGCAAGTAAATTGATCTTTATGGAACTTTTTATATAAAAATTCTTCATAATTAAGATATCTAAGAATTTTTGAAGAATTATCTTGTAGTTTTTTTAAAGGATTTCTAGAAATAAGTTTGTAAGTTGAACTGTCAAAAAGTAGATTTGACATTTTTTCACTGTAGTCAGATTTTTTAATGCAATCAGTAAGATTGCCTTTGTCCGTTGAAGTGAAAAGAATGTCAGGATTATTTTTTAAAAATTTTTTTGTTTTAACTATTTTTTTAGAAAACAAATGGAAGAAAAAAAAATCAGGGCTGCTACTGAATTATCACTTGGATTTAAATCATCGCATTATCCTTTATTATAAGATTACAACATTTAATAAATAAATGTCTATTTCCTTGTAAACTTAATTATTCTTTCCTAAACATTTCTGATTGTTCACAATTTTTTTAAAATTGATTTTAGAAGTGTTTTAAGACTATTATTTTTAAAATATTTTTGGTTCAGTTTTCCTAAACTTCTTATTGTTGAAAGATTTTTACATTCCTTCTGTAGACATCTTTTTATCTATTTAAATTTAAAAAATATATTTTTGCTACTTTTTAATTATGCTAAATGAATTAATAAATGACATTTTTAATCTTTCTAAAAAAAATCAATAATTTTCCCCAACGATCGGGGAAACTCTGGGCAAGGTTGGGCCGACCTCTAAATTAAGAGTCTTTTAAACTGTGTTTTACAGAGTTTCCTCAATGGTCGGGAAAGTTTGGGCAAGGTTGGGCCGACCTCTAAATTTAGAGTTTTTTAACCTGTGTTTTACAGAGTTTCCCCAACGGTCGGGAAAACTCTGGGCAAGGTTGGGCTGACCACTAAAATTAAAGTCCCCCAAACTATGTTTTACGGAGTTTCGCCAGCGGTCGGGGAAAGTGTGGGCAAAGTTGGGCCGACAGTCGGGAAAACTGCAAGTGCCACAGTTGACTTGCAGAGTCGGACCCACTTTGGGAACTTGAAAAAAAATATAGTTGGACCAACTCTGGCAGACGTAACTACGCATGACAGAGTTGTGCCGACCTTGGCCCGATAGACAAACTCTGACTGCCGACCAAAATTCGCACCTGGGTAGTCCCCACCAGGCGTCCGAATGGTCGATTTTTTCGTAAACGGTCATTTCAGTAGGCAGGGGGTTAAATAATGTCCATCTGACAATCTGTTCGACAAAAAATTTTAACTAATTAAAAAAAGTTAATGTGAGGGGGGATGGAAACATCGTGGTAGGGTGGTTTTTTGGGGTTGGAGATTTTAGGTTATCAAATGATATCGTTTCTAGATGACTCTATAATAAACTCTCCTTAGTTGTTTCATGATTTAGACCTGCACCCGCAGCCATTTCCCCTTTAGCTCCATCCGTAAACCAGATGTCACCGTCAGTGGGGAGGACCACGAGTCCATTTTGCCAGTCCTATTTTGTTGGTAAACTGATCTTATATTTCTTGTCAAACAGGTATTGCGGAGAAATTCTATCTCTTCTCATTTTGAAGATAGATTTTTCCAACAAACTAGCGGGAAGTGCCACGTAACCCTTTCCCCTGTCATACTTCCGCCCAAGTCCATCATTTATTCTCAGGGCAGATTTAACCACCTCTGCTTTGATGGTAAGGTGTAGTGGTTCCAGCCCTAGAAGTGCACCCAGGGACATTATGGGTGTAGTACCCAACGCTCCCTTTATGCTCCTCAGGATCATTCCCCTTACCCTTTCAAATCGATTGATAGACGATAACAATTCGACCCTTCTCCATCAGACCATAGATGCATAAGATAGCCTAGGGAGCAGAATCGCTTTATAGATCCACATTAGTGTATCCGGTTTTAAACCCCAGCTATGCCCGAAGGCTCTTTTACATTGCCAGAAGGCTGCCATGGATTTCTTGCACTTATCTTCTAAGATAAGTGTAAGAGAACGGGAGAGATGCCGTCCGGTTCGGGAGACTTGTAGGGACTAAAGGATTCAATGCTCACCTGATCCCGTCTGCGGTCACGATCCTGTTAGCCAACCCTCTCCGAGGACCAAAATTAGCCCTCGGGAGATCAGCCGTAGGCCAAGATACGGGATCAGCACTACCAGACCTTGTGAAGCCCGGAAAGTGTGTCCGGATCAGGTGCACCAATGTCACCTCGTCCGACTCGGAGAAGGTTCCATCGGATAATTTCATAGTGCCCATGATAGAGTCAGGGTTTTTAGAAAGCAACTTATCCAATCTGGAGGCGTCCCTTCCCTTGTTTATATTGGAGCAAAAGGAAGTCCAGCTATCTTGCTTAGCCTTTCTGATTGCATCCCTATAGTTGTTCCTTGTCTTGGAATAGACGGCCCAACTTTCCTCCGTGCGAATTGATCTAGCACGTCTATTATTCCTCCAACAGGTGGTAGAAGCCCTATTAGTTAAAGTTGGAACACAACTACACTCAAAGGTCATTTGAACGGCGTTTGTAAAAATCTCCGCCGCCCTATCGAGAGTCTCAGTATCCCTGATTTTCCTTGGAAATCCAGACAGCGCTTTCTTAAGCTCAGTCCCATAGCCAGCCCAATCCTTTTTCCTGGAATTACGGAACCATTTAGGTGTGGAGCTAACCATAGTCATTAGCTCGAAGGTTATCTGTAAATGATCAGAAAGTGAAGGTTCATCAGATACTCTCCACTTTCTTATCTTATTGGATATGGAATCAGAGCCAAGTGTAATATCTAACACCTCCTCTCTATTCTTAGTCCTGAATGTCGTAGTTAAACCTGTATTTAGGATGTCTAAATTAGTATGAATTAGATAGTCCAACACATTCCAACCTCTTTGATTAATATCAGAGCTCCCCCATAGTGTGTGGTGCGAATTAACATCACACCCCAACACCAGGGGAAGCCCCCTTACCGTACAGTACTCAACCAGTTTTACAACCTCTACTGGTGGATTGGTCCTGCTGTCGTAGGGGAAGTAAGCCGATCCAATGACGGTCCTTCCAATTCCCTTAAAGTCAGTGATCACCGTCATTAAGTCTCCAGTGCACATGTCCAACAAAGGAGTAACTGTTACACCTTTCACTAGGCTGGACGCTCTAAGTCTCTTAGCTATTTTATTCTACACAGTTCGGGCGATAGCCACTTACACACAGAACAATAATCAATTTGATTTTTTTGTTTTAGATAACGTCAACGGATGTTATCACCTGCGCCAGCGCACTACTTTATTTTTTTAATATAAACATTAATTATAAGTATATATATCAATATTAATTTAAAAATAAAAAGATACAATTTTTTTTAACAATTCATAATAAGAACAAAAAGATGTTAAAAGATTTGATAAGATTAAAAATTATTTTATAATAAAAAAATAGTATATTATGCATCAAGGGAGGGAACGCCGTGTTTTTTTGTCGAGAACATTGTGCGAGACAAAAAATCGGCCTCCCGAGGTGCATATGCTATTTTCTATCACATATGTACGAAAATCTTATGTTTCGTACGCGTTAGCGGGTCAGCACTTGCAGTTTTCAGGTTAGTGACGTTAGAGGTAAAAAAAACTTCCGAACATTGAAAAAAACTTTTATCGCACAGGCGCATTGAGGAGTTTTTTCACTGTTCGGAAGTTTTTTTACCTGTAACGTTCACTGACCTAAAAACTGTGAGTTCTGCCCCGCTTAAGGCGAACGAAAACGCGAGGTTTTCGTGCATGTGTGGTAGAAAGAATATTGAAATAAGCTTTCAAAACAGGCTTGAACACCAGACTACCCCCTTAAAGTGAGAAGGGATGAAAATATCGGTTTCTGAGGGTCAATGATTTCAGGTTATCACGTGATATCGGTTCTTGGTGACTCTTAAATAATTTTCATCTGCCAATATGTCCGAAAAAAAGTTAAAGTGAGGAGGGATGAAAATATCGGGGCAGGGTGGTTTTTGATAGTGCTTCACGATATCAAGACGATACGATATTTGGGAAATATTGATATTGATCTCGCTCGACTATCCAAATATCGTATCGATATTGTTGACAAAAATATCTTCTTCAGTCGATAATATCGTCTAAATTAAAATTTTCTTGATGAGTTATGTATATATTATGTATCAACGTGCTTATACGCTCAAATATCACTTTAATTATAACTGTTCAGTCTATAAAACATAGTAAATGCATTAGTATAAAAAGTTCTAGCACATTTTATTCACGTTTTTCTTTTAATTTGACGAAAATATTTTTCGCACGTTTAATTTGTTCACCTGTTTTGAATATCTAATAATTTTTAACATTTACAGTTTTCTATTAGTACGGACGACAGAAGAGATAAAAAGAAAGTTACCTACATAGAGGGGTTAGACCGTTGTGAACCTTTCTAAATATCGAAAAAAAAAATTATCTATAAAGGTGCTGTAAAGTCTTAAAAATGAGAAACAATAAACATTATAAAAAGAAAACAATATTAAAAGTTTAAATTTTAAAACCGCTCAAAGACCTACTATGCGTAGTGCATTACAAACGTCTATGTTTTTAAACTTTAAACACATTTTTCTCAAAACCACATTTTTCAAACTGGCCGGTAACTTTTTTTGCACCATTTTTGACCGATTTACTTAAAAATTTGTATGCAGCTACATTATAACGTTCTTTATAAGTACTATAGAGTTTTCTCTTGTAAAATAAAATTTTTAGTAACAATTGTCTATCGATTTTTTACCGGAAAACTTGAAATTTTGATTTAAATGTGTGCTATTTTCACGATAACCGTTTTTTCAAAATCCCCTAGTTACTTCTCTAGTTTTTGAGTTGCAAAATCATAAAAATGTTGGGTTTTGGTTCCAGATCAAAAATTTAAAAATATTTTCTACCGGCCGTAGACCTCTACTTAAAAAAAAATGAATTTTTTTAAATCGACCATCTAGACCGATATTTTAACTTTTTCAACATAGCAAAATAATTGTTTTATATTTCAATAGATACCTAATAATAATAAATAAACCGGGTTTAATTCATTTTGTTCTGCGCCTTTAAAAAAATCTTAGAATTAGGTCCAAATTTCTTGCTTTGCAGTGGTCTAACTCCTTAAAGCAAAACAGTTATTTGAGCAAAATGCCCAACGCACAATGAATACGTGAATTTACTAATTTACGTTAAACGTGTGTCATATTCTGAATAAAATAATTCTTTAAAATATCAATATGTTTTTCAAAGCATACTTTTTTTCAATCTTGAATCATTGAGATCAATACTACTTTCTCATTAAAATCGATATCGATAATATCGAAAATCTCGTAAGTCCTATATCGATATTGTACCGAAATTTTTTTTAGAATATCGTCTTGACATCGTCTTGAATTTCAAGACGATATCGAGACGATATCGGTATTATATCGACATATCGTGAAGCACTAGTTTTTGAAGGTTAATGATTTTAGATTTACACGTGATATCGTTTCTAGGTGGCTCTTAAATAATTTCCATCTGCCAATATGTTCGAAAAAAAACTTTACCTAAGCTAAAAATGTTAAAGTGAGGAGGGATGGAAATATCGGGGCAGGTTTGTTTTTGAGGGTTGGTGATTTTAGGTTATCACATTATATCGTTTCTAGGTGACTCTTAAAATATTTTTAACAGTGAGTCATCTCGAAAAAGAATTTTAATTTAACTTTAATAAATATAATTGATAAGGGATGAAAATATTAAAGTTAGGGTGATTTTGGGGGTTGATGATTTTAAGACATCACCCGTCAATATTTTTAAGTGACTAGTGAATAATTCGGAAAGTTTAATCAGACTGAAAAAGAGTCTTTAGTTCCTTGAAAGTAAGTTATAGTGGTGAGGCATGAGAATGTCGATGTGAGGTGGTTTGGGGATGATTTATGAAAATTTTAAATATGTTTTTGTGAGTGTTTAAAGCAAACTTTTGTTTTACTTTTTCAATTTCTTAAATAATTTGTAGTAGATGTGCTGACCGAAAGGACTTTGTATTCTGGAATGATTTAGGTAGGTTGTACTGTGTATTTACCCTTTTAATGTTTAATTAAAAAAACTGTTAATTTTTTTGAGTGTATTAGTTAATACTTTTTGTTTGGGTGATAATAAACTACAAAACTATAATTAAATTCCACCAAGAGCTTTTTTCAATCCAATTTTTGCACGAGGTCCCTTGGTCGATTTTTGAATTTGTGACCGCCATTTTAAATTTCCAAAAAGTAACTTTCAAATCGTAATCAGCGACCTCAAGAACCCCCGAGGAATGACTTATAAGCAAATTTGATTAATTTTATAATTTTGTGTCCGCCATTACCCTGGCAAATGAGCGTCACCGACTGCGGACTAAAAAAGTGCCGATAAAGTCCGCATTTGGTACCGAATCGGTCCTGACGTTAGAAATCCAAATTATTACATTCCAATTAACTTGTACTGTATTTATTTAATGGGATTAGTTATTTTTAATCATTTTAATAAGTATTATTTTTTATTATGGAAAGAAAAAGTAAAAAATATAGAATACAAATTTTGCAGTTTTTTTTACTTTTTCTTCCAATAATAAAAAATAATACTTATTAAAATGATTAGAATTCACTTATTTTATTAAATACTGTACATAATATTAGAACATATTATGAATTTGAATTTCTAACGTCAGGACCGATTCTGTACCAAATGCGGAATCGGCACCTTTTTAGTCCGCAATCGGTAACGCTTATTTGACAGGGTTCTAAATCTACTATTTTAAATTTTCAAAACGAAAGATCAAAATCACAATCAGCTATCCCAAAAACTCCCGAGGGTTTTGATTCACCAAAAAGTAATCTCAAAGTCGTAATCAGCGCCCTTAGAAACCCCCAAGAAATGAGTTTCAAGCAAATTTGGTCGATTTTTAATTTTTGTGTCCTTCATATTGGATCCGCCATTTTGAATTTACAAAAAGAAAGCCCTAAATTATAATCATCGACCCCAAAAACTGTCAATTAGAGAGTTTGAGGGCAAGTTGGTTTTTTCGGACTTTTAAAACATGAAGTTATTTTTAAATTTTTGAATTTATCGCCTTTTTGCCGCCATATTCCCACACAGCACCAGAAATTCCCTGAATTTCCCCTGAATATTGGTCCACATTTCCCGAATATTCGAACCTAATATTCAGGGAAGTTTCGTGGAAGCATCAAAATGTCCGCCATAAAGAATATTGGACGCTAAATTTCCCTGAAAATGTATTTCTAATTTTCAGGGAATTTCCGCATCTAATATTCCTAGAATATTCAGGGAAAGTTAAAAAAAATTTCCAAAATTTTTTTGATCTGGTAATTGATAAAAATTGTATGTCATATTTGGCACCCGTAGGATTCTAGAACATTAAAAACTACTGCGCAGCCGTAAGTGTCACAGAAACCAAGTTCGACCATTGCGCATCATGTACAGAAGATTTACGAATACTGTGAATATTGAAGGAATATTAGATGCGGAAATTCCCTGAAAATTAGAAATACATTTTCCGGGAAATTTAGCGTCCAATATTTTTTATGGCGGACATTTTGATGCTTCCACGAAACTTCCCTGAATATTAGGTTCGAATATTCAGGAAATGTGGACCAATATTCAGGGGAAATTCAGAGAATTTCTGGTGCTGTGTGGGTTGGCATCACCATTTTGAATTTTTAAAAAACGTCATACGTACTGAATGTTAAACTTTTTTTGCTGAAAGTTTTATTACGTTCTATATGATTTCGATTTTTGAAACAACTACGTTAAATTTTAAAACATAACTCGTGATATCTCGGGTAAATCTTAATGAAATTAAATAAAACTTGGTACACTTACGCATGTGAGTCCAGTGAAGCCCACTAAATGATTGAAAAGATAAAAACATTTATTGTTCAATTATTTTTTAATAACAATAGATACCAGTTTTTTATAATGTTCTTGAAAATAGCATGCAGGGAAGTTTTTGGTTCCGCTGTTAGAAAGAACTTCAAGCGTGAAAGTTTTTTATTAATATCCAAATAAGTTTTCTGGAAAGTTTCATATAAAAAAAGTCATAACTTTAGGAAATATAGCAGTTTTAAAAAAACGGTTCCCGCGCGTCAGCATCTCCGTGGAAATGCTACGTGATCAAAGTTGTTTTTGCATATAACTAATACTGACCAATTTATTCTCTGCAGTACTTTTATTATATAGGTAATTAAAAAACAATAATTTTTTAATAATTGAATACTTTTATAATTTATTTAACTTCTTTTACTTAAGTTTTAAAATAATAGTGTTATACTATTTTTGAATTTTTATTAGATTCTTTATTTTCTTTTAATAAGATGTTTACCTTATTTTTTGTTTTTGTGGAAAAAGCTAGCTTGTGGACGGTTTTGTTTACAAATAGATTCTAGCGTAACTGAACAATTTTGCTTCCTCATAGAGGAAGCTTTGTGATCGTTAAGATTTTCGATTTTCCAAAAATAGTCTGAATCGACTCAGTTTCATCTAAAAAGCGTAAATTTTCATTCCTAAGCAAATGTCCAGATGTATGTGTGTGTGTGTGTGTGTACGTGTGTGTGTATAGCGTTTTTTGTCGCCAGGATATTTCGAGAACGCTTTAACGGATTTGAATAAAATTTGGATGACTTTTTAAGCTCGTGAATATCTAAATTTGGACACAGGGATTTTTGAAAATACCCAATCAAATTTTGTTGAGCACCTTTTTTCATCGAAAAAAATCGTTTTTTGCCAAAATTTTTTTCCAAGCTAAAAATACAACTTAATGAATAAAAAAATCATATTCCTTATCTCAAAACGAATCGATTGACCTATATAACTTTTATTATTGATCAAAAATTCGTGAATTAATTGATGTTTTTTCATTTTTTTGCACTTAAAATTCCTTTTTTTAAAGAATTTCTCAAATTAAATTTTATATTATTAATATATTGCTTTTTCTATAAGAAAGCAAATTTAATTGCTAACTTTGAAACGAAATATCCACGAAGTGGACATAATTTCCACCTAGTAAAATAATGATAATAATAATAATAATAATAATATTACTCATAATATTAACCCTCAACTGCTAGACTATCGGGATTTAACGTAACTGCTAGATTGGGTCTACGGAACCCGAGTGATTTTCAAACGCTGATTGCTCAGAGCCTAATGAACATACCGGGACGCCTTTTTTTAAAACTTATTGCCAGAACCTGTAGAAAAAGAATATCTAGCTTGAATTAATGTGTCTTTATTTTTTTTTTAAATATTTCAAGAAATGTAAAGATACTTTTTTAAAAAGTCGTTTTCTTCAAATAGCTATAGTAACACCAAAAATAGACGTTAAATAAAATTTCTAAGTGGATTTTTAAAGCTTTAAACATGTACCTTAAGTCTGTTTAAGCCATTTTTTGATTGGCTGAAAAAAACATATTTTTTGGGAGGAATGAAAATCATCAAATTTGGTTCATTAAGTTGAGTCACCTGATAAATTTCAACCCATCGAAATATATGTTACTTATCGGTGCCAATTTTTTTTCTGGGACTATTTTGGATGTAAAAGAATGCTATATTATCAAAATTAAAAAAAAAAAAATTTAAAAAAAAAAATTTTAAAAAATTTTCTTTTTGTTGAATTTTTTTTTTTTTGTAAAAATCTATCTCCTCCTACAATTTTTCATATTTTTTAATGCTAATTTTTTTATATGCCTTTTTTAAGATTTCAAACAAAATATCGTATGGGTTTTAACATTTTTTAATTTTTAAAAAAAAAAAAAATTTTTATTAAAAAAAATTTTTTTTTTTTAATTTTGATAATATGTCATTCTTTTACATCCAAAAGAATTCCAGAAAAAAAATTTGCACCTATAAGTAACATATTTCGATGGATTGAAATTTCTCAGGTGACTCCCCTTAAATAAGGAGAAACCACATTATTAAGAATACAATATTTCATTGTTTCCAAAACATACAATTTAGGGATTTTTGAAATTAACTAATCAAATTGTTTTAGTATCTTTTTAATCAAAATAATTCATGTCTTTTTAATTTTTGTTTTTATTAACTTAAAATATTTAAAATATTATTAAATTATTGCTTCCTCTATGAGGAAGCAAATTGTTTTGCTTCCTTGGAAGCGAAGTGTCCATGAAATGGACAGAATTCACACCTAGTTTATTTATGTTTTTAAGTGAGGTATATACAAATTTGTAAGCATTTTATTACATTACAGAATGAGATAAATTATTTTATTAAAATTTTATTAAAATATATTAATTAGTAAATATAATGACAGAAAATAAAACAAAAAAATTTCGTATTGTCTAAAAAAAAATAAGAAAAAAATTTTGGTATTATTTGATTCAATTTATTATTATTAAATTTTCCGTTATCTGATTATTATTAAATTGATTTATTATTAGATACTAATAGAAAATAAGGAGAACATTTTAATTTTATTGTCTAAAACGATAGAATCCGAAACAATAATTTTTTTCATTTAATTTGTCATAATTATGCGTTTTTTTATTTTTATTAAATAAGACTGAAAATAAACCAATTTCTTTATTGTATTATCTAAAACGGCAAAATAAGAAACATTACTCTTGTTCTGTCTTGACTTTCATTTCTTGACTTTTCTTCCAATTTATGAATCATAATAATTATTATTTTTTAACATTTATGAAAATAGATTAAAAAACCATTAATAATAAAAAGTGTTACAGTTGACTCAAAACTTTCAAAAAGTGATATTCAAGGGTTGCTAGTTGCTTTAAAGTTACGTTTAGATCTATTCTTAAACCAAGGGAGTGAAGCTGCGTGTAAATCCAGAGAAACAAAATTTCCCTCCTCCGTCCACCCCTCGCCACAAGACGCCATCTGACAATGCCTGGCAGAACTAACGAAATAACATCTGATAAATATAACCTATAATACTATCCTACATAATGATTCTAATCAGAATCAAACTCTAAATCGCAAATCGTAATTATTAGAATAAGAGAGAAAAAGGCAGACAATCTACCTCCTTCTTTCCTTATTCTATTTTATACGATTTGTGACTAGAGTTTGATTATGTTTAGGGACAATGATATAATAAGTTAAAAGCAGAATAACGACAGTCCTTGATTCACTTTTAGCATTTTATAGTAACATCACTGCTATCACACTAACAACAACAAAATTCGTCAAGAATCCACCTTAATGTACATTAAGTCCCTAGAAATAACACTAGTTTGCCTGGCACGGAAGTCCGTTCTATGTTACCAAAAGTCCCATTGACAGTTTCACCCCCTTGTTGTAAACATAACCGTCCACAAGCTAGCAGTTTCCATAAAGACGAAAAATAAGGTAAACACCTAATTTAAAGAAAATAAAGAATCTAATAAAAATTCAAAAATAGTATAGCACTATTATTTTAAAACTTAGGTTAAAGAAGTTAGATAGGGGAGACTGGAGCTAAACCGGACATGGGGCTAAACCGGACAAGTCAAATATCTCTAAATCTGCGGAGTGTTTCACACCGTTTAAACACTCTGTCAATGTGTTGATATGTGAAGTATATACGTCATTAGGTTTTATGACATTTCATTACTTTAATAGAAGTAGTGGCCGTCTAAGTGTGAAAAATCGTGCTTTTTCACTGAAAGTAAAAAAATTTTTTTCTTATACTTTTTGGGTTTTTGACATTTTAAATAAAGTATATTTATTATTTGCTAACTGTTTTTTATAGCTCAAGGCATATAGAATTTAGTTAAAAAAAAGTTTTTTCGAATACTTTTAAAAGAACAAAAATATTGCGCCTTTATTATGAAATGACCGGGTGGGGCAAAACCGGACAAATCAGAATTGCTATATTGAATGTTGACGTAAAACTCACAGTGATTTTCTGTGAACCACTAATAATATAATTTCTTAAAAAAAGTGTTGCATCGATCCAAATAATGAGTCTGAAAACACGGAAAGCTTTTTTTTAGCCTTTTTTGACATTTTTTGTTAATGAATTTTTCATACAGTTACTATCAGTCATTAATTTCAATAATCCCTATTTAAAAACCTTACGTAGGATCTGATGTTGGATCTTAGGTAAGATCTTAGGTAAGTTATTATGTGATTTCTTATGTAAGAAATGACGTAAGATCTTACGTGTGCATTTGGCAAAAGATCTTACGCAAGTTCTTATGTAATTTCTCAGGTAAGTTCTTATGTAAGATCATAGGTTCTGCCAAAAATAAAAAAAATTTAATTTTCATATTTTTAATTTTAAAAAACTGTATATTTATAAATTAAATAAAAGTTAAAAATTTGAATTTATTAAATTTAATTAATTAAAATTAATTAAAATTAAATTTAAAAATAGAAGATAGAAAAATCTTTTTTTAAATTTAATTTTTAGACATTTTTCAAAATATCTGAAAACAAATATTTAAAAAAATTATTTATAATAAGGTCATTCATAATCATTCATAATAGTTTGACGCACTTTTATTTTTTGATAGAGGAAAGACATCTTGTGTCTTATCCTTTTAAAATGCTTATTTCTTGATCCATATATAATACCTAAGAGTTTGGTCTCATTTGTGAGGCAGAATGATGGCAGCCCTCTGGCGGCGAACCGAAGAAACAATGTCGCGGGATTACTCTGTTTCAAACCGTTTTACCTGTAAAGTGTATAAGTCACGATAGTTTGTTTACATTGTGCAATGTTTCAAGTAAAAGGTTAAAAATTGGTTAAATTAAAATTTTTTAATTAAAGTGTGGCGCCTTAAATAATTTTAAGATGTGAGGACGAGAAATTAGTGAATATGTACGTGACAGTTATAATATTGGTAAGTTTTTATAAGATAATTGTCTTTAAACATTTTAATAAAAGTAGGGTTATTGTTTTGAAATGTATTATATTCCATTTAAATAATAATACTAATTTGTTCAAATTACATATTGTTTAAAATTAATTATTAATTTATTAATATAATTTCGAAATTTCCAAGAAAGTTGGTGAACCCTTCCATAGTTGTATATTTAAAAGAAATTCCAGTAGGAAAGAACGATCACAGGAAGGTTAAGTGAAAAAATAATCAATTTTTTCAATTTGTCATAGCGACGTTTCGTTGGTCTAATTTGCCAACC
Source organism: Ganaspis brasiliensis (assembly GCA_037103525.1). Classification (NCBI taxonomy): domain Eukaryota; kingdom Metazoa; phylum Arthropoda; class Insecta; order Hymenoptera; family Figitidae; genus Ganaspis; species Ganaspis brasiliensis. The sequence goes on along the minus strand of JAZKLR010000039.1, from coordinate 619,769 downwards.
TCCTCAGGCTAAAATATTTATTATATATCAGTAGTAACAAAATTTAAAAAAACCAAATATACAACCACAGTCACTATTAAAACTATTTGTTAATAAAATATTACTATTTATAAAATAACCTTTTAAAACAATAAAAATTTTCATAACTATAGTTTTTCGTCAAAAAACATTTTTTCAGAAAAAACGAAACTGAAAGTATTTCAGTTGAGTACAACACATTTCAAAACTGACTGAGCGAAAATTTTGATAGCGATAATATTTGTATAAATTGTAGGTCGATGAACTCTGTGTTTACCATCAAAGACATTTAAATCTGACAAAATTAAAGCAAAGAGAAATTAGAAATAAGAATACGCTTATGAATTTAATTTTCTAATTAGTGGGAAATAAGATTTTCTGAAAAACAATATATCTTCTTTTTTGTTAATAGTCAAATTGTTTGATTTAATAAAAATCATTTCAGAAATTAACCTTTTATTTCTATTAGGTTCGTAGTCCAAAATTTTGACATTTTCCCAATCAAAGATATGATCGTCATCTGTGCAGTGTTTACTAACAACAGATTGTGGTTCTTTTTTTGATATATGATCATTCATTTGAACTCTTAACGATCTCTTCGTCTCGCCCACATAACAAGCATCACAGTCCTTGCAATTAAATGTTTAAACTACACCGGTCCTGTCCCATTTTTCTGAAACATCTTTACCCAGTCTAATAATTGAACATAGGCTTTTTTCAACAGAAGGAATGGTCAAAACATTAAACTTTTTTAAAACATTGCTGAGTTTTTGGTAAGCATCATTAAAAGGTAAACAAACTTTTGGGAACTGACTATACATCAACTCTCGACAGCTGCCATTGTCTACTGAATTATTGCTAAATTTAATTTTATTTAATCTGAGTCTAATATGTTTTTCAGAAAAATCCAAAGGATAATCGTTATTTTTTAAAATTCTTTTTATTAGGGATAATTTACCAGCATGGAATTCTTTGTGTGATAATAAAATAGCTCTGTCGACTAAGTTAAAAACAATGTTTTTCTTTTGTTGGATAGGGTGATTAGACAAGTAACTAATTAGTCTAGTAGAAGAAGTAGACTTCTGATACCAATTAGTCACAACATGATTATTTTTTCTAATTATACATACATCCAAAAAAGGAATTTGGGAATTTTGCTCCAATTCAAATGTAAATTTTAATCTTTTTTCATAAGAATTGAAAACATCCAAAATCAAACTGACTTCTTCCTTTTTGACGCAAAAAAGTGTGTCATCAACATAGCGACAGTAAAATAAGGGGACAATATTATATTTCTCTTTAAGAATTTTTAAACAATCATTTTCTAAGTCAGTCATAACAATGTCAGCAAAAAGAGGTGATATCGGAGAACCCATAGGAGTACTAAAAGTTTGCTAGTAAAATTTTTTATTAAAAGAGAAGAAAGTATTTTCAAACAAAAATTTTGTACATTTAATTCTATCTTCAAAAGGGATTTTACAATTACTATTTATACTTTGAAAACGACGATCTAGACTTTGTAAAACAAGACTGCAAGGAACATTTGTAAACAGAGAAGTCACATCCAATGAGAGAAAGACATAGTCATCATTAACATTTAAATTTTGTAATTTTTTCACTAATTAAAAACTGTTATCAATATGAGAACTAGGTTTTGTAATTCCTCTTTTTAGATCGTTGTAAATCGTTTTGGCTAAAAAATGTGTAGGGCTGTTTACTAATGAAATTATCGGTCGAAATGGAACTTCTTTTTTATGGATTTTGGGGAGTCCATAGCCCTTAGCCAAAACACAGTGTGAAAGAGAAAGGTCATATTTATTATAATGCCTATCTAGGTAGCCAATGTTATTTAAATTTTTTAAAATATTGGATGTATTAGTTTGTAACTTTTTTAAAGGATTTTGGTCAACTATTTTATAAGAAGAAACATCGGAAAAAAAGTTTGTCATCTTGGATGTATATTCAGATTTCTCTAGACAAACAGTAACGTTGCCCTTATCTGCCCGTGTAAAGAAAATATCTGGATTCTCCTTAAGAAAGGTTTTAGAATGTTTTATCTTTTCCGATGTAGTTCTTACAAATTTAGGAATGTGTTTTCTCTGTTTCAAATCATTTAAAATTGCATTAACCATATTATCTCTAAGTTCTGTCTTAGTCGCTTCTATACAATCAAGACTCGAAGTAGTGTGTTCCAGATTTTTGATGGTAGAAACAATATTTTGTTTTGAAATCTGGTTAGTTACACTAAACTTCGGACCCAAAGAAATGATATCAGCAACATCAGGTTACACGGGCAGATAAGGGCAACGTTACTGTTCGTCTAGAGAAATCTGAATATACATCCAAGATGACAAACATTTTTTCCGATGTTTCTTCTTATAAAATAGTTGACCAAAATCCTTTAAAAAAGTTACAAATTAATACATCCAATATTTTAAAAAATTTAAATAACATTGGCTACCTAGATAGGCATTATAATAAATATGACCTTTCTCTTTGACCTCCTAAAATTATTTTTGATTGATCCATTAAAGCTAAAATACATTGAAATTGGGAAAAATTGTAATAAATAATAATTCTTATTTTTTCCAGAAATATTGGAATACAAAAAATTTCTAATCTAAAGAAATTCCTCATCAGATGCTGTAGACTTATTATATCAATATTTTGAAGATAAAGCTCCAAATCATGTTGATATTACCTTCGGATTCCTATGTACACCTTTGTCTGTGTTAAAAGTTATAATACCTTGAAGCAATATTTGAAAAATAAAAAACATATTTTTAAAAAGGAAAAAATAAGCATTAAAGATTAATGTAAATAATAATAATAATAATAATAACAATAATATAAGGCAACTAATATTGTTTGATTTTTTTGCAGGGAATCAACAACCAAAAAATATCCAAAGATGTTCGAATAACCAGCAGTCTTGATTTACAATTTTCGTGTTTCAAAAAAAAATAGTTTTTTTTGCTTCTTTCCAACAAATTTTTCAATTTCACACTTTCAAACAAATTTCCAATCCTTCTCTCAGTAAAAATTTATTTTTTATTCTATTTAACAAAACTAGACTGCCCAGTAATTAATTTTTTAAAATCTTATTTGAATTTCTTGAATAAAAACTACGTTTTGACTATTAAAAATAATTGCTTCAATATAATACATTCCCACAATTTTTATCTTTTTGACGGTGGTAATTTTTTAAAAATTCCAATTTTCAAAATTATTTGTCCCGGTATCTAATTTTTGTCGTTTTCAAAAATTCCTAATTAATAAGTTTTTTAAATACAAACTAATTTCTTATTCTTTTCTGAATAAAAAATATCTCAGAATCCAACTTGCAAAATATATCTAGACAGTAATGAACTTTTTTCGTTAAAAAAAAACGTAAATAATTATTTTTGCGTCTTTACATAAATTTTACACGCACAAATAAGTTTTAAATTCTTGCATTAGAAAGACTTCCTTTAATATTCGAATCAAAAGAATTAAGCTGGCTCCTAGTTAATTTTTTAGATTTTCATAACATCTCATTAGTTATGTAAATTGTAATTTTAAATAGATTTTTACTTAGGAAAGAATTACAAACTTATTTGAAGAAGAGCAGGATTAAAAACTTGTTTGTAAGAAAAAATTGAATAACTCGTTTTTAAGTTGCAAAAATAATTATTTATATATTTTTAAAAACGAAAAAAGTTAACTACGGTCCAGTTAAATTTTGTAAATTGGAATGTGAGATAAATTTTTATTTAGAGAAGAAAAAGAAATTGATTTGTATGTATGAAATTGAATTATGTTTTTTTAATAGCCAAAAGTGATTAATTATGAATGTTAAAAGCGACAAACATTAGATACCTGTCTAAATAAATTTGTAAATTGGAATTTTTAAAAAATTTACACTGACGGAAAAATGATGAAAATGTGAGAAAACATTAAACTGATGCGTGTGCTTTTAATATCCAAAAATAAATAATTTAGTATTTTCTTAAATAGAAAGAATTAATTACTGTCAAGTATAATTTTGTAAATTGTAATTTTAAATAAATTCTTACTAAGAGAAGAATAAGTAACTGATTTGTATGGGAGAAATTTAATTATATGTTTCTAAGAGACAAAAAATATTAATTAGGTATTTTTAAAATCAGCAAAAATAAAATACATGAACAAATAATTTTGTAAATTGGGAATTTTTAAAAATTCGCACTATCGGAAAAATAAAAAAATTAGCACCAAACTTGTTCGCTGTGATAGCAAATATATTAACTGTTTCAACAAATTTGCACAGCAAACATTAACTTACTGTTACAATATGAATATTACAATCCATGCGGGGATTTTCGAAGAAAGGAAGAATTAATTACTGTGCAGTTATATTTTTCAAATTGGGATGTGAGATATCTTTCTTCTTAATTTTATTATGTAAAAATATGAGTTATGTATTTCTAAGAGACAAAAATGATTAATTAGTAATTTTTTAAAATGAAAAAATTAGATAATGGGCAAAAAAATTTTGTAATTTGGAATTTTTCAAAAACTTTTACTGTCGAAAAGATTAAGAAAATTTGGTAATGTATTAAATTAAAAAATGTGTTTTTAATATCCAGAGATGATTAATAAAGTTATGTTTAAAATAAATAAATAAATTACTGTCCAGTATAATTTTTCAAAATCGGAAGTTTGAATAATTTTACTTAGAGAAGAATACGAAACTTATTTCTGTGTTAGAAATTTAAAAATTTTTTTTAAAGAAAGAAAAGTCAATAATAATTTGTTGTTTTCAATTACGAAAAAAGTTAATTACTGGGCAGCATAATTTTGCAAATTGGATTTCTAAATAAAATTTTTCTTAGAAGCGGGTGAGGTGTTTAGTATGTGAGAAATTTTACAGTGAAGAATAATTTTAAAAATTGGAATATTGTTAATAAATTGTTACATAAAAAGTATGGTAATGTATTAAATTGAAGCATATGTTTTTAATATTAATTACTGTCCAGTATAACTTTTCAAAGGAATATTGAAGAGTTTCACTTAGAGAAAAATAAGGCATTTATTTCTGTGTTAGAAGATTAAATATTATGTTTTTAAAGAGACAAAAGTGATTAATTTGTTGTTTTTAAAAGTAAAATTTCAATTTGTGTCTGAGTGGTCAGAGACTAATTGTTAAGTGTTTTAAAATTACCGAAAATACCTGTTTAAAGGTGTAAGTTTTCAATTTAGAAGACTCAATCACATTTTTCTTTTAGTGTGGTATCTTCACGAAATAAATTGTTATTTTGGAAACAGTGGATTTTTTTTCGTATTGGATATGCTGCTCTGGTGGTGTAGCCTCTTGATAATGGATCAATTGTAAATCAAGGCTGCTGGTTATTCGAACATCTTTGGATATTTTTTGGTTGTTGATTCCCTGCAAAAAAATCAAACAATATTAGTTGCCTTATATTATTGTTATTATTATTATTATTATTATTTACATTAATCTTTAATGCTTATTTTTTCCTTTTTAAAAATATGTTTTTTATTTTTCAAATATTGCTTCAAGGTATTAAAACTTTTAACACAGACAAAGGTGTACATAGGAATCCAAAGATAATATCAACATGATTTGGAGCTTTATCTTCAAAATATTGATATAATAAGTCTACAGCATCTGATGAGGAATTTCTTTAGATTAGAAATTTTTTGTATTCCAATATTTCTGGAAAAAATAAGAATTATTATTTATTACAATTTTTCCCAATTTCAATGTATTTTAGCTTTAATGGATCAATCAAAAATAATTTTAGGAACGCCAATAATGTGATAAAAAAGTTTTATAAAACACTGTTTAGTTTATAGTTAAATTAAAACTAGTTGTAGATTATTTAACTATGTACAGTTGACTTGTTTAGCATTAAGTTAAATACAATTTGTAATTTATAGTATTATAAAGCTTAATGTAAAAACCTGAATATTTGTAACTGTTAAACAGGCCTGACGAGAGGGGGGGGGGTAAAGGGGACTATTTACCCCGGGCCCGGGCTACTGAGGGGGGCCCGGATATCAAAGACATGAAAAAATTATTTCCTTATTAATCTTATAAATAACTTGTGTGGAAAATTCTCAAGTTGGTCATAATATAACAAGGTTTCTAGTGGGATACTGGTGGGGCTAATTATATCAAAAATTTGCTTAAAATTTACAAAAATTTCGAATAAAGGCTAGAATCTACTATTGATTGCACTAAAATAAAATTCTTTAAGACCCGATTTATTATAGGTAATTAAAGTCTGATCTATTACGATGAAAATGAGCGCTCTCTAAATTTGAATAAGTGAAAATTCACTTATATTGAGTGAAATGTCACTTTTTGGAAGTGTATAATTGTATATGCACTTATGGAAAGAGTGGAAGACTTTTGACATCTATGTGATATATTTGACACAAAGATAATTTATTTGTGATAAATAGAAATATCTTTGTCCCACAGCCAACTAACTTTTTATTTGTTTAAAATAAAAAAAATTATTTGAATTAAATAATAATTTATAAATAAAAAAGTTAGCACGGTGTGCCTGCACCAACTTTAAATGACCACTTTTTTTACTTCAAATTTTTTTCTTGCATTCGACTGAGGAGTGTAAACATTGTGTGTAAAATAATTTTCAGCGAAATTCATCGAGCCGTTTATAAAAAAAGTGATTTTTCGTGTTAAAAAATCAATTTTTTTGAGAAATTAAACATGGCAAACATATTATGTCGATTAACTAATCAAGAAAACAAATAGACTAATAAAATTATTTTTCTTAAAAATTATATAATTTTATGAAAAAAGTAGTACCGCTCTTTTTTCACTCCATGCTTTTTCTAAAATTCAGAATTTGAAAAAATAAATAAATTAACTATTCAGTTATGTTGTAGATATCCTTCTAAAGGTGTCCTATGAGTCAGCTGACAAGAAAAAATTTTTTGTCTGAGTAATAGAAACTCAAAGTTGTGCACAAAAGAGCCTCACTGATGGGGCTATTTTGTGCATCAAAGTTTGTTGATTTATAAAGTTGTGTAAAAAAATTTTTTGTTTGTTTCTACTGTATGAAGTATTTTTTCTAGATATTCTAGAGTGCAATAAATAAAAACAAAGCCAGACATATTTTTTTTGCAGTAATTGTTTAACTAATTTGAAAGTAAAACACTCAAACTTTACAAAAATGTAGATTTACAAAAAAAATAATTTTATTAAGTAAATCTTACATAATAAAACTTCTATTACACATCTTGAATTATTTTAAGAAAAGAAGTTTCAAAATTAACTTGAAAGCATGTAATTATTGTTACTTTTTTGAGGTTTTTATGGCACCGCGTGTAAAGTTAAAATTTTATGCTTAATTCTCGTTTTTTATAACTAAAATAAGACAAAAGTGTTTCAAAACTAAATTCTAAAGTATTTTTGACTAACTACCAAACAAATTTTTGAATAATAATTGCTTTTAAAGAATGCAAAAAATAACCCACCAAATCCTGGTTTTCAAGTTTTTTACACTTTTTTCTTAAAATATGCAATAAAAAGTTAGCGCATTACGTACACACCATCACAACTAAATTGTCAACAAGTATTATTAATACTTTTAGAAACGCTATTAAACTTCTGGAGATCTAAACAGAATTTTGAGAACTTTGAAAATTTTTAGCTTGTTTTTCACGACTTTACGATTTTTTTTCTGATTTCTGATAAAGAATAAAGTAATTTCTTTTAGCACTCTCTATAGTCTAGATATTAGAAAATATTTATACCAAGTAGCAAAATTAAACAACTAAAAATAAAGATTTTATTCATTAAAAACCTCGCGTGCACGAAATAGTCCCACTTGACGGTATTGCAAATTAATTTAAAATAACAGTTTTTATTCTTTTTATGTGAAAAATTATAACCCAACTGACGTAAAAATGTAAGAATACAAAATTTCTTCTTTTTTTTTGTCTAATCTGTACCTTAATTAACGCAACATACGTAAATTTCAAATAAAGTCACTTTAGAAGTTTTTAGATTTAAAAATGTTAATTTTCTCATCACATGATATGCAAAATAGAAATATAAAAGGATTCCAATTTTATCTTGCCTTTGATTAAGAATTTTATAAATAATTTTAGCCACACAAAATATTATATTAATCAAGTAATCGAAATACAACTTATTAATAGCATTTAATTTTTCAAAAATTGATTTTTTAACACAAAAAATAATTTTTTTTAAAAACGGCTCGACAAATTTTACTAAAAATTATTTTACACACTATTTTTACACTCCTGAGTCGAATAGAAGAAAAAAATTTGAAGTAAAAAAAGTTGTCATTTAAAGTTGGTTCAGGCACACCGTGTTAGTACACCGAAAAAATTAATTCAGTCATTTTTACATAACTATTTGGGACTGGCGGATACAGCCATTTACTGGACTTGGTTCTGTACATAGAAAAAATGAATTCAGTGAATTTTATAGAACTGTTGTAGAATAGCGTAATCACAACCTTTTATGGATCTTAGTTTTGTAAAACTTAGCAAACATTGAGGACAAACTCTAGAAAAGTCGTAGAATTTATCCTTTAATATTCACTACATTTTACAAAACTCAGATTCGTAAAGTAAGTTTTAATTTTCTAGAATTCTACAGTTTTCAAATATAACTTATAATTTAGATCAATTATCAGATCAAAAAAAATGTTGGAAATTTTTTTTTAACTTTCTCTGAATATTCTAGGAATATTGGACGCAGAAATTTCCTGAAAATTAGAAATACAGGAACCTTCTCTGCATATTAGGTTCGAATATTCGGGAAATATCTACAAATATTCAGGGAAAATTCAGGGAAATTCCGGTGCTGTGTGTCAATTTGGGTATTCTTTGCGTAGAACCACAGTTAGCAAGAAAATTGGATTACGGAGCTTTTATAGGTACCATTAATTCCAAAATAGCACGAAAAAGACTTTTTTAACTCAATATAAATGAAAAAAAACTAAAATTTATTTTTATTTAATTCATATATTTCACCCGCATTTATTTATATGAAAAATAGAATAAAAATAATAATTATTATTTAATTGTCAGTTATTATCATTATTACTTAATACCTACTTAAAATTGTTTTAAAAATATTTTTGCAAAAAATGTATATGGGCCCGCAAAAATTTGGTCCCGGGCCCGGATTTTCTCTCGGCGGCCCTGCACTGTTAAATAAAAATACTATTATTAATTAAAAAACAATAAAACCCTTTTATTTATCAATTATTTATATTTATTTGTTATATATTAGGGTAGGGTAAATAGCAAGCATATTTATTATGTTATTTTATAATGTTATTTATTGTAATACCCGGTTGTAAATCCGTGTACAAGATCATCTACTGAACTTGTACATGATTCTGGATAAAATCATGCACAGGTGCATTGACTTGCTTTGTGCATGAACTTGCGAATGGTCAACACATGAATTTGGAACAACGAACGTGCAAAGGAACATGCACATGTTCATGAACGCTTCTAAAGGCAAATAATTTCATGTGCATGAACAATGAACATGCACACGAACATGCACATGAATCTGTACACGAAAATGGATAATTATTTATTAAACTTTAAACGTTGCGCATTAGTTATCTATGGGAGTGAAGGCTGCGCAGTAGATTTTAATGGCTATAAAAGGTAGAGGACCACTATAAAACAACTAACATTTGTTAATAATATTTAAAGTATGGAAAATTATGTGCATAAACATTTGCACGTTCATACACATGTTCTTGTATCAGATTTTATTGTGCGTGCATGAAAATGTACACGTTCGTTGTTCCAAATTCATGTGTTGACCATCCACAAGTTTATGCACAAGACAAGTCAATTCACCTGTGCATGATTTTATCCAGAATCATGTACAAGTTCAGTAGATGATCTTGTACACGGATTTACAACCGGGTAAACAATAAGATCTTTTATAATTTAAAAATAATTTGAAGAACTATTAAGTACATTATATTTTATAATTATAGATTTGATTAAATTTAAAAATTAAAATAAAAATTTAATAAAGATCGTATTAAATTCACTAAATATTTTATTTTATATTTATATTTGTTTTTTTATTTTATATTTAAATTTAAATTTAGCCTAATGCTTAAAGTAATGGTGATGATATTTTATGAATTTTATTTTAAAATTATATCGTTTAAATAAAGAAAAATTAAAATTATACAAAACATTTTTAAAAATATATCATTTAATTCTTTATTTAATTATATTAATAAAAATTTTATAAGAAAATATTTAAACACATATATTTAAACATTTATATTCAAAATTGTTATTTAATAAAAAAGCTTGTTATAAATTTTAGTTTTACTTTGACAAAACTAGTTAAATTAATATTAAAATAGATATTTCAAAATTATATTAATAAATTAATAATTAATTATAAACAATATGTAATTTGAACAAATTAGTATTATTATTTAAATGGAATATAATACATTTCAAAACAATAACCCTACTTTTATTAAAATGTTTAAAGACAATTATCTTATAAAAACTTACCAATATTATAACTGTCACGTACATATTCACTAATTTTTCGTCCTCACATCTTAAAATTATTTAAGGCGCCACACTTTATTTAAAAAATTTTAATTTAACCAATTTTTAACCTTTTACTTGAAACATTGCACAATGTAAACAAACTATCGTGACTTATACACTTTACAGGTGAAACGGTTTGAAACAGAGTAATCCCGCGACATTGTTTCTTCGGTTCGCCGCCAGAGGGCTGCCATCATTCTGCCTCACAAATGAGACCGAACTCTCAGGTATTATATATGGATCAAGAAATAAGCATTTTAAAAGGATAAGACACAAGATGTCTTTCGTATAACAAAAAATAAAAGTGCGTCAAACTATTATGAATGGTTATGAATGACCTTATTATAAATAATTTTTTTAAATATTTGTTTTCAGACATTTTAAAAAATGTCTAAAAATTAAATTTAAAAAAAGATTTTTCTATCTTCTATTTTTAAATTTAATTTTAATTAATTTTAATTAATTAAATTTAATGAATTAAGATTTTTAACTTTAATTTAATTTATGAATATACAGTTTTTTAAAATTAAAAATATGAAAATTAAATTTTTTTATTTTTGGCAGAACCTATGATCTTACATAAGAACTTACCTAAGAAATTACATAAGAACTTACCTAAGATCTTACCTAAGATCCAATATCAGATTCTACGTTAGGTTTTTAAATAGGGATATGTCTAAGAAAATAATATATTTTGAATTAAATAAGTTAAATATGTATCAGTAAAGACTCTTATTGAATTTTTAAATTAAAAAAATGCATATTTGTGATTCAAAGCGACTTACCAACAAAACTATCTATTATTTTTTAAATAGAACAACTGTATTTTTTAGTTGAAGGAACAAGCTTTAAAATGGTATATTACACTTTGGCAAAAAATTTGTCATTATATGTTTTTAACATAATTCATGTTATTTCATTTTTTTGCATTAAATTTTTTTTTTTTTAATAAATTCTGCAATTAAATTTTTTATTATTAATTTATTGCTTCCTCTATGACGAAGCAAATTATTTTGCTTACTTGGAAGCGAAATGTTCATGAAATGGACATAATTTTCACCTAGTTTAATTATATAGGGGAGTGGGCCCCAGGGGCGGCTTTAGACAAAGTGTTCGGGAGGGGCGATATATGGGATAGAAAGAGATAGCACCATAGTGCTATCTCTCTCTCTCTCTCTCTCTCTCTCTCTCTCTCTCTCTCTTATACAAATATAAGATTCTCGGGGGGGGGGGGGGGGGGGCGGTCGCCCCATTCGCCCCCTGTAAAACCGCTACTGGTGGGCCCCAAGTTGGACACCCTTTCGATTTATTGCTGTAGAATCCTAACCAAATAAAATATATTCAAATGTTTTATACCGGATGAAAGTACAATTTATAAGGTAACTTATGGCCACAGGGATAAAATTTTATTTTGAACATAAACATTTTTTAAAGCATTTTTTCTAATTGTTAAAATTTTCGGTCTAAAAAAAGTGGCCTCAAGATGGACACCTTCTTAAACGTCTCTGAAAATTGTAGTAAATAAAAAATGAACATCGTATAACAATTCTTAAACTAATTTTTAATCATTTTACGGAATTTATCAAGAAATAACATTTCTAAAATACATATCGAAAAATATCGATATATCATTTTCTCTAACGATAACATCACATTTTATGGTGGAAAATAAAAAATTTTAATTAATTGGCTTAAAAAATTATTGAAAAAAGTGTAAAGTCGAAAGTATGCAAATAAATACATTGAGATTTGAGGCCTGTCCATCTTAAGGTACATGACACTATTTTTTAATCCCCAGTAAAAATATATATATACGAACACTGAATTAGTAAAATCATTTTAGGATATTATTATACGATAAATAAAGAATATTATAACGTTAAGTACTCAGTCTAAATCATAAATTTAAATAACTTTACCAACTTGAGAAAAAACTGTTACAAAACTTTTTTTAGACACAATATTACGTGGTATGTGTAGAAGAAAAACCAACTAGTTTTTTTTTCAACTGTGCATCAATATCTTCGTCTATACAAACAACAAAAATGAAAGAAAGCATAAGGCGCTGTCACCTTAAACAAGAATTTTATACGAAATGTCCATCTTCGGGCCCTGTCCATCTTGGGATCCACTCCCCTAATAAAAATACTGCAGAGAATAAATTAGACATTATTAGTTATATGCAAGAACAACAACTTTGATGCACGTAGCAGTTCCCCGGAAACGATGACGCGCGAGCTCCGTTTTTTAAAACTGCTATATTTCTTAAAGTTATGACTTTTTTAATATGAAACTTTCCAGAAAACTTCTTTAAACATTAATAAAAAACTTTCTTGCTTGAAGTTCTTTCTAATAGCGGAAACAAAAAACTTCCCCGCATACTAGTTTTCAGTAACATTATTACAAACAAGTCTCTATTATTATTAACAAATAATTGAAAAATAATGGTTTTTTATCTTTTTAATCATTTAGTGGGCTTCAATAGACTCAGATGCGTCAGTATACCAAGTTTCATTTAATTTCATTAAAATTTACCCGAGACATGACAAGTTATGGTTTAAATTTTAATTAAAATTAAAAACAAAATTTTTTAACTTTTTGTTTATTTTTGTTAAAAATATTACTCCTATAAAAAATGTTAAGGACAAAAAAATTGCACAATTTTATTCTCTACAAGGCTGTGTTTTTGAAAAATTAAAATTCCGAGTTTTATTTTTGGCATTTTTTGCCGAGCTTAACTGGCTTGAAAACCATCCACCAAGTTCAGATCGATTTATTTGATCCTTTTGCTCAATTTGACAAGCTTGTAAGGGCCGATTCCAGAAGTATGTTTAATTGGAGTGTAAATTGATAAACTCGGTTTAGTGAAAACTACGAATTCCACAAGTTCTTAAACTCGGGTTAAAATGGCTGAACCCTGGTTGAAGTTAACCGGCCAAAGTTGCCAGTTCAAATACTTAAACCTTGGTTAACTTGCTCCCCACCAGTAACAGATGCGTACAGCTACATAATACTTAATACTTTATGAAAAACGTGTATAAAAAATTGCAAATCAACGGATTATAGAAGCTATACTGTCATCTTCAGACGATGAAGATTTGTCTTATCCTAGATCTCAACTAAGGTCATAAGTTTTCCTTTCTCAGTTTCAGAAAAATTTGCACCTTGTTTCCTTTTTCACTTTTCACTGACATTTTAATATCTTGAAAACAACTTGATTAAAATTTTCATAAACACTCCAACATGTGTCAATCTTACTTCGCCCATTCAAACAGACAGTTACAGAAAAAACGAAAGGAAATATAGAGTTATGACGAAGGAGCATACATTTAGTTAAACGACGTTCAAAAATCACTTGTGGAACGTAAGACTCGTTAACTGCCGGTTAAAGCTTCCGTTAAATTTGAACTCGATTTAACTAACCTCGGTTTAAAGCCATAGTTGTGGAATCGGCCTTAACAAGCGTAAAAAATATTGACTAGAGAAAATATTATCTTAATATGGGAACATATTGTCTTGATCTAAAATTATCCTTTTCTTGAATTGAAAAAATATTTTCCTGTTTTAATAATTTTCTGACTTCCCCCATCCTTCTCTCATACTGCTTTTATTCTCTTTATATATATATATTTATATATATATTTTATATATATATACATGCATTTTTTCACACGTTTATTTTATTTATTTATTTAAATAATACTTATTTTACATATATACTTACTAGGGTGTCCGTTAAAAATTACATTTTGGAATTTTGTCCATTCCCGAGTCTCACTTTGTCACAAATTGAAAAAGAATAGATACGTATTTTTTTTTAAAATTAATATTTACTGGTGCCTGTAGGCTATTGAAATTTTGCATGTATTTTGCATGGGAAAAAAACTTTTTTTTCGTAGATTTCCTGTAAAGTCGTTGAAAATTGATATTTTTTGACCGAACTACTCTGTTTCTCTTCATAAATTTTCAAAGAATAATAAAAAAAAATTTTCTTTCAAAATTTATCAAGTTAACTATTTTTTACAGGACCCAAAAGTTGACCAAAACAAAACCAAAATAGGTTATTATTAGCAAAACATTAATTCTGAAAAAACGAGAAATTTAAACTGCTAATCAAGGTTTCTAATGTTTTTGAGGTCGCTGATTACAAATCTAAAGTCATATTTTAAAAATTCAAAATGGCGGATCCAATATGGCGTCCATGAAAATTTTAAAATTAATCAATTTCTAGGAAACTTCGTATCAGGGGGGTTTGGGGATTCCTAATTACAAATTTGAAGTCAGATTTCAAAAATTCAAAATGGCGGATGCAATTTGGCGGCCATGAAAATTTGAAATTTATTCATTTTTTATGAAACATAATTATGTAATATCTTATCCCAGTAGCCAACAAAATTTTTGCTTCAGAGACACATCGTGTCATCTAATTTGTGAACGAAACTTATCTAGCTAATAAACACTAACATTCCCATTTCTAATTAGCAGCAAGGTCCCGTTTGAATTTTTAATTTCAGATTTGTAATTAAGGACCCCAAAAAACCCTTGATACCAAGTTCCATAAAAATTGAATAATTTTCAAACTTTCATGGCCGCCATATTGGATTCGCCATTTTGAATTTTTGAAATCTGACTTAAAATTTGTAATCAGGGACCCCTAAAACCCCCTGATACGAAGTTTCCTAGAAATTGATTAATTTTAAATTTTTCATGTTCGCCACATTGGATCCGCCATTTTGAATTTTTGAAATATGACTTTAGATTTGTAATCAGCGACCTCAAAAACATTAGAAACCGTAATTAGCAATTAAAATTTCTCGTCTTTTTCAGAATTAATATTTTTTACCAATAATAACCTATTTTGGTTTTGTTTTAATCAACATTTGGGTCCTTAAAATAATAGTTTACTTGATAAATTTTAAAAAAAAGTTTTTTTCTCATGCAAAATACATGCAAAATTTTAAAAGCCTACAGGAACCACTAAATATTAATTAACCCTTTAACGCCTGCGGGACGTATATGTCCCACTTGCAAAAACGCCTGTAACTTTCTTGAATATCAATATTTTTTAATGCGGTTTAGCTTATTTTTTTCAGTATGAATGCTAGTATCTAGAAAAAAATACAAGTAATAAAAAAAATTATTTTATTATAAATAAATAACCAAATGTTTATGCAAATCTCAGAAATCGTGAAAAAAAATCAGTTAGCTCCCAGAAGGACATCAAAGTCAAAAAAAAAATTTGGGACACAGAATTTAAAAGTTTTTGAACTACTTAATACAAATCTGGTACCAAAATTAAAAAATTCAAAATGGCGTATCCTAGATGGCGCCTCAAACATAAAAAAAATAAATTGTGTTTCCCAAGTAGTAACAAAAATTATAAATAAGTGACACATGTTTATAAGGGTTTTTGGGGTCACTGATTACGAATATAATGTCAAATTGACAATTTGACAATTGACAGCTGTCAATTCAGTTGTCAACTTTTGTAAAAAGTAATTAATTTTGACGAAAATGACAGTATAAAGGTTTTCGGGGTCGCTGATTACGAATATGATGTCAAATTGACAATTTGAAAATTGACAGCTGTCAATTCAGATGTCAACTTTTCTAAAAAGTGATTATTTTTGACGAAAATGATAGTATAAGGGTTTTTGGGGTCGCTGATTACGAATATGATGTCAAATTGACAATTTGACAATTGACAGCTGTCAATTCAGTTGTCAACTTTTCTAAAAAGTGATTGTTTTTGACGAAACTGACAGTGTAAGAGATTTCGGGGTCGCTGATTACAAATATGATGTCAAATTGGCAATTTGACAATTGACAGCTGTCAATTCAGTTGTCAACTTTTCTAAAAGTAATTATTTTTGACGAAAATGACAGGAATATCGGTTTCGGGGACGCTGACTATAAATATGATGTCAATTTGACAATTTAACAACTGTCAAAGCAAATGTAGGATAAGAGCATATAAGAACATTTTTAATGATTATTTTTTCCTTCTTTTCATGAACGAAATTGAATAGCAACTTAGAAAAGGACATTTCATGTTATATATAGGTAATTAACAAATCGTAGAAAAATGCAACAAAACAAATTATCTGTATGATAGATATGTAACTTTAATAGAAACTTTTTATGAAATGTATTTATAATACTTGTATGTATTCATAAATTTTGTTAGGACTGGATTTATCAACTTTCGTCAAAAATTCAAAAAATCTGCGAGCGACAAATCACTCAGCGACAGACGAAAAGACAGGTTGTACAATGCGTAAACTTTTGTTTTTTGTTTTTTACAATCTGGGCTGATTTTGATTATGTGACAGCTGTTAGCTGACAAATTCACATTATTTTCGTAATCAGCGACCCCAAATACCGTTATACTGTCATTTTTGTCACTTTTTAGAAAAGTTGACAATTGAATTGACAGCTGTCAATTGTCAAATTGTCAATTTGACATTACATTCATAATCAGCGACCCCGAAATCCCTTACACTGTCAGTTTCGTCAAAAACAATCACTTTTTAGAAAAGTTGACAACTGGATTGACAGCTGTCAATTGTCAAATTGTCAATTAGACATCATATTCATAATCAGCGACCCCAAAAACCCTTATACTGTCATTTTCGTCAAAAATAATCACTTTTTAGAAAAGTTGACATCTGAATTGACAGCTGTCAATTGTCAAATTGTCAATTTGACATCATATTCGTAATCAGCGACCCTAAAAACCCTTATACTGTCATTTTCGTAAAAAATAATCACTTTTTAGAAAAGTTGACATCTGAATTGACAGCTGTCAATTGTCAAATTGTCAATTTGACATCATATTCGTAATCAGCGACCCTAAAAACCCTTATACTGTCATTTTCGTAAAAAATAATCACTTTTTAGAAAAGTTGACAACTGAATTGACAGCTGTCAATTGTTAAATTGTCAATTTGACATCATATTTGTAATCAGCGCCCCCGAAAACCCTTATACTGTCATTTTTGTCAAAAATGGTCACTTTTTAGAAAAGTTGACATCTGAATTGACAGCTGTCAATTGTCAAATTGTCAATTTGACATCATATTCTTAATCAGCGACCCAAAAAACCCGCGAGAGAAAGTTTTCATCAACAATAATCACGATTTAGAAAAGTTGACAACTGAATTGACAGCTGTCAATTGTCAAATTGTCAATTTGACATCGAATTCGTTATCAGCGACCCCGAAAACCCCTAGAATGGTGTTTCATTTTTTCATACCTACTCTCAATTTTGCTCGGGTGTTAAAGGGTTAAAAAAAAAATACGTATCTATTTTTTTTTCAATTTGTGACAAAATGAGATCCGGAAATAGGCAAGATTCCAAAATGTCATTTTTAACGGCCACCCTAATACTTACATATATAATTAACAACTATTACAGTTGAGTAAATAAATTATGAAATAAAATTTTTTGGTTGCAGTGAGGTTGAACCCGCGACCGCAAGCCTTCGAACCTCTACCGAGCTATCCACGATGTCCACTCTGATACTCCAGGTTTGATAACCAAATCGCAAAAACTTCTATTTAATCTGTAAATAGCAAGATATTCTTGGATCAAGAACATCTGTATTGTATTGAGTAAAATATGATTTAAGTCAAATGAATAAAATTATTCGGTTCAAGAAACAAAAATTCTCAAAACATTATACTCAATATTTGACCTGAGAGCATAATATTCTTGACTGAATACTTTTTGAATTGCCGCATGTAAAATAGTGTGATTGAGATAATTACATACTTTACTTGTATGAAATGTGAATTTCTTACTTCCATAAATTTCTCCAATGTTAATATTTTCTTGGGACAAAAAAATAAATTTCTTCAAATAAAAAATATGGGCTTGTCTCAAGTAAAGTACCTCAAGTACATGCATTTACGTGATTCAATGAACTTTTTTTTCAGTGTATATTACGTCTTCACGACATTAACGTTTATAAAAAGTTAAGAAAATATCTCATTTTTTTTACTTAAAATAGACTTTTTAGTAACAAATACCAAGCAACTTTTCTTTATGTAAAGAAACGAATATATATAATACATAGTCTAAATTCTTTTATCAATTTACTACCGCTTCCGTACCTTGAGCGATTTAGCGATATACAGGGCGTATGTAGTATAAGCGGATATATACGAACTACTATATATATATATAAACTTATAGGGGGGACTGAGATTGGTGGACCCCCTCGACTCGACTTGCGATTATTCAATTCATCAGCCTGTCAAAAACACCAGTGCATACTGGATTCCCTGACCGTTCTGGCGTTTTCTCTCTTCTTTCTCTTTCTCCTGTTTTGAGTTAGTCAATCCTTTTATCCTTTTCTCCTTCGCTCTCTGGCACCCTTCTTCCTTCCCAACCAAACAACCATCTCTTTCAGTTCTCTTTCTCTTCCCATCACAGCAGACCCCTTGGTTGAGGTTGGTAATCGTTAGGGTAGAGAAATTTGATCTCCCTTTCGCGAGAAACGATTAGAAGCAATACGCTACGATAACTGCCCCTAATATTCTGGCATTACTCTTCTGTGCAATATAAATGAGACAAGCGTACAATAAAAGCATGCTGATATTTGATTTTTCATTTTCTTCCATTTCATTCTCATTTTCTCATAATCAACTAAATCATTATCTACCAATTTTTTAATAATAAAAAATCGACAAAGTTAACTTAATAACACCCAACAGGAGATAAATTTTACCATAATTTTAAATTATTGCTGATTAAAAATAATCCAAAAATTAAATAAATACACTGAAAAAAAAATACTCTTGAATCAATAGTATTTTGCTTTGACGCATTAAACGGCGTTTTTATTCTCGTTCGAACATATTTACTAATGTTACGAGGACAAAAAAGAATTTGTAAATTTAGAAAAAATTGATAAGTTGTACACTGAAAAAAAAAAACAATGTAATATTGGCTTGATTTGTCAAGTAAAATTTACTTTATAACTCAAGCAGTGCAAAAAAAGTAAACCTTACTTTGTTTTCTAAGGAAAACAAAATGTCACTTTTAAAACAAATTTGACATATTGTACTTTAAATCAATGTTTAAGGTAATTAAAAAAAATAAACAATAAATAAATATGCAATTAACGTTTCTACTCACTTTTACTTATTCTTCCACTATTAAATCTTCCGGAATGTTTTGAAAATTTTATTTCTAACAATTTGAAACAAAAACGTCAAATTTTGCTTCAAAAGTGTCAATTGTTTTTTTTCTTCATTAACAAAGTAAAATTTGCCTGGTTTTATAGCAATTTTTGATTTGTTTTCATTGCTTGAGTAAAAAAGTAAAAATTACATTAAACTCAAGTAAATCTTAAATAGTTTTTTTTTTCAGTGTAGACGACTTGTGTACACGGAAAAAGTAAGTTGTTTAAATTTCCTGCAACTTTGTCACAAAATCTTGGATAGGTATAACTAACAGCATTCTAAATTTTAAAAATGATTGTTTCTAGTAGTTAGATTTTTAAATGTCGGAAAATCAGATTATTTCAAAGAAAATTTAGAAAAAAGTGTTTTATGTTTTCAATTATTACGTTGTACAATTTAGATAACTAGTCGTTTAAAATGAAAAAGTAGTGTTACTGTGTCTAAAAGTTTCAACCACAGTCACTGAATATAAAACGGCCGCCCGCTACGTAACAGTGTTCTAAAATCTGTGTGACAGTCACTGAAAACGAAAAAAGCTCGTGGGTGCATTACAGGGTTCTAAAATCTCTACGACAGTCATTGTAAATGAATAAGTCGCTTGGTGAGTTACAGTGTTCTAAAATCTCGGTGACTGTTACTGCAAATAAAATAATAAAAAAAATTCTCTCATTATAATTCCTTTCATTATATACTACTAGAACTTCCAAGTCCGCTACGCGCACAAAATTGTACTCTTCTCTTTTTTTATATTCTGATTGTCCAATTTTATACTTACCAATTTCTATAATTTGTCAATTTCCTATAAAAGAAGTTGACCGGAAGTGACGTGGACATCGGTTGGGTATTTGGGTACTTTAGAGATGTCGATTTTTACATTTTGAGGTTAACTTCCCTGAAGAAGTTGACTGGAGGTGACCTGGACATTAGTTGGGAACTGGGGTACTTCTTATTAGTAAAAGTTTTCATTTTAAAGTTAACTTTCCCGAGGAAGTTGTCTTGACATGACCTGGACATCGGGTTGGTACTTGGGTACTTCAAAGAAGTCGATTTCCACATTTTGAAGTTAACTTCCCTGAAGAAGTTGATCGGAAATGACGTGGACGTCGGTTGGGTATTTGGGTACTTTAGAGATGTCGATTTTTACATTTTGAAGTTAACATTTTGAGGTTAACGCCCCTTAAGAAGTTCACCAGATGTGACCTGGACATTGGTTAGGAACTGAGGTACTTCTAATAAGTGAAATTTTTCTTTTTAGGTTAACTTCCTCGAGTAAGTTGTCTTGAGATCACCTGGACATCGGCTTGGTACTTAGGTACTTAAGAGAAGTCGATTTTCATATTTTGAGGTTAACTTCCCTTAAAAAGTTAATCGGAAATGACGTGGATATCGGTTGGGTACTTGGGTACTTTAGAAATGTCGATTTCCACATATTTAGGTTAACTGAGAAAGTTGTCCGGAAATGACCTGGACATCGGTTTTGTACTTCGGTACTTCAAGGAAGTCTATTTTCATATTTTGAGGTTAACTTCCCTGAAGCTGTTACCCGGAAATGACGTGGTCATTGGTTGGGTACTTGGGTACTTTAGAGAAGTCAATTTTCACATTTTGGGGTTAACTTCCCTGAAGAAGTTGACTGGAGGCGACCTAGACAAAAAAAGTGTCTAATTTCAAAAACATAAGAAATTAAATTTCTTTAAACATTGGAATATACTTTGCGAATTTTGAATAAATAACTTTTTTATGATTCTTTTTTACAAATGACAAAAAAACACATAATTTTAGCTCATTTTCATCGAAAGTATATTTTCAACCATTTTAATTGTTTAAACAATCCATTCAATTAAATCAATCTAATTGCATTAATTACATTCTTTTTCCTTTTGCTAATTAAAAAGTTGTAAGCTTTTAAAATATTTCACACAGAAAATGTGAAAAAAATTGTTTAAACAATTCAAAATTAATTACAAAATGTTTTGACAAGTTCATACAAGGATGCCTTAGCATTTTCACACCGTTTAAAATCCCTTTTCTTATTTTCTCTCTCTCTACTCTGCCTTTATCTATCCCAGACACCTGTTATACCTTTTACTCTTTCACATTTTGCACGCCATTGTTGTCTTTATCAATCCCAGGTAACCTTATTCACTCTTGCTTCTAGAACCAAAACTGTGAACTCTCCTTGCGTTGCGCACGCTATTGTTGTATTTATCTTTTCCAGGGCACTGATTCTCTGTAGCACCAGGGCTACGGTAGCGCCTTTTGCTTTGTACTACATAATTTTGGGATATTTTAGCTGAAATGAATTACCAGTAATGTAAATAACACTAATATGCTTTGTCTTTAAAAAAAATGCGAATACACCCTAGTACTAATAAAAAAACTTGAACTTAACCCCACTAGATAGCGATTTGACATAGATATTTTGTCAAAACGCTATGAATAGCTATGAAAATCATTGAACATTGCTTATGATCGTCAACTTTTCGTAGCAGCAGTTGAAAATAAACATGTTAACAACTGCTTGGAAAAAAGCAGATTATACAAGGTGTCACCATAAATTAGAATTCAAGTAGTAAATACAATTGAGGGCCCGGATGCAATAACTACGTTTTCGCTCGAAGGCCAAGACTGTCTCCTTTTTCACAAGATAATTTAACGGGAAAATTATCTGGAAAAAAAGTTGAAGGAAATTGAAATTTAAAAATTGATATCAATAGAGGAGATAAAGACGCACATTTTTTCTTAATAAAGTTTTTTTGTCAGACTATTATTTAGTTGAATAAAAATTAAAAACTAATTTTTTTTAGACATTGAAAATAATTATATTTTTACAATCAACTCGTGATATCTCAGAGTCATATGGATAAAAAAAGTTGCAACTTCACCTGCATAATTAAAAAACATTGCAGATCCTAATAAAATGGTTGTAATTATGAAAAAATTGTAATTTGTTATTGATTTTTAATAATAATGTAGTCGCTATCATTACTGTGCTTTACTAACTTTGAGCAAAAAATCTCTGTTACAAAGGACCCCGCACAGGCTTCATGGAAAAACAATTTTCAGTCAAATTTTTTTAAACTTTGCAGTTTTGTAGCTCATAATCTTCTGAACAAAAGATCCTAATAGCAAAACCTCCAAAACTAAATAGTTTTTTTGATACATCATGTCAAGCCATAAAAAATGAGTCATAAATAATTAAGAATTTCGACGATTGCTTCAAGATCAAGACTCACTTAAGGCTCATGGATTAAAGCTCAAGGATTATTTTTGGCTCAAGGCCCAATTATGGTTCAAAGATTGATTATGGCTCAGGCTTTATTATGCCCAAGACTCGATTTTGGATCAAGGATCAATTATGGCTGAAGGCTCAACTACGGCTCAAAGATTGATTATGGATTATGGGTGGATTGAGGCTTACGGCATGATTGGCTTCAGGCTTGATTGAGTCCAAAACTTGCTTTGGCTCAGGGATCAATTATGGCTTAAGGCTTGAAAATGGCTTATTAATGGATTAAGGCTTAAGGCTTGATTGGTTTCAGGCATGATTATGTCCAAAACTCGCTTTTGGCTCAGGAATCAGTTACGGCTAAAAGCTTGAAAATGACTTAAAGATTGATCATGGTTTATTAATGGATTAAGGCTTAAGGCTTAATTGGCTTCAGGCTTGATAATGTCCAAAACTCGCTTTTGGCTCAGGGATCAATTATGGCTTAAGGCTTGAATATGGCTTAAAGATTGATTATAGCTTATAAATGGATTAAGGTTTAAGGCTTGATTGGCTTCAGGCTTGATAGGCTTCAGGCTTGATAATGTCCAAAACTCGCTTTTGGCTCAGGGATCAATTATGGCTTAAGGCTTGAATATGGCTTAAAGATTGATTATAGCTTATAAATGGATTAAGGTTTAAGGCTTGATTGGCTTCAGGCTTGATAATGTCCAAAACTCGCTTTTGGCTCAGAGATCGATTATAGATTAAGGCTTGAATATGGCTTAAAGATTGATTATGGCCTATAAATGGATTAAGGCTTAAGGCTTGATTAGCTTCAGGCTTGATAATGTCCAAAACTCGCTTTTGGCGCAGAGATCAATTATGGCTTGAGGCTTGAATATGGCCTCAAGATTGATTATGGCTTATAAATGGATTAAGGCTTAAGGCTTGATTGGCTTCAGTCTTGATTATGTCCAAAACTCGCTTTTGGGTCAGGGATCAATTATGGCCTAAGGCTTAAATATGGCTTAAAGATTGATAATAGCTTATAAATGGATTAAGGCTTAAGGCTTGATTGGCTTCAGGCATGATTATGTCCAAAACTCGCTTTTGGCTCACACTGATAAAAATGGATGTTTACCCGTAGCAAATGGATGTTAACGCTGACCATCTAGATGCTAACGCTTAACATACAGATGTTCACGCTTAATATCTAGTCGTTACGGGTAAACATTCATTTTTCTCAGTGCAGGGATCTATTATGTCTAAAGGCTTAAATATGGCTTAAAGATTGATTATGGCTTATAAATGGATTAAGGCTTAAGGATTGATTGGCTTCAGGTTTGATTATATCCAAAACTCGCTTTTGGCTCACTGATCAATTATGGCTTAAGGCTCGAATATAGCTAAAAGATTGATTATGGCTTTTGGATGGATTAAGGTTAAAGCTTGTATTCGCTTTAGGCTTGATAATGTCCAAAACTCGATTTAGGCTCGAGGATCAATCATATGCTCAATTCTTAATTGTGGCTCAATGATTAATTATAATTTGATGATAAATATGGCTTAGAAATTGAATTGGCTTTAGGCCTCATTATGTTCAATACTCGCTTTTTCTTAAGGGATCAATTAAGGCTCAAGGCTTAATTATGGCTTAAAGATTGATTATAGCTTATTAATAAATTAAGGCTTTAGGCTTGTAATGGCTTCAGGCTTGATTATGTCTGTAAGCCATAATCAATCTTTGAGCCATTGTTGAACCTTGAACCATAATTAGTCCATTGAGAAAAAATCGAGTCTTAGGCATAATTAAGCCTGAAACCAATACAATTGCTAAGCCATATTTATCCTCGAATTGTAATCAAACGTTGAGCCATAATTATGACTTGTGCCAATAATTGATCCTTGAGCCAAAATCGAGTCTTGGACATAATCAAGCTTAAAGCTAATACAAGCCTTAAGCCTAAATTTATCCATAAGCAATAATTATTCTTTGAGCCATAATAAATAAGCCTTTAGCCATAATTGATCCTTGAGCTAAAATCTAGTTTTAGGCATAATCAAGCCGGAAGCCAAGAAAGCTTAAGCCTTATTCCATCCATAAGCCATAATGAATCTTTGAGCCATAATTGAGCCTTAAGCCATAGTTGATCCCTGAGCCAAAAGCGAGTTTTTAACAAACTCAAGCCTGAAGTCAATCAAGCCTTAAGCCTTAATCCATTTATAATCTATAATCAATCTTTAAGCCATATTAAAGCCTTAAGCCATAATTGATCTTTGAGCCAGAAGCGAGTTTTGGGCATAATCAAGCCTAAAGCTAATCAACCCATAAGCCATAATTAAGCGTTAAGACATAGTTGATCCTTGAGCCAAAAGCGAGTTTTAGATATAATCAAGCCCAAAGCCTATCAAGCCTTAAGCCTTAATCCATTTATAAGCCATAATCAATCTTTAAGCCATATTCAAGCCTTAAGCCATAATTGATCCCTGAGCCAAAAGCGAGTTTTAGACATTATCAAGCCTGAAGCCAATCAAGCCCTAAACCTTAATCCATTTATAAGCTATAATCAATCTTTAAGCCATATTCAAGCCTTAAGCCATAATTGATCCCTGAGCCAAAAGCGAGTTTTAGACATAATCAAGCCTTTAGCCAATCAAGCCTTAAGCCTTAATCCATTTATAAGCCACAATCAATCTTTAAGCTATATTTAAGCCTTGTGCCATAATTGATCCCTGAGCTAAAAGCGAGTTTTGGACATAATCAAGCCTGAAGCCAATTAAGCCTTAAGCCTTAATCCATTTACAAGCCATAATCAATCTTTAAGCTATATTTGAGCCTTGTGCCATAATTTATCCCTGAGCTAAAAGCGAGTTTTGGACATAATCAAGCCTGAAGCCAATCAAGCCTTAAGCCTTAATCCATTTAAAAGCCATAATCAATCTTTAAGCCATATTTAAGCCTTAAGCCATAACTGATCCCTGAGGCAAAAGCGAGTTTTGGACTTTATCAAGCTTGAAGCCAATCAAGCCGAAAGCCTTAATCCATCCATAATCTATAATCAATCTTTGAGCCATAGTTGAGCCTTGAACCATAATTGATCCCTGAGCTAAAAGCGTGTTTTGGAGATAATCAAGCCTTAAGCCAATCAAGCCGTAAGCCTTAATCCATTTATAAGCCATAATCAATCTTTAAGCCATATTCAAGCCTTATGCTATAACTGATCCCGGAGCCAAAAGCGAGTTTTGGAGATAATCAAGCCTGAAGCCAATCAAGCCGAAAGCCTTAATCCATCCATAATCTATAATCAATCTTTGAGCCACAGTTGAGCCTTGAGCCATAATTGATCCCTGAGCTAAAAGCGTGTTTTGGAGATAATCAAGCTTGAAGCCAATCAAGCCGTAAGCCTTAATCCATTCATAATCCATAATCAATCTTTGAGCCATAGTTGAGTCTTGAGCAATAATTGATCCCTGAGCCAAAAGCGAGTTTTGGACATTATCAAGCCTGAAGCCAATCAAGCCTTAAGCCTTAATCCATTTATAAGCTATAATTAATCTGTAAGCCATATTCAAGCCTTAAGCCACAATTGATCCCTCAGCCAAAAGCGAGTGTTGGACATAATCAAGCCTAAAGCCAATCAAGCCTTAAGCCTTAATCGATCCATAATCCACAATCAATCTTTGAGCCATAGTTGAGCCTTGAGCCATAATTGATCCTTGATCCAAAATCGAGTCTTGGGCATAATAAAGCCTGAGCCATAATCAATCTTTGAGCCATAATTGGGCCTTGAGCTAAAAATAATCCTTGAGCTTTAAGCCATGAGCCTTAAGTGATTCTTGATCTTGAAGCAAATGTCGAAATTCTTAATTATTTATGACTATTTTTTTATGGCTCGACGTGATGTAGCCAAAAAACTATTGAGTTTTGGAGGTTTTGCTATTAGGATCTTTTGTTCAGAAGATTATGAGCTACAAAACTGCAAAGTTTAAAAAAATTTGACCGATAATTTTTTTCCCATGAAGCCTGTGCGGGGTTCTTTCGAATTTTAAAGGTTTGAATTACACAAATTGTTCAGTAAGGTATTAAAAAGTTTTATCAAAAAGAATTTTTCCGATTCATTAAATATTTCAGTTTTTATAAACAATTTTGTTTGAAGCTACTGCGCGTCACGCGTTAACATTTGGTCAGCTGACTGGCTGAGCTCTAAGCCGTGAGCGGAACAAGGATGGATAAACTCCGGAGTGGCTATGGCAAGAGAGAGAAAGCGACAATAAAGTGTTTTTACTGTAGAAATCAACTTTTTTATTTTCTATTTACATATAACTGTTAATAAATTAACACACTTTTAAAGAATAAATAACGTAATAAAACTATAACAACTAAATCAAAATCTTTCTTCGAGAGCGGCAAGGACTTTAAAGAACAAAACATTTTGTTTTCAATTTTTGTAAAACCAATTTTGCCGTTCCAATTTCATTATTCAAACACTTTTGAAAACAAATAAACTGGACTGAAAATATTAAGAGTACAAGATTGTAAATGTTTAAAAAAAATAAACTTATTTTAATAACATAAAATATAGGTCTGTTTTTTACAAGTTATTTTTTAAAATATTTTATTTCCCATAATTTATGGTTTTATTATGTTATTTATTCTTGAAAAGTGTGTTAATTTATTAACAGTTATGTAAATAGAAAATAAAAAGTTGATTTCTACAGTGAAAACACTTTATTGTCGCTTTCTCTCTCTCACCATAGTCACTCCGGAGTGCATCCTTCCTTGTTCCGCTCACGGCTTAGAGCTCAGCCAGTCAGCTGACCAAATGTTAACGCGTGACGCGCAGTAGCTTCAAACAAAATTGTTTATAAAAGCTGAAATATTTAATAAATCGAAAAAATTCTTTTTGGGAAAATGTTTTAATACCTTACTGAACAACTTGTGTAATTCAAACCTTCAAAATTCGAAACTTTGTAACAGAGATTTTTTGCTCAAAGTTAGTAAAGCACAGTAATGATAGCGACTACATTATTATTAAAAATCAATAACAAATTACAATTTTTTCATAATTACAACCATTTTATTAGGATCTGCAATGTTTTTTAATTATGCAGGTGAAGTTGCAACTTTTTTTATCCATATGACTCTGAGATATCACGAGTTGATTGTAAAAATATAATTATTTTCAATGTCTAAAAAAAATTAGTTTTTAATTTTTATTCAACTAAATAATAGTCTGACAAAAAAACTTTATTAAGAAAAAATGTGCGTCTTTATCTCCTCTATTGATATCAATTTTTAAATTTCAATTTCCTTCAACTTTTTTTCCAGATAATTTTCCCGTCAAATTATCTTGTGAAAAAGGAGACAGTCTAGGCCTTCGAGCGAAAACGTAGTTATTGCATCCGGGCCGTCAATTATAATTATTATGATAATTATAATTTTTCTTCTTTTAATTTAGAAATAAATAATGTACTTATATTGGTTTTCTTTAAATAATATTGTTAATTTGATAACTATATATTTATAATTAAATAATGCTATTATTAAAAACTATAATTATGTATATTTTATATATGTAATGAATTTATAATTTTTATAAAGTTTTAATATTCTTAATCATAAATTTATACATCACTTAATTATATTATGAACTAAATAAATAATAATTATGTATAAGTCTGGTTATTGTGATAAATTGAGTACAATAAAATATAAAATTGCATATTTTTAAATTGAATTTTCAAAACTAAAATTAAATGGTTAATATACCTAATTAAAATTTAATCTTTCGAGAAGCCAAGACGGTTTAGTTCTAGTTTAGTTTCTTATTCATGTTAATTTAACTTGGAAAAATTGATTAGTTCTTTGAAAAAAGTTTATAAAAATAATAAAGGCATTGTAAAATTAATTGAATAAAATTTATTATTTTTTATTGTGAAAGTAAGAAATTATAAAATATTAATATGAAAGAATAATAAACTATACAAAAATTTTACTAACTTTAACAATTCTTTTATTGATACTTAATCAGGGGAGACCGAGAAGGAAAGTAACAAAAATCAGTTTTTTGATGCTAGCATTAAAACTATTTGTCGGATAAGTTCTGTAAACATATTAATCGAAAGCTTGGACTTTCACCTATTAAATAAAATTGGAATTCAACATTAATAATAATTTTATAATTCACTGCAGGACTTTTTAATCAGCTCTTTATTTGTTACTTTTCTCCTCACCCCTGAGGTGGAAAGTAACAGCACCAAGGAGGAAAGTAACACATTAAAATTAAGGCTAGCATTTCAAATATAAAACTGCTATTAATTTAAATTATTTTTATTATGAACATATTAAAAGACAATGTGATATTAACTACATTTTGTAGATAATTGGCAGATATTTTTGCACTTTTTTGAAATCAAGTTTTTTTTATCTATTTAGTATTTGTTGAAGAGAAATGACATTGAAAAAGCATCGTTTCTTAAAAATTCAAATCAAAATTCCAATATTTAATCTTTAAAATATAAAATAAACACATAAAATCATATAGTTATAAAAAAGGAGGAAGTATATAAAAATAAAACATTAGATGAGAAGGAAGTAACAACGAGTTACTTTCCACCTCACCCCTCTTTTCCTTGGATTTCAAAAAGCAAGTTTAAATTACACAAAAGTATTTCGCATTTTTTAATTATGCACTAGCACGACTTAAAGATAAATAAAAAGGCTTCAAAAAACGAAAAGCATATTTAAAATATCTATAAAATCAAAAAAATATAATATTTTGAAAATTTAGGCAAAAACTTACTTTTGACGTAATTTTGGCACAAAATGTCAGTATCAGATATATAGATTCCGGTAGACCACTAACATAATTTGGGGAGGTAGAGGGGGCCAAACTAACTAAAAATTATTTAAAAACTGTCTGTCCGCTCAATGGTTTAGAAGTAATAAGCGTTGTTACTTTCCACCTCTGTTACTTTCCTACTCGGTCTCCCCTACATGATTTCTTTTTGTCAATGTTTTTATTATATATTTTGTAGAAATAGTGTTAACACAAAACTTGGATGATTACTTGAAATTGAGGACTTTTCTTAGTGAATACGTTAATATGAATCTTTAAGAATATGTTAAAATAATTTAATTTAAAGAAATTTAAAATAATATATCACATACTTTCAGGGACGTAACTACAAATGTTGAGGCCTCCCCGCAAATTTTTTCAGGAGGCCCCCTCCCCCCCAATATTTTTTTAAATAGTGTATAAATAATATCGGTCAATATTTTCTATTTTTAATTATTTTTTTAAAAAAAATTTATTGCATTAGGGTTATTGGGCTCGAGGCCCCCCAGCAAGCCGAGGCCCCCCCGCAATGTGGGATTTCGCTGTATGGTAGTTACGTCCCTGCATACTTTTAAATATTTTTGGGTTAGAAGAAAATATATCTTAATGCATAGAACTTAATATTTCGAATTTTATTGACAGTAAATGGTTTTCAAAAGTTCAATATTTTCGTAACTAAATTATTCAGGTCCGGCAGGACAGCTTAAGCCCGAGTGGGTAGCAACTTAAAATTTCGATATATATATGTACTCTCTCAATTTCGTGGAGTGAGATTTCACTCCACTAAGAGCAAAAATTGAGCCACTCTTTTTAGAGTCCACTCTTTAAGAGTGAGATCTCACTCTTTTAGAGAGGGTCTTTTACTCTGATTGAAGTGGCTCAATTTCCACTCTTAGTGGAGTGAAAACTCACTCCAAAAAATTTAGAGAGTATATATATTGTATATATGGGGCATTCCATGCCAACTCGACATACCATCGAAATTGACATTTTTGATTTGGCTCATTTTTTATATGTGTATCCTACGACAAAGAGCTTCATGAATTTTTTCGAATTTTTTTATAAAACCGTTCACAAGCTATGAATTTTTCAAAATTTTGGATGTTTTTTAGGGTTCCGTACACAAAGTGTCCAAACGGAACCCTTATGTTTTCACTCATTTGTCCGTCGCCCAAAACCATTACCCCCCCCCCCCCCTAGCGGCCAATCTATTTGAGATAGAGAGTTGAAATTTGGTACACTTATGTATTTTCACGTGTAGATTACACGAAAAATATAGCGAACATGATTGAACGTGATGTTCATAGCGTTGTCAAGGAAATAACAAGATTTTTTTCAAAAAATGCATTAAAATGCCTATTTACCCCCCCTCCCTTATCTCCTAAACTATTTGACCTAGAGTATTGAAATTTGGTACACATATGTATTTTCGCGAGTAGAGTTCAGGAAAAATATAGAGAACATGATTGGAGGTGATGGTCATAGCGTTGTCAAGGAAAAACTTCTTTTTTAAAAAAAAACGTGCCCCCCCCCCCTTATCTTCCAAACTATTTGACCTAGAGGTTTGAAATTTGGTATACCTAGGTATTTTTACGTGTAGATTACAGGAAAAATATAGCGAACGTTGCTGGACTTAATTTTCAAAAGTTATTAATGAAAAGTTGAAAAATGACAAAAAACCCCTATGCTAGCGCTCAGCGTATTTATCCTGAAAGGTTGGGAATTGGTTAAAAATGTGTAATTTTATGCAGAATTTTTTATAAAACCATAAAAATTGTGGTTTAAATTTCCCTAATAGCACCAAACGTTTCATCAACGTTGCTGCAACGTTTCCGTGTAACGTTGCAAACGTTGCATTGCAACGTTGCCAGCTAAGAAAAATAACGTTGCATATGTCATGGTGCTAGGAACGTTGCAGGGAAACGTTGCGGAACGTTAATTTGGAACTTTGAATAGGCATTCGAAAAATCGCAGTGCGGGTTGCGGAAAAATGTTGCGGAAAAGGCTAAATTTTTTTTTATTTATGTTATTCGATGTTGATAATATGATTGCTTCTATAGAACATTGGTCACTAAAATCAACTGCGCAGCTCTAATTGCGATAGAAAACTACTGCGCACAGTATCAACATTATTAATTTTTAAAAGATTTTTAAATGATTATTCAAAGTTTCAAAATGACGTTCCGCAACGTTCCCTTGCAACGTTTATAGCCCCATGACATATGCAACGTTACTTTTCTTGACTGGTAACGTTGCAAGAAAACGATGAAGCAACGTTGATGAAACCTTTTGTGCTATTAGGGTTATTATCATAACATTTTTTCCAAAAAACTGAAATTTTACCAAAAAAATTTTTTTTCTTCTAAACAGCTACAATATTTTATAGTTTCAGATTATTTTTTTTGTACAAAATGTTTATGTTTATGTTTAAATTACTTTAAAAGTTAAAATATAAAAAAAAATTAAAAAAAAAATTTTTTTGGCTTTAAAATTTAAAATTATATAAAAAAGCTTAGTCTATTTAATTGGAAATTTTCAATCTTATAAAAATCATTAAGTTTATACTTAAATTTCTTTAAAAATAAAAAAAATTATTTTAATTTATCATTATTTAAATTATTATTCAAATAATCTCTGACTCATATAATTGAAAAAAATTAGAGCGGTACGGAACCCTTCGACTTGGTACGAGTGTAACTCGTACTTGCCCGATATTTTTCAAATGCTCATAACTTCTTCGAAAATGAATCAATTTTAATCGTTCTTCTCTAAATTGTGCATTTTTAAATAAATGTTTAAAAAATTAGTGCAAAGAATTATCAAAACATTATTTTTTAGATTTTTTGTAATTTATTAATTAAAATCTTATTTTTAAAAATGTTTATGTCGTTTGATTTTTTTTGAAAATTTTTCAAAAAAACTACTTTCTTTTACATAAATTTTGAGCTAGGTTCCGTCGTAGGGAAACGATTTTTAATATATTTTCTAAATTTTTTTAATTTGACAAAATTTAGCACGAGCTTTTTTTGACACTGTATGGCGCTCCGTTGGATGTACTGATGGACTACTAAATAAAATATCAGTAAAAAGTTACACATAGGAGTGATAATGAAAATACTGAATCTATATTTGGAAAAATATTTTTGAGTCCCTGATATACCTTTAGCTTTTAGGTGTCGAACATTAAGATTTCCGGATGCTTCCTGATAATCTTTGGTTGTTGAGTTCTTCACTTTAATGTTCGGTAAATTAGTTGGATTTTTAGCCTAAACGTACGACTCTTCAGCAGTTGAAATTCGTTTATTAACTTTCGCGCTACCGGTTGCTACCCCGGGTAGACACGAAAATATTTGAATTGAGATAACTTTTAGAGATTTGCTTCAATCTAATTGCAATTTTAAGTTACTGAACAAATTTTTATTTAATTTCGAAAAATTAAAACAAAAATTTTTTTTTTACATTTCTTCTTGATTCACGTTAGGGTGAAATCACATGGATGCGTTAAACATTGCGTCGCAACGAGAGAGAGAGGGAGACCAAGATATATTTACGTCTTTCTTTTTCTCATTACGACGCAACGTTTGACGGACCCATACATGGAATCGTACCCTAACGCTGGCGTCCGATTTTTCCGTTTTGCGTTGCGTCAGAATGAGATAAAAAAGGACACATACATACTTTGTCCATTTTTATCTCATTACAACGCAACGCAGACGGAGGCATGGGACGCCGGCCTAAAAGTGCATTCATTCACAAAAGTTGTAGCGAACGCATCTACAAAACAGGGGTGGATGCCGGTATTTCTCACTAGAGATTCAATGTCTATCTGCAAAGAGCATGTCTAGACGTCTAAGTTTAATTGGTTGAAAGAAGGCGTGCTTATTTAAATATATTATTTCGAAAAATAACCAATAACTAAGAGAAATAGTATATTGTGCATCAAGGGAGGAAAGTGAATGATTTTCCGAGGGTACGGTTGCAGCCCGAGAGGAAGTCGAGGGCTGTAAATACCCGAGTAGACAATCACTTTTCCTCCAAGGTGCACATAATTTTTTTTCTAACAAGTGCACCGGAAGTACACAGAGATTAAGAACAATCTTCATTTTACTGTTTGCAGTTAAATGTTAACGTTGTGACAGCTGCTGACCATTGGGGTGTTTCCGGTCACGTTCGGGTGTTTCCGGAACCGTTCGGGTGTTTTTCGGAACCATTCGGGTGTTTCCGGACACATTTGGGTGTTTCCGGACACATTTGGGTGTTTCCGGAAACGTTCGGGTGTTTCCGGAACCATTCGGTTGACACATGCGGAAAAAACTGGGTGCAACTCTTGATTGTGCATTGCGCATGAGCATTCACTTTGCTCCCTAGAGAAAAGTGTTTTCCTCACTTTGCTCCCTGTACCTGGAAAACAGACAGTTTCGTCCTGCTGCACTCGTAAAGATTGACGTACTTTCGGTGCATGTGTTAGAAAAAAGTATTTTAATTACATTATAAGCAAAATATAAATTAAATTTATGTTTTTTGTTAAACATAGGAGTGCACTTTCAATTAAGTGTTCTGAAATTTCGAGTGGGTCATGACCCACTCAAAAATTTTCGAATGGGTCATGCTACCCACCTGACCCATATATCCTGCCGGCCCTGAAATTATTATTAATAAAATGAAATTGAATAAATTTAAAATAAATATGCAATTTTTTTAAAATTATTGTTAATAATTTGTAGAAGTACACAATTATATAAGTTTGTACTTATAGTTCTAATAAACATTTATAAAAATATAAGAAATTCATCAATTAAGGGGTCTGTCTCATACAAACGACCTTTTTTTCAAGATTTATTTTTTTTCATTAATTTTTTTTAACTTTTTTATGTTTTCATACATCAAAATGCACATATTAAATTATAAGAAAAAACTTTGTTTATTGATTTTTTAATGTTTCTTTCCGAGAAATCATTGCTTGAACTATACCACTTTTTTCCTGGTTGACACGATATCTTTGGAAGGCTGCATGTAAAACTAAAAACTAAAACGGATTCTTAAAATATAGATCACTCGCTATCGCATGAACTGGAATTTTTGTGATCAGGTAAAACAAAACAAAATGGCGGCCATTTTAATTTTTTTACCTTGTTTTTACAACTTAAATTGTTTGAAAATATTAGTAAATTTTAATGAAAAATTAAAATCCTAGTTCATGCGATAGCCACTTATATGTAGAAGAAGTCCTGAAAATTTGAACGCGATCGATGCAATAGATTTTTTTAAATCGTGTCAATCGTGTCTAAAAACACGGTTTCGAGAAAAACGCGTTTAAAGATTTTAGTTTTTTCATTTGCAATGCCGAACCCTATTGCGAATTCCCATATGGGATCCGATTAGGAACCTTTATGGATTCCTATATAGGAATCCACATGGGGATCCATATGGGATTCCATATTGGATCCTATAGGAAACCATATGGTGTTAAGGAATGGGTACCCATATAGGTCCCCATATAGGAACCCATGTGGGTTCCTATTTGTTATCTAATTTCATATAGGAACCCATATAGGAACCTATATGGGTTCCTATTTGTTGTGTAATCTTATATGGGATCCCATATAGGAACCCATATGATTTTGCACGTGATCTGACATAGGTTCCCATATAGGATCCTATTTGTCTTTTTTTACATATAGGAACCCACATGGGTTCCCATGTAAGCGGTTTGCATATATCACATAGGAACCCATATGGGAACCTAGATGTAAAAAAGACGAATAGGATCCTATATGGGGACCTATGTCCTATTTAAAAATTATCATTTTCTATAAAGAAGCTGACAGACATAGGAACACATATGTGTTCCTTTCAGCGAATTCTAGAAAGAAACATATTTTTTCAAAATTATTCCCAAATGGGAATAAAATGTACTGTTAATTAAAGTCATATATCTATTAAATGACTTATAGGAAATCATAAAGTATCCCATATAGGAACCCATTGTTTAGTTACCATACTCGCCGCATGGCAGTGCTATTATCAGTGTCTCTCACTGTTAACTCAAGGCGTAAAGATTATAAGAAGAGTGAGTCCACGTAGACCAGGAAATTAGCGAGGATACAACTCCTCACATGGCAATAGACGTTGCGTCATATAGATATATGACTTTAATTAACAGTACATTTTATTCCCATTTGGGAATAATTTGGAAAAAATATGTTTCTTTCTAGAATTCGTTGAAAGGAACACATATGTGTTCCTATGTCTGTCAGCGTCTTTATAGAAAATGATAATTTTTAAATAGGACATAGGTCCCCATATAGGATCTTCTTCGTCTTTTTTACATCTAGGTTCCCATATGGGTTCCTATGTGATATATGCAAACCGCTTACATGGGAACCCATGTGGGTTCCTATATGTAAAAAAAGACAAATAGGATCCTATATGGGAACCTATGTCAGATCACATGCAAAATCATATGGGTTCCTATATGGGTTCCCATCTGAGATTACACAACAAATAGGAACCCATATAGGTTCCTATATGGGTTCCTATATGAAATTAGATAACAAATAGGAACCCACATGGGTTCCTATATGGGAACCTAAATGGTTACCCACTCCTTAACACCATATGGTTTCCTATAGGATCCATTATGGAATCCCATATGGATCCCCATGTGGATTCCCGTATAGGAATCCATATAGGTTCCTAATCGGATCCCATATGGGAATTCGCAATAGGGAAGCTATTTCTAAATAGCTTCTCATATGACGTTGCATATGTAAATGTTCTTTGGGTCGCTTAGTATGAATCCATAGTCTGATTTTCAAAATAGCGGGTTTAATATGGCGGACATTCTTTTTTATCTAGACCTTTTTGAATGGTAAATTACATTTTGGTCCCACTTAGCGGAGACACCCTTCTATTTTTTGGTTTATGGGGCCTGCTCTTGTGCTCGGAAATATTAATAACTATTTTTTCCTGATTTCTACATACATATACAGTATAAAAAAATATTTTTGAAACATCGATTTTTTGAAATTTTTGTATGAGACAGACCCCTTAACTAGCTTGTATAAATTAATACTAAACAACATTCAATTCAAGTTAGGAGATTTTAATAATATATAACTTCTTAGTAGTATGAAGAATTTAACTTTGTCAAAAAATGTAGTTTTTATATGGGTATAAATAAAATTAATGATTTACGCGATTACTTAGATATTAATTTCCTTTACAATTTTAATAGGTATATAAAAATTTTTAACAAAAAACTAATTTTCTTAAATTATCTGTAAATATTTTTAAACATCTCTAAATGCTGATAGTGCGAAAAAATGATACTGCTTCAAAGATGTATTCCAGTGTGGGCTTTAGCAGGGACCACAAGATCTTTTTTTCATTAAATAGAAGAAAAGGTGAATAATTATCTGAAATAGGTGAAAAAATGGTGAGGAAACTGATAATTCATTATCTATAATAATAGAAATTTCGCTGATTAACTCATACTGATTTGACATTAAAATTAATTGTCAAAAATTATATTGAAATTTTCAACCTTGAAAAATTGTATTACTAAGAATTAGGAAAGATTAAATTTTAAAATTGATAAATTAAAATAGTTGAGAATTTATATTGTTTCAATTGTTATAAGAGTTAAAGATAGAACCATTAAATATATTAAATAACTTGAAATTCGGGACAGCTTCAATTTATAATTAATTAAAATTACATTAAATTTTTACAACATAAATTTAAAATCGATTTACATTTTACCAATAAAAATTAGAATTTAATGAAATTTGGATCAATTAACTAATGTTTATAATTGATTAAGATTTGTAGAAGTATAAATTTAAATCGATTAAATTAAAAATTGATTAAAAATATAATAAACATAAATTTAGATTCTGATTGAAATTTGAATTTAAATCATTTAAATGTTTAAGTGGTTAAAATTTGTTTATAAATAGTAATTTACGGTTCATTAAATGTATTATTTATTCATCTTCGATGGTTTATGATTGTTATTTTCTAGAGAATTAAATTAGTGATTAGATTTTTCATCAGTTAAAATAAAATTTTTTAATTTTGTAAATTTTGTAAATTTTTTTATCAAAAATCTAAATTGTGAACTAAGTAACACATTTTTAGCAAGTATAATCTTAATTAACCAAATTTATTAATTTTTTTACGTAATGACAATGAGCTACTTAAATACCTGTAGTCCAGATGCCCTACACGGAAAAGAATAATTTCTTGAATATTACTGAACTTTGTACTTTAGTTTGGGGCAAGGGAGGAAATTTAGTACTAATTCAAACCTTAATATTTTAGGAAAATAATAAACTAGTTCCTAAAAAATTCTTAAAAATTAGATGGAAAATAAAATTTATTTTTTGACTTCTTTCGGTCTGATTTTAAACATACCATTTTACCTATAGATTGGTGATTTAAATTAAATATTTTAAAATCTGAAACAGAAAAATCCGAAGCTAAAAGATTCTAACTTGCGACCCCTCACTCTAAAGCCGCCCGCAGTATCCACTAGGCCTCTGACGCAGTTATAAGTCTTTACATATACGTTATATACGAGCAACGGGTTGCAGTGCGCTACAAGACAGTGGGCGTGAGGCCAGGCCTACTAATGTGTAAAAGTCAGGAACCGGTTCAGTAGTATTTACTGAAATATAAAGTGCTGAACCATATTTTAGTTTCTACATTACTGTTTTGGGATTTCTTCTGAATTTTCGTTAATAGTTAATTAAAGCTCATTAAGAATCGTCAAATTTTCTCTATTGCCCCAAATTTATTAATAAATTCCGTACTTATTCATGAATATTTTTTTCCGTATATGATTTTTAGTCAAAATTCATGTCTTCCGAAATTTAATTTTACGAAAGTATAGTTTGTGTGCCTGGCAATGAGCCCTTCCGTTTTCACCACATTAGAGGTTGCTTACTATTTTTAATAACTTTGTTAATAATTATTAGATTGATTTAAAACTTTAAATAGCTCGTGTGGTTCTGAAGAAATTGAACATTCATTGATTAAGATAGGACCAATAGTTTTTGCAATATTTTATTTGCTAATTAAAAAACGTGTCTCTTTGTAAATCTCTAGATTTTTTGTACATGGATATTTTACACCTTATAAGTTTTCTTTTCATTCTTTTCATGTTCCGCTAAAAATTTTGTTTTTACATTCTCATCCTAAATGAGAAAGTCTCAAATTTGTGCGATTTTGGACTTTTGCTAAAACTCACATTTCCCGACGTTTTGAGACCTCCTGATTCCGAAAAAATGGGTTTTACGAAAATGTCTGTCTGTTTGTCTGTTGTGGAAAAAATTTTGTCGTCGGATAACTTGAGTAAAAATTATCTGATCAAATTCATCTTTGGTACACTTTTTCTTGCTACAAAAATACAGGTCAAGTTCGTTAGCCAGCTATTTCCGTTCAAAATTATCAAAAATAGACCATTTTCAAAATTCAAAAAAAAAAAAAATTTTTTTCAAAAAAAATTTTTCTTTAATTTTTTTTTAAAGTACAAGTAAAATCAAACAAATTTCATTTATAAAAGTTTCCGATATAATGCAAACCCAAAAAGATATGAAGTTTTTAAGTTTCGCAGTTGTTTAACCTTTGCGCTACCGGACCGTTTTTTGTAACGCGGACTACCGGATATCTACCCCGGGAAGACACGAGTTTGTTTATTTATATTTTACAAAAGAGACTTAAAATCATCCAAGTTTTTTTCTATATTTGTTGTGTGTCAACAAATAGTACTTTTTACTTCTATTACGATGAATTTTGCGAATGTTTAAACAATTTATTATTGCAAAATTATAACATTTCCAAAGTAAGCAGCGAGACCAACAGATTGAAAAATTGTAAAGTTTTTAGCTTTAATACGTACTAAATCAATAATTTATATAAGATATTAATATAAAATAGTTATAAATATGAATACAAAATTGTTTAAACAAATTATTATTAAAATACCTTGAGTTACCTTAGTAGACCTCGCTGACATACATTTACAAATGTTATAAATAAACAAGAAAAAATGTAAAAAAAATTTTTTTTTTAATTTTTTGAAATTATAAAAATTTGTTCAGTGACTTAAAATTGCAATTGGATTGAAGCAAATCTCTAAAAGTTATCACAATTCAAATATTTTCGTGTCTACCGGGGGTAGCATCCGGTAGCGCGAAGGTTAAAAGTATTGTTTGGTGAGTAGAGGGGGGAGGGGGGAAGTAAATATCGGTCAGCAAACCGTTAACGCATTCTCATCTTACTCAACTAAAGTAGGAATTAACAAGAAACTAACCATTTAACTTCTAAAAACCTTGAAAATCCTCAAAATACACGTTATACATGCAAAAAATTGAACATAAAGTGGGTAAATCATATGCAGAAACACTATTATTTTTCCAAAAAATGAATAAACTCACGGTTTTTTCTTCCTATTTACTTTAATTCATCACCCTTAATAAAACTGCATAAAAAAATATTGACTTTTATAAGAATTTTTAAAAATTTTGAAAAAATTTCTTTTTACATTCTTATCCTAAATGAGAAGGTCTTAAATTTGTGCGATTTTTGACTTTTCCTAAAACCCATATTTCTCGACGTTTTGAGAGCTCCTGATTCCGAAAAAATGGTCATTTTTTATATAAGTGCTGCACGCGTCCTCTCAGCCTGTAAAAACATTATTAATACAGTAGAAACTCGATAACTCGAACCTCGTTGAGTCGAATTCCTCAGTCAGTCGAAAAAAATAGCATTCCCCTCCCGTTGAAGCCTTAAATACTCAATATCTCGAATTATTTTCAATTTTTAACTCGAAGAAAATATCATTCCCCTTGAGGTACTAATAGTGCATTTTTATACTCTATAACTCGAAGTTCGAAAAGCTGACTCTGTAAGTCGAAGTTTCTTTACAAGAACAGATTTTTTTTTTAATTTTTTATTTTATTATTATATTTTTATTAAGTTTATTTTTCTAACTTAAATTATTATTAATTCGACATTTAAGTCGATTTTATATTTTATATTACTCTACAAGTCGAAACATGTACATTATAATTATGCCTCTGTAAGTCGAAGTTGTGATCAATAAAACCTTTATATCTCGAAATCCTCGTTAAGTTGAAAACTCATTAACTCGAAGTTTTTAGCGTTCCCCTTGAAATTCGAGTTATCGAGGTTCTACTGTATTTTGAAATTCTTATCTTTAAAGAAATTTAAGTTCTTTTTAAATTAATACATTTTTGAATAAATATTATTATGTCGTTATTAGTAATATAATGAGAAGGAATTTGATTTAAGGGGTAACACCACTCTAGAGCCCTAAAAAAGGCCTAACTTTGACAATTTATTTTAGGAGTATGGAAAAAATAATCGAATTTCTCTCTTTTAGATTTTATTAAACATGTATTTAAGTACATAAAGAAATTTTATATTTACATGCTTGTTACAAAATGGCGGCTACTAAGCCAATCTTTGTAATCACCTTTTTAAAGAGGGCCTCTACGGGCGACCGTGATTCCAGGAACTTGTGATATTTGATACAAAATAAATAACG
This sequence comes from Ganaspis brasiliensis, assembly GCA_037103525.1. Classification (NCBI taxonomy): domain Eukaryota; kingdom Metazoa; phylum Arthropoda; class Insecta; order Hymenoptera; family Figitidae; genus Ganaspis; species Ganaspis brasiliensis. The sequence continues at coordinate 578,341 of JAZKLR010000039.1, read as the reverse complement.
GTTTCTTAATCTACATAAGAATTTGCTAGTAAAGTACGTACGATTTTAGCTTTACATCAATTTTTCACAAAATGTTCAATTTTTGACCCAAAAAAGTTGCAATAATAACAAAAAGATGGTACGTACTTTATTAGATAATGTTACTGTGGAGCTACAGTTAAAATTGCAGGTGGATATGTGTATCCGAGAACTATGGTCGCCCGATTTGAAAAATGCAGTTTCGAGAAAAACGTTTTTAAAGTTTTAACTGTTGAAAATTTTGTTATATACTAGAACCTCAAAAATGCGCGCTACGCGAGCCCATATTCCCAAGCTAGATGGTTAGCATTACCAAGTAGAATTTCCATAATATGTTGAGCATAAAAATGAAGAATAATGTTGTACGCTGTAAAAACAGACACTTGTAACACACAAGACATCTAGAAAACCTCTTACGGTTATTTCAAGTTATTTCATTAGTTAATAATTTTGTAAGACGCTTTCTCAATGGCTTAAAATTAAGACACCCTAAAACGTCTTAAAAGTGAAGATAAAAATGTCTTAAAAGAAGAAACCTGTTTTTGCAGTGTAAACAGCCTTATATATGCAAGGATGTAAAGGTAATTTACCTAACGTAAATTACATACTTTTCTACCACACATGCACGAAAACCTCGTGTTTTCGTTCGCCTTATTGTTTAGTAATGCTGATAGGAAAAACGTTTCTTTTTCTAAATCACTAATTAATAAAAAATCTATTTTTTCTGATCGTAGATCCCTTCTAATTTTCCGTGTTACATATAACAATAAGTTATAATAAATAACGGAACAAATGTATATATATACATTTGTTCCGTTTGAAATATCTCATGGTACATGAAAAAAAATTAACTTCAAATTCTTCTCCAAAATGATAATTACTTTTCAATTTAAAGACATTTAAACAATTGTTTTGATAACATTAGTATTAATTTATACTGTAAGAATGATATTTGCCTTTTTTCGTGTAAAATCATTTTATGTATCATTCTATTTAAAACAATGTATATTAATTTATTTCGTAGAAGAAAAATCATGAAAATTATATCATTTGCAGTTAGATGAAGTGATGACATTCCAAATAATATTAAAAGTCGTACCCATTTTATGGTACGGAATCCCTAAACGAACATAACATTTCAATATTATCAGTAAACATTAACCCATTAACCCAGGTACGAATTGTCCGTCGGGCCACGGTCGGGCCAACCTTGCGGCAGTTGGTCCGACTCTGCATGCCGTAGGTCGGGCCAACTAGCAAAATGATAACGGTTCGCCGACCAACGGTACTGATAGTCGGCCCAACTACTGAGTCCAAAGTTGGGCCAACCTCAAAGCCCAGAGTTTCGCCAACCCAAAAGTCGGCTAAACTACTGAGCCCAAAGTCGGGCCGACTACTGTTCCCAAAGTTGGCCCAACTATTCATCCCAAAGTTGGGCCAACCAGCAAAATGATAACGGCAGGGGCGGCGACTTGTGTATGGTACGTCTGCAAATTTCATAGAGCAAAAAATTCGCCCTATGGAATTCCATATGGCAAAATTACTGACAAAAAACAAATTTCTTAATAAGAATGTGGATAAATGAATTTACAATTCGAAGAAAATGAGTAAGATTTAAAAAAAAACCATATTTTGTAAAAATAATTGAAAAATGACTAAACAAGTTAAAAATTAATTAATAAATAATTTAACTAATTTGATATTGAAGAAAATAATTAAAACTGAAAAAAGTTGTATTTGAAAAAATTAAAGAAAAGAATTGAAACTTGCGAAAATTGAATTTAAAAATTAGGGAAAAAATTGAAAAATAATGGAAATAATTAGAAAATGAAGAAAATTTTTGGAAAATGATAAAAATAGTTGACAATTGTAGCAAGTAATTAAAATAATAACAGAAAAGAATTATTAAAAATTTAAGAAATTTTTAAGTAATTTTAAATTTACTATTCTCAAAGATTAAAGAAAAGAATTGAAACTTAGGAAATTGAATTTAAATATGAGGGGGAAAAATACTGAAAATAAAATTAAAGAAAAATGTTGAAAAATGATAAAAATAGTTGAGAATTGTAGCAAATATAATTAAAATCATTAAAAAAAAAATTCTTAAAAATTGAAGAAATTTTTAAATAATTTTAAATTTACTATTCTTAAAGAGTGTATTAATTTAAATTTAAATCAATGAAATTTCAAATTAATTGAGGTTTGAAGAATTATAATATATAATAATTGTAATTGTAGTCTTGTTTATCTCAAATATAGTCTGCAATTTTTTAAATTATTTTTTACAAATGTTTATTATTTTCTTCAATATACAATTATTTCTATCAATTACTTTATTATTAAATTTATTTTTCAATTAATTTTCAATTCCTTTTTCTCATTTTCAATTATTTCTTTATTAATTTTCTAATTTTTTTATTATTTATCTCAAATTTTAGTTATTTTTTCAATATACAATTATTTTTACCATTCTAAAATTATGTTCTTATATTACAAATATATGTTGAAATTTATTCAATTATTTGTAACAAACTAAAATTATTTTTTTCAATTTTAAATTATTTTTATTACTTTACAAACATTTTCACCAATTTTATATTATTTCCATTATTTTTCAATTAATATCTTAGATTTTAAAATATTTTTCTCAAATTTTTTATAATTTTTTTTTAATTTCAAATATTATTATTATCATTTTGCAATCAATTTTTTCAATTTTAAATTATTTATCTCATTTTTCAAACATTTTTTTCAATTTTTATTTTTTTTATATTTTTCCATTACTTTTTCTCATATTCAATTAGTTTTTAATTAATTTTGAATTTTTTTATAATTTATCACAACTTGCCCTTATTTTTTAAATATACAATTATTTTTATCATTCTGAAATTATTTTCTTTCATTACAAATATATGTTCCAATTTTTTTTTATTATTTCTCAAAAAATAAAATTAATTTCTTCAATTTTTAATTATTTTTATTACTTTGCAAATATTGTCTCGAATTTTTGATTATTTTCATTACTTTTCAATTATATTTCCTAGATTTTGAAAGATATTTCTCAAATTTTAATAATTTTTTTCAATTTTTGATTAGTTTTATTACTTTGCAAGTATTGTCTCGAATTTCGTATTAGTTTCAGTACTCTTCAATTAATTTTCTACACTTAAAATTTCTCTCACATTTTAATAATTTTCTTTAATTTCCAATTATTTTGTTATCATTTTGCAATCAATTTTTTCAATTTTTTATTAATCTCACTATTCATTCCTCAATTAAATATCCAAATTTTCAATTATTTCTCTCATTTATCAAATCTTTTTTTTTAATTCAATTTTCTTTCATCATTTTGCATTTATTTTCTCCAACTTTTAACTAGATACATTAATTATTTTTTAATTAATTTTGAATTTTTTTAATAATTTATCACAACCTGCACTTATTTTTTCGATGTACAATTATTTTTATCATTCTGAAATTATTTTCTTTTATTACAAATGTATGTTGCAATTTTTTTAATTTTTCTCAAAAAAAAAATTATTTTCTTAAATTTTTAATTATTTTTATTTCTTTGCAAATATTGTCTTGAATTTTTTATGATTTTCATTATTTTTTAATTAATTTTCTAGATTTTGAAACATGTTTCTCAAAATTTAATAATTTTCTTTAATTTCCAATTATTTTTTTTATCATTTTGCAATCAATTTCATCATTTTTTTATTAATCTCACTATTTATTCCTCAATTAAATACGTAAATTTTCAATTATTTATCTCATTTATCAATTAGTTTTTTTAGATTTATTTTCCTTTATCTTTTTGCAATTATGTTTTCCACCTTTTAACTAGATATATGAGTTATTTTTCAATTAATTCTCTAAATTATTTATTATCTCAAATCTAAGTTACTGTATCCACGTTTTAATTCTTTAATCATTCTTCAATTTTTTTTTCTCATATTCCAAATACTTTCGACAATTTTTGATTATTTTTTTGTTAATTTGCAATGATTTTTACAAATTTTATATTATTTTCATTATTTGTTGATTAATTCCGAAAATTTCCATTATTTTCTTGAATTTACAATTATTTCTATAATGTTGTAATTATTTTTCTAAGTTCAATTATTTTTCGACATTTTTCAATTATTTAAAAAAATATGATTTTTGTTCTTCAAATTTTCAATGTTTTAATTATTTTTCAATTATTTTTCTTAAATTTTAATTATGTTCGTCAATTTTTGATTTTTTTAACTTGTAATGATTTGATCACAAATTTTATATTATCTTGATTATTAGGTTATTATTTCTGAAAATGTACTCAAAATCAAATAAAATTGTCAATTTTTGAGTTACAATAATTACGCTAATTAAGAAACTCTTTAATTTATTATTGTTTTATTTCTCTTCCCCCCCCCCCCCCCTCGGTCAATATTAAGTTTGCAGATGGCAAAAATTTACAAGTCGCCGCCCCTGGATAACGGTTCGCCGACCAACGGTATTCATAGTTGGCCCAACTACTCATCCCAAAGTTAGGCCAACCTACTACTTTATCTTAATTTTAACATTAATTAAAGTACATATAATTACATAATACAATTTATAAATTCAATTACATAAATATTAATAGTTTAAATTACATATATTATCAGAACCTGAAACAGAAAAACTTTTGTAGTCACGAAGATTCGAACCCTGGTCCTCCAGCTGACAGTCCAGTACGCTATGCACCGTAGTATCACTGATTGCAATAAGAAATTATAAATCAACTATATAGCTTAACTCATTACCGCCTATTCTTAGAGAGACTCAGATATTAAATAATTGAATACTGGAATGATGACCATGGACCAAATAATGATTTTTGACGTTAATAATTGTTTAAAAAATAATTTGTTTAAACAAATTGTTATAAACAAATAGAAATAAGATGAAAATTATTAAAAATAATTCGCGGCAATTGATAGTAAAGAAAAAATTACAAAAGGAACAAAGTGATTTTTTAAAATTTTCAATTCTGTATATTTTAAATAGTTAATAAATAATGACAATGACTATGTACTCATCTCAGCTTACGCTTAGAAATACATTGATATTAAAAAACGATTATTGGAAAGAGGAGAGTGGAATAAATGATGACTTTGAGGTTAAAAATTGTTTGAAAATTAATTTGTTTAAACAAATTTTTATAAACAAATGGAAGAAAAATAAAAAATCAGGACTACTACTGACTTATCACTTTGATTTAAATCATCGCATCATCATTTACTATAAGATTACAACATTCAATAAATAAATGTCTATTTCTTTGTAAACTTAATTATTCTTTCCTAAACATTTTTAATTGTCAACAATTTCTTAAAATTGATTTTAGAAGTGTTTTAAGACTATTATTATTAAAATCTTTTGGTTTAATTTTCCTAAACTTTTTATTGTTAAAAGATTTTTACATTTCTTCTGTAGACTTATTTTTTATCTATTTAAATTTAAAAAAAATTTTTTGCTACTTTTTAATTATGCTAAATGCATAATTTTTGATGTTTCTAAGAGAAATCAATGATTTTTCCCAACGGTCGGGGAAACTCTGGGCAAGGTTTGGCCGACCTCTAAAATTAAAGTCCCCCAAACTACGTTTTATGGAGTTTTGCCGACAGTCGGGGAAACACTGGGCAAGGTTGGGCCGACCTCTAAAATTAAGGTCCCCCAAATTATGTTTTACGGAGTTTTGCCAACGGTCAAGGAAACTCTGGGTAAGGTTAGGCCGACCTCTAAATTTAGAGTCTTTTAAACTGTGTTTTACAAAGTTTCCCCAACGGTCGGGGAAAGTCTGGGCAAGGTTGGGCCGGCCTCTAAATTTAGAGTTTTTAACCTGTGGTTTACAGAGTTTCCCCAACGGTCGGGAAAACTCTGGTCAAGGTTGAACCGACCTCTAAAATTAAGGTCCCCAAAATTATGTTTTACGGAGTTTTGCCAACTGTCGGGAAAACTCTGGGCAAGGTTGGGCCGACCTCTAAATTTAGAGTCTTTTAAACTGTGTTTTACAAAGTTTGCCCAACGGTCGGGGAAAGTCTGGGCAAGGTTGGACCGACCTCTAAATTTAGAGTTTTTTAAACTGTGTTTTACAAAGTTTGTCCAACGGTCGGGGAAAGTCTGGGCAAGGTTGGGCCGACCTTTAAATTTAGAGTTTATTAACCTGTGTTTTACAGAGTTTCCCCAACGGTCGGGGAAACTCTGGGCAAGGTTGGGCCGACCTCTAAAATTAAAGTCCCCTAAACTATGTTTTACGGAGTTTTGCCAACGGTCGGGGAAACTCTGGGCAAGGTTGGGCCGACGGTCGGGAAAACTGCGAGTGCCACAGTTGGCTTGCAGAGTCGGCCCAACTTTGGGAACTTGGAAAAAAATATAGTTGAGCCAACTCTGGCAGACGTAACTACGCATGCCAGAGTTGTGCCGACCTTGGCCCGACGGACAAACTCTGGCTGCCGACCAAAATTCGCACCTGGGAAGGTCCATGCTTAGGGAAAAATTTTTATCAAAAAAGTGACTACGGGAAAGAGAACCGTTTACTAAACAATGATTTTTGACATTAAAAATTGTTTAAAAAATAATTTGTTTAAACAATTTGTTATAAACAAATAGAAAAATAATAAAAATTATAAAAAATATACAGTGCCATTCTATTGTACGCGAGAAATTACTAAAGGAACATGTGTGACATTTTTTAATTTTTCACTCTATTTGTTATAAACAATCAATAAACAATAACAATAACCTTGATCCCATCTCAGCCCATGTTTAGGGAAATATGGATATCAAGAAACTAACTACGGCAAAGAGGACCGTTTACCAAACAATGATTTTTGACATTAAAAATTGTTTAAAAAATAATTTGTTTAAACAATTTGTTATAAACAAATAGAAAAATAATAAAAATTATAAAAAATAAACAGCGCCATTCGATTGTACGCGAAAAATTACTAAAGGAACATGTGTGACATTTTTTAATTTTTCACTCTATTTGTTATAAACAATCAATAAACAGTAACAATAACCTTGAATGCATCTCAACCCATGCTTTGGGAAATATAGATATCGAAAAAGTGACCGTTTGCCAAACTATGATTTTTGACATTAAAATTTGTTTAAGTAATAATTTGTTTAAACAATTTGTTATAAACTAATAGAAAAATAACTACAATTATTACAAATAAACAGTCCCATTCCATTGTACGTGAAATATTACTAAAAGAACATATGTGATTGTTTTAGGGTAAAGCAAGGTCTTATAGATCACTTTTGGCCTTTTTTGTCTACAGAGAAAAATTCCTGAATAAATCAATTTTGAACATTTGTAAGTTTTAGTGACACTTCTTGTGAAGAAAGATTCGTATGAAAATTTTAGTCCGTTAAAATATAACATTAGAAGACACATTTGAAAGAAAAAAAAAGATTCGAAGAATAAAGGATCCTTCCTGGAGACATGGATCAAGACACACTGACTGATAAACAACCAGATAAATAAGTGCAAAATACTTAAAATGGCCAGAACTGATCTATCTGTCCTATGGGTCAGAATTCGTGAAGCGGATCACCTGAAATAAAGAAAATTTTATTTTTAATGAAATACGGTTTTTTTGTATCCTCATTGGATGAAAATTAATTCCTGTATTATTCATGCCTAAAAGAAAAAAATGATCTTTTGATGGGAAAAAAAATTATTTATCTAATAAATTTTTACTTTCATTTAAGTTAACAAATGAATAACGCGCTTATTTATATAGTTGAAATAAACAAGTTTTTTTCCAATTATTTTAATGTTCAGTTACAATTGACAGTTGTACCTGAATATTGTTTAAAAAGTGTTATATGTAATTGTTATAAACAAATTAAATTAACAAATGAGAGACTCATTTGTATTTTTTGAAACTGTATCCTTTTTTTCCTCATATTTCTAGAATTCTATTTCAGTAGAATTATATAATTCAATAGAATTATAATTTAACATTTCTTTAAGAATATTGTTTAAAAAATATTATTTCACATTGCTATTAATAAATTAATTTAACAAATGACGGTCTCACTTGTTTTTTACCGAAACTGAATCGTTGTTTCCCTCAAATTTTTAAACCTTCTGTAACAGGACCATTTCATCATGAATATTTGAGGGAAAAATTGCTTCAGTTTCGATAAAAAACATGTGAGCACATCATTAATTTGTTAATTTAATTTATTAATAACAATGAGAAATAACACTGTTTAAACAACTTTCATAAGTAAATGTCATTGTTAAGAGAATTATAAAAATATGAGGAAAAAGCGATTCAGTTTCGAAAAAATACAAGTGAGTCTGTCATTTGTTAATTTAATTTGTTTATAACAATTACAGTACCGTCGGGAATTGTCAGTCCACCTATTTTTTAAGGTTTGAAAAACGTCTTTAAACGTACAAAGTATAATTATTAAAAATTTTCTGTGTTTATTTCCTTAAAGTAGATAAATTTTTGAGGAAAATAAGGCCTGAGTGAAGTGATTTAGTCAATTTTTCATTAAGGGGTTACGTCTAGTTGTCAATGGCAAAAAAACAGTAATATTTGACAAATTTTTTTTCTTTTTCATAAAACTTTTTTAAAAAAAGTAATAATTTATTTAAAAGTGCATATATTTTAACACTCAAAAATAATTTAACAACCAAAAAATATTTAAAAATATTTAACTTGCAATAGGTTCATAAAAAATGCATTTTTTAAAAATGGTTTTGCGGTGGACAGCTTTTTTCGGAAACAGCTAGTCTGAAATCAAAAATCCAAAATTTTCTCTTATTACGATGCCATATGCAGTTCGTGAACGAAGGGTTTTACAAAATTTTAATTTTTAACAAAATGGCAGCCATTTTTGTCAAAAAAACGATTTTTTAAGCAACAAATTTTGGATTTTCATTAATAAAAATGAAAGTTTTTATTCAAATAAAAAATCCTTCGTTCACGAACTAGCTATTTATGTGTCAAATAATCCATATAAATTTGAAGCCGATCGGTTCAGTAGTTTTTGAGAAATCTTGTCCACCGCATGGGTATTTATTAAAAAATGTAATTTCGAGAAAAACGCATTTAAAGTTTTTAGAACGGAGTGACCAAAATTTTTATAAAAAATTAATCAGATTCGCTTGAAACTTGTTACTTGAGGGTTTTTGGGGTCGCTGATTACGAATCTGAAGTCAGTTTTTCAAAATTCAAAATGGCGGATCCAATACGTCGGACAAAATTTTAAAAAGTTCTTGATTTGCTTGAAACTTGTTGTTTGGAGGTTTTTAGGGTCTCTGATTACGAATCTGAAGTCAGTTTTTCAAAATTCAAAATGGCGGATCCAATATGGCGGACAAAATTTTAAAAAAGTTTTTGATTTGCTTGAAACTTGTTACTCGGGGGTTTTTGAGGTCGCTGATTACGAATCTGAAGTCAGTTTTTTAAAATTTAAAATGGCGGATCCAATATGGCGGACAACATTTTAAAAAAGTTTTTGATTTGCTTGAAACTTGTTTCTCGGAGGTTTTTGGGGTCGCTGATTACAGATCTGAAGTCAATTTTCTAAAATTCAAAATGGCTGATCCAATATGGCGGACAAAATTTTAAAAAACTATTTAATTCAATTGAAACTTGTTATTCGGGGGTTTTCGGGGTCACTGATTACAAATCTAAAGTCAATTTTTCAGAATTCAAAATGCAGGATCTAATATGGCGGACAAAATTATAAAAACTTTTTGATTTTCTTCAAATCATCGTCTTGTAATCTAATTTTCTTTTTTGATGCACTAAACATCTGATTGTCACTTTTTTCCACTTTTGGATTAAAATACTGCTTTTTCTTATTTGATCTAGATTTTTTCACTTTATTAGACTCCACTAACCTTCGTGGGGATTTTTTATTATTGTTCATGATGAGACAAATGATCAAACTGAAAACAAACAAAAAATATAATGCGCGTCAGTAATACCGTTTATATTGAAATAAAGTAACAAAAATTGAAGTTAAACATAAAAAGCAATGAATTGCACCTCATTAACTATTCGCGTTCACATTGAAAAAAGACCGAAAACAAGACCACTCGTTTATGTTTTATTGTAAAAATGTATTTAAATAAACTAAAATGAGATTAAAATGAAACTGCTGTATACCGTTTTAATCGAGACAATGTTCTATGCTACCAGTTATATTGTAAAAAGCGACACAAATCAAAATAAAACATACCGACCAATACTTGGTATTTCATTAATTATTTGATGTAATTAAAAAATATACTGTTAAAAAAGAGTGTAATTTTAAAATACATTTGTGTAAAATTTAATTTTGTATAAATGTATAAATTTATGGTAGATTTATATATTTCACTTGATTTACATGTACTGCATATTTGCTTTACATAAAAGTGCATTACATTTCTTTGGATGTGAAGATTTTTCAGCATTTTGATATGCATATTTATGTATTGCATATATTTACTTACCAAACATTTATATTTTTCTGAACGAATTACATTACAGCATAATTTCACCTTACAAAATTTCAAGAAAACTATGCTTTTATAATACATTTCATCCAGAGAAATGTAATATACAAGTTTGGGAAGCAAATGTATGCAATACATGTATATAAATATCAAAATACTGTAATATCCTTCTTTAACAAAAATGTAACATACTGTTATGTGAAGCAAATATAACACACGTGTATATTAAATTAAATATACAAATTTATTATATTTAATATACATAATTACATTTGACACACATGTATTGCAGAATTGCAATCAGTTTTTAAGGGTACATTTTTTAATTACATCAAGTAGTTAATAAAATAATACTAAGTATAAGTTGGAAAGTTTTTTTTTTTAATTTGTAGTCATCTTTTAGAATACGAACGGTAACATAGAAAATTGTTTCGATTAAAACAGTATGCAGCAGATTTATTTTGATCCGATTTCAAATTTTTGAAATACATTTTTACAGTAAAACCAGAGCGTATGGTCTTGTTTTCATTCTTGTTTTTACCATGTAAACGTGAATAGTAACTTTGATTTTTGGTTAATTTTTTCAATATAAACAGTAAAAACAATTAAATTTTTAATTCTTCAAGAAAGAAAAATCACATACAAGACGATGGGACAACAGTAGACACATTACTTTTATTTATAATTTTAAAATTTGTGACAGTGTTTTCGGTTATGGCCTAGACTTCATAATAGCAGTTTCAAAATTATCTTAAAATTTGCAATTAGCGACATCACAGACACCGAGAAACAAGTTTCAAGAGAATCAAAATATTTTTTAAAATTTTGGTAGCCATATTGGATTCGCCATTTTGAATTTTGAAAAACTGACTTCAGATTCGTAATCAGCGACCCCAAAAAACCCCGAGTAACAAGTTTCAAGCAAATCAAAAATTTTTTTTAAATTTTGTCCGCCATATTGGATCCGCTATTTTGAATTTTGAAAAACTGACTTCAGATCTGTAATCAGCGACCCCAAAAACCTCCAAGAAACAAGTTTCAAGCAAATCAAAAACTTTTTTAAAATTTTGTCCGCCATATTGGATCCGCCATTTTGAATTTTGAAAAACTGACTTCAGATTCGTAATTAGCGACCTCAAAAACCTCCGAGTACCAAGTTTCAAGCAAATCAAAAACTTTTTTAAAATTTTGTCCGCCATATTGGATCCGCCATTTTGAATTTTGAAAAACTAATTCCAGATTCGTAATCAGCGACCCCAAAAACCCCCGAGTAACAAGTTTTAAGCAAATCAAAACATTTTTTAAAATTTTGGTCGCCATATTGGATCCGCAATTTTGAATTTTTAAAAACCGACTTCAGATTCATAATCTTTAGGTATTATACTCTCAGAAAATGCAAAAGCGCAAAAATCGATTTTTTTGACCTAAACAACTAGGCGTAACCCCTTAAAATATGTTAAAAAATGTGTAATTTTTAATGTTTTACAAAAAATGAAATTACTCTTGAAATAATAAAGGTTTTTTAAAGTTCCTATGCTTGTTTTAAAGGGAATTTACTGGAGAATAATATTGTTGTTTAAGCGTTAATGTGCAATTTTTTATCTAACATAGGCAAGGCTCGGAAGTTGAACCAAAAAATTTGTAAAATTTTAAAGACATTATTTTGACAAAAAAATAATTTTTAAAATTCCAATATTTATATTATATTGATTCCTTCCGAAAGTTAATGACAATTATGACCTTGGTATATTTTATATAGCTGCATTTGATATCAAGCTATAAACAATAATTTTTTTATATTTTTTGGTCCAAATTCCGAGCCTTGCATATGCTAGCAAAAAAATTGAGCATTAATGCTTAACCAACAATGTTATTCAGCAGTAAATTCCCTTTAAAACAAGCATAGAAACTTTAAAAAACCTTTATTATTTCAAAAGTAATTTCAATTTTTGTAAAACAGTAAAAATTACACATTTTTTACAATATTTCAATGAAAAATTGACTAAATTACTTCACTCAGGCCTTATTTTCCTCAAAATTTTATCTACTCTAAGGAAATAAACACAGAAAAATTTTAATATTTGTACTTTGTACGTTTAAAGATGTTTTTCAAACCTTAAAAAATGGGTGGACTGACAATTTCCGACGGTACTGTACAAATAACAATTTTTAAACAATATTCAGGTACAACTGTCAATTGTAACTGAATATTAAAATAATTGGAAAAAAAACTAATTTGTTTCAACTATACATAACCGCGTTATTCATTTGTTAACTTAAATGAAAGTACAAATTTATTAGAAAAATAAATAACTTTTTTCCCATCAAAAGATCATATTTTTCTTTTAGGCATGAATAATCAGTGGATTTAAGCAATATTGAGCATACAGACAACTTTTATTTGATAAAAATGAAGAGATACTAAGAACTTTGTCATTATTTTGTTATTAACATAAAAATAATAATAATTAAAAATAGAAATTCAAAAAAGTGCTTCCCTAAAGCTGTTAAAAATTTATTCCTGAGTGTTTTAAAATAAGAATCAACCAATTTTATTCAAATTTGGAGGCTGTAGACTTTTTTGAACACTGTGGCTTCACCTCCGCCTGCATCGCGTCCGTAGTGCTTTGCACAGTGCGATAATAGTTATTATTCAATAACTTTGGTCCTAATAGCGGGCCATTTTTTTTCTCGATGGTTTTATTCTTGTAAAAGTATGAGCTATCCAAGGAAATTTTCAGATTTTAAATATCGCGTAATGAACATTGTTTTTTATTAACAATTTATAAATAAATAAATTAAAAATCAATAAAAATTAGAAATTATTAAAAATTGAAAATATTTCTAAATACTACGTTTCAAGACGAAAAAAATGCTTTTTTGATTTTTAAAATCGGTTCAATAGAAGTCGAGAAAATTTTTTTTAAAATAAGGACTGACAAAAATTTCATTTGTTAATAACATTAACAAAAAATTTTTTTTCTTCTAATAATTACAGGAATTAATTTTCATCAAATGAGGATACAAAAAAACCGTATATAATTAAAAATAAAATTTTCATTATTTAAGGTGATCCACTTCATGAATTCTGACCCCCATTGTTCCATCTTTCCTCGACTTATCCTAAGGTATTTGTCACTGTTTATCGATTATTTATAACAAATATGTAAAAAAACAAATTTACATATGTTCCTTGAGAAATTTTTCTTCTCCATTCCAATAGCCCTCCTTATTTTTTAATGCTTTTATTACTTTTCTATTTGTTTCTAACAAATTGTTTAAACAAATTATTTTGTATACAATTTTTTATGTCAAAAATCATTATTATGTAAACGGTCCTCTTTGCCGTAGTTAGTTTCTTGATAACCATATTTCCCTAAGCATGGGCTAAGATGGGATCAAGGTTATTGTTATTGTTTATTGATTGTTTATAACAAATAGAGTGAAAAATTAAAAAATGTCACACATGTTCCTTTAGTAATTTTTTGCGTACAATCGAATAGCGCTGTTTAATTTTTATAATTTTTATTATTTTTCTATTTGTTTATAACAAATTGTTTAAACAAATTATTTTTTAAACAATTTTTAATGTCAAAAATCATTGTTTGGTAAACGGTCCTCGTTGCCGTAGTCACTTTTTTGATATCCATATTTCCCTAAGCATAGGCTGAGATGGGATCAAGGTTATTGTTATTGTTTATTGATTGTTTATAACAAATAGAGTGAACAATTAAAAAACGTAACACATGTTCCTTTAGTAATTTTTCGCGTACAATCGATTGGCGCTGTTTATTTTTTATAATTTTTATTATTTTTCTATTTGTTTATAACAAATTGTTTAAACAAATTATTTTTTAAACAATTATTAACGTCAAAAATCATTATTCACTATTTGCAACTGTGCTACAAAGTACCTTCTATAATAATATTATATGTTAAGAATATATATTCCATTTTTACAAGTAGAATTATTCAAAAACTAGCACAACATAACGCGCGCAAGCGCACGTGTAGTTTTTCACCGTGATTTTGTTATAATACTAAAATATAAGTAAGCCAAGTATAGTAATAATTTTTTTTACTAATAAACAGAAATTAATATTTGAAGGCTCAAAATACTACTTCATGAAAGTTTAGGATTTTAAAAATTTCGGAAAAACAATTTATAAAAATTTTTTAACTATTCTTAAGGTAGTTCTCTTGGTTCAGTGGCTCTCAACTCAAATTTTGGCATTTTTTACTTATTTTGTGATGTTTAACGAATAGCGCCAACTTCAAGGTGTAGAGTCTCCCTCTTTTGTATTTATTGAAAAAAATGAATAAAACGTCAAAACGTGTATTTCAAATTACTATTTCTCGAAATTTAGTACCGCAATCCACATTTTTCAAAAAAGAATCTTATTCCTTATACTTTAAAATATAATTTAGTAGTTTTTATTTTTAAACATAAAGAAAATTCATTGCGTGGTTAGCAAATTTGTATTTTTTTACTATGTCTTTTATATTCTTCCATGTTAAAAGGTTGAACTTCTTTCTCAAATATTTCAATAAGTAGCACCGCTCCCTACCTTTAAAAAATACCATTGTATTCGTTGAATGTTCTATTATATGATATTTAAATTAGAAAATTATTTATAGAAAATTTTTTTTCGAGAGAACTACTTTAAAAACCTACCTCATTTTTAAGTAGATAAATTTTTTACCATTTTATTTTGAATAATTACTGAATATATTTTAATGAAAATTTTCAGAATGTATTGCAAATATTATCCGGAAGGTCTGTTATGTTTGTTGTGGTTTGAGTTTTGATTCAAAACCTATTCGAAAAAAAACAAATTGGGTTCCGACAAACTTTGTAGATGATATTTTAAGTAATTCTATAAAGTTTCTTGTCTATTATAATAATGGAATTTTCTGCGTTTAAAAAGAAAATGTGCTGAAAAAAAATAAAATCTAATATTTTTTAATTTGGAACGTTCACAAATGACGTCACACTCTAAGGGTGAGGAGGTGGGGGGTAAAATCTGGAAAAACTGTGTGATGTCATTGTTGAACACTCCCTATGTTCGTCACGAGAAGATTTTGCTATTTATGGCAAGCTTACGGACTGCATGATCCTAAGTACAATAAACATATTTATGTGAAATTTTAAAAACAAATTGATTAAATGAAATTTAACTTTATTTTTAAAAAATATACTTTTCGTTTTATTAATGATAAATTATAAGTTTAATTATATAACTAATATTAATATTTATATTACAATTTATAATATGTTAATAATAGACTCGGCTCTAGAGTTTTTTATGGGGCGAGGGGGGAACAGATGCCATTTGGCGCCCTTATCCCATTAAAATTTTATTGATAATTTTTTTTATTTTTTTGCTGCACTTAACGATCATTTAGTCGCCTCTTGGCTTAGCGCCAGGAGAGGTGGAGCGTGCCTACGCCCCTGGTACCCCCGTAGATCCGAGTCTGATTAATATTAAAATTATTAATATTGTATTGTCGTTTTCTATTATTTAATAATTGAAAAAATTACATTTAAAGAAAATAATTATTGAAAATTGAAAGAAAAGATAAACTATAGGAATAATAATTGTAGAAAATAATTGAAAGTTGAACAAATGTTAAAAATCGAGAAAATGAATGAAAATTAAAGAAAATAATTGTGAATTGAAGAAATAAATTGAAATTTGATGAAAATATTTAAGATTTGAAAAAAATACAAGATGACGAAAATAATGGAGAAATGAAAAAAATAATTGATAATTGAATAAAACTTCGTAAAATGGTAAGAATAATTTACTACTAAACAAAAAAATTTTTAAAATTAAGGAAAAACTATAAAAGCATAACCTAGCAGACAGGCCCGGATTGGCCGGTCTGGAAAGTGGGAAAAATCCCGGTGGGCCGCTTCTTTTTGTGCAGTGGGTGGGTCAGTATTTTATTAGAGCTAGTACAAAATAGGGCCGCTTGTAAAGCGGCCCCATTTTGTTTCCCGGACCGCTTTCAAATCCCAATCCAGCCCTGCTAGCAGACAAAAAAACCAAAAGACGTCCTTAAAACGTCTTTAGGACATGAAAGCCGACATAGGGACGTCTTTTGGATATGTGTGCCCACTGGGAAGACAATAATTAAAAATCGGAAAATGAAGAAAATAGTAAAAATAATTAGAATTGGAATTCAAATAAAACTATTCATTATGAATCAAATTATTTTAAAAACACGCAAATTATGAGATATTAAAGAAAATAATTGAAAATTAAAGAATGGAATTGAAATACAAAAAAAATAATTGAGAATTGAAAAATATTATTGAAAAATTGAATTAAAATTAAAGATACTGATAGATAATGGAAAAAAATAATAAACAAAAATCGTGAATTAAAGAATATTGAAAAAAATAATTGAAGATAGGGGAAGATAATTGGCCATTAAACACAAATACTAAATAACAAATATCCATAGAAGTAAATAAAAAAAAACAATTTGCGATTTAAAAATCTTTTATTGTTTATATTATAAATTCTTAAATTCTTAATAACGCATTGTGAACGAAAATAAACAAGAAGATTGAAAAGGTTTTTCTTAAATTGGTGGTATTTTAAATCCGTTCAATAATCTTCCAAAAGGAAGCTTTTCAGCTTCTTGTAGCTTTTTAAGGTAGTTTTCATTCTCCACTGTTAGATAAATGATTTCTTCTGAAACATAAAAATTGTAATAATGTTAAGTTTTATATATTATTTTATTATAATTTAACAATGTTTTATTTTTTTCTTAGTTAAATTAAAAATATTATGGGAGAATGGTTATTTCGTAAAATCCATTGCATGGAATTTCGTTAGATAGAATTTACTTTTATCCAAATAATTATTTTTTTGCAGAGCAAATGATTAAAACAATGGGAAATTCGAAATATTAATTAAATTCTAATAAAAATAAATGAAAATTGAAGAAAAATATTTAAAAATGATAAAAATAATTAAAAATTCATGAAATTAATTGAAAAAAAAATGAAATAATAAAAAACTGAAGCAAAAAATTGTAAAATGATGTGAAAAATAAAAACCAAATAACATAATTGAAATTGACCTACAAAATAAGAAATTTATTAAATTAATAAAAAAATAATTAAAATAATAAAAAATTGATGTTAATAATAGAAAAATGATTAAAATAATTGAAAATTGTGGAGAATAATTGAATACTGATGAGAATAATTTAACATTAGTAGAAGTAATTGAAAATTGATTTAATAATCTAAAACTAAAAGAAAAGAATTGAAATTTGACATAAATAACTTCATCTTTATAACATTAATTGAAAAATAATCAAGATAATTTGAAATTGGAGCAATTAATTAAAATATAATAACAATAATGACAATATAATTTTAAAATGTTTCTGAATTAATTTGCAAATTAAAAATAAGAGATTAAAATTTTAAAGCAAAAGAAGTAAGCAATAATTTTAAAGGTATTTTTTTCAAATTTATTTTATTTTTCCATAATTTTAATTTAAATAGGTATCAGATAAGAAAGAGAAAAATAAATTCAAAAAATTAAATGTTTTATACAATTTTTTTCATAAACAAATTCTAATAAATTATAATCTATATTATTTTTAATATAGTTTATATTTGCTGATTTTCTTCAACATTTTTATTTAAGGATTGTCAATGGCGAGATGCGCGGTAAGGGGATTGTTTCCTAATCCCCGTGTATTAGCTCCATTATCACGCAGGGTTTCAACTTAGAAAAAGTAAAATATGTATTTCTCAAACTTGCTGAAAAATATTAATATATAATATTTATCGATTAATTTATTTGAAAAAGTTGGAAAAATACGTAATGCATATTTTATTTTTATTTAAATGTTACAAATTTTGCTAAATAAGCTTCTTGCAAAAATTAGTAGAAATTATGTTGGCAATATCCACTTTAGATTTGTTGTGCGCAGACGTAGTGCTCATGTAATCCTAACCTCAAATTTTGTGTATTTCTTGAAATCAAAGAATCTTGAAGTTTTGAAATATAAAAGTGATTTTAATATTATAAAGGTAAAGATGTACAACTTGTTTTATTAACAAAAACAATTAACATTTTTTAGTGTAGAAGAAAAATTTATGGCTTTTGTATTACTACATTTGAATTAAGTATAATGTTACCGCGCAAGTGCTAGTTTCAAGGTCATCATTCATTTTTGGTGAAAAACAACTTTGATAATTATTTATGTGTTATTTATTCAGTAAATCCATGGTCAGTTTTTTCTAAACTTTTTTAATTAAAATTTGACGACATTTTCTTCCTAATATCTAAATTTCAGAATTTAAGCTCATTTTCATCACATTTTTTTCGAAGATTTAAGTGAGTTTCCATAAGAACCTGTGTTAAATTGCACATTTATTTTAATTTCTTAAACAAAAACTACGTGGTGAAAAATTTTGAAAAAAATCAAGGCTTCCTGAATTGATTTGAGGAACAATATGTCAAAATTTAAGACTTCTAGCTCATTTCCTTCAATTGCCGGTGACAATCCTTAAAATAATAATAAAAAGAATTTTATTGACGTTACAAATTTTAATTTTATCATTGATACATTTTCATTAAAAATAATTTCAAAATTTTCGTTCTGGACTTCTATTAATTTACAAATATTAATCATAATTTTAACAATTCTGAAATAAGTTTATATTAAATTGCAAATTGAAATTGGGGAATCAGATTTTAAAGAAAAATATTGTTATTTTATTAATTCTATTTTATGTGTAAATAAAATCTATATAATTATAAAAAAATGTTATTAATATAATAATATAGGTATATTTGTGACTTTTCTTCAATGTTTTAAATTCAAACATTAGTGTAATAATAAGTAAGACTTTATTTAAGTTAAAGATATAAATTTATGACTTCTTAATTTTACTTTAAAATTATTTCAATATTATTATTCCTTTTTTTTCATTTTACAAATAGTAATATTCGCAATGAACAATAATAACAATAATAATTATTATACTTTTGAAAAAATTTTAAAGTACACTTCAATTTTTTATTTTGAAAAAATTTAAAAATTTAAAATAAAAATGAATTTTAAATTAGTTACATAAAATCTTAAATAAACTTCATGAATAAATAAATTCTACTCAATTTAAATAAATGATATTTGCTGCCTTTCTTTTATTAATTTTTCGAATAATGGTTTTGAAATAATTATCAATTAAATTTCAGAATGAAAACTTTGTATAATAAAATAAAAATACTAAAATTAATTTCATTTCATTTATGTCGTAATTAATTATAATAAATTTTATAAATGTAATATATCACATCTGCTACTTTTCGCTTCCTCATAGAGGAAGTATTGATTTACCCTCAAATCCTCGATTAAGATTTTTTGACATTTCTCGACATAATTCGACCCCAGAATGTCAAAAATGATGTTTAAACCCGATCGATCAATTCTAACTATATTTTTTTTTACATTTTAAAATTTCGAAAAAATCGTTTTTTGTCGAAATTATAAGAAAAATGTTTAAAAAGTTAAAATGTAAGTATTTTATTGTTTAATTTTTTTAGAAACGCATCGAATGAGCTATTATTGAACCCTCTAGTACAATTTTATCCAAAGTTATTAACATTTAAAAAATCAAAAATTAAAAAAACCCAGGTTTTTAATAATTTTTTTAAAAATATTTTTTGGCAGGTTCTAATATACTTACAACAGTTTATAGGTAATTAGAAAACACATCAAATGATATAATTTTTTTTTTCTTTTTAAAGTCCCACATGCGTATTACATCATTTTTACTTGTGTTCTATTTGAAAGGAGGCTGTATAGTGCACAATTTTTTAACATATCTATGTATATTTTGATAAAAATTAACTGTGTTTTCTCACAGAGGATGATTCTTATATTTTAATAACTCATTTTAATGACAATTTTGAGCCGCTGGAATGGGCATATTGAAGATCTCTTTGTAATGTATTAGTCATAACTTAATAAATTACCTATCTATTCTTGAAATAAGAATAATAAGAAATCAAATTTATTGTGCCTTAAAATTTTAAAATTTCTTATTTTAATTTAAAATTATTTCGAGTCCCTATATAATATTTTTAATAATAATAATAATAATAATAATTTCACTAATAATAATTTTGAAACAATTTTAAATTAATATTACGAAATTGAAATTGTCAAACAAAAAAATAACTTAAAAATTCTATTTATATTATGTTTCAATAAATTCTAATTAATTAATATAATTTTTATTATATTTGTTTCTTTTTTTTAAATATATACCTATATATTAAAAACGAACAACATAGCCTAAATCCGATTAAAAGTCATTTTTACATTTTTTGTCACACAGTGTTAATTTAATTTAACCAATTTTCAATCAACCCAAATTCCCATTTCTTATGAGACTTCTTTTAACTTTTATGAAATAAAAAAAAATTAATTTTTCATATTTACTAAATACGTTTATTAAAGATGTTTTTTATTCATTTCAAAATAAGTTGTTCCTCAATTCTGACTATGTAGTATTGTTACATATCTTCGTACTTTCAAAAAATATATCATACTCCAAGTTAATAATTTAATAATATTAAAAGAAATACTACAATTTTTTTAAAATTTGAAAAGCAAATTTTTTGGTCATACAAATCAATTATTATATAATCTATGAATAATAATTTACTTATCTTTATTTATAAACTTTTTAAACTACTCTAAAAGTTTTTTATTTTTATGTAATTAGTCTCTTATTTTCCCTAAAATATTCTTAATTGTTTCTGTGAAGCCTGAAAAGGAAAAGACAGCACAAGAAAAAATAATTGCAGTTGAAGAAAAGACAAATCGAAAAAAAGGGAAGAAATCGAAAAATTCCAACAGACAGTTAGAAAATCAAATCCAAAATATTAATACCTAAATAGTTGAAAAAATGAAAAGTTTATTATTTTATAGCAATTATGAAAATAAATTAATATTGTAAAACTCGTATTTTATTTAATTTATATTTATGATTAATAAATAATATATGCACTCAAAAAACAGTCTAGTTAGATTAACCAGAATTCTGGTTAATCTAACCAGAATGGAATGTTAAATATACCCTCACCAGAAATTCTGGTTAAATTTACCAGAATTCTGGTTAATCTAACCAGGCGTCTGGTTAAATTAACCAGAATGAAATGTTAAATATACCCTAAACAGAATTTTTTTTCAGTGTGAATTTGAGGAGTAAATAAAGGTTTAATATAATGAAATATTAATATGAATGTCATTAAATTTAATATTAATATATTTAATATCAAGTCTTTTACTTTAATGAAAATTAAATAAATTTTTTTTAAATTTTTGAAAAAAAGTTGAAAAAATTAAAAACAATTTAATTTGTACATTAAAGTAGTCATAGCCATTAAATGTGTCACTATTTTTAAAAACGTTATAATTAAAAAATGATTTTGAATTAGACATCAAAACTTACCCGAAATATTAATTTGTTTATTTAAATTCTAAAAACGATGCAATTTCAATTAAAATACAATATTTTGAGATAATAAATATAATTTGATAATAAATATAATCTACTTGTGAAAATTTTCGTGATATTTTTAAACTTATAACATTTTTTTGGGAGTTCCTACAAATTTGAGATTTTGAATATGTCTTAATATTAATATAGCTTACTTGCTATTAAAATTTAGCTAAGGCGTTTTGCTTTTTTTAGAAAACATTAAACTTTAAAATTTTGTAACTAAAAAGGTTAAAATTTTATTTGAATGAGTAATGTGAATTTGCTTTGTTTTCTGTTTTAGTCCAAAAATTAAACGTTTTAAACACAAATTTTAAAAATATAATATTTTCTAAATAAAGCAAATTGCCTTGAAAAATTTTAATAGCTTATAAGTTATATTAAGGTATTTATCTTGCAGTAAGAGAAGTGTAAAATTCAAATTTAGAACATAAATATCTCAAATTTTTGACGGTAAAAGGTTCTAAAATATTAACCAGATAGAAGGCATTTATAAAATAACGTTTTCTTACAATTTAAAGAATATCCATAGAAAATCTATTTTTTCAAGTATAACTGCAAGAGAAATACTTTAATATTAAAACATATTCAAAATCTTAAATTTGTAAGAGCTCCAAACAAACGTTATAAACTGAAAAATATCACGAAAATTTACACGAGTAAAAAATTTTCAAATTCTATTATTATCTTAAAGTAAATGTATTTTAGTTCAATTTGCATCGTTTCTAAAATTCCAATAAATAAATTAATATTTCACGAATTTTTGATTTCTATATAAATAATTTTTTAATAATAATGTTTTTAAGAAAAGTGCCACATTTGAGGTAACAATCAAACACTCATATTTTCAACAACACTCAGCCTCATATTTTTAATTGATTATAACGGAAAAAACAATAAAATTTACAGCATAATAATGTGGTTACTGAATTAAAAAAAATGTAAGCATCACAAATTCTAAAACTAAATTTTGTAAAATATATCCTCGGCGGTATTCAAACGAAAATTTCTGATTTGACTCTATGATAAATACTAACTATAATCATTAAGTCATTTACTTACCAAAAGTCTTATTCTTCATTCTTGAAATTTCTTCATTTTCATATAACACTTTATATAATTTTAAAACAGTATCACTAATTAATTATTGCCGCAAAACAGACTGGCAAAATACCTCGAAAATACCTATAGTGCTATCAGCTGTCAAACCATTATTTACAAAATTTTCATGTTAATAAAATCAAAAAACAAAATACTGCTGCATTTCATATAGCTATAAAATTTGAATAAATCAAAAATATAAAACATAAAATTACAAAATTTAATCACTATTAATAACTAATTAGTATTATTAATTAATATATTATATATATATTAATATAAAATACAATACCAAATAACATATAATATAATGTAAATTAAATGAAACATTTTAATTTCAAGAATAATTAATTTAAAACAAAAAAACATCTATAGTGACAAACTTCAGGTGTGGACAGAATGAATGAAAGAATGAATGAAAGAATCTTGTAAATTATTATATATAATAATTTCTTTGTACACATAATTCTTAATACATTTTCTACTTCTTTGATTTCCTAAATAAACTTTGATTGAATTAAATGAACGAACTCTTGATAATGCAACATATAATTGACCATGATTAAAAACATCTTTTCTTAAATCAATTGCAATTTTATGAAATGTTTGTCCTTGAGATTTGTTTATAGTCATAGCAAATGCTAGTTTAATTGGAAATTGTGTTCTTTTAAATATAAAGGGATGAACATTTTCACAGTACAATAATATTCGATGTATGAACACAACATTTCCACATTTATCTCCCGTTAATATTTTGCATTTTATAACATGATTAGATAATGCTAAAACCAATAATCTTGTTCCATTACATAAACCTTCGTTAATACTAAGATTTCTTATAAGCATGACTACGGAATTTATTCGTAAATGCAAAACATGTGGTGGTAAACCAGGTGGTGATAGAGTGTTTAAGTAATCAGGTAAAATGACTTCATGATCATTATTATTATCACGATTATCTACACTGTCAATACTTCTATAAACTTTTTCTTCGCTCTTATCTAATAACTGGACAATATTATTATTAATTTCATCTACATCAATATTTCTCGGAGCTAAAATAGCACATAATGCCGAATCTTCAAACCTTTTCTGTTTAATCAACTCTCCATATACATCTGTACTGATATCAATATTTCCTTCTTCCAAAATGTTGTCTGGTAATTGAACACAATTTTTTACATCGTTAAATGTGCCATTTCCTATGTCAAGTAAAAAATTAACAAATTGTGTTTCTTCCGGTAAAGCTCGCATGTTTTCAGATAAGGTAAATTTTGCAAATATCTTCCATAATTTGCTGTTTTTAATTGACAAATTTATAATTTTAGATCTTGTACCATTTTGTTTTATTGGTAATACTTGTCTAAAATCACCTCCTAAAATAATCGTTTTACCACCAAAAGGAACATCTACTTGCATAATATCTCTTAATGTTCTGTCCATAATCTCTAAGGCATACTTTGGTGACATTGGAGCCTCATCCCAAATGAAGACATCAACATTTTTCAAATACAACCCCTCTTTAGACTGCACTTTTATATTTGAAGATGAATCATTATATAATGGCTCGGGTAAACCCAATATTTTATGAACTGTTCGACCCATGGGAAGTAAGGTTGCAGCTATCCCTATAAATGCTATATTGCAGACAGTTTTACCGAGACTCCTGAATAAATGCCACAATGTAATATACATAAATGTTTTTCCTGATCCTCCAGGACCATCGACATATACACACCGACAAGTATTATCGATATTATCATTTACTGCATTTAATATAAAATCGACTATATCTTTTTGTTTGACGTTCAGTTTATCATACCTTTCTTTTCCTAATTCCTTTTCCTCTTCAATATTTATAGAATGGGTAACTGCAAAATTATCAGTTTCATCTTCTACATCCATCAATCCAAGAAAATCATTCAACTTATAACCTTCATCAGATAACATATTTTTGACATGTATGTATGCCATTTTTTTAGCAACAATGTTATCAAAGTTTCTAGCATAATCTTCGGACATATAAATTTTGAATTGTTCCCAAAGTTCACCAGCATTTATGGGACGACAGTGAATTAAAATTCTGACAAATAATCGTCGAAGTGATTGAGGCATCATCCATAAAGTAGACTCTTGTAACGTTGCCTTCCATTCATGATCATTCTCTATTAGTCCTAATGCTAAACAAGCTGACGTAAATGTATCATGCAATACGTCATTAACAGTCTTCAATGATTCGTATGAAATCGCACCTTTAGTTGTAAGTAATAATAATCTAAGGTGAAATAATTCTGTGTGGCAGGGATTAACAGAATAAATTCTGCCTATTGCCTTCTCTTTACGGAGTCTCTTGTTCCATTTACATTTTGTTTTATCCCATGAATAGTATTCGGGAATCTCAGTATAAAAATACTGACGAGCATTTACATCACGTTCATTTAAAAGGAAGTAGTCTAATAATTTTGTATTTTTATTTAAATTAAATGATATTTTTTCCTCTGTATCTACTTGCCGAATAATGAATAATGATCGATTTCATTATGATTGATAGTAGCTTCTCCATTACTATTTGTAATGATAATTGATGCAGCATCATGACCCTTATAAATATATTTATACAAATATTTGACGGACTTAATACTGGATACAACTTCAACATTAATATGACAATTGAATGTTTGTGAAAGTTTAGGAGAATAAGGTACAACAAAACGATTATCAACAATATATTCATTAGGTCGTGTATACGTTTTACCTGTGTTTCTTTTTCTATATACCACATAACAATTTTCTTCAACAGTAGTGTCTTCTTGTAAAGGTTTAGGAAAATTTTTTGAGCATTTTCCATCAACGAAACATTAATCTCCACAAGGACCGTGTATATTATTTGCCATAATAATTTCATGTAATCTAGGATTAACCAATTCATCTGGTATTTCAGCTGAAATATGTCCATCAACACTCTCTGGTGTTAATATTTTTGAATTGGACGTTAATATAACCAACAAATGGATATGTGGTAATCCCCTTTTTTGAAATTCTATAACATAAACGTAGGACTTGACATCTCCAAAACATTTATTCTTAACAATACATTCTATCAAATGTTTTACTTTTAAAGAAAAGACTCTCGCGACAATGTCAGGTCTATCAGCTACTGTTTGATTAGGTAATAAATTCTCTGTTATTTCTTTCCACTGTGGATTACATGTCATTGTTATAAATAAATCTGGTTTACCATATTTTGCCACAATAGCCATTGAATCTTGATATAATTCCATCATATTACGAGGTGAACCAATAAATGTTGATGGTAAGACAACTAATTTTCCTAGAGATGTATCATTCCTTTGTGCTACATCATTAATGTGATCTATTAATCCTCTGTAACTTTCACTTCGCAATTGTGTTTGATGATTTGCGCAATATTGAAGCCGATCTTTTTCCATTTTAACATAATTGTCAACCAGCCACTGTTGAAATAGTTTTCCACCGTATAGAAACTGATTAAATATATCATCTCTAATTGCCATTTTATACTTTACATAAGATGCCCTCGAAATTCTATATTTTTTTAATCTTTTATCTGTATCATTTCGAAGCATATCAATACAATAACCTTTTTCTCCAAAAGGATAAAATAGAGGATATATAAAAGGTTCTACACAAGTATCCAAACTACTAACTAATTGCAATTCTTTACTTATTTTGTTGTACACAGTAACATAAGACTCAGGTATTTCACCTTCTGAATTTGTATTAAAAATAGCAGCTACTTCATTAACTCTTTGAAAATTAAATCGCCGTGGATCTTTTCCTTTTTTTAAAGTAAATAATAATTTCAATTCTGGAATTTCTTCATCATTTTTTGTCGCTAACGCTGTTTCTATTTCTATAACATCTTTCATCATTCTAAATGATTGACTGAACCTATTATGTTTTCTCATAAAATTCTCAATTTCTCCTACAATATCTCTATCTAATCTATCATTTTTATTCAACCTGTATTTAATTGCATCATCAGGATCGTAAATAAACAATTGACCATAAGACGGATCATCACCGTTTTCAGGGTATAAAGCTTTATTCATTTGATAGTATATTTGACCTTGCATTTTAAAACAATACGGTCCTCTTCGTGTACCATGGAAATTAATAACATTAGCATTAAATGACGCAAAAGCAAATGAATTATTGTAACATCTTATATTCTGGCGAAAATGGCTTGATTTCTCATGTGAACCATCTAATAACATTTTCAATTCAGATGGATAATTTAAAGGTTTTAATTTAATACCTCCATGGCTACAACAATCAGCGAAAGAATACTTTTTCTTATCATCTTTTTTATGTTTCAGGTTTTTAGCATCTGAATTAGTAATTTTAGTACTAACTTTTTCATCTTTGAAGTGTTTAGCATCACATTGAGTGCAATAAAGTAACATTTTACCTAAATAATCTTCTGCATAAGTTTGTGAATGCAATTTATTTAATTCTAATTCTTCTGAACAATTACCTGATGCGCTCACTAACTTGTCCTGAGTTACATTAAAATGGAGAATTGATGGAGAATCATCATCCTCAATGGAATTTTGATAACTTATTTGACCATTTTCTGATTTGAAAGTGTGTGAAATGATGTTGATGGTATTGAATTCACAACAAAAGTTTCACAATCTGCATTAGAAGTTACGTTTCTTACCTCTTTTGATACATTACTTTGTAATGCCTTTTTTTCTTTTAATTTAGCACGATAACACTTCATTCTTTCTCTTTCCAATTTTCGAATTTCTATTTGTTTCTCTACAGATAAACCTGCACGATGACGTTTCACCCTTTCTGTACTAACAATATTTTTATCAACTTTTTGTGATTGTCCTACTTCTTTCTTCATAAATCTTTGTTTTTCTTCAAATCGTTTCCCTTTTCTTAAACTGGCACCACAGTTTTGCATTTTTTTCTCTACAAAAGTATTAATCTCTTTTCTATTTTTTTGGGATGTTTTTGTCCTTTCTATTTCGTCTATCGGATGCAACTTATACAAACATCTTTTTTCCGGAATTACAGTACTTTGTAAATCAATAATTTTTCTTTTACTTCGTGTTGTTACTCCACTACCCTGTAATTCGTTTTTCATGGATCTGCTCTGCTTTTGTAAAACATCTGAAGAAAAACATTCAGAAATATTTACATTATTATGAGTATTAACATCATTTACCAATCTGCAACACTTTTCTCCTTCGTCATTCAAATTATTCGTTTCAAGTAATATCAATCTTTCAATTTTATCATTTTTCAAATCATTAAATTTATCAATTTGTACTTTCTTGGAATGAAGAATAGATGAAGAAACATCATTCTCAATTGAATGTCGAGACGTAATTTTAACATTTTCTGAATGTGAAAGTGTCTGAAAAGATGTTGATGGTATCGAAGTCATAACAAAAGTTTGAGAATCTACATTACAAATTTCTTTTTTTAACTCTTTTGATATATTACTTTGCAATCCATTTTTTTCTTGTATCACTTCTTCTCCAAATTCCATTTCTTTTTCTACACATAAATTCGCGCGATGACATTTCATTTGTTCTGTAGTAACAATATTTTTATCAACTTCTTGTAATTGTTCTACTTCTTTCTCGGTAAATCTTCGTTTTCCTTCAAATGTGGAATCTTGATAACTTATTTGTACATTTTCTGAATATGAAGTTGTCTGAAAGGATGTTGATGGTATTGCATTCTCAAAAAAAATTTAAGACTCTGCATTACAAGTTGCTTTTTCTATCTCTTTTGATATATTACTTTGTAATCCCTTTTTTTCTTTTAATTTAGCACGATAACACTTTATTCTTTCTCTTTCCAATTTTCGAATTTCTATTTGTTTCTTTACAGATAAACCTGCACGATGACGTTTCACCCTTTCTGTGCTAACATTTTTTTTTCATTCTGCGGTTTCTCCATGTTATTTGAAATTTTATTTATATAATATGAATATATCAAAGTGTAATAAATCTCATAATATCTGAAATATGCAATTTCAAAATGTCGAAATTTCAAATAACCAGTTTCATAAT
Organism: Ganaspis brasiliensis; assembly: GCA_037103525.1. Lineage (NCBI taxonomy): Eukaryota > Metazoa > Arthropoda > Insecta > Hymenoptera > Figitidae > Ganaspis > Ganaspis brasiliensis. The sequence continues at coordinate 549,102 of JAZKLR010000039.1, read as the reverse complement.
TATGTACATAGCAATTTGCACATATGACAATTACCTACCGAAAAATTTGCAATAAATAATGATCTTAAAAATACATTTTCAAGTATCACAATTTTCCAATCTGTCAATTTTTAAACAGAAATAAGAGAATTTAACAATTTTCATATTTTACAATGTTACAGAAATATTACAATTAATTTATTAGTTCTGAAATTGCCATAAAACATTTCATATATTTCTAGTAATTAGATATTTCTAACAAAAAGTTTAACATTTCTGTCATCTAATTTCATAAGTTACCAGAAATGATTGGTCTTTAAAAAACAATAAACCATTTCAATAACTTCACAATATTTCAATTTACAAATGTCCTATTCAACTGTCTAATTTTCTATTTTTGTACTTTATGAATTATCCATTTAACCAATATTCCAATTTATCAAATTTTCACTTTCCCAATTTCGCAATTTACTTATTTTTCATTTCAAGAAATTGACATTAACTTTTTTATTTTCTTATTTTATAAATTGAAGAAAGTGATTGGCATTTAAAAATCAATATACCATTCAATTATTTTTAAAATGTTTCAATTTATAAATGTCCTATTTTATCAATTTCCAAATATTCAATTTCCATTTTTCAAATTTAGTACTTTCTCAATTGTCCACTTTACCAATATTCCAATTTACCAATATTCCAATTTACCAAATTTCCAATTTGCCAATTTGCCAATTTTCCAATTTACTTATTATCAATTTCAATAATTTGCCAATTTACCAATTTTTAAATTTGTCTCTTTTACACTTCACAGATTTTACTGTAGAATTTCACAATTCTCCAATTAACAATAGTTAAACTATTTAAGTATTGAATATTGTATTACACATTAAGAACATACAGGGAGAGAGAGAAAGAGAGAAAGAGCGAAAAATGGAGAGATAACTTTCCTTCAGGTAGACAAATGTACTTCCTTACAATTAACAAAAGGCAGGTAGGAATAGAAATAGAAATTCTTTTGTTTCTTAAGTACACCATATCATTTTAAAATCATTCAATTTCTGAAGGTTATTGTTGAATAGGAGGTAGCAAATTTAAGAACTCAGTATTTCTTTAAATTTACTATCTAGCCATATATCTATCTATCTATCTATCTATCTATCTATCTATCTATCTATCTATCTATCTGGGGAGTAACTCTGTGATCAGTCTGCTTCGTCCAGTCTGTGAGAGATGCGTCATCTTCCAAGGTCCTCGTTCTATTCCCCGGGCAACGCGGTCGTCGCATCAATGTCCTTGCGGCAATGCAATAACGACTGCGGCTAATGGAAGCTCTGGCCTCAGGTCCACCCTGCCAAGGTGGTAGTACCTGATTTTGGCTCCTGTTTGGGAATACAAACAAATTTTCCTTTTATGATGTTTGTTACACCACCAGGAAAAAACAACGCTGGGGACGGAGCCTCGGCACCGGCGAGTAGTGGAGGCGAGAAAGCGGGCCTCGACTCGTCGTCATCATGCGACCGCAATGCAATGGAGGTGGACCACTTGGCCTCCTTTGCCTCTAATGCACCAAGTGAAAGAGACCCTGAAATCGGACCACCGGTGTATAACCCGGCGGACCTGAACGAGTTTAGAAGGAGCGATCTGCTCCAGAGATCACCCCCTGGAACCCCCCTAGCACAAATGTTTCAAGGAACACCGGCTAGGACACAGTCTCCTTCTTGACAACAGGAGTTAAAAGTACTCATAGAAAAGAAACCAAAAAGAAAGCGGCTTGCAAACTCACCGGGAAGTGCAGCATATGAGCTCATAGACAAAGGCCAGCAACGCCCAGGCTTGAGGGAATTTATTGAGGGTATTAAAAAATCCGTTGACTCACTATCGGAAGTCCTTAAGAAGGCATACAAGCCAAAGAACGAATACCTGGAGATTAGCAGTGCTTTGACTCTACAGGTTGAGCAGCTTCTTTCTGATGAGCTGATGGACAGGATCAGCCTAATCGAGTCAACTAACTCTGAAGGTAATGCACCAAGCACCTCATCGACGGAAAACCTTGGCGAAGAAAATAGCCGGTTGCGCGAGAGAGTCTAGACTCTGCAAAACATGTACTCCGAAGCAGTAAAAAGACAGGTATTTCCAGAAGCCGAAGAAGTGCTGAGCAAGGAATGTCAGAAAGCCCGGCTCCTAAGAAGACTTAAGTGTGAACTTCGTAAAGAAGAAACATACGAATGTTTCCAAAAGATTGAAGAGGATCACTGGAAGATGGGAGTCTTTGCAGAGGTCAAAGAAAATCCAGGACCGATAGGGAACGCGGCGGAGGATTGCGCAATAATCCTACCCTGTAATGCCGACATTACCTCATCAAGAAGAGACATAAAACGGGCAATAGACAAGTTTGGAGGAAGAAGTGAACTCAGGAACCAGATAAAAGGACCCGGAGACCTAGCCATCATGATACAATCGCTAGGCTTCCCAGATAAAGATGGTATCGTGAAACAAAGGTCTAGGGGTATATACTATCCAATCCAAGAGGAAAACTCTACCCAAACCGACAAAGGGGATAAGTCCCTCTTCAGTTGCCTATTGAGGATCAAGAAACACCTCTTGGAGACTAATGGAAAGAAGATAGCGCTTCCTAAATCAGATGACGTTTTGGGTGTAGTACTACAGCGTATGCTACAGTTTTTATTCACTGATACAGGGATATGTATTGAGTCTTATCAAGATGGTAAAGCCATTTTGAAAGGAAGGACAGTGAAACAGAGCGAAAAGACGGACAGGAGTACGAGGGGTCCAGAAGCTGGAAAGATCTCCACCGCTGTTACCCACAAAACAGAGAGCGACGCCCTGATGATACAGATCGAGGGAATGAAGTACGCTGAAGTCCTTAGGTCTGTTAGGAAAGTAGTAAATCCGAGTGAGCTTGGCGTAGACATCAAGCATATAAGACAGACTAAGGAAGGTAATGTCCTGTTGGCAGTAAAAAATGGCACAGCAGAGATGGAGGCATTAAAGTCCAAAATCGTGGAGAAGATTCCCAGCGCAAAGGCTTCGGTGCTAGTGAGGAAGACAGTCATCCATATTAAAGGAATGGACGAGGTGACAACGGAAGAGGAAATAAAAGAGGCAGTTAAACAGTCGACAAACTCAAAGATTGAAGACTTTGAAGTAAGAGCCTTACGCCCGGCTTATGGAAACAGACAGAATGCGACCGTGATAATGCGCCAAGCAGATGCGGGAAGACTGCTACAAGAGGGAAAAATCACCATTGGATGGATGAAATGCAGAGTCCTGGAGCGACAAAAGGAAGTCAGGTGTCAACAATGCTGGGAGATAGGGCATGAGAAAACGACCTGCGTAGGACCGAATAGAATTGACCTCTGTAAGAAATGCGGGAAAGAAGGCCATAAGGCCAGAACCTGTGAAAATGCTGCTTTCTGCCTAAAGTGTTCAAAGGAAGGACACCAAACGACGAATCACGAGAGGAACCAGGGGAAAAATTCGAGACACAACTCTGCAAACAAAATTCGAGTTGAGGATATTGCAGATTAATGCAAATAGAAGACGGGTGGCCATGAATATGGCTCTGGTGACAGCAAGGAAGCTCTTGGCGAAGATCTTAGTGGTTAGCGAACCAAATATAAAGATGGTGCAAGAGGACGGAGACTGGATCCATGACAATGACTGTGACACAGCCATTAAAGTACTGGACCCCAATGTCGTTATAATATCACAAGGACATGGAACGGGCTTTTCGTATATAACGACTAAAGATCACTCCATTTTCAGCTGCTATGCATCTCCGAATAAACCTGTATCAAATCTTGAAGATATCCTCCAACAAGTTGAGGAAACCTTACGGGAGATTAAAGGGGAAGCACTAATTACGGGTGATTTTAATGCAAAGTCTACCCAATGGGGCATAAGAAAGGCTGACACCAGGGGAGAAACTATTGCAGAGTGGTTAGCAAATCTCGACCTAGTGATAATAAATGTCGGAAAAACACCAACCTTCACGAGAAAGGATTATGGATCCGTCCTGGATCTTACTATGGCGACTTCGCAAATTAGCAGTAGGATCTCGAACTGGAAGGTTTTGAGTGCTGAATCACTGAGCGACCACAGATATATAACCTTTACGGTTAAGGCGGATACGAATAGGAGTAACCCAAATGTCAGGACGCAAAGAGGCTGGAGCCTGAAGGGCGTTGAAAAAAACCAAATCTCAGAGTCTATAATTAGCCTCAGAGAATTGCAGAAGCCGCCGACAGCAGAAGGTCTCACAGGACTCCTGACTAGCATATGCAATTCATGCCTTAAAGAAAGACGACTGAATCGAGGAAGGAATCCAGTCTATTGGTGGAACGCCGAAATAGCGGATCTAAGGAAGAGCTGTCTGAAGGCTAGGCGACAGTACACGAGAGCAGCAAAAAAGGAAGAAGAAGCAAAAAAAAAGCCCTATGGATCTCCTACCAGAGACAGAAGAAGGCATTGCAAAAGGCAATAAAGGCTTCAAAAAGGGTAAGCTGGCAGAACATCATTCAGGACATCAACAATGATACCTGGGGTAAAGGCTACCAGATTATAAAGAAAAAACTGCTGGAAAACTCATCCAGGCAAATGATGTCAATGGACACGATGCAGGAAGTGACGGAGAAACTTTTTCCCCGACACGACCCAGTAAATTTTGACGAGGAAAATGTAGTAAACCCGGTAGTTTTCACTGAAATGGATTTAGAACGGGCCAGTAGGAAAATAAAGGAGAAGAAAGCCCCAGGACCAGGAATGATTCCTCCAGAAATAATAAAGGAACTGGCTCAAAAAGAAACTCAGTATTTGCTAAAAGTCTACAACGGACTCGCGCAAGCTGGAAGTTTCCCTGATAGATGGAAGAAGGCGAAACTAGTACTTTTGAGGAAAGGCAACAAACCACTTGGGGTCCCAAATTCGTATAGGCCGATCTGTCTGTTGGATGTAGAGGGCAAGTTATATGAGCAGTTGATACTCATAAAACTTAAGGAAGAACTAACACGTACTGGCGGACTATCTGAAAATCAATATGGGTTCCAAGAAGGCAAAAGTACGATACATGCCATACAAGAAACCCTCCGAAACATCAGGAAAGTGGACACTTACTCGAGGCAGAGTAGACCCTTGTGCGCAGCAATTGCCATTGATGTTAAAAATGCCTTTAATAGTGCGTCATGGCAAGTAATACTGGAGGAATTGAGGAACAGAAGGATGGACGAAGGGCTAATAAAGATCCTAGCCTCATACTTGTCAAACCGGAAGGTCATCCTGGAAACGGAAGGCAAAATGAGAGAGCATGATGTCAACAGTGGTGTACCACAGGGATCCGTCCTTGGACCGACACTGTGGAACATACAATATGATGACCTCCTGCAACTAACGCTCCCCGAAGGGGTGGTAATAATAGGGTTTGCAGACGACATAATTGTAATTATATTAGCACGTACGGAAGAGGAGCTGATGAACCCTGCCAATGTAGCTCTGCTAAGAATACAGAGGTGGATGACAAGCAGAAAACTTACACTTGCCCCAGAGAAAACGGAAGCACTGCTTCTGACAAAACGGAAGAACCTGGAGCCCATAAGTTTCCAGTTACAAGGAGTAACCATCCAACCAAACAGAACGCTGAGGCATTTAGGAGTTTGGCTCGATCTGAAACTTTCTTTAGGCGAACACATACTCCGTGTCAGCACCAAGGCGGAGAAAACAATGACAGCGCTAGCAGGCCTGATGCCGAATGTTAGAGGACCAAGAGCGAGCAAGAGACGGATTCTGATGAGTGTCGTTCATTCCCAGATGCTATATGCTGCTCCAGTCTGGCAGAAAGCTCTCGACCAGAAGCGACTCCTAGAAATGCTGCAAAAGATCCAAAGACTTGCTGCGATAAGGATATGTAGCGGTTATAGGACTCTACCAATGGAAGGAGCCTGTCTCCTAGCAAACACAGCGCCGATAGACTTGCTGGCAAAAGAGAGATGTCAAATCTTCAAAGGCACGTCCAGAGAAGAAGCCCGAGAAAACCTTCTGCGATTCTGGCAGGACATATGGACTAAAAGCGAGAAGGGAAGGTGGACCCACTCGCTCATCCCTAACATAAAAGGCTGGGTAAATCGCGAACACGGAGAAATGGACTACTTCTTGACGCAAGCATTGTCTGGGCATGGCTGCTTCATGGATTACCTATTCAAAAGGAAGAGACATCCCACCCATAAGTGCAACTACTGTGAGGCAGTGGACACGGTCGAGCATACACTTTTTGAATGTACCAGATGGCAGCAAGAGCGAGATGACTTTAAGGGATGTATGGGTAGAGAATTCACAGCATCCTCCATGATGGGAGCCCTCCTAAAGTCACAATCTAAATGGGATGCGACGTATACAATAGTGAGAAGAATCATGGAGAATAAGGAAAAGGAACACAGGGAAATAAAGAAGGCAAATCTTAGAATAAATAGACAAGCGACTTAACGCAAGAAGTTTTATTTATAAATTTTATATACACTCGACAAATGCAATAGAGAACCCAAGATAGGGTCAAGATTTTAAACGTTGACAATCCCTGCATCGAAGTAATGCTAGCGCTGTTTCCGGTGCGGTGTGGTGCAGACTAGGGAGAAAGGGTGTTAGTCAGTAAGAGTCTGACAATGCAGGATTCACCTAAACTCCCGTAAAAAAAAAAAAAAAAAGAAAAAAAAATCTATCTATCTATCTATCTATCTATCTATTTAAAGTATTGTTTACATAATTATACCTTCTCTTCGTAAATTTGTTTATATTTTGGGACGTATGCTTCAGTTCTAAAATGAATTATTTAGAATTTTCATTTCATACAATTTCATGACTTACAAGTTTCTTGTAGCCGAAATTTTACATTTTCGAATTTGTTTTCAATTAAATTTAAATGAATTCGAATTTTTACCTAACAGAAATTTTATGCCATCGAATTTATATCTACAAGAATTTTCATTTAAAAGAAATTCAATTTAAGTGAATTTTAATTTTGGAAGAATTTTCATTTTATAGAATTTTAAGTTCATCGAATTTCTAAATGACAGAATATTCATCTGACCGAATGTTCATTTGTCAGAAATTGCAAATGAACATTGTACCTTTTATCTTTTCCATCAAATATCAATTCGTACTAATACAATTTCGGATAAATGAAGATTCGGTCAGATGAATATTATGGCATTTAAAAATTAGAATAATTTAAAATTTTATAAAATGAAAATTCTTCTGAATTAAAATTTGCTTAAATTGAATTTCTTTTTAATTAAAATTCTTTTAAATATAAATTCAATGACCTAAAACTTCTGTTAACTAAAAATTCGAATTCATTTAAATTCTATTGAAAACAAATTCGAAAATGTTAAATTTCGGCTACAAGAAAATTCTACTTCATGAAATTCAATGAAATGAAAATTATAAATAATGCATTTTAGAAATTAATCATACGTCCCTATATTTTTATATAAAAATTATATTATTGTTTATATTTTTTTATAAAAGAATGTTTCAAAGTGAGTACACTGAAAAAAATACTCCAGGGAAGCTTCCATCGAACCTCCAGGGAAACTTCAGGGAAGCTTCAGGGAAGCTTCCACAGAACCTCTAGATTGACAAAAAAAATTATTTTAATGTTACAGTTTGAAGATTTATAAATACAGATTAAGTATTATATCCTAATTGATAGTGTGAGAACCTGGAATTATGAGGACAAATTTTAAAACAAATTTGGGGGGACCAGGATTCGAACCCGGGTTCCACGCACGCAAACTAAGTACCTAACCACTGAGCTATATAGGCGACTGCTGTTAAAAAAAATCATTCTCTTGAGGTGCAACTGTTTTTTCACCCAAGAAAACAGTTGCACCTTAAGAGAATAATTTTTTTTACCAATATCATAATGCACTTGTCTCCATTGAAGCCGGCGATATACTTGAACCAAATAAAATTTTCTTGATTCAATAACATTTTTTTTCAATGTGTGGAATCTTCCCCAAGCTAAATTCAAGTCGGTGGGGAACTCAACATGCTACATTACTTATTTTCCTACATAAAATAATTTTTTTTATTATTTACATAGGTGGTAGGAGGTAAGAGGGAAGGATTTCCCCATATAGAAAGAATCTGTTTCGCCGGCCCTGCTTGTCTTTATCCCCACGTGGAAAGATTCCCTGCAAATTCCCATTAGATATTCCGATCGGAAATTCCCGTCACAAATTCCGCAGGAATTCCAATAAAAAGTTTAATGTATGTTTTCAAATAATATCGGACTTTCCGAATCAGTTAAAAAACAATAACTAAAAAACAACCAAGTTCAGAACCGATGACCAGGTGACTTTTGTTCCACTCCCTCGAGAAATTAAACCTCAAAATTTAAAAATCCATAATTACAAAGAAAACCAAGTACAGAATCGATATCCAGGAGATTTTTGTTCAATTTCTTTAGAGAAGATTACATTTTTTTATGGAATTCAATTTCTTGTTATGAAGCTTCGAACATGGGCATATTAAGCGTTTCAAATTTTACTAATATTAGATTTTTAAATTTTGAGGTTACCTTAAGCTAAGTCACCTGTCTATCGTTGCGGCAATTGATGTTTTCCTAATTATTGCTTTCTGCATTTCTGCACTTGGTGCTTTCCTAAATTTTGATTAATAAATTATGAGATTAACTTCCTATCACTTCCGCACTTGCTGTTTTTCTCATTTTAGATTTTTAAATTTTCAGATCCACTGTCTTCAATAAGCAGACCCAAAAGTAACCTGCAACTCGATTCGACACTTAGGGTTTTCCTGATTATGGATTTACAAATTTTGAGGTTAACTTCCTCGAAGATGTTGACCAAAAGTCACCTGGACATCCGTTTTGCATTTAGTGTTTTTCTAATCTTTGACTATTAAAATTTGAGGTTAACTTCCTCCCAGAAGTTCACTAAAAGTTACTTGGGCATTGGTTCTGCACTTGGCGTATTCCTAATTATGCATTTTTAAATTTTTGTCTTCCTATACTTTTTTATTATTAAATTTTGAGGTTAACTTCCTCGAAGATGTTGACCTAAAGTCACCTGAATATCGGTTCCGCACTTGGTGTTTAACCCTTTAACGCCGGGACAGATTTAACTTTTGATGACAGATTCTGAAAGAGCGATAAAAATTACGTAAGGATAAAAAAAAGCATCCGTCCTGGCGTTAAAGGGTTAACTGAATGTCGATTTCCAAATTTTGAGGTTAAATTCTACAAAACTTACCTGGACATGGGTTCTGCAGTTATTGTTGTCTTTATTATTGATTTTTAAATTTTAAGGTTAACTACCTTGAAGAAGTTCAACAAAAGTCACCTGGAAATCGGTTCTCCTCGTGGTGATTTCCTAATTATTGATTTTCAAAACTTTTAAATTGAAATACAAAAAAAGGAGAAATTGTGAACTCTCCTTTATGTTTCGTACAATTTTGCCTATGACGTGTCATGCCCCACCTACTTCATTTTCAAAATTTTTAAATTCAAATACATAAATAGGAGAAATTGTAAACTCTCCTTTATGTTTCGTACACTTTTACCGATGACGTGTCATGCCCCGCCTACTGAGAAAGCTCTTATCTGTTTCGTACGCGAATTTCTACAGCAGTATATCTATAGCTATAACTAACTGATTTCTTATATAGGACCTTCAGTCAGCGATGCCTGCGCCGTACATTTCACCTTCCATGGACAAGTGGAACTCATCATCTTCCTTTCTGGATGCCTTTTGCTCAATTCTAGATTTTCTTGCAGCATCTAATTTTGTTTTTTAAAAAATAGTTGTTTTCATTTGTTTATTTAGTGTTAAAAATGAAAAAAAAAAAATTTGCCAATTTAAACCAATTTAATTTTTTATGAAACACAATATTTAAATTAGGAAAGACGAAAATTATTAAAGTAATAATTTAAGAACACATTCTAATAGTCAGTTCATTATTTAAAAAATGTTTGTATTTGTTATAAACAAATTAGTAGAAATAGATATTTTGATGATTTACTTGATATTTATCAATCTAAATCTATCTATTATTAATTACTTATAACTAATTAGTAATTAAAATTACAAAAATTATTATAAACAAATTATTTTGTTTATTTATAAACAAATTTTATAAACAATTCTACTTGTCTAATTCCTTATCATGAAATTACTGAAATTTAATACAAAATGTACAATATTATTGCTGCAGATTGTTGAAAAAGCAGAATTTAATTTTTTTTCAACATTTACATTGTTTAAACAATCACTAATCAACAAATGCATAGCTTCATTATTTTTAGTCGTACAGGCTTCGTTCTTTTTGCTTACCTCCTTAAATTTGAACTATTTTTCAAATTAGAAAGAAAATTTAATAATTATAAATAATAAGTATTGTTATTAATAATTTTATAAACAATTTTACTTCTCCAGTTCTTTACTTCAAACTTAATGAAATTTTAAATGCAATGTACAATATTATTAGTGAAGATAGTTGAAAAGAGAATAATTTAATTTTTCTTAACATTAACATTGTTTAAACAATCACTAATTAACAAATTCACAGCATAATTATTTTTAGTCTTACAGGCTTCGTTCTTTTTGCTTATCTCCTTAAATTCCAATTGCTTTTCAAACTTTTTGGAAAAAATTGACAACTATTAATAATTAGTATTGTTATTAATAATTTTATGAACAATTTTATTTGACCAGTTCTTTACAGCAAAGTTACTGAAATTTTAAATGAAATGTACAATATTATTATTGAAGACTGTAAAATAATGCACATTTTAGTCCATTTTACAAGTTTAACATCGTTTATACTTTTATTAAATAACAAATATAAAGCTTGGTTATTTTTAGTCACATATGCTTAGTTTTAAATAAAGTAAAAGTAATTTAAGTTTATTCCATTTTGTTGTTTTTTAATTCAAATTACAATACAAGTTCAAACTTTTGTTTGTTTTCGCTATTTCCTGCAATAAAAATAGGGGGTCGGTTTCTGTAATATATTGAGGAACCAAATGTGACGCGTTCTGAAGAAAGGGACCTAAGAAGGAAATTGGTTATTTTAAAGGAGAGCGAAAACAAAAGACGAGGGCGCATGGGAATCTGTACAAATCGAGAGATTTTAATTGTTATAACTTAAAAAATATCCAATAAAAGCCTTTTCTGACTTTAGATAATGAAAAAGAAACCTTTAATAAAATTAAAACAACCATAAACCGTAAAACGATTTTTGGCTTCTTAGGTCCCTTTCTTCAGAACGCGTCACAAATAAACAAGTCACAATTAAGATTAACTGAGTTTAATAAATATCAAAAAATAACAAGTTATCTGTTTGACTGATCAGAGCATACTGACTCTCACATGTACAACCATGTATGAAACTCAACCATTAAGAGTCATCTATATTTAGAAAATCAAACTAATTCAAACAGTTAAAGTTCAATATACAACATTCCTTCGTCCTTAGTTTGAAAACAATAATCACTTTTTTAAAGAAAATACTAACCTTTAAAAAATCATAAAAGTCCGTTTTAAAACAGTAAATTTTACAATCTTTTACAAACAATATCATCCTTTGAAAATCACAAATTCAAACGATTTACAGGTTTGATAAGTCTTTTTGGACGATTGTAACTAGCAGGAGCAAAAACATTATTTTTAACACATCCAGAAAAACCTTTATTTTCGGAATCCACATTTTGTCTTTCACACGGCGTTGAAGGTTGATCACACACAATACTTGCAGCAATCCTTGAAGAATTTATATCCTTGTTCTCCTCCGATGAAATAGTTTCACTCGCAACAGGCTCACAGGAAAAATTAGCTTCGCCCGAATTATGTAATTCTCCCAGAAGTGAATCAGTCGATTTATGTGAAATAACTTCCCTGCCATCACGAGCATCAGAACTGATAATTTGATCCACATGTCTCTTAACCCTCAAATCAGGATCTGCAGGATCAGGATTACAAAGATACGTTCTTTGACCCAAAACACTCTTAATCACAACCGGAGACCAAGTAGGCTTTAATGGATTTTTATAATTTCTTATAAGAACCTTGTCTCCTTCGGAAAAAACAATGTCTCTATGACCTTTAAAAGACTTAACCTGTCTCTCTGCCGATGAATAATTTTTTGTAGCTCTTAATAAATCGAGCCGATTCCTGAGTTCTCTTCCCAGAAACCTTTTTGCTGGTGACTCACCAGTCGAACAATGCGGAGCGTTTCGATAATAAAAAAGGTATCTTGCAATGCAAGTATGCATGTCTTCAATAAAAAAATTCTGCTCAAAAATAGCCTTTGAAATTCCTCTTTTGAAACTCCCCACAGCATTTTCAGCCAATCCATTAGTAGCAGGATGATACGGAGCTTACGTCCTGTGAACAATGCCATTGATCTTGCAAAAATTTCCAGATTCCAAGGAAGTAAATTGCCTTCCGTTATCGGAAAAAATCATCTTTGGCAAACCGTATCTTGCGAAAATCTCTCGTAGACGTGAAATCGTCGATCTTGAGTCAATCCGCCCCATTTCCAACACCTCTGGCCAACGAGAGTAAGCATCAACAATCAAAAAATACATTTTTTCATGGAAAGGTCCCAGGAAATCAATATGTATTCTATCAAACGGCTTGTTTACTTGATCAAACTTAATCAATTTTGCCCTCTCAGGATTATTCGCAGTAGATTGACAAGATTTACATCTCTTCCCGTAATTCTCGATATCCAAATCCAGTCCAGGCCACCAAAAATACTGTCGAGCGAGTGCCTTTATTTTCACAATTCCAATGTGACCACCATGAATCTCTTCTAACAAAAGATGTCTAAAAAACTCGGGCACAATCACTCGGTAACCCCACATGAGTAAACCGTTGTCAATACAAATTTCGTCTTTTCTAATAAAAAAAGCTTTTAAATTTGACTCTACACTATTTGGCCAACCATCACGAACAAATAAAAACACTTTACTTAAAATCGGATCTCTTCTCAATTTACAAATCAGATCCTCGAATTTAATTGGTAATTTTTCCTCGACCACAAAATTAAAATAGTTTTTTGATTCATCTATATCCGATGTAATCTGCCTCGCAAATCTTGAAAGTCCATCCGCAGCACCGTTATCAACACCCTTGATATGACCGAACGAATAGTCGAAAGAAGATAAAAAAACAGCCCACCGTTGCAATCTACCAGCAGCCATCTTTGGTATGCCATTATTTTCTCCAAACAGTGCTAATAAAGGCTTATGGTCCGAACATAAAGTAAACTTGTTACCAACTAAAAATTGATAAAATTTACACACAGACCAATAAATGGCCAATGCTTCCTTATGAATGACAGAGTAGTTTTTTTCCGAGTTTCTCAGAACTTTCGAAGCAAAAGCAATGGGTCTCTCCTCACCGTTAGGAAAAACATGTAGAAGAACCACACCAATACCGTCCTTTGAAGCGTCCGAAACCAATTTAATCTCTTTCTGAGGATCGAAATGCACCAAACATCTATTAGAAGCAATTTCTTCTTTAACATTTTTAAAAACTAACTCTTCCTTAGAAGTCCAATTCCAATTTTGTCTGGTAGTAACCTCATGCAAAGGCTTTAGCATCTGACCCAAGTGCGGTACAAATTTTCCGTAGTAATTAATCATTCCCAAAAATGCTTTAAGTTCGGTAATATTTTCCGGTATTTGACTTCAAAAATAGCTTTAACCATCTCCGGATTTTTATGAAGACCCTCACTGTCAATAGTATGACCAAGATAGTCAATCTTGTCCTGAAAAAACTTATTTTTTTTAAAATTCAATTTAAATCCAGCTTCCAATAACCTTTTTAACACACTCGAAAAATTTTTCAAATGTTCTTCTTTTGTTCTTCCAGTCACCACCACATCATCACAAAAAATAGCAACACATGGTATACCTTGTAAAGTTTTTTCAATGATTTTCTGAAAAACTGCAACAGCTACCTTTGGTCCAAAAGGCACTCTTTTAACCTTGAATAAACCCAAATGAGTACTCCACGTTGACAATTTAGAAGTTTCATCTGTCACTTCAAGTTGATTAAATGCGTTGGCAAGATCCAATTTCGTGAATTTAACACCACCAGTCAATCGTGAAAATAATTCTTCAATCCTTGGAGCGGGATGTTTCACGTCCTCTAAAAACTTGTTAATAGTGACCTTATAATCAGCACAAACACGGAGACCACCATCTTTTTTTAACACAGGAACTAAAGGTGTCCCCCACTCCGCGTCATTAACTGCTTCAATGAAACCCTTACTCTCAAGATCCTTCAACTGTCGAGTCATTTCATCTCTAAAAGCAAAAGGCATAGGTCTCGGCTTACAAAAAACGGGTTTAGTTCCACTGACCACGTTCATTTCTACTTTACTATATTTATACTTGCCTGTAGAATCATCAAAAAGAGAATCATATTCGCGAAGCACTTGTTGCAATTTAGAATAATCACTACACGCATTTATCTGAGTAATCGTGTATCCCAAGGCTTTCATCATGTCTCTTCCTAATAACATACGACAGCCACGTCTTACAACTAAAAGTTTAACAGACACTCTCTTGTCGCCTTTAGTCAACATAACCTCAATTTGTCCGAGAGGTTTAACCATAGAGCCATCGTAAAAACGTACACTGGTTTCAACCGTTTCTAATTTATATTTAAAAAGTCTATCACGATATAATGATTCGGGAATAACAGTCCTACTCGCACCTGAATCAATTTCAGCTTGCACTGACACATCACCGACAAACAAATCTATAAAAATAGCCGGACTAGAGTTACTCATATAGAAAAGATTATCACTATCAATCACTGAGCACAGCTCATTATCTTCCAACAGATGATTCTGAATTGGTAACCTCTCTTTAGCTTTACAAACTTTCGCTAAATGACCAATTTTCTTACACGAATTGCATTTAAACTTTTTATACTTGCAATTTTTAAAATCATGATTTGAACCGCCACAATGGTTACAAACAGCTGCAGATTTACCCGTTCTGTCATCAGCACTTTTAAAACTGAACTTGTTCTTAAAATTTTTATTAATTCTTGGATTCATACTATAAACGGATACTTCCTTCTTAGAGTTCAACACTGAAGCTTCTTTATTCCTGGCAATTTCCAAGATATCATTTAATTGCTTAGTGTGTTCCTCCTCGCACTTACGATCAAGAATTAACCCTTTTTTAAGACCAGAAACCAATTTGTTCTTGATCATGTCATCCAAAAGCGAACTAAACTCACAAGTTGCAGCTTTATTTTTAATTTTAATGAACCACTCATTTACGGATTCACCATCATTCTGTCTCAAATCAAAAAACTCTGTCCGATCGCGAAAAACTGACACTCGTTTCGAAAATTGTCCTTTTAATATTGTACAAAGTTCCTCGTACGTTTTATTAGACGGTAACACAGGATCACATAAATCCTTCAAAGACTTATACGCATCTTGACCCACAAAAGTAACAAGAACTGCCACCTTGCGTTCCGGTTGTGTGACACTATTAGCAATGAAATATTGATTGAGTCTATCTTGATAGATATCCCAGTCCTCACCGATTTTAAACTCACTCATAGATCCAATAGTTGAAATAAAAGTCACTGCAGATGGCGCAACATTTAATTGAACACCTTTCGTCGATGATGTGTTTCCTGAAGTTCCAAAGCCATTTTGCGTTGTCGAACCATGTGGTCCCAAATTACTATTAGCGATTCTTTCCAACTCAGAAGCACGATTCCTGTTAGAATCTCTTTCAGCTCTCAGCCTATCAATAACCTTCTGCATCTCAGCTTGCCTAGCAGATGCCTCAGCAATCTTCACTCTGTATTCCTCGTCCGTCATGATTTCACCTTCCATAAAAAAAACTATGGCCAAGCTATCACGAAATCACCACACTTTCTGCACAAACAGCAAGTTCCTTAGTTAAAACAACTAACCAACATCCTCGTCGCCAAAAATGTAATATATTGAGGAACCAAATAAACAAGTCACAATTAAGATCAACTGAGTTTAATAAATATCAAAAAATAACAAGTTATCTGTTTGACTGATCAAAGCATACTGACTCTCACATGTACAACCATGTATGAAACTCAACCATTAAGAGTCATCTATATTTAGGAAATCAAACTAATTCAAACAGTTAAAGTTCAATATACAACAGTTCCCGGTAAAAAGAGGTTGATTAAAACGCATTCAAGCGTTTCAATGCGCTTTGATTCCGTTTTTGTATGAATGCCTTTCAAATGCCTAAAAACAAATCAGCAGCCATATTGCAAGGGAAAATTGAACATGTGATTGTTATGTTTTACTCTGATTATTTTCTTTATCAATATTTTACTTTTTAAGTTCAAATATGTTAATAGGTTAACTTCAGCTAAATAGTAGACCAAAATAGAATAAAATATAAGCACTAAATTTAACACTTAACGTCATTTTCGTATTTTGTCTTGCATACAGCAAAAAATGACAAAATGACTTTAGAACTTATGTTTGCGTTCACTCCTTCACTTTGTTCATGTAAACTTTTTAGTATTAGACACAAAATCACTCTGTTTTTTACTTCAATAACGCGATTTTGTTAAAATAGATCGAACGACACAAAATAGAAAGATGCCACGACGACGCGCTGCAAAGAATGAACAAGTTAACGATAGCAGGATGGCGTCTTTTTAATCTGCTGACATAGGCATAGAATGGCATTAAACTTCTTGAGGCATTGACTACGTTCAAAATTATTTTCTTGAAGGCATTGAATGGCATTTAATTTGATACATTATTAGAAAGCATTAAATGGCATTTGGATCTAATTCGTGGTGTTTCGCTTGACGGTAAAGAAACGCATTCAATTTTTTTCATAAAATTTGTGAGCATTCAAAATGATTAAAATGAAACAAAAATCAATCAAGAAAACGCGTTAAATGGCATTAAGGACAAAAACGGAATTAGTAGGCGTCTTTCAGCATTTAAATGACTGTTTTTTTTAATGCCAATTTATGCGTTTTAATCAACCTCTTTTTACCGGGTTTCATACCACCCTTTTTGCGATTTTCGAAAAAGTTAGTTTTCGATTTTCTCTCTGTATCTCCCACTTAATGAGATCCAGAGCCTCGGCAACCAGTGGAAACATCGAAAAATGATTCCTTTATTGAAAAAAAATTTGACCTCAGCAATCAAACTAGTTTTTGGCACCTTTTTGGCTTTTGCCTTTTAGGGGGTCGGTTTGGGACCACCCTCCCCTACCCCTTAATGAATATGTGAAATTAACAATTTTGACATAATAGAAATAACGACACAGGCAGATAAATAAAATACACACGAGTGTATTTCTATGTGATTTTTTGCGCTGAATCCGATTTTAAAGTCAGAAGTGTCAGATTGGCTAAAATTTTTAAGAATAGGTGAGACCGGGGCTAGTTGGGTCAGGGGTAGAGTGGGTCATTGCAGTTTACTCAAATTTTTATTAGTCGAATTAATTCCTCTCTACACAAAAACTATTTTACATAGTGAGATGCAAGTTTATGTCAAGTTTCATTATTATATCATCATTTATTTGGAGTAAATGTAAGAAAAACTAATTTTGATACTCCAAAGTAAATTTTTACTTGGTTTTTTTGTTATATCTTCCTGAGTAATAGTTTTAGAAAAAGTTTAATTATCAAATTTTGATCTTTAAATAGTTTCTTTTAAGGGGCAATGAAGAGATTCTAGTTTATATTTGCAGTATCGATAGAAAAAAATCAAATATTTGAAAAACAAAGGCGGGGTCAGTGGGGTCGTTTTGGCCGGGGTTAGTTGGGTCGCAAAAATGCATTAGGAATCTACTATATATTTATTCTACATTAATAAACTACATTAATTTATTAAAATTTCACTATAAGTAATTTATTTTGGTCAAGTAACACCAATAATAGTACTTTTAAACAATTAGGAATTAAAAAATACGTTTCTTCAATATGAGCAATTTTTGTATTTTATAATCTTATACTTTCACTGCTCTAATTTAAATATATTTATTTTTCAATTCCTTTTATTCTAAAATAACCCTAAAAACTAAGCTTATTATATAAAGTAATGTTTTAACATTTAAACAGTAACATTTTAAACATGACTCAATCTGACCCGGGCAGGGTCGGGTTGGGTCAGTTTGGAATTCTGCAAAAACAATGTTCCCCAAAAAAAAACTAAAAATAATCATGGGACTTTTTTTTTTTAAATGGAAGCTGAAATATTAGAGCAAGTTTTCTGTACGATAAGGTTTTCATAAATTGGATATTAACGAAGTTAAACAACGAAGAGTGCAAAATGACCCAACTAGCCCCGGTCTCCCCTACCCCAAACAACTGCCCAAAAACACGAATTAGAGCCAAAATACAAAGAAATCTTTTCCAAGATACTGCACTGGTGTATTCCTATGTATTTTTTCCTTATGTATCTGAAGTGAGATTTGTGAGATTGGCTCAAGTTGTTAACACTAGTCAATTTGTTCATTAGTGTAGTCTCTCGGCGAAATCTTTTTTCTATTTTGGCTCAAATTCGGGTTTTTTTAGTAGTTTTTTTAGGTATTCTTAACAAATCAAGCCAATTTGTCAATTCTTATTTTAAATTTAGATTCAGAGGGGATATATACGTAGTTATATGTCACTAGTGCTCGGCGATTTTATTTTCCTATTTTTGCTTAATTTCGTGTTTTTGAGCACTTGTTGGATCTAACCCAGGTGCGAATACAGGTGCAGTAAGTTGGCCCACCTTTGGCTCATAGGTCGGGCCAGCCTGTTAGATGATCACCATGGCCGACGTTGGCTGCCGACCGTCGGCTACCAAGGTTGGCCCAACTCTGGCTGCCAAAGTTAGCCAACCTTGGAACCCAGAGTTGGGCCAACCTGTTAAGTGATCACCGTGGCCGACGTTGGATGCCGACCGTCGGCAACCAAAGTTAGGCCAACCTTCTATCTTAAGTGCAACCTCACGGTTGGCCCAAGGTTGGGCCAACTGGAGACTACTTGTACCAAATTATTCTATTAATGAAGACACATATAATTACATAATTCACATGTTATAAATTTAGTTACACACATATAATCAAATGAGAATGTAGAAATTTAACATTAATGAAAACCTGAAACAGGAAAATTTCATTAGTCATAAAGATTCGAACCCGGGTTTTCCAGATGCCAGTCCATTAGGCTAACCACCAGCCCATCAGAGGTATGAGTGAACAATACCAAATGAACCTTATAGCCAGACAGTAGAGTAACACAGACCGTTGGCTCAACTATCAGCCCCAGATTAGGCCGACCTTCTAGTGTTGGTTTTCATTTAGTTTTTATCTATATTATTATTATTTTATTACATCATTTAAGAGACAGAGTATAGCTAACCGTCGGCATTTGTTTGGCAAAGTTTGATCGGCATGCTTGGTTGTCCCAACGTAGATATTTCTGGTCGGGCCAACTTTGGGTGCCGACACTCTGGCAGACAGAGTTGGGCCAACCAGGGACCGACCATTCAACTCTAGCAGCCGACCGCAATTCGCACCTGGGAAACTCACAAATCAAGCCAATCCACAGTGGGCCGGGAAGGACCAAAAGTTGGCAAAAACACTATTTGGAATTTCAAAAACATAATTAGTTGTCTTAAAAAAAAACATATTAAACTAGTATTTACTATAAAGTTTCAAAGCATTTAGTTAAAAAATACGTTGTTGACAAGGAGATGTAGTCTAAAATTTGTCGCAGCTTAAGTTTTTTTTTTTTCAAGTACTAATCAATTTTTATTTCTCTATAATATAAAGTGTTTTTTTGTTTTACCACAATTAATTCTGTTATGTAAGTCTAAAATAATAGTTCATAATTTTCAAAATAGTCGTAAATGTATTTTTTGATAATATATTTTCCAAAAATAAACGTGATTTTTAATTGGCGATTCAAACAGCTACAGCTGCGCCTCTATCGACCGACTTTGAACTAATATTGGTGTGACTTTCTGCGTGAAATTCCATGTGTTTTGTGTTTGGCAGTGTTTTTATGTTTATTATTTCGATTTTTAGAACATGTGTAATATTTTATTATAAATAATTTTACAACCACCGAATAAATATCTAAATAAAATTACAAATAAATATAAATTTTCATGGAAAAAAGAAAAAAGAGACCGACACAATTGTTGCGTTTCCACAGTGCTCCGTGTTAAAAAATCGAGAAAATCATTTTTACCAAATTCTAATTGATCTTTCAAGACTCCAATAATAGGAATAAAAACGATAAAAACTTAAATGATAATGTATGAGTTTGCAATAATATTTTAAACCCAAGGATTAAAATCACGACACGTAAGTCTGTATTGATATTTTTTGGTTATATTTCCAAGATTGTTCTTTTCGTTTTTTTTTTCAATTAATTTATAATTGGAATTCTAAATCTTATTCATCTTCAACAAATAAGCAGTAAATAAAAAAACATTATTAGAAACGTGTAGTTAAAGACATAACCAAAAAATATCACAATATCACATAACTTATAGTTATGTGTATACGGCCCTGCCCACAATGTACTAAGCACGTGTTCGGTACCGCTCTATCAATTTTGTTAGTTTTTCGTGTATTTAAGGTGATTTCGGACTAATTCTTGGATTATTAATATCCCTGAATGTGATCCACTTGAATTGGAATAATAAAAAGTGTTGTGTCTTTTTACTGGGGTTATTTATTCATCAATTTTGGAGATCCTATTATTCCCTGTGTACTAACTAACGTGTAAAAATTGTCTCAGATTCAGTGCTGTGTATAATCTTGACTCGACCCCACTTATATTTGTTTACATGTGACAAGTGAATCATGAGTAATACACGTGCCTGTCGTCAATGTAATACCAACATATCTGGAGATGCTCACTCCTGTCCATGTGGAGTATTTTACCATCCAAGCTGTTTTGGTCTAGCTGTAAGCAAATCTACTGGCAAGAGAAAGTGTTGTGCTTTTAAAACAAACCCTAGATCATTGTCACCTAGCACATCTGGAAGTATAACTATTGACCAGCTTGAGCAATTGCTTACTGATCACTATGTTAAAGCCAAAGCCGATTCCGAGGAATTTATTGGTGGTAAAATTAATACAGTGGAACAAAAAATTTCTGAGTTAAATGATTCCGTCTCCGATTACTCTACTAAGCTTAATGATGCAATGGAAAGAATTGAGAGTCTTGAGGATTGTGTTAAGGAGCTCCAGCATACAAACGATAATGTTGCCATATCCGAAAAATCTATTTCATCAGGTTGTGTTGCTGAGATCTCTGACAGACTTGGAAGATGCTGCAATGTTGTTATGTTTGGCTGCCCCGAGGTGGAAAGCAATGAGAAACTAAGTAAGACTTCTATTATTGAGTTGGAATCTGAAAAAGTTAATGATTTCCTTAAATCTATTTATGAGTTGCATGATCCAAAATTAATTAAATTCTCAAAATTCGGTAAACGCCAACAGAGTCCATCACCTCCACGCCCAATCAGAATCACTTTTGACAACGAAACCTCGATGTGGGATATGCTTCATGCTTACTGGAAGAAAAAGAAGACTTTGGTGGGGGAAACCGATACCACTCTCTCTTTGACTCGAGATCTAACCCCTCTTCAAAGGACGCAGAAGAAGGAGACCTATCTGGAATTACGAGAACGTCAGAAGAAGGGAGAATTGGATATTGTCATGAGGGAGATAAGAGGAGAAATGAAAATTGTCAAGAGGAAGCAACCAGCTGTTTCTCGATCCAAGAACTAACTACTGCTCTTCAATCAGAAAAGGTGAACACAACTCATGCTCGTGATCAGCGCAATGTATTAAATTCGTCTGTTAACTTTTCCCTATATTATCAGAATATTAGAGGTTTCAACACCAAAATCGATATTTTAAGATCAAATTTAGATGTTTCTGAATTTGACATTATTGTTTTCACTGAGACCTGGTTAAAAAGTGACTTATTAAATTCTGAATTATTTGACTTAAATTTATTTAATATTTTTCGTGATGATAGAATAAACAAGATAGGGGGAGGTGTTTTAGTAGCAGTAAAAACTAAATACCATTCAATTGGTGTTGATACTTCTGATATATTTCCTTCCTTCTCTAATATTAATGCGGTTGCGGTTAAGGTTTTTCATGATCATTATTCTTTCCTCATCATTTCAGTTTATATCCCGCCTGATTTGTCAATTAGTCAATTTGATGATTTTTTCGATTCAATCTCTGCGTCTACGATGATACATGATTGTAAGGTTTTATTTGTGGGTGATTTTAATACTCCCAAGTTTAAACAATTTACTGAAAATGATGTGACTGATCGTAAGTCATCTACTTTGCAGGACTTTATGATTGTTAAAGGGTTGACTCAATATAATGAAATCGAAAACATTAATGATAGATATTTAGATTTGGTTTTGGCCAATTTTTTCAAACACTGCAACTACTCTAATCTTAACTATAAGCTTTTAACTTGTGATTGGTCTTTTCTATATAAAAATTCTGATGTTGATCATATGTTAGACGATTTCTATAATAAACTTTATGATATCCTTGACTCGGAGGTTGAATTGATTTGTATAAATAAGGTTTCTTTTGAATATCCCTTGTGGTATACTAAGACAATTATTAATAATATACGACTCAAAAACAAGTTTAGAAACAAATACAAGGTGTCTGGTAACATCTTACATCTTCGTACCTATCAGAAACTAAGAATTGATATAAAACTCGCTATTAAATGTGAGTACAGTAATTATCTTTATAGACTTCAAAATGAAATTGTTAATAATCCTACTTCTATCTGGTCTCATGTAAATAGGCTCAAAAATAAAGGTTCTAGGATTTCCGCAGTCGTTACATATAATGGTTTGGAGCTAGATGATCCTCAGGATGTGGTTGAGGCTTTTGCTAATTTATTTTCAAAAGTCTACAAACAACCCTCTGTTGCACCTCCTCCGGATGATATCAATATCTTGAGCTCCTCTGAGGAGGTTACCCATATTAGCATTCATTCAATTAACAGTAAAATACGTCTATTAAATAACAAGATGACATCTGGATTTGATAAAATTCCACATAAATTTGTTAAGGGTTGTAGTTCAGCGTTAGCTGATCCTTTATGTGCCATCTGCAACTTATCTTTGGAATCTGGGGTATTTCCTAGTAAATGGAAAATGGCTAAAATTATTCCTGTTTTCAAGAATGGGAATAATAATTGTATTGAAAACTATAGACCTATTTCCTTATTATGTAGTTTTTCAAAGATTTTTGAGATGATTATTAGTGATATTCTGTGGTCCCATCTGTCTCCAAAACTTTCTCCAAGCCAACATGGCTTTGTTAAGCTTAGATCTACAGCCACTAATCTTTTTACATTTATACATAAAGTAGAAAACTATTTATTAACTAATAATCAAGTGGATGTGATTTACACAGATATTTCCAAAGCTTTTGACTGCGTTAATCATAATAAAATTTTAAATGATTTGCATAACTTAAATGTACCAAGAAAGATTATTAACTTATTATCTTCTTATTTAACTGATAGAGTAATGATCGTTTCTAATGGGGAATGCTTGTCTGGTCAATTTAAGCCTACGTCTGGTGTTTCCCAAGGATCAAATCTTGGTCCTTTGTTGTTTGTAATTTATATGAACGAGATTGATGAGCTTTTGAGAAGTGAATGTTTATTTTATGCCGACGATAATAAAATGTTTAAGGCTGTGAATTGTGTGCAGGATTGTATTGATCTCCAGGACGACTTGAATACATTTAGTTTATGGTGTAAAAATAATTTCCTGGATATCAACCCAATAAAGTGTAAGGTCATGACCTTTACGAGAAAAACCAATTTAGTTAATTTTGATTACTTTGTTGATGGCTATGCACTAGAAAAGGTTAATTTGGTTAAGGATTTGGGTGTATATTTCACTCCCACTCTTAAGTTTAATACGCACGTTGACATAATCGTTCGTGAAGCAAATAGATCCTTAGGCTTCATATTTCGTATTTCTAAAGGGTTTAATAATGAATCTGCTTTAAAATCCTTGTTTAATTCACTAGTAAGATCTAAATTGTGTTATTGTTCTGTGGTTTGGATGATCCACTCTAATAACCTTATTGAATTAATTGAAAAATGTTAAAAGAGATTTTTAAAATTTTTGAATTACAAAAAGTATGGATTTTTCCCTCCACCTGGATCTGATTACGTCCAATTGTGTCAACGTTTCAATGCGTCCTCTCTAGAGAGTCAAAGACAATTGTCAATTGTTATATTTTTGTTTAAAATTATAAATGGTCTGATTAACAGTCCTTATTTATTGTCTGAAATCCCGTTTTCTGAGCGTCAATATTTTTCTCGTAGGTCAGAGCCTTTTTATATTGGTCCACCGCGTTCGGGTAGATTCACTCCTGTTATACAGCTTTGCAGTACGTTTAATTCGATGAATTCGAGGGATAAGAATATTAATTTAAAATCATTTGATCTTTCTTTGCAGAGCTTTATAACGGCGGTGACTAATTATATGCAACATTCTTCACATTTGTAATTGCATTATATTTTCATTGTATGTACATTGTGGCAATTTATTTTTCAATACTTATATGTATTAATTCTGATAATCCTGTAATTGGTCCTTGTGACTTTGTTGTTTGTATTGTATCGTTTGTATTGTATTGCAAACTCATACATTATCATTTAAGCTTTTATCGTTTTTATTCCTATTATTGGTGTCTTGAAAGATCAATTAGATTTGGTAAAAATGATTTTCTCTATTTTTTAACACGGAGCACTGTCGAAACGCAACAATAATTGTGTCGGTCTCTTTTTTCCTTTTTCCACGTTTTTTTTTTAAACCCCATTTAACCTAAAATGCAATCAGCCTAAATCCCGTCTAAACAAAAATGTTTTATTCTAAAACCCTTTTAACCTAAAATGCATTTAGCCCAAATTCTATTTAATCTCAAATGCATTCATTCTAAATCCCATTAAACCTTAATCCCATTAAACTTAAATCCCATTTAACCTTAAATGCATTCAACCTACATCCCATTTAACCAAAAATGCATTCCGCCTAAATCCAATTTAACCTAAAATGCAATCAGCCTAAATTCTTTCTCACCTAAAATGAATATAGCTTAAAAAAATTTGGCCTAAATCCCATTGAACGAAATTTATAATGTAAAATTTAGGCTAAACGGGATTTAGGACAAATAGTTTTAGGCTGAATGCCTTTTTGGATTTAATGGGTCATAGTCTGAATGCATTTTAGGTTGAATGAGATTTAGGTTAAATGGGATTTAAGCTTAATGCATTTCAGGTTTAATGGGATTTAGGCTAAACGAAAATTAGGTTAAATAAGATTTATTATGTTTAATGGGTTTTAGACAGAACGCTTTTTATGTTAATTGGGATTTAGGTTAAATAAGTTTTAGGTTTAATGTGTTTTAGACTGAATGCATTTTAGTTTAAATGGGATTTTGGTTAAATGTAGTTTAGGTTAAATAAGATTTATGATGTTTAATGGGTTTTAAGCAGAATGCTTTTTAGGTTAAATGGGATTTAGGTTATATAGGATTTAAATTTTATCTATTAGATTTTCTGGTTTTTATTTTTTACCCCAAAAAATTCAGATTCAACATTTTTTTTGCATTGTGTCATCTAAAATTATTTTTATTAATGTATTTCTTTAAATTTATTGCAAAATTTGTTGTAAGGAATATAACAAAATTAATGCAAAAAGCAGTGGCGTACCGAGCATTTTTGGCGCCCGGGGCAAAAGGCAATTTTTGCCGCCCCTTATTGAAAATTATTTCATCGATTTGCCGCCCCCAAATGCATTGGGCTCGAGGTTAGCGCCGGGGGCGACTGCCCCCTCTGCCCCCTCTAGATACGCTACTGGCAAAAAGATTAAAAGCCATCTAACACAAAGTCAGTAATATAAAAAAAATGTAGGTTTTTCAATTTTTTTTAATCCAGAAACCAATTTTATACTTACATATCTCAGCTATACGATATTTTTGGTCAAATTATTCTAAAATATGACGAAATAACATGTAATACTCAGTTATATAAAGTTTATCAGTAGTCTATAAAGAAATGCATAATTTAAAAATTTTCGATTTTTTGAATTTTTTGAAAAAAATGTATAACTTCTGTTCTTATCAATATTTTTTAAGTCTGTAAGTTTATAAACCTAACTTGGGTCAAGCCCTAACACTCTGCCAAATTTGGTTTCAAACGGTTCAGCCGTTTCTAAGTGATGCGCGAACAAAGGTTCTGTGACATACATACATACATACATACATACATACATACATACAGACATGAAATTTTTTATTGGTATATGGAATTCTTGATACTCAAAACGAAAAATTATGCATGAAATTTAAAGTTCTAAGCAATGTACAGACAAAACTCTGTTTATTCGGTGGTTGTAAAATTATTTATAATAAAATATTACACATATGCTCTAAAAATCGAAATAATAAACATAAAAACACTGCCAAAACACAAAACACATGGAATTTCACGCAGAGAGTCACACCAATATTAGTTCCAAGTCGGACGATAGGGGCGCAGCTTTAGCTGTTTGAATCGCCAATATTGCACTTATTTTCGAATTATGGTTCCCCTACGTTCCACCAGATATTGAGTTTTAAAAGCTATTGTACAAAAACTGATTTCGTCCCATTGACTGCAATGCAAACCTGTCATCCAGGTAGCCGCCATTTTTAATTTCTCCCCACCCAACTTGAATATCCTTATTGCCCTAGCGAGGAGGAACATGACGTTCCGTTTTGTTTTTCACTTAATTTATGTGTTAATAATTAAGAAATGAGAAGAGCAATTTTCGAAACTTATAAAGTAAATCCTAAAGACGACTTTTGCATTAGAATTTGTTGAAAATAATGGTTAATTAATATTAAAAAGTGTCAATTTATATGAGCATTTTTTGTGTTGGAAATAGTCATTTTTAGTATTATAATTCATAAATTTAGTTCTTAAAGGGCAAATAATGCTGAAATATAATAAACCTAGTGAATAAAAACATTAAATAAAACCATAAAATGCTTAAATAATTGTTTTTACAAAAATGTTTTTACAAAGAAACCACTGTTATCGACAGTGTAATTCGCTTAGGATCCATGTTCCACCGTTCCGGCAGTTAATTGATCGCAGCTGACTTTAACTTTTTACATTTTTTAAATAAGTTTAATATAAGATTGAAATAAGAAATTAAAAAAACCATGACAATAAATTAAAGTCATGGATTTTTTTAACTTTTTACTTCAGTTTTTATTTATTTTTGGCATTTTTCAATAATTTTTTTCCATACAAAAGTCCATTAATTTTGGCAAATTACTCTTGTCATTTTTCAATTATTTTTGTTATTTTTTAATTATTTTCTTCAAATTACACTTCTTTTTCTACAATTATTCAATTATTGGCTTCAAATTTTTGTTCTTTGTTTTTTAAAATTATTCTTGTCATTTTTCAAGTATTTTTGTCTTTTTTAAAGTATTTTTATCAAACTTTAATTTCTTTTGTGGCTTTTAATTGTTTTTGTCATTTTAAAATGGTTTTTTTAAATTTCAATTAATTTAATCATTTCTTAATTATTATCAATATTTTCGAAATTAATTACTTCTTTCACATTTTACTTATTTTCTTCATATCATAATTAATTAGTATTAACAAATTATTTTCATCATTTCTCACGTGTTGTTTTTTAAATTTTAATTATTTTTGTCATTTCTTTTTTATTGTTTAAACAATATCAGAGCTGCCAGCGGATTTGCAGATTCAAATAGTGGAATAAATGACATTTTAATTTAAAAAAGTAAGTTAATAGTGAACAAAAAAATTAAAGTGAATAAAACTATTAAAAAAAATAAGATAAAAAATTAAAAGTTGAACAAAAAACTTGAAAAATGACAAAATTAATTAACATTTTAAAAAATAATCAAGAAATGACAAAATTAATTGATATTTAAAAATACAATTAAATAAGGTCAAAACAAATCGAAAAATGGTGAAACAAAATAAAAATTTGAAGTTAACAGAATAGAGAAATTGGTAAAAAATTAACACTTGAAAAATAGTTGAATAATGACGAAACAAACGAAAAAAAAAGTTAAATGTAAAAAAAATACTTAAAAAATGACAAAAATAATTAAAATTTTAAAAACAACACGTGAGAAATGATGAAAATAATTTGTTAATACTAATTAATTATGATATGAAGAGAATAAGTAAAATGTGAAAGAAGTAATTAATTTCGAAAATATTGATAATAATTAAGAAATGATTAAATTAATTGAAATTTAAACAAACCATTTTAAAATGACAAAAACAATTAAAAGCCATAAAAGAAATTAAAGTTTGATAAAAATACTTTAAAATAGACAAAAAGACTTGAAAAATGACAAAAATAATTTTAAAAAACAAAGAACAAAAATTTGAAGCCAATAATTGAATAACTGTAGAAAAAGAAGTGTAATTTAAAGAAAATAATTAAAAAATAACAAAAATAATTGAAAAATGACAAGAGTAATTTGGCAAAATAAATGGACTTTTGTATGGAAGAAAATTATTGAAAAATGACAAAAATAAATAAAAACTGAAGTAAAAAGTTAAAAAATCCATGACTTTAATTTATTGTCCTGGTTTTTTTAATTTCTTATTTCAATCTTATACTAAACTTATTTAAAAAATGTAAAAAGTTAAAGTCAGCTGCGATCAATTAACTGCCGGAACGGTGGAACATGGATCCTAAGCGAATTACACTGTCGATAACAGTGGTTTCTTTGCATGTCAAACATTTTTGTAAAAACAATTATTAAAGCATTTTATGGTTTTATTTAATGTTTTTATGCACTAGGTTTATTATATTTTAGCATTATTTGCCCGTTGAGAACTAAATTTATGAATTATAATACTAAAAATGATTATTTGTAACACAAAAAATGCTTATATAAATTAACACTTTTTAATATTAATTAACTATTATTTTCCACAAATTCTAATGCAAAAGTCTTTTAGGATTTACTTTATAAGTTTCGAAAATTGCTCTTCTCATTTCTTAATTATTAACACATAAATTAAGTGAAAAACAAAACGGAACGGACTCCTCGCTAGGGTGGCGACTGCCCTAGGAGCAGTCTGTGCCTGCGCAAAGCTGTTCTTTTAAAAGTTTTCCCTAATAGCACAAAAGGTTTTATCAACGTTGCTTCATAAATAACCATTTAAAAATCTTTTAAAAATTATTAATGTTGATATTGTGCGCAGTAGTTTTCTATCGCAATTAGAGCTGCGCAGTTGATTTTAGTGACCAATGTTCTATAGAAGCAATTATATTATCAACATCGAATAATATTAATAAACAAAATTTAGCCTTTTCCGCAACATTTTTCCGCAACCCGCACTGCGTTTTTTCGAATGCCTATTCAAAGTTCCAAATTAACGTTCCGCAA
This sequence comes from Ganaspis brasiliensis, assembly GCA_037103525.1. Lineage (NCBI taxonomy): Eukaryota > Metazoa > Arthropoda > Insecta > Hymenoptera > Figitidae > Ganaspis > Ganaspis brasiliensis. Next base: position 519,593 of record JAZKLR010000039.1, on the reverse strand, counting down.
CGTTTCCCTGCAAGGTTCCCAGCCCCATGACATATGCAACGTTATTTTTCTTGGCTGGTAACGTTGCGATGCAACGTTTGCAACGTTACACGTAAACGTTGCAGCAACGTTGATGAAACGTTTGGTGCTATTAGGGTTAGGTTAAATTATACAAAATACGTAAATTTTTAAACTCAAGCACTTTTTTTACATATATGATTCTTTTAGGAAACTACTGTTATTGAAAATTAGATTTTGACGCAATATATTACATACTTTATAAATTTCAAATTATAAAATGATAAATATGAGTATTTTATACGATTAAAACAAATATAAAATTTGAAATGAAATGCATATTCTTAAAATTTTTAGTATCTTCCACCTATTTTTTATTATTTCTCAACCAAATCAAGCCAAACAGAAAAAAACCAGCCTTCGATATATCAAAAGTTACAAGAATAGGCTCAAAGAAAAATTGAATTATTCTAACCCCTGTAAACAGCCTATTTTTGGCACAACCTGATTGCTTTTTCTTTAATTGTTTATGTATTCGAACCAAATTACAAAAAACCGGACCTTTAAATTAAATTTAGAAGATTTAATTGACCAAAAAGAGTGATTTTCAAACATGGAAAACGACTATTTTCTGACATAACTTTTTAAAGACGAAAAATATTTCTAAATTTTTTTGGCACAACCTGACTACTTTTTCTTTAATGGTTTATGAATTTGAATCAAATTACAAAAAAACCGGACGTTTAAATCAAATCCACAAGATTCACTTGACCAAAAAGACTTTTTTTCAAACATAAAATAGAACAGTTTCTAAAAACTTTTTTCTTGAACGAAAAATATTTCTAAACTTTTTTGGTATCTGCTGGCTGCCTTTACTTTATTTTTATATAAATTGGAACCGATTTACAAAACACCTTGCTTTTATATCAAATGTATAAGATAGTATCAACCAAAATCTTTTTATTAAAACATGAAAAACGTGTATGTATTTTCTAATTTATTTTTTGCCCGAAAAACCAAATTTCTCTATGTAAATTGTGATATTATTCTTACCTGAGGAATGGGTTTCTCTAAATTAATTGCTATTTCTCTGCCATTGAGAAATATGGCGCAATCACCTTCGGCACTGATCTCGGTCGCAACAAAATTTTGTCAGCAAAATTAAATCAAATCTCCATTGAACAATTTAAACTTAAACTCAAATCAAAACGCAAAATGTTGGGCGCCAGGCTCACCGATGAGCCACGTCAGCATCAACAATAACAAACTCAAACTAGAGAAATCTATTTCGAAAACGACAAAAATAGACTCTCAAAATTCATTAAAAATCAAAAATTCATACGAAACTTCTTAAAAACTTCATCAAAACTTCATCAAAACTTCATCAAAACTTCAGCAAAACTTCAACAAAACTTCATCAAAAAACCTTCAACAACAATAACAAAATCTAAATTTTAAAAGTTCGTTTATCATTATTTAAACAAATTATGCCGAATTACTACACGAGATCAGTGTACCGGATACAAACGTCGCTAACTCAAGGGTGTTGGGGATCAGGGCAGGGTCTCCGTTGAGAGTTTTCATAATTAATTTTAACACCAAAAATTTTAAGAATCAAAAATAACATAATATATTCTGAATCTTTTTCCTACTCTAACTTCCAAAAACATTATTTTGAACCCTATGATGATAATAATAATGTACAAAAAAAAAGAATAATAACCGCGTCATTGTTCGAAATAAATAAGAAAAATTATACGCCACAAGTCAAATCGACATTAATTCAAAATTTTTCAATAAAAGTTTCCTCGATTTAAATTTATTTTCCATTAAATGTTGACTACATTTTTCTCTGATGACTAATCATGAGTCACGCGACGCTAAATTTTAATTTGATTTTTCCCGAGAAAAATCTGATTTTACAAATAATATAAATCGCTAATTTTCGAATAAAAATAAAAAATTTTAATTCCGCTCCACTTTTCACCATTTTATCTTAACAACGCTAGACAGAAAGATACGCAAAACATAATTTTATAAGTTAAACTCTTCACTCAAATATAAATGCGACATGTCATGAATTTCGAAAATTTATATAAAAAAAATAAACTCAGAAAATCAATATCAACGATAATTAGTCGCTAGAAAGCATTACCTTAAATCGAAACAAATTAACCGGCAAAAATTCTCACAGAGCACATGGCAAAATCGCAACGCTAAACTCGAAGAATTCAATTCTCTACATTATACTTTTAAATATTCCAAAAAGGGGACACATTTAAAGAATTTGACACTTCAGTTCACTATTAACTTTGTGACTCGTATTTCTTTTAAAATTTAACACTCAAAAATGTTCGTTTTTAACACGACGCGATAATATTTTCGGCAACAATTACATTTTTTCGGCAAGACACTGATGTTAAAACAAAGCGTTAAAACGCAACATGATTTTTAGGCAAAATTCACTATATTTTTATTTAAAAGAAATACGGTCAGCAAATACGCAAATTCAAACTTTTATAATTAATTTACCACGAGGCTGAACCGGGCAGACATTTTGAGTGACTAAGAGCACGCACATTTTCTCAAGAGTGAGAACAATTTTCTCCAATAAATTAATTTACAAGCAAAAGAAATGTGCTAACTCGATAGCCGGAATAAATATTTATTTATACACTTACTTAAATCAAAAGTTTGAAGAAAGACTCGACTCCGCTCGGTCTCGTCCTCCCTGCCGGTTCAGAATCCGCAAAATCCTCACATGATGCCGGGTCGTTTGCCTCAATCGCCACGCAAAAAGGAAGTGTCTTGATTTTCCTCAGAAAATCATCGAGGACCCTCGCCGGTACACGCGAGTTTCTAAACCTAGTCTAATCTACCGTGCTGACGCTCGGACCAATCAGAGCGCGGCGGCGCTTTGGCGGGATTCTCGCTTCAAATTCAAATCTCATAATGTCACATTACCATAATTAATTAATTCCAAATCGTTAAATTAAAAATTCGACATCAAATAAGCATAAAAACTACCATTTTCGGTAAGAACAAAATCGCTAACAAGAACAAAAATAACATAAACGCAAAAACACAAATCGCAAAATTCTAAAGTTAAACAAAAAAATAAAAGTAAATTGCAGGAGCTCTTCTTGTGCTTCACAGTTCTCGTTGTAAGTGGTTAAAATATTCCTCTCTTCAGCTGTTTCAATTGTCTTCTATCGAATATTTAGTTCCCTAGCGGGATTTCCAGAGCTGCTACGTCGACAAAATACAAAAAGAATTTCCATGTATCTCGCGAGCTATTCTCGGAGTACATTATTACAAAACGCCGTTGTTGTCTTAGGATACTAGGTGTAAGGGGCTAAACTATCCAGATTCCAACCGCGCATCAAAGTGGTGGGATCAAACACCCAAATTGCGGCATCAAATAGCCAAAGTGGAATCAAACATCCAAATTAAAAACGTGGTGGGATCGAACACCCAAATTGTGGCATCAAACCGCCAAAGTGGAATCAAACATCCAAATCAAAAGGCGAGGCTTTGTCAGGGCACATCTTGCCAATAACCTCCAAAATATCATCAAAAGGCAGCAACCCAAAAAAACAAAATCCATCTCGGAAGGACGATACAAAACTCGTCCAATATCCTCGATTAATACAAATCCAAGTCGGGCGGTTCTTACTGCATCTCAGGAATGAAAAAGAACAGCTTCCGGGTGTGGAATAATAATTCAATAGTCCAAAAATTCAGGGCAAAGACGTCTCTCCTTCCTCAAGTGATCCAACGAAGTTCTTGGAGATCCGTTCCGCTCGCAATTTTTACATAAGCAAAAAAAAAAAGAAACAAAATACGGCAGTATTGCAAAATAAAAAATAATTAAATAAATTCTTAAATTTTTGAAGGTGATTCGTGCAGCGGACTTTTAATAGAAATTGCGTCCTGAACCGGGGTTCAATAATAACTAATTTATTTACATGTTCATAATAATAAGAATTCTCAAAAAAAATATGAATACGAAATCGGTGTGACGTGTCAAAAATGTCACGTCACAAAATTTTTACAAATTGTTTCGCTTTTTTAAAATTCCTAAAATTTATTTATTAATATTTTTTAAAATGAATGTTGGTATTAATTATTTAACAAATTTTTTTATGTAAATTTTTTCTAATTTTTTTTTTGTATTTTCTTTTTGTTTTTTTCGCAACATTTTTTGTCTTTTAACTTTATTTTATTTTATATTTTTTTAATAATTTTTTTTAATTTCATATTTTTAACTGGTATTTTTCGATTTTTTTATTAGAAGTTTGATAGTTGAAGTTAAAAATGTTGGAAGTTTAATTAATTTTAAAATTAATTTTGAGAATAAAGATTTACTCAATAGACCTATCTCAAAAAGATTATTTTTTACTTTTTGTTTAAAAAATTGATACTGCATAAAAAAAGTTTTAACTGTTTTTCTGCTTTCTTACATGTTGTAAAGAAATGATGAGGTTAGTATATAAACCTTGGAGCAAAGTCCCTCTGATATGTATTGTATTTGCGTTGCGTTGCGTCGGTAAAAGCGAGTTGTTTGTTAGGTTAGGTCGATATGCGTTAATATATATAAGTTCAGTTTTGTATGTTTTACAGAGTTTACATCGTATGTGTGTGTGTGTGTTTAATTAATGTATAAATAATTTCTTTGAATTGGTTATCCAAAGAAAAAAGAGAGTTACTTTAATTGTGTAATTTTTAACTATATATTTTAATATTTTTTTTTTGTCAAATAGAATTTTATTTGTGTTAAGGCAACATTTTAATTTGAATATTTACTTGACTTTAAAACAATACATAGTTTTTTACTTTGAACAAAATAATATATTGTTTTAAATTTTCCATTAATTCATAATATTTAGAATCATTGACAATTTTTTTTTTGCTAGTGTTAATTATTGACAACTAACCTAAAAATATGTAAAGGAGCATGTGACGCTGACCAACTCAAAGGTACCTTTATACAATAGAGTTGGGTAATGTATCCATTTTATTGTTTCGTGGACCTTTGTAAATTGGCTGCCACATCCAATTCTTATCCATCCAACAAAAATAGATCTCCCAGACATCTTATTGGATGGCGCTGGAGAGTCCAACAAAAATAGCTGTCCCATTCAATAGACAGATAGACAGGTGCAGGTATCCAACTATTTTTCTGTGTGTAATAAAAAAATAAAAAATATTAAACCTTATTCAAACTTGAATATTAGAGTAATTATTTTTACACGAGGATTATATATTCAGGCATTATAAGACTTAAAAAAAATCCACGTTCCCTTAGGGGGGAGGGGTCTGCTAAATGCTACGTTAAGATACATGAGGTTGGGGAGGGGGTCAAAAAGTTTGAAAATTGGAGCCATGTAATTTATGGATGGCCCCAAATGATTATTTAAACATTAATTTTACCTAACCTTTATAATTTTATTTCAACGAATAAAGTTCAACATTAGAAATGAATTTTAATTAAAGTTATAAAATGAAAATAAAGAATATTTAAATATGTAAAGATGAAAATTCGACTGTAGCAGCTTTTAGTCTATCTGGATAAGATGAGTCCGTAATCAAATTAATTTTTCGCTTATTCCAGCTTTTAAAAAATTCTTGGTTATAAAGTTTAGATAAAATTAGTGTTCAAATAATCATTTGTTCTAAAATATATATATGTTTTTAATAATTCAATTCTTAATAAAAATCAAAGAGGAGCAGTTTTGATTTTCTATCTACGATTTTTTGGTAGTTCTAGTCAAAGGGAAAAAGCTCCTGCTTCTAGTTTTCATCGTCATTTTAGACGAGTATCAAACTTGCTTCCTGACCACCGTGTGTATATTAAAATGTTTAAAAAATTTTAATTTGTTTAAACCATTTATGTTTCTTATGTTTTCAAAGTAAACACTTTTTTAACAGCCATCGATTCTTTAGTAACAATTGACAAAAAATTTGTGCATTAAATATTTATTGTATTTGTTTAAGGCCAGGTTCCTCCAAACAATTTTCAAAAAATCTTAAATTTTGTTCCCCTGTAAATTGCTAGAAAATACTCTTACAAATAATATAGAATTAGTCTCGAAGGTCCGCACGACCGAGAAGTAGGTATACAAGCTGGCTCTACATGCGAAGCTAACGTTGATCTGCACGCACGTCTTAAGGACGTGCGTGATAGAAAAGGATAGATAGAAAAGGACAGAGAGAGTCTCTGACTTTTTCTATCACAGGCAACACGTGCGTGCGGACCAGCGTTAACTTCGCATGTAGAGCTAGCTACAAAAGGGGAGATACGCGCTAAGCGGTAAATCAGGCCGCTCGGGCGGCCACAGAAGCGTCTAAAGATTACAGGACTGCAACAAGAAATGCAAAAATTCTTGAAAATGACACCTATGACGACCAGGAAGAAGTTGTTTACGCAGCCGGATTGGATATATGTGTAAAATCCACTTTTTTACGATTTTTCACGAACAAAAACTTTAATAGCCTTTTACTCGAAACCACGTTTTTTGAACTGGGTGTCACTCTTATTTAGAAACAATTGCACCTATGAACATAAACCAAACGGCATTTTACTTTTCAAATGTCTCTCTATGGTGTGAACTAGAACCAAAAATAGTCATCATCATTTAAAAAAGTTATAAACAATTAAAAGTGAAAAAAGGGTTAACAATTGAAAAGTCCGCAATTTTTTTTTTTTTTGTGAAAATATTTCATTCTAGTTCACACCATAGCCAATGTCATACAGAATAAGAAACCATTTTGATTTTTGCTTTCAATTGAATGGATCCAGAGATATCGTGACACCCACCAACAAAAGGGATTTTTTTGAACAGCCATTTTCGGTGCCGCCATTTTGAAAAAAAAAATATTTTTTTTGAATTAGTATTTTTATGTGTCTTTGTACATGAAAAAAGTTTGATTCAAAAAAATTTTTTGTAATTTCAATAAAATAATTTTGAAAAAAAACACGTTTTTTGGAGGAACCTGGCCTTAAACAATCTAAATTAAAAAATTTTGAAATTAAAAATATTTTTATTTTTTTAAATTCTCTTAGAAGAATTTTGTTTTCGACTTTCTTCATTAAAAAAATATCAATAATTTTTCCGTCTGCAATTTTCAAGATCTTTTGATTGTTTAAACAATTTATATTTGTGGAAACAATTAGATTTCCCCATATTAGACGTTTACTAGATATAATAGGTACAGTGTAATAGCAGGTAGCTTAAGATTTAAATGTAGTTCGAATTTTTTTTTATAAAAGTAGAAAATTGGCAAAATAAGAAATTAGTTATTGTAAACTTATTGTAAAATTTACAATTTTACAAATGATATTATTATTTAGTAGTTACTATAAAATTGGAGAAATTGAAAATTGATAAACTGGAAGATTGTCAAATTAGAAAATTGTTTAAACTGGTAAATTAAGAAATTGGAAATTTGGTTATTGGTAAATTGTCAAAGTAAAAAAATTTGTAAATTAAGAAACTGGAGATTTGGTTATTGGAAAATTGACAAATTAGAAAATTGGAAAATTGGAAAAGTAGTTTTCGAAAATTGAAAACTTTGAAACTGGTAAATAGAAAAATTGGAGATTTTTTTATTAGAAAATTGTCAAATTAAAGAAACTGGTAAAGTATAAAACAGGATAATTAGAATATAAAAATAATTTTGCGCGCGTAGCGCGCTTTGAAAGTTCTAGTATTTAAAAGAAATATAAAGGTATTTGAAATATTACCTGAAATATAAAAAAAGTTTAAAATTAACTCTTAATTGAACTTAGTATACAAAAAAAAAAACCAGAAAATTTTGGCAAATATTAATCAATTTTCTTTATTTAGCTCTTATTTTAAACTCTCTAAATCTGAATTAGTGGTTTTCTACTAATGAATTAGCGAAAAGTGAGCTACTATTAAAATAGTAAGAATTTTACTAATTTTTAGTAGAAAACTACTAAGAATTAGTTGAAAACTACTAATCTTGTAGTAGAAAACTACTAATTAAATTAGTAAAAAAATCTACTTTTTTTAAAAGTAAAATTTCACTATTTCAATTAGTAGTTTTCTACTAAGAATTAGTAATTTTCTACTAAGAATTAGTAGTTTTCTACTATATGAATTAGAGAACAATGAGCCATGAATTTGACTAATTCATAGTAGAAAACTACTAATTCTTAGTAGAAAACTACTAATTCTTAGTAGAAAACTACTAATTCAGATTTAGAGAGAAGGTCTTTACATCTATCTATACATATACTGAAATCTCGAAAGAAGGAGTAGCTGAGATTTTGATCCCAACGGATTTTTACTTTTCATATGATGCAGAAACATCTGCAACAACCAGAATTTAGATTCCTTTTTGTCAAACTTTTTTTTGGTTCAGCCACAGTGTAAATGGTTATGAAAGTAGATTAATTTTACCTGAGCCCAATGGGAAATTTACGTTAGGCAAAAGTTTTTCCAGACATTAGGTGCCGAGCTTTAAGCATCGGTCCAAACGAGGTTACCGATATTAGGCCAACATTGGAGACAGCGTGGGATGATTAGATGGTTGCCAAGTCTTGGAAATTATGTTTGGTCCAATATCAGGCCAAGGCTCATTTCGAATGTCAGACAATAAATTGCCAAGACTCAGTGAAAATATAAAAAAAAAATATTATTTTTTAAATGATTTAAATAACTAATATAAATTTTTAAATAAATAATAATTTATTTCAATTTGAAAGAACATTTCTTATTTATTTTATGTTCATTATTATTATTATTATTATTTTGGATATACTTCCGATTAGCACACCCGTCCGATTTCTTGGAAAGTATACGTATACTTATGTATTTTGATGCGCTGATTACGAATATCTTTACATAGATAATATTTGTTTCAGTTTACCAGACTACTGTTCAGTCTGTTTATATAACTATAAACCATGTTCATGTACAAAAACGTATTGATACGTTTTTGTATTTTTAATGAAAACTACCATCTTTTGGTACAAAATGTCTAGAACATGAAATGTGTATTTTTGTAAGATCTACAACTTGTGTCTAAAATTTTTTTTGGAATTTTGAATATTTTAAGAGATATTAGCAAAAAACTAAGAATTAACGTTGATTAACACTTTTTTGTATTTAAAAAAGGAACTATTGACTTTTCGTAAAAAATGAATACATGATAAGATGTGTATTTTTGTCAGACCTACAATTTTTGTTTAAAATATTTTTTGAAATTTTGAATACTTTTTGAGATAATAGCAAAAAACTGTTAATTATTACGGTAGATTTTTATGGTTTTTAGCATGATCATCAAATTTGCGCCAACTTTCAGTATGATATTCGTAATCAGCGCATCAAAATACATAACTATACGTACTTTCAAAGAAATCGGATGGGTGTGCTAATCGGAAGTACACCCTTATTTCCAAAGTGTTATTGCACAAGCATTAAATTGGCAAATTTTTTCTTTTCTGGGTACAGGCCCGGCGGCTAGCGTGGATACGGTGGGTACGACTACCCACCCGGGATCAGACATCATTTTTAAACAACATATCTTCTTTTGTATTTTCCTAGAATTTTTTTAATCCTCCCTTCTTCTCCTCCAAGTCAACTACCCATCCGGATTGAGTATGATCTACCGGGTCTGTCTGGGTATAGTTTTGTGCAATTTTTGTTAAAATTTATGTAAAAATTGTGCTTGCGTTAGATCTTCATACTTAGATTATGTGGGAAAGATAACAATTATTATCCAATTGTGGTTTTAAAATTACAAAACTGAATAAATCGAAAAAAATATTTGGATATTTAAAAACTTTTATCGCATAGCTTTCAGTTATTTCAATTACAGTGTTGTCGACTGTTTGATATTTGATTAATTGCAAAACCTTAGTTTCTGGACAAAAATATTATAAAAATTCTTAGCTTATTAGAACCCCTAAAGACGTTTAAAAAGTGACGTTTAAACGATATGAAATCCTCTACAAATTAAAATAAGATAAAAAGCTTTTATGAAGCTTTTTAAGATTAAAGATTGGAAAAAGCTTTTAGCAAAAATATTTTCAGTTACAAAAGTTAGATATTGTACATGTTTGACAACTGTTTTTAAAAATTTTAAAAAAAATAAAAATCTATTTACGTTAAGAAGTAATTTCTCTTACAATATAGGAGTCTTTGAAGAGAGGCGATTGAAGCTTGTGGAATAACAGTTCAGATGTTTTGCTGATAAGCGATGAGATTCTCAATTCTTTACTTGAGGTAAGTTCTAATTGTTCGCATACTCTTGAAGTTTTGGTGTCATCGATTTTTTGTCATTTATTTACACGCATATACAACATTACCAACATATGGCGGGAAATTTTAAACGGTCTTGTTTCATCCGAAACAAATTTTGAAAGTGTATAAATTTAAAAAGATGAAAAATTAAATTAAACATCCAAAATTAAATTCTTATTTTAATAGTTAAATAAAATATAATAATATTTAATAATATACAATAATCTAAAATATATTATCATTTATTGTCTTAAATAAAATAAAGTTTATAGGTCAAAATTAAATTAATTTTATTCACTAATATTTTTTTTAAATTTTAATTACTTAATTAATGTTTAATTTTGATTGTAATAGTTAAATTTAAAAAAAAAACTTTTTAGATAGAAATTAAATTAATTTTTCTCAACATAGTTAATTTTTTAATTTTAATTAATAAATTCAAAATTAAATTTTTATTAATTTAAATTTTTTTTTAATACTTAAGTAATGTTTTAAGGACAAAATAAAACTACTGTTATTCACTATTGTCGTTTTTAAAAGTTTTATTATTTTATTACTAATTAATTAATAATGGAATTTAATTAATTATAATTATAATTTTTGTATTAATAGTTAAATGAAATTAAATAAAGCTTTCATGTAGAAGTTAAATCAATATTGCTGACTATTTTGTTTTTTATGTTTAAATATAATTATTCAATAATTTAAAATGTTTTATTTAATATTTAAAGTAAATAAAATAAAGTTTTTATGTAGAAATTAATTAACTTTTCTCACTATTGTAATTAAGAAACGAACTTTTTATTATATATATTAAATTCAACACATTGCGATTCCATATTAATAAAGGATTGTGTTTATAATTAAAAAACAAACATCCATGACGAAATAAAATATTAAAACTTCTCGACCAACATATTTTACTAATCGTGGGAGTTAACACCTATTATTAAGTTGGAAGAAAAACCTTAAAATTTAGAAACAAACTTAAACCAATTTGAAAATTTCAAAAACTACATTATAGAAGTTTTTTCATTATAATCTAGAACACAGTTGTTAGTACTTTTCTTTGGCACAGAAATCGTTGATTTTTATGAAGAAGTAACATTTTTAAATTTCTCAAAGAAACAAAAAATTATAGAAATAAGTAGTAGCTAATAATATAAATAAATTATAGGTGATTTTAAATATAAATGAGTTTAGAGAAAGACTCAAAAACTGAAGAATACTTTAAGCAAATTTTTAATTTTAAAAACTAAATTTTTAAATTTTTAAAGCTTTCATTTAATTTAATACTCAGTCTTTATAACTTTCTTTGGTCTTCCTCTTTTAGCAACTTTTGCTTTCTTAATTTCTAATAAATTTTCTTTTTCAGTCTTGTTAATTTTTCTCTTATTATTAATTTTCTGTTTTACGACTTTTTTTTCGCATTTTTTAGATTGCTGATGTCAGAGATCGATTTTTTTTAATGTTTCATCTTTTGTTATTTTTTTTTCCTCGATTCCTTTTCTTTCTGGAGATGCAGTCAAAATTACACTTCTTCCTTTTTCCCGCGGTTTCCTTGTCTGAAGTCTCGGTTTGGCTTTTGGATAATTGCATATTTGTTCCGGTAAACATATAACTTGCCCTTGTGTACAACTTTCTTCAGGTGGATGAGCAGGCTTCTTTCTTCTTCTTCTTTTCATTGTGAGAGGTTAATATAGCCTGGGTTCATATACATTCGTATATTAACGCGTATACAATAGGTAACCCATCTGGCCACGGCAGTGATGGGAAGTCGACAATTGTTAGATGTGGATTAGGTTGTAAATAAGGAGAGAGAGAGTATCAAGGTTAGTCGATATCGTGAGTAGTTACGCAAAGGCAAGATATAAATTTAGAATTTATAAGTTTAGATCATTTGTTTTGAAAAATTTTATGAAAATTGACATAGAATTATGTAATGGTTGTGATAAAAAAGATTCGATATTAAAAGGTTGGTAAAGATGATTTTTAGCAAGTGTATGTAATAGATGGTTTCTGGAAGCCGAAAAGCTTGGGCAGGACCAAACAATATGATTGACGTCTTGACTTTCAAAACCACAGTGAGGACATTGGTCTGAGGTGATGAAATTTTTTCTAGCAAGACTATTTGCAGTGTTATTATGATTAGATCGAAGTCTTGGAGTGATAACTACTGTTCTTCTATTAGATTTAGATTTATGAAACCAAGGTTTGTTAGTCGAAAATTCAGAGAAAAAGTTTTGAAAATAGTACTCACCCTTACTCGAGATACTAGATTGATTTCGTAAGTAGTTGGAGAAGGATAAATAGGTTTCGGAGCGGATATTTGACCAAAGATCAGAGTAAGGAAGCAGCACTCTTTGGTATGAATCTTCTTCGACAGCCGATTTTGCGAGATTGTCAACAATTTCGTTTCCTGGGACCCCTTTATAACCAGGAATCCAAATAAGCGAGATTTTCTGATGATTCTTATGAGCTTGAAAAAGTAGATTACGTATTTTGAAAATGAGGTACGACGTGGATGATTTAAAACTTGAAATACAGGCTTGTAGCGTGCTTTTAGAGTCGGTGAATTTGCTAGATATTGGGATATTGTTTTCGAGAATAATTTGTATAGTTTCACAAATTGCTAGAGCTTCCGCTGTAAAAATGGAGACGCAGTCAGATATTTTAAATTTAAGCTGAATATCCAAGTGTGGCGAGTAAATTGCATAGCCAACACCTAGGTCAGGAAATTTTGAGCCATCTGTGTAGAAATGAACAGAGAGCTCTTTTAGGGCTATAAAATTTTTAAAATCTTGGGCAGGAGATTTACTGTTGTCAACTATGAGACCTAATTGAAGGTCAATAGAGGGTTTAAAAAATTGTATTTCATACATCATCAAAAATTGTAAGGGTGTGAAGCAGTTAAAGATTTGATTACTATGCCCGAATAGTTTATAGTAGGATTTTAGAAGTAGGCAACCTTCCTTAAGGTTGTAAGGTGTTAAATTGTTTTTAGTTATATAATGGAGTTTACTTAAAAGCGGCATTATTGAGTGACAAGAAATGCTGAGGGATTTAAGGAAGAAACGATCAGTTACCAATTGAAATTTTCATAGTAAAGATAGTTCTTAAATTTCAGATTGCATTACAATGATAGAAGTTGAGATGCAGAAGCCTAGTATTAATCGTAAGAATTTGTTGTGTAGTTTTTGAAGTTTGTCGAAAAATTTGTCTGATGAGAAAATAGAAAAAGCGTGAACTCCATATTCAAAGCCAGTGGATGCCAACGAATGGAATAGAATGCGTAGGGTGCGAGGATGTGAGCCCTACCAAGTACCACAAAGACATTTGAGAATATTTAAGACTCTTAAACCTGGGGTATGGAGGTTACTAAGATGTGTATTCCATATTAGGGTACAATGAAAAGTCACTCTTAGGAATTTAGCTTCAGCGGAAGGACGAATGTTGTAATTATTTAATTGTATGAAAATATCTTTAGGAATATCTTTCAGTGGACATGGAAAAATAACTAATTTTGATTTTAAATGTGATATCGGTAAACCTTTAGCGTTAAGGAAATTACTGATGGCTATTAAATTGTTTTGTAAAATTTTGATACATTCCATTAAGTTTTCTAAAGTGATATAAAGGACTATGTCATCAGCAAATTCCAGTATCTTACAATTATTGCTAAGAAGTGATTTAATTTTACGATTGTAAATAGTATAGAGGGTTGGGCTGAGTATACAACCTTGGGGAAGACCTTTATTGACATTGTGTGGCCCGTAATTTTGACCATTAATTCTGAAAAATAATTTTCGATTAGTAGTTAATTGATAAATAAATTTACAATATTTCACAGAGGTTTGTAGTTCAAGTAAGTCTGTGATAAGAATAGAAGGAACGACGTTGTCATATGCAGCGCCAATGCCTAGGAAAGGACATGCCGTGTATTTCTTTGTGACTATAGACAAATGAAGTTCTGCAGAAAGAATTCCGAGACTGTCGGCACATGAGCGATTTTTCCAAAATCCGTATTGGGAGTTAGAAAGAAGTTTTTTATTCTCTAGCCAATATGATAATCGGTTTAATATTAAGCTCTCTGTAAGTTTCAGGAAACAAGATGCAAGTGCAATTGGGCGGAATTTTCTTTTTGTGGTTTTACGTAAGTGTAGAATAAGAAATTCTTTCCAGGAATCTGGAAATGCTTCTGAGAAAAAGAGATTATTTAAAAGGTAAAGTAAATATTTTTGAGTGTTAATGGGCAGATTATTGATAATTTCGAAACTAATTTTATCGAGGCCAGGAGAAGAATTAATTTTGACTTTGTTTAGAACTGTTAAGAATTCATCTAATGAGAAAAACTTGTTAAAGAGAGAGTTGTTGAGGTTTTTTGAAACTGTATTTGAGTCATCTTTTTTTTGAGAGTATAAAGTAGATTCAAATGGGAAGTTATTTGTTGAGTTGAAAAAAGAGTTTGGTAGACAAGGAATTTGGATGTTGTCGAAGTTATTGGACATATTTAAAAAATCTTGAATATATTTATACATATCTTGAGTTGTTTCAATATTGTCTGTGTCTAAAGCCTTTTATTTTTGACCATACATTAGAAAGCGGAGTGGTGGAAGAAAGAGATTCGCAGTAAGAATGGAAACTTTGTACTTTAATTGCTTTGAGTCTTTTTTTGCAAATGGTTCGTATTTTTGGTGATCGATGAAATTGTCATAAGAAGAAGTATGTTTGTATTTTTTGAATTTAGCAAGCCTAATGCGCGAAATTTTGTCACATTCGGCGTTCCACCATGGCTGAGAACTGGGATAAAGTTTTCTACGAGAAGGTTTGTGATCTATTTTTGGATCAGCAAGGCGGATAGCCGTATTAATATAAGAAATACAGTCGTTAAAAGCATTTAATAATTCATTTTTTGTTTGGAAGGAAGGGAAGGAAGAGTCTGAAGAAAATTTTGTATTGAAATATAATTTGAAGGTCTTCCAATTTATTCTTTTTAGATTATATTTGTGAGAGAAAAAGATATGTGTTGAGAAAGGGATCCCTATGGAAGTGGAGATTGGGAAGTGATCACTGTTCATTTTGTCATCTAGAACATTCCAAGAAGAAAGTAATTTAAGATTATTGGAGACTATGGTGAGGTCAATTGCCGATTTTGTTTGGCCTGGGCGAGTGAAAAACGTAGACGTAACAGTGTTGATTATAGAAAGGTTGGAATCAGGAAGAGATGATATGAGAGAATCGCTAATAGGACAGGAAGAATTGCTGCCCCAATTAATGTGATGGCAATTGAAATCTCCTGCGATAATTACATTAGAGAAAGTAGAAACAGAGTTAAAAAATGTTGTCCAATTTATAAGAGTAGGTCGAGCTCTGGAATTTCTGTATTAATTGACTATGAGAAGTTCTCCGAGATCAGTAGAAATTGATATTGCTTGAGTGTCAAAGGCATGATCTATGTTGTAGATGGTGTCTATTAATTTGAAATGGATATCATTTCGAATAGCTATAAGTAGACAGCCACCTTTACGGTTTTCTCGGTCCTTACGAATGATATTAAAGTTTGGTAAATAAAAGGATAGGCTGGGTTGATGCCAAGTTTCACATAATAATATAATGTCATATTTGTAAGAAATTTTTTTTAAAAGACCTTTTTTCTGAGATATACTATGACAGTTCCATTGGAGTATGTTTAAAGTACTCATGGAGTTTAGGTTCATATAATAGTTTTAAAGTAAGGTGTTGGGGACAAGGGAAATATGTATATGAGAAAAGATAAGAAAACGTTATTTGTTAACAGAGTTTGATGAGTTGAGTAAAGAATTAAATGATTGAAAACCGGAAAACGTGTTGGAGAGTTGGTTAAAGATTTTTAAATTAGGTGTAATTTGTGATAAAAGTTGATGAAGGTGTATAATGATATCCTACAAGGATTGTGGGTTGTCAGAAAGATACTATGAGTAGATACTATGAGAAGAAGTTGGGAGAGGGTGGGCATACAGGGATGTTGGAGTTGTTGGTGGTTTCTTATTTTTAAAGGAGGAGGGATTAGGGTGAATGTTTGAAGAGTTGCTAAAACAGTTGGATCTTACCCGAAGAGGTTCGACAGTTTTTCTTTGTTGTTGTTGACTTTTTGGAGGTCTGGGTTTAGGAATGAAGGCAGTTGCGATTTGACTGCAAGATGTGGATGTACCAGAGGGTACCCAGGTCGCTGTCAAGTTCTACGTCTCCGAAATTTGGAAAATTGGAGTAATTAAGTTGAGGCATGTGTAGAGTTTCGGAAGTGTAGGATGGTTTGGATTGCAAGAGAGATGATGCATTAAAAGTTTGGTTTTTAGATTTTGATGCTTTTTTCTCTGAGTCATATAGTTTTGAAGCTGAATTAATTGAGATATTGCGATAGGCAGTGACTTTTAAAATGGTTTTTTGGTCTTGAAGAGCTGGACAAGTTTTATCAGTTGTAAGGTGGGAACCTTGACAGTTTAGACACTGAGGAGGTTTTTCTTTGTCGGGGCAGGTATCGTCTTTATGTGGATTTTTTCCACATATTAGTCATCTAGGATTTCTGCAGATAGAAGATACATGACCGAATCTATAACATGAGAAACACATTTTTGGTTGTTGAATGTATGGAGAGACTTTAATTCGGAGGTTGTAGAGATACAAAAATTCTGGAATTTCTTGGCCTTCAAATTTGATCTGTACGGTCGTACATTCTGTTAGTTGTTCAAGCGAGTTTTTAAGAAAAAAACGACGAGCTTCTTAAATTGGGATTTTTAGGCTGTTTGATGCATCATTAACTATATCTTCAACTAAAATATCCAAAGGAATGTCTCTGATGACACCGTCTCTGGAGATATTGAAATTAGAGATGAATGGAACAAGATTGTGACTACTTAAGGTAGCGTTGTTAGAAACGATCTTATTCGCGCTATCGCGATCTATACAAGTAACGTTAACACGCTAAAGGCTAGATTTTTCGATGTTTTTAATGTTCCCCCTGAAGGTTTTATGTAAAGTGTTCCCGATTGTTAATGGGTGTTTGGGGGAATTGTCTTTGGTTTCAACTGTCACTATAAAAGGGCCTTTATTATGAACAGAGTATCTATTTTTTGATAGTTTGTCCCAAGTCGAAGTCGTTGGTCTATGATTGTTATTATTTATAACTTTAGAGGTGGAAACATGACTGGGATGGGAATCAAGGTGATCTGATTTACGTTTTAGTTTTGACTGTTTTTGGGTATCCTTGTCGGTTTGCGTCGTACTCTAGTCACTGAGGCTTTTCAGCGAAGCATCAATCATGTCCTGATCAAGGTCGTTTATTAATTCTTGAGAGTCAACATTCTGTCCCGAGTCAACACTCTCGCCAGAATCAGACTTTTCGGTTTGTGATGCCATAATGGAGGCTTAAAAGCCTCTTCGGCTTGAAAAGCCCCACTGGCTAGAAAGAGGTTAGACTTACTTTTGCTCAAATATATATGCGAAGATATCGAAAAAGGAACAATACACTATCAGGGAAACAAGTCAGATAAAGGATGGCCAGAAACACTTATGATTTATCTACTTAAATTGAAATTTAACAAAAATATACGAAGCACTTGAAATTTCACTTCCATCCACGTTCGCGTCCTGCTCAACTGGTCATAGATTTTAATAACATTCGACTCGGAGTGTTTTAAATCTACTAATGCCTCATGGGGCTGATTAATACAATCAATATTTTTATTTGATAACTTTTCATTCTCAATTATTACAAGTGGATGATCAATTATAACCTTGATATGTTTCATTTCAGCTTTAAATTTTAAAGCATTTTTAGGGACTTGGAAATGCACTTTTCCGAATTCTTGTGATTCTGCATTTTCTGCTGGAGTTGAGGATGTAAAAACCTGAGCTGATTCAGATGTAGATGGCGTAGATTCTGGGGTTGGTTCTAAATTTATTTCAGAAGATGCTAACAAAGAATCTTGAGCTGATTGCGTTGGGATGAATGGTCTATCCGTTACCGATGATTGTACAAAATCATTTTTTGTAAATATATTACGGTTAAACGGGTATATTCCAGTTTTCCGAAATTTAGATAAAATGTTTGTTGGAGACATTGATTTGTAGAAAGCTTCAGCAATTAAAGGACCAACGTTATATATATCGTCATGGTATTTCCAGCATTATTGAACATCCATGTATCGCTTGCTCTATTATAGGCAGCTTTAAAAGATTGATAAACGCCAACATCTAACGGTTGCAGTCTGTGACTGCAATGAGGTGGTAATGTTAAAAGCACGACACCATTTTCGCGTGCTTTATCAATTATATCTATGGACATATGCGACTCATGGTTGTCATATATCAACAGAGTTGGATTTTCCTTGCTGCTATTGCAATTTTTTATAAAATGATCCAAAACATGAGTAAAAGCATCTAATGTCATCCATCCATTGTCGGTTGCAAGTACAAGTGTGCCACTTGGAGTTCCATTGATCATACGGGTTTTAAAATTTTTTCTTAGAAAAAGAAGAGTTGGAGGCAGGAACTTTCCATCTGCTAATATAGTACAACAAGTTGTTACTAATACCCTCAATTAAAATTTGATTTAAATTTTCAAAAAATGCGTTGACGTTGTGGAAATTAAATGACGTCATTCTAGACAAACTGCATGCTTTTGGTTTCCGAATACTGAGATGTTGGCGTTTCATAAATGCTCGCAGCCAGTAGCGTCCTGCCATTTGACGATCTTTCCATGTAGTCGGCATAGAAATGTTATTCCTTTCAGCAAACTGAAATGCCATTCTCGGTGTCGAAACAGAATCCAAACCAAAACTCATTTTGCTACAGTTTTTTATATAATTAGCCAAAATAGACTCTTGTTCATCCGAAAATATTTTCCGCACATCGTAATGTGGTGTATATCAAATATCGACATCACTTTTTTTCTGTTTCTTGCTTGTAACATATCTGCCTAAAGTAATTCGGTTTATTCCAGTGTTTCTCAAAACTTCTCGAATGCTCAATCCATCTATTAAAACAGAATTTACAGCTGCAGACATGTCATTTTCAGATGTCAACCCTTTACATCGACTTTTTTCTCCAATTTTTCTCATTCTGGAAACTATACAAATAAATCTAATAATCATAAAAATAGAAATAAAGCATTAAATTTTCATTTAAAAAACTACTTACTAATTTCTCCAAGGTTTAGCACATTCAAAAACTTCTAAACTTATTTACAGGTCTGTTCTAAAAAGAAAGAAAATGTCAATATTATTATAAGCGACTTAATAAAATAACTTGGTTAATTAATATTAATTTCTAACATAATTAAAAACCTAAAATTGTGGAATAATGTCAGAAATAAGAAAAATAAAATTTTGATCAGAAAAGAATTTTTATTCTCAAAAAACAATAAACTTCTTGGCAACTGAACTTGTTCGACAATTTTTATATTTTCCATCGCCAAATTTTTTGTACTTTTTAAATAATTTTTTAAAATTTATATACAAGTTTTAAAAATTATAATTTTTCAAAAAGAATTAAAAATGGTCAATAATTTTTTGTCTTTTTAAATTTCTAACAATGTAATGAATTATAGACCAACAGTTAAAAAAATGTCAGTCCCTTAGAACAACTTTTAAGAATCTATCTTGTAATAATACCTAATAACAAAATTAATTCTTTTACTTCTTTTAACAAGTAATTATCCTCGTAATTATCATTGCCAAAATAAACCTTACTTTAAAATTAATAATTTAATTGATTTTCTGATTTTTATTATTTATTGACTTACAATAATAATCAAATAAAAATCGAACACAAAGTTATATAAACAAAAATAAAATAATGTATTGTGATAAATAAAATAAATCATTAAGTAAAAACAAAAAATTGTACAAATAAATCTTAGGCATAAAGTTATAAATACAAAATTTAATTTTTATAAGAAGAATAATTGTACCTGTTAATTTTTTGAAGGCTTCAAAAATCAATTAAATTTTTAAATTTGTTTTCGAGTTTGAATTCTGAAAAAAACTATAAAATTTCAATATTATTACAAGTTTACGTAAATTTCATTATATAATTTTGTTTATTTGTACTGCTTTTATACTTATTTATACTATTATTAAAACTATTACCATTTATATAGGTAACCTAACCTTAAAATTGTCGCTCTATTTAGCTTTAACTTTGAATCTTTAAATATTATACCGTTAATTAAATATAAGCAAAATAAAAAGTTTTATTAATAAAAAACGTAATAATAAATTTTCATTAATGAAAACAGAATAAACTAAACAAATAAGCCTCACTTTTACCACCAAACATTAAACCACATAAACTATATAATTAGTTCATAATACTTAAAGACTAATATGTACAAAATAACTAGAATTTTACTTGATTACTATTTTTTATTTCTTTTGCTATTTTTTCTTTTACTTACTTTAATAAATACATCTAAACTGTTTACGAGATTCCTTAAGAAAAACACGCATTGGCCATTGTCGACATATTTAACATGCTGTGCGCATGCCTAGTGAGGCCTAGTTTTATAATCAGGCCTACCACTCTGGAAATTGAAAGTACACTGGAATTTCAGGTGGTACATTGTTCCCTGGTACAATGAATCCACATGACATTTGCAACAAAAATGGTTTATTATAACTTAACCAGGTATTTTAAAATCGTTATCTCATCAGAATATTGTAGTTAAGGCCCGAAGAAAAATAAATCGTACACACTGAGAAAAATGTTTAGTCATAGCAACAAAAATTTGGTTGAGCCAACCAATTATTTGGTTGTTTTTTAATCAACTAAACTGTTTGGTTGAGACAACTTAATTATTTGGTTCAGTGTCTTTTGTTGGCATAACAAAAACTTTTGGTTGTCACAACTATATTTTTTATTCGGGATAACAAAAATTTTGGTTGTCATAAAAAAAATTTTATTTGGGAGCTAACTAACCCAGGTGCGAATTTTCGGTCGGCCAACACATATAATTATATAATTTACATGTTATAAATTAAATTACACAAATATAATCAGATAATAATGTAGAAATTTAATATTAATGAAAACCTGAAACAGAAAAATTTCATTAGTCATGAAGATTCGAACCCGGGTTTTCCAGTTGCCAGTCCAGTAGGCTAATTTTTTTTTTTTTTAAACAACGTTTATTTAAACTCTTTAAACAAAAATATACATATTACAACGGAGAAAACGTATGGCTTAAAACTGATAACAATGATACGGATGTCAAGAATCTATGCGTCTAATTATAATATGGCTCTCGTAGATATCACAGCTTACTGATTCAACAGAAAAAGAAAAATATCTATTACAAATTAATTATTTTATGCTATTATTTAGGTAAGAAATAGCGCTGGTAAGACTTGTACTTCGAGTCCTATAAAAAGAGAGTGGGCCAAACTAGGACTATCTTATTAAAAAGAGGTAGATAAAATATCCAATAAGGCTGTAAAGCCGACTAATATTATAATACAATTAGTGTAGAATGCTGTACGTCATTAACAATTTTATTTTATAGTATCCCTACTTAGGTAACGACTATTAAAATTTAATCATTGCGAGAAATTTGAGCGAATATCGTCCCAAAATTCTATTGCATAGCTTTTTTTTAACCACCAATATTTTTTTGAATTTTTTCTATGTTTATCTCTAGCGTCTTTTGATGAAAAACTTGCTGAAAAACGTTTTTGAAGATCTGTTGTATTATAATCTGTTAAGGGATCATACATTATTTGCTTATTAAATGGATGTCGTTTTATATACTAAATTATTGGAATATTATTCTGATCCTGTAACAGGCCCAAATTGTCCAGGTAGGTGAACGCTTCGTGACTGACTTTTCCGGTTTTTCTAATTTTCTCGAATTAAACTGGATTAGGATAGTATTGAGCAAAGATCATGCTATTATTCAATATTTTGGCCGAATTAACTATATGATCTCTTGTGATTTTCAACACAAAATTGTCAATTCTATTAATATTAGCAACGTCATACAATTTTTTGTTGGAGTAACATTTCACATAATTAGATTCTGGTGTTCTATATTAATTTGTGCAAGCTCTCAAACAGCTTCTTTCTAGTGCTCTAAGTTTTTTCATTACCGAAGGCCCAATATTGAACCAAACCTGGCAGCAATAAACCAATATACGTCTTATTAACAATAAGTAACATACTATCTTTACTCTTTTATCAAGGTGTTTAGAGAAAAACAAATTTTTTGCATTAAAGTAGGCTGCTTTAGCTTTTTCAATTTGAATTGCAATATGATTTGTAAATCTCAGCTTCTCATCCAAGTGTACACCAAGATATTTTACCGTTATAGCGTGAAGTATTGGTTCAACATTGTCATCCGGGAAAATTCGGAAATTTGTCCACACTCTGCAGAATTTTTTATGGACTTTATTCGTGTTCGGACGGAATAAGATCGTCTCACATTTACTAATATTTACTTTAAGTTTCCACAGTGTATAAAAGTCAAGGATCTTTCTAAACATGTGCTGAAGAAGGGATTTAACTTTATCGAGGTCACGGTGAGTCACATAAAGGACAAAATCATCCGCGAACGCGATATCTCGAATTTCGGTCGACTTATTAATTCCAAATAAAGACAACAATGAAGCCATAAAAATATTATACAAGACTGAAGAGTTTACAGTACCTTGCTGTAGCCCATCCAAAACCTTGTATTTACCCTCCGAAACACCCGTACCGACGCTAAGTAAGAATTCTCTTTATGCCAAATTAACCCAGATTAATCGGACCAAGTGGTCAGGGAATTTGTATTGCAGTAATTTAAACAAAAGGTCTTCTCTCCATACGGTGTCGAAGGCCTTTTCTAGATCTTTAAAACTGCCCCAACAAATTTATTTTCGTTGAGGGCTCTGTTTACGTCAGAAGTTAATTTGCCGGCCGCGTGAATGGTTGAATTTCGAAATCGGAATCCGAATTGGTTTTCTGGGATTATTTGGTTCACCTCGGTAAAGACGTTTATGAGTTGATTCATATGTACAGCTATCGCCAGATATGCTTTAACATTTTAACACGTAGGTCCAATGGAAATATGTTAAAGCATATCTGGCGATCAGTGTACCTCAAAAACTTTACTAATATTAGGTAACATGGATATTGGACGATAACTGTTAGGAAGGTTGGGATTTTTGCCCTTTTTCAATAATGGGATCACTTTCGCGATTTTCCAATCCTTTGGAAAGTAAAAATTGTTCAACATATTGTTAAACAGTATGTTATATTTCCTGATTATATTTCTAGGAAGGTGTTTAAGGATTATGTTCGGAATTTTATCATGGCTAGCAGATTTTTTGTTATTGAGATTTCTAAAAATTTTTTGAAGTTTATCAGGATTGCAAAAATATTTATTATCATCTTCCCATTTTGGGTTTGATGCTTTATTATCATGTAAAAATCTAATTCTTGATTTATGAAGATCTATATCTTTATATAGTTTATTTTAAAAAATAGTGTTTTTCCTATCAATTATTTCCGACAATCGTGGTTTACCCAAATGACTATTTTGTTTATATATTGACTCAAAATGGGACCCCATAAACGCTAATTTATGTTCCTCAGTAGAAATAATCAATTTATTATCGTAATCTATTCCCAAATCCTTTGCGTCGAGCTTAGCTCTTTTAATTATATCTGAAGATTTCTGGTGAAAGGGACCTTACGCGACAAATACATTAGACTCACTTGTCATGCACTGCGCATGGAATACTGAGCTTTATGCTGCTATTGCGTTAGGTCCCTTTCACCAGAAATCGTCACATATTAAGATTATCGGCATTATTTTCAATTTTTAGGTTATTTATTTCTGATTGGGTTTTTCTTCTAAAGATTTTATTAATTTCCAGAAACATTTCTAAGTTGTTAATTTTTATAGCTTTTATTTTTCTTTCCCAAAATGTACTGCAAGATTTTTTGAATTCTATATTTATTTGTTGTTTAACTTCATAAAGTAAGAATTTGTACATTTCTAATTTGTCCTCTCTATCCTTGCCTCTATTTTTTTGCAATCTGTAAATTGTTGACAGAAGCCAACTTTTACGTTTATATAGTTTATTATTTTTTGGTGTTAGATATTTTTTGTTTGAGTCGAAATTTTTATTTTTTGGTACTGAAATTTCTATTGCTGATTTTATAATATTAACCAATGATGCTAAATAATTATCAATTTCTGTATTGCTAAGGTTTTTATTATCGGAAATTTCAGGTTCTACAGATAAAAGATTTTTGTCAAATTTTTCCCATTTTACTTTATTATAATTATACGTATTTTAATAAGGATGTTTATAAATTAAAAGATCATCATTATTGTTTAAATCTAGCTTAATTTCGACTGCTCTATGGTCACTGTCATACATGTGCATTCTTATTTTATTATTTAATAACCGCTTTATACCCAAGTTTCTATCACAGATGCACAGATCCAAGAAAGAGTTTCCTCTAAGGAATGAGGGTTCAGAGGGAGGAATTAATTTAGATCGGAAAATTACCTCATTTTTATTTAGCCAATTTTTCAAATAAGTGCCTCTTTGGTTTTCTTTGCAATCTCCCCAGTCATTGTGTTTTGCGTTTAAATCACCTAAAAGAATGTATTTATTATTATCCTTAAACAATCGCAAACTATTAAAAAGAATTTTCATATCTTTAGAAAAATCCCCCCTTGAGTTTCCGGAAGCATATCTGCCGATCACGAATAAATTGTTATTATCTCTTAATTTTATTTTTTTTATTGCAACTTCCAAGATAGCTAATTGAGAATTCAGGATAAAATCAATTTTCTGAAATTTAATAGAATTTTTTATGATGATGGCTGTTCCACCCCTCTCTCTATTATGCGCTCTGTCACTCCTAACAATAAGTAACCTTCAATCGCGAACTTATGATTTGAGTTTAATTTTGTTTCGCTTACTAAAACAATATCAGGATTTGTTTTTTTAATTAATTTATTAAAATCTTCTCTTCTCTGTAAATTAATTAGAGAATTTATATTTATTGAAATTAATTTTAATTCTTTGAGTCTTTTACCGCTTTCCTCGCAATGATTATATAAGACAGTATTTCCTGTAAGAAGAGTAGGGCACCTTTTAAAAGACGCTGGGTGACCTTTCGCTTTATAGTTAATACAAAACAATTCATTTGGATCAATTTTGTCTTTAATTTCACATTCGCCAGGTTTATGTAAATTTGCACATTTAACGCAATTATATTTATTATTACAAAACTTAGCTATGTGCCCAAATTCCTGGCAGTTTTTACATTGAATTGGGCTACGTTTTTTTATCTTTTCCCACTTCACTTTTTGGTTTAATAAATAAGCAATTTTAAAAATGTTTCTGATTTTACTTTTTCCTGATATTTTGATTAAAAAGGCTGACCCACCTCTTACTGCATTAAAAAATTCTTTTGTGTTAATTTTCTTTATATTTAATATGTTAACGTCTGTAATTTGTTTATTTTCTAGATCTATTTTGACATCGGCTTCGTCAAAATCGTCACTAATACCCTTTAATAACAGAGAAACTATTCTATCCTCACGCGAAGAGTAAGTGAAATTATCAACATTATTTTTTTTTAGTAAATCCAAAACAATGTCAAAGTGATCTCTCGAATGTACATATATGATCTTTTTATTACTAATCATATTTTTTATTTCATAATTATCTTGAATTACATCATTTAACAATGAACACATTACCTTGGTATTTTCAAATGTCGCATAGATGGGAGGAAGTTTTTCTTCAACCTTGACGTTTCCCAAATATCTCGCTCTCGCTTCTGTATTATCTCCTCCCTTGGCCACATCCTCTTCTCTGACCGTTGATGTCGTTGGAGCTGCTATTTTGTTATTTTTTACTTTTTTTCCTTCTTGTTTTGCACCATGGTCCAGTCCCTTTCGTCCTTTTCTTTTTCCATAATTTGTAAAGAGTTTTCATATGTACCATTAAAAATTTCCATAAGGTCCTCCTTCGGGTTTTCTGGTCTGGATCTTTCGTTTTGAAGGATATTTAACTGCACTGTGAGTTTCTCAATTAGATCTTTTTGTTCTTTTATAACTGTCCACAGATTTTCTGTTGAAGGTGAGGATGTAGGGTTATATCCTCCGAACCGCTTGCTAGCCAATCGTTGTAGATATTTGCTTTTGGCTCGTCGTTCGTTATACTTGGCATTATCGCTGTGTCATTAGCTGGAATTTGTGAATTCGTATTTGTTTTCGAATTACAAATATTTATACCTACTACCTTGTTTGATGCCGGTAGATGTCCATTTACAAGAAATATATCTTGAGTCTTTTGAATTAGTTTTAAGTTAGTTTTTAAAACCGTCAACGATTCCGTTTTCTCGAGATCTTTTTTGATTCTGCTTGCTTTCAATAAACTCGGCTTTTTATTCTCTTTAACCTTTAGAATTTTATTTACTAAACGTTTATCTTCAGGATTTAAAATCTTCCTATCTCTTCCATTTATAATGGTAAGATTTTCCTTGAACGTTTTTTTATAGCGTTGAGTTTCTGATTTTTTTGTCGAGCTCGGCGTATTAGAAGCAGATCTTCCTCTTTTACCTTGATTCCTTGTTGCAGTACTCATAACTTGACTTCCTATGCGGGAAAAGCACTTTCATGATGCAAAGATAATCCCATAGAGCAATTGATCACTTACAACACTCGTTATGCACCCACAAATACACTGAAGCTTTGATTACGAGGTTAAAAAAGAAAAAAAAAAGAAATCTTTACTTCTTATCCAAATCAAAATTCGGATTATATTAAGAAAACATTAAATTGCTAGCTACTATAGCACTTTGCCATTTTGCGATTATTCGGTTCGGAACAGATAAGTACCGCACTAATAACTTGTGTACCGAGCGACGGCTCATTTACTACTGTGTCCAGTAGGATAACCACCAGCCCATGAGAGATATGAATGACCAATAAGGAATAAACTTTATAGCTAGACAGTTCAGTAACAGATACCGTTGGCTAAACTATCAGACCCAGGTTCGACCGACTGTCTGGTATTGGTTTTTATTTAGATTTTATTTATATTATTATCGGCAGCTTATTTACAAACTAATCACTAGTTGTTTTTAATAATTGTTTGGTTGTCACAAACAAATTATGTTTGGTTGTCACAAACAAATTATGTTTGGTTGTCACAAACAAATTATGTTTGGTTGTCACAACTAAATTATGTTTGGTTCAACCAAATAAGAGCAACCAAATAATACTGTTGTCCCAAACAACTTGATGTGTTACGCCAACCATATCGTTTTGTTATACCAATAAAAATATTGTTATTACAACCAACAATGGTCAACTAAAAAATATTGTTGGTAAAACTAAACCTTTTTTCTCAGTGCGTTAAATTATTTTTAACTATTTTTATTTCAATCAAAAAACGTGTTTGTATTTCAAGAAAATTTTTTCTCCAGTACGTCAAAAACAGTTTTTTAGTTTTCTCTGTAAAAAATACATCTACATGTTTCAAAATTATGTACGTAGTGTGTTTTTGCAAACTTCATTTATATTTAGAGTTAGGAGAATTTTTATTCATTTATTTCTGAGAAAATTGAAATGGTCCATTAAGATAACTGGTACATTGATGGCCACTCTCCCCTAATCAAGATATCAGTTCAAGTTATTTTGTTTTGTTTTTATGTATGCAATGAATCTCTGTTAGCAGATTTTCTCTACATTTTTAGTCCATTTAAATTGTCTTCTGGACCACCGTGGACAGTTATGGAAATTACGCCTAGAGATGTGCGAATGATTCGAATTCGAATCGAATCGAATCGAATCTTGAAGCTTCGATTCGATTCGTATACGAATCACAAAGGTTCAAATTTGAACTATTCGAAGATTTCGAATCAGCATAGTTCGAAATTCGAATCAACTAGTAAAAATATTTTTTACTTTTAATAAATATAAAATCGATATATAATTGATCAATTAGGCATTTATTAATTTACAAATTTGTCACAAGATTGATAATATAATTTTAAAATGAATTATTTCATTTTTTGCATAATATAAGTTTACACCAAAAATTAACTTAATTTAAAAATAGGCTTTGATATTAGGTACATACAAATTAAATAAAAAGGTCTACTAAAAATATACTTATTAACTTATATAATCACTTTGAAATATTAAAAAAACTTTTAATAGTAGGTTATCTTAAGCAAAATTTGTAAGCATTTCAATTTTTTAACCCTCGAGTCTTTATTTTAATTTTTAAACAAGATATTCTAATTTTAATTGCTTTATATTATTCGATCTACTCCAGTCGGCTAGTCCGACAAATTTCGAAGGTAGTGTATGTGTAATTTTGCAGTCAATATTTGTAAAATTACAGATTCTTTGTTGAAATCGCTATATTTTATTTTTAAAACAAGTTTTAGTAGGCAATAGATTTAAAAGTAGATATAAAAAATTTCCAAAAAATGTAATTTTCTGAAAATAATTCAATAAGATTAAAAACAACACTTTTTATATTACTTCCAGGTGTAAGCTTATCTTAAGCTGCCATTATAAGGGAGAATAATAACACCTTCTTAAAAATCATTAAAAAATATGGTAAATTTGATTTTAATATCACGCAACAATTTTGAAACTAATTTTTTACCACTTCGTTATATTTATTAAGGAGTAACATTTTTAAGAACTTTAATTTAACAACATAACAGTAACAAAGCAATAAAAAATATTTAACTTGAATTTAATAACTTATATATCCAATTCTCCATCAATTACTAAATTTCATAGCGGAAAAATAAATTTTAGTTATGAGGCTTATAAAATTGATACTGAAGTATTTAATCGAAAACGTAAAACTTAATACTATTTTTTGAGCCCCAGTAAAAATTTATATACAAACACAAAATTAATAAAATCATTTTAGAATATTATCAAACGATAAATGAATTGTTTTATAACAAGAAATACTTATGGATGATTCTCCTGAAAGGGATCAATTCACGTGTCTCCAACGAGAGTTTCAACATTTACAACAGTTTTTTATTTATATTTTCTTGAGATTAAAATTTTTAAAAAAATATTATTAATCTGTGTAGATTTTTCTATCTGTACATGTTGTTGTAAAAATTCAAATTAGTTCAATAAAAATTAGTTTAAGTTTTTCTTATTAAAAAAATTCTTGTATTTTATCTTCTGGTTTTGGTGACAACTACTAAGCATTTTACAATTCTATTTTAACCTTATTTGAAAAACGGCAATTCAGTATTATTATATGAAAAATTAGAGGACAGAATTTAACGTTTATTTTTCACTTATATTTGTTCCATATAAGATTGAAAATGACTTTTAAATTATTCATTAAAGTTGTATTATCAGTGCGATTAAAAATTCAGATTAAAAATTCCATTTCTCGTTAATAAAAGCATATTTTTAAACGTTTGAAACATTATATGTAAGCTACTTCTAAATAAACGAAAATGTAATCCGAAAATATTATTTAATCATGTCTTAATATTTTTAAATATTAAAAAATATGCATTTATCTTCTACGAAACTTTTCTTCTACAAAACTTTTCATCTCCGAAGCCTTTTTCAAATTTGTGAGATGATCTTGTTTTATTTTTTACTTTTAGCATTACAATTATTATAAAAAATCTAACCTGTGATCAAATGGTTTTCGTTTTATTTTAATAAAAAATGGTAAAATATATCATTCCTAATTCCAGAAAATTAATATACAAAATTTAAGCCTGAAAATTAAAAATAATGTTTGTTTACCAAAATCAATTTTATAGTCTTTCTAACCTTTAAGGTATGTGACAATAAAATGCTTCTGTAGGTCGTAGATTAACAAATTAATTTTGCGCAACTTATATTTTTCTTTTTGAACCTCTTTGGAACTTATTTAACAAAAAATAATCCAGAAAATCACAAAATTTTATAATTTACTTTTTCAAACAAAAACAGGTCCCTTTCAGGAGAATCACCCTTATTCAAAATAAAAAATTTAAATACCTTTAATGGATAATGAAAAAACTGAAAAAAACTTTTTGAGGCACAAAATTCACCTGATGTGCACAAAAAAAATAAACTAATTTTTTCTCTTCAAATACGCACAAAAAGCTTCATCTATACAAACCGGGTGCAGGAAATTTCCCAAAAACCCAAAAGGTCGAATATCCAAATGGTCGAATATCCAAATGGTCGAATATCCAAATGGTCGAATATCCATTTTGTCGAATTTCCAAATGATAGAATATCTAAATTGTCGAATTTCCAAATTGTCGAACATCCATTTGGTCGAATATCCATTTAGTCGAATTTCTAAATTGTCGAATTTCCAAATTGTCGAATATCTACTTTTTCGAATTTCTGAATGTTCGAATATCCAAATTGTCGAATTTCCAAATTGTCGAATATCCAAATTGTCGAATATCTATTTTGTCAAATTTCCAAATTGTCGAATTTCCAAATTGTCGAATATCCAAATTGTCGAATATCTATTTTGTCGAATTTCCAAATTGTCGAATTTCCAAATTGTCGAATTTCCAAATTGTCGAATATCCAAATTGTCGAAAGTCCATTTTGTCGAATTTCTAAATTGTAGAATTTCCAAATTGTCGAATATCTACTTTTTCGAATTTCTGAATGTTCGAATATCCAAATTGTCGAATTTCCAAATTGTCGAATATCCAAATTGTCGAATATCTATTTTGTCGAATTTCCAAATTGTCGAATATCCAAATTGTCGAATATCTATTTTGTCGAATTTCCAAATTGTCGAATTTCCAAATAGTCGAGTTTCCAAATTCTCGAATATCCAAATTGTCGAATATCTATTTTGTCGAATTTCCAAATAATCGAATATCCAAATAGTCGAATTTCCAAATTGTCGAATTTCCAAATGTTCGAACTTTTTTTTTATGTGAGTTTCCTATCTATGAAATGCGTTGGTATCGTTGGTATAGTAGATTGGACAAATGAGCAAAATTTAAAATATCCATAACGATTTTAAATTTCGCGCACTTGTCCAATCTTCTATACCAACGCATTTCATAGATAGGAAACTCACATAAAAAAAAAGTTCGAACATTTGGACATTCGAACATTTGGAGATTAGAACATTTGGAGATTCGACAATTTGGAAATTCGACAATTTGGAAATTCGACTATTTGGACATTCAAACATTTGGAGATTCTAACATTTGGAGATTCGACAATTTGGATATTCGACAATTTGGAAATTCGACTATTTGAATATTCGATCATTTGGAAATTCGACAAAATGGATATTCGACAATTTGGAAATTCGACAATTTGGATATTCGATCATTTGGAAATTCGACAATTTGGATATTCGACAAGGTGGATATTCGACAATTTGGAAATTCGACAAAATGGACTTTCGACAATTTAGAGATTCGACAAAATGGATATTCGACAATTTGGAAATTCGGACATTCGACAAAATGGACGTTCGACAATTTGGATATTCGACAATTTGGAAATTCGACAATTTGGATATTCGAACATTCGGAAATTCGACAAAATAGATATTCGACAATTTGGAAATTCGACAATTTGTAAATTCGATAAAATGGATATTTGAGAATTTGGAAATTCGACAAAATGGATATTCGACCAAATGGATGTTCGACAATTTGGAAATTCGACAATTTAGATATTCGATCATTTGGAAATTCGACAAAATGGATATTCGACCATTTGGATATTCGACCGTTTGGAGATTCGACTTTTTGAAATTCGACCATTTGGATATTCGACCTTTTGGGTTTTTGGGAAATTTCCTGCACCCGGGTGCCTATCTATCTTGGGACCCTCTCCCCTATTATTTATGTAAAGTTGGACATTACGATTGATTCGAATTCGAATTCGAATCACCTCAGATAGAAATCTACTGCCTCTAACAAAAGTACCTTGTTTAGTTTGTAGAATTTTTGATATTTGAAAAAATTGCCTGTTTTGTAAAAGAACAGTGTTATCTGAATGCGTAGAAGCAATTATCATTTCTTTGTATGAAATGCTTCTAATATTTACACCTGAAGTTTTATAATCGATTATTAATTCTTTTTTCTTCCGAACTAAATTATTTACTGCACATTTAAAGTCATCAGACAATTGAGGACAATATTCAATTTCTAATATTCTCTTAATAACTTGAGAAATAATGTCTTTGCGACCTTTAATCAGTGATTTCAGCATTCCTAGGCAATTTTCAAAGGGAAATGAAGAAAAATCAGATAAAGATTTCTGCTCTCAAATGATGCCATCAGCTACATAAGTAAGATTATGATTATTCATAGTTTGAGAATTTACTCCACAGAAAGTTGGCAGTAAAATAAAATACTCCTTTAATAGCTTTCTTGCACATTCAGAATATTTCAGTACCATTTCCGATGAGAATAAAATACTAGAAGCTGCAAATAAAAGCATGAAATGTTTATAAGCTGATTTTGGTAAAATATAGCGGAAAATAATACCACTATAATAGAGCAAAATAAATCTGTACTGAGTTACTTTCAAATGTTCATCAAGACATAAAGTTTTTCATTGCCCCTTCAAAAAATAAGTGCATCGAATCTAAAAACACGTCATTTACAAGATCAAAGTCTATAAGATCTTCAAGAGGGCTTGTTTTGTTGTGATGTTCAACCTGAGTTTCATTTTTGAAAGATTCACACGTTCGCAATGTGCAATCAACATCTGGATAAATCCTTTTATGGTTTACAGTGACTCCACGTATGGTACATCTTTCACACGCACAGAAACCTGTATGACCTTTAGTTCCTTCAATGAAAGCCCGTGCAGGGGTATCAGAAACAATCCCTCGAAATTTTACATTGTAATGGATTTCGCCAATTTTAAAACTATTGACTAAGAGATCATTCATTTCGTTGATAAATTATTTAAGGTACTTTTTTGCTGAAGCTGGTTTAGAATTTCCACTAAACAAAAATATAATAAAAGACCTGGTTTCATAATCTTTATGGATAATTAATCCTAATATTGGCCATAGTTGCTCTCTTGATTTTTCGAAATTGTTCATTCCATCAATATTTATAATAATATTAATCGTAGAGTCTGTGTAAACTTTTGGGTCAACAAGTTTTTCTAAGGCTTCTCTAATTCCAAAATATACATAGGAACCCAGTTTTCCTCTAGCACTTCGCATAACCGTTATATCGAAATTAGCAGTCGAGTCACATGGCAAAAGAGTACTTGCAGACTTAAGTAGATCTTCTAAACCTTCATTTCGTAAAATCTTTAACAAATTTTCGATGCACCTTCTTGTTAAATTTTTTCTATGTTGTATTCCCCATACTTGAAGTGCAGTCCTTAAATCTATCCCTACATTTTCTGTTTCCTTTTATACAGTGTTATTCTCAATAATATCATTTTCTATTACTTCGGCAAAATTTTTGTCGTGTGAGTAATTATAGGAAGTTACACTTCTTGAACTGCCTGTATCATATGATAAATATAAGTGATCATCGTCATACTTTATGCCTTCAAAAATACTTTCTGTCATAGAGTTATTATTAAAAATGTCGCTGTTGTTAACATTACTACTTTCTTCCTGAATATCGTCGATTTCTTTAACACTTGTGCTCTCGACAATTTTTCATTTTTTTTCAACCACAAATTCATCATAAAAAAATTGTCAATTTTTGCTTCGTTTTAACAAGCGATATTTTTTACATATTTGTAATTAGATTTTGTTCTATGCATAATTTTCTGAAAAGAATCAAATTATTTTCTTTATGTGTACACTAGAACTTCTATCGAGCCGACTCCTATTGAGCGGAACCGTAGGCAATTCACGGGACGAGGGGAGAAGGAAGAAGTTTAGCTCCATTCATTTAACACGTCAAGGTGATCTTCTATATCGAGCGGACACTCACCCGAGCTGTCCGCTCGATAGGAGTTCTAGTGTATTATTAAAATAGCAAAATATAATAAAACACCATAATATTCAGGTAGGAACAACAACTCTCAATTACAAAAAATATACTATTTATAATCAGTAGTATTTAAAGTTTAGGAAATTTTTCAATCATGATAAGTAAAAATGTAGGCTTTAAGCTACTATCATTTAATAAAATTTATGAAAAAATGTACAAATAACATGTGTCTTTATCAAGAAAAAAGAGAAATATATTAAATTACCAAATTAACAAATCTCGAAAAAAGGATAAAAGACCATAAAAAAATCTCAACCAAAAATTGTAATAAAAAACACCTTTTTTTAAACCACTGCAAAAGCTAAGGAATTTAGCAGAAAATTCTAATTCTTATAAAATAATTTAACAATAACCTTCGTACATTCGTACGTGAAACGGTTTTTAATTTTTCTAATTTCTTCTTAATTTATAAAGAAATTTGTATAAAAGCAACGATTCCGGGAGAGATGATATTGTCCGGGTGAGATGGAACACGGTGTTTCTATTTTTTTGTAAAAGCCCTTATGACAGAAAATTGAGTAGTAGAAGCCAAATAATAAATAAAATACACTTTGATTAGGTCATTTTAAAACATTTTTTTTGCAAAAATCTTCGAATCTTTACAATCTTTAATCATTCATATTTAGATATTCTCGCGAACCTCGGATTTACAAACAATGAAACATAATTTTATTTATAATTTTTCTAGCAAAAAATTACCATTTTATATTTTGTTTATGGACTGTTTGACTCTTACGTATGTTATTAAAATTTTATTTGATGATTAATTTTCCGAGATACCATCTCTCCCGGAATTACCCTAAAACATAAGAAAAAATTCATTAAATAAATTAAAATACACAACTCATCACATGTTTATATGTCAACAGATAAATGAAGGTTATGTCAAAAACAACACAATCTTTTTGAAATATCTTTTTAGCATTTGACGTCCCGGTTGTAAATCCCTGTACAAGATCATCTACTGAACTTGTAGATGATTCTGGATAAAATCATACACATGTGCATTGACTTGTTTTGTGCATGAACTTGCGAATGGTCAACACATGAATTTGGAACAACGAACGTGTAAAGGAACATGCACATGTTCATGAACGCTTCTAAAGGAAAATAATTTCATGTGCATGAATATGCACAAGAACATGCACATGAATCTGTACACGAAAATGGATAATTATTTATAAAACTTTAAACGTTGCGCATTAGTTATTTAGGGGAGTGAAGGCTGCGCAGTAGATTTTAAAGGCTATAAAATGTAGAGGACCACTATCAAACAAGTAACATTTGTTAATAATATTTAAAGTATAGAAAATTATGTGCATGAGCATTTACACTTTCAGGCACATGTTCTTGTATCAGATTTTATTGTGCGTGCATGAAAATGTACACGTTCGTTGTTCCAAATTCATGTGCTGTCCATTCACAAGTTCATA
Organism: Ganaspis brasiliensis; assembly: GCA_037103525.1. Lineage (NCBI taxonomy): Eukaryota > Metazoa > Arthropoda > Insecta > Hymenoptera > Figitidae > Ganaspis > Ganaspis brasiliensis. The sequence continues at coordinate 483,889 of JAZKLR010000039.1, read as the reverse complement.
CACACACTGTAAAAAATTTTTCGGAAATTTTTCCGAAAAAATTCGGACAGCACGGAACCCCAGACGGTGGAAATTTTTCCGAAAAAAAAATTGGTTTTATTTCCAACTTTTTCGGAAACTTTTCCTACTGATGAAGAGGAATTTTTTCCGAAATTATCGGAAATTTTTCCGCATATGAAGTTGGACATTTTTCCGAATACGTCGGATATTTGTCCTGACATTAAGTTGGAATTTTTTCCAAAATTACCGGAAATTATTCAAATTTTGTACACGGAAAAAAAGGGTTGGGTTTAATAAACAAACGAAAATTCGTTTCTAACCAAAGTGGGTGGTTGACTATTATATGGCCTGACCCAACTCATATATGAAACATTACATGTACAGTTGTAATAAAGAAATATGTTTATCCTGATACAAAAAATCCCATTGATTATTCAATAATAAAAATCAAATCAACAGATTTAAAACATTAAGGAAATTTATATTTTACAGTATGGGATTTGGGTTTGTTTTTACATACTTATTTAATTCAATTGTTGTGTTGTGCTGAAATTACATTTGATTATTAATTAACATTTTATTTATACCTTAAACGCAACTAAACGCATACATACGAAATTTTTGAAAAATCCTAGCGACACTGAGATTCGAACGCACTAACCCTAACGCTAAACGCAAATACGCATATTACGATACGAGCACCTAACCATTGAGCCATCTTGGCTATGAAATTCTCTTTTCAAAGAACTTGGTGATCTCAAGTTTCGTTTGGTCGCCACGTGCAGATGAACCCCCGCAATGGCATCGCCCGTCAACAATAGACTCTCATAAATTTTGGTCCTATGGTTTAGTTAGCATTACTGGCATGTGACACTCACACATATTTTCACCAAAAGGAGAATGGCAATAAATTCATTTCGACAAATTTTTTGTGAATCCATTATTTTAAAGATTAAGACATTTTTTTGAAGAAGATTTTTAAGAATCTTATCCAAATAAAATTTAAAAATATTTATTTGAAATAAGATAATTTATATTCGGAGAAATTTTCATTTTTTGTATAATCTGTATATCTGTTTATATTATTAAGAAACATTCAAAGATAGAAAACATTTCTAATATTAAAATTTAAAATTTTATTACAATCATTACTAACAATGTTTACTTTTTTTCTGATTGAAATTAACATAAGATTAAATTTATTTGGTAAAAAAATTATTTATCGTTACTAAATTACCAATAAATTATATAAGTAAACATTCTTAACAATATTAACTGGTTCAAACAAAATAGTTTAAAATTAAATTATATGTATTAGGAAAAATAATTGAGAACAATAATTAATCGATATTTAAAAATGATAAAAGAATACATGCTCGGATACAGATTATCAATAAAATGAATACAAACAAATTGATTAACTTCAATAAAATGAATACAAATAAATTGATTAACGTTTTAAACAATTTCATTTATTTATATTAATAAAAGTAATATTTTTAAAATGCAAACATTGCCCAAAACAATTTTTTTTTTATAAATTAAACAGAAGAATTAAATATTAAAATATAATAGTAATAAATATGTGAAACAAAATTTTTATAACAAAAACATGTTAGATCTATTAGTTCTGTATCAACAATCTTTTAGTAAAATTTTTGTTCTTCACATAAATAAATTTTTCATAATTATAATAAATAAAATAATTAGAAGAAACTAATTAAGTCATTTGTATTTTTTAAAAAATGAAACTAGGAGTTCCTTTTAGTAGGAGTACAAAATAACATTTGTTCTTCACATAAATAAATTTTTCATAATTATAATAAATAAAATAATTATGAGAAACTAATTAGGTGATTTTTATTTTTAAAAAAATAAACCTAGGAGTTTCTTTTAGTAGGAGTACAAAATAAAATTTTCTTAGATTGAGCAATATAATATGCACAAGTTAAAAATCCGTTTAGTTTGGAAATTTTTCTGAAGTTTGAGAAATAATTTCCGGTTTTTTGTGGAAAATGTATTTTTCCGACTGCATTCGGAAATATTTCCTTTTACTATAGGTTAAAAATCCGTTTTGTTTGGAAATTTTTCCGAGGTTTGAGGAATAATTTCCGGTTTTTTGTGGAAAATGTATTTTTCCGACTGCATTAGGAAATATTTCCTTTTACTATAGGTTAAAAACCCGTTTTGTTTGGAAATTTTTCCGAAGTTTGTGGAATAATTTCCGGTTTTATGTGAGAAAAGTATTATTCCGACTCCATTCGGAAATATTTCCTACTACCATAGGATAAAAATCCCATTTTATTGGAAATTTTCCCGAAGTATAAGGAATAAATTCCGGTTTTTTGTGGAAAATGTATTTTTCCCATTCCATTCGGAAATATTTCCTACTACTGTAGGTTAAAAATCCGTTTTGCTTGGAAATTTTTCCAAAGTTTGTGGAATAATTTCCGGTTGTATAGGAAAAAAGTATTTTTCCGACTCTATCCGGAAATATTTCCTACTACTATAGGCTAAAAATCCGTTTTGATTGGAAATTTTTCCGAAGTTTGTGGAATAATTTCCGGTTTTCTGTGGATAAAGTATTTTTCCTCCTCTTTTCGGAAATTTTTCCTACAAAATATTCGGAAACATGTGTTACCTACCAGTTTCGGAATAATTTCCTACTAATTCATCGGAGAAAATTCCGAAATTTTTTACAGTGCAAGACAAGTCAATGCACCTGTGCATGATTTTATTCAGAATCATGTACTTGTACATGATTCAGGACATGAACAATAATAAATCCCGGTTGTAAATCAGTGTACAAGATCATCTACTGAACTTGTACATGATTCTGGATAAAATCATGCACTGGTGCATTGACTTGCTTTGTGCATGAACTTGTGAATGGACAGCACGTGAATTTGGAACAACTTACGTGTACATTTTCATGCACGCACAATAAAATCGGATACAAGAACATGTGCATGAACGTGCAAATGTTCATAATTTTCTATACTTTAAATATTATTAACAAATGTTACTTGTTTTATAGTGGTCCTCTACATTTTATAGCCATTAAAATCTACTGCGCAGCCTTCACTCCCATAGTTAACTAATACGCAACGTTTAAAGTTTAATAAATAATTATTCATTTTCGTGTACAGATTCATGTGCATGTTTGTGTGCATGTTCATGCACATGAAATTATTTGCCTTTAGAAGCGTTAATGAACGTGTGCATGTTCCTTTGCACGTTCGTTGTTCCAAATTTACTTGTTGACCATTCGCAAGTTCATGCACAAAACAAGTCAATGCACCTGTGCATGATTTTATCGACAATCATGTACAAGTTCAGTAGATGATCTTGTACACGGATTTACAACCGGGAAGCTATTAAATTGAAGTTTTTAGAAATGATATTTCTTGATAAATTTAGTAAAATGATTAAAAATTAGTTTTTTATTTACTACAGTTTTCAGAGACTTTTAAGAAGGTGTTCACCTTGGGCCACTTTTTTTAGACCGAAAATTTTAACAATTAGAAAAAATGCTTTAAAAAATGTTTATGTTCAAAATAAAATTTTATCCCTGTGGCTATAAGTTACCTTTTAAATTGTACTTTCATTCAGTATAAAATATTTTAATATATTTTATTTGGTTTGGATTCTACAGCAATAAATCGAAAGGGTTTCTAACTTGGGGCCCACTACCCTACTTTAAATGATAAGGCTCTTGCAGTGGCGGCTTTAGGCAAAGTGTTCAGAAGGGGCGATATATGGAATAGAAAGAGATAGAACCACCCCCACAGCACCGAATATTTCCTGGAAATTTATTAAAGATTTATTTGCAAACTTCGGAATATTTAGGTGCAAAGCTTAGAGAAAATTGTGTAAAGATTTAAATGTCCCGATTAAATAAATGTTTAGCGTAAAAGTTGACTTAAGATTTAAATTAAATTTTCGTGAAATTTTCGTCGCGAAAGTTTCCTGAACATTTAAATTATATTTTCGTGAAATTTTCGTCGCGAAAGTTTCTTGAGCATTTAAATTACATTTTCGTGAAATTTCGTCGTAAAAGTTGATTCAGCATTTAAATTAAATTTTCGTGAAATGTTTGTCGCAAAAGTTGATTCAACATTTAAATTAAATTTTCGTGAAATTTTCGTAATGAAAGTTGACTGAACATTTAAACTGAATTTTTGTGAAATGTTTGTCGCAAAAGTGGATTGAACATGTAAGTGAATATTTGCTAAATGTTGAGCGGAAAGTTAACCGAATAAAAAAATTATATTAAATAGAAGGGGAACAAGTAAATTAAACAGTAATTAAATTAATATAAACACATTTATTGAATAAAATTTTGAAGATTCTGTAACGTTTTACAAATCCTTAATCTAATACAATCTTTCAACTTACAATTTTCTGTGTGTTGCATTTCTTTTGTTTTGTTACTGAAAATTAAATCTAAAATAAATGTTAAATAATAATTCTCAATAAATTTGTTTATATTAATTTAAATATTGTTTAATTTACTTGTTCCCCTTCTATTTAATATAATTTTTTTATTCGGTTAACTTTCCGCTCAACATTTAGCAAATATTCACTTACATGTTTAATCCACTTTTGCGACAAACATTTCACAAAAATTCAGTTTAAATGTTCAGTCAACTTTCACTACGAAAATTTCACGAAAATTTAATTTAAATGTTGAATCAACTTTTGCGACAAACATTTCACGAAAATTTAATTTAAATGCTGAATCAACTTTCACGACGAAATTTCACGAAAATGTAATTTAAATGCTCAAGAAACTTTCGCGACGAAAATTTCACGAAAATATAATTTAAATGTTCAGGAAACTTTCGCGACGAAAATTTCAGGAAAATTTAATTTAAATCTTTAGTCAACTTTTACGCTAAACATTTATTTAATCGGGACATTTAAATCTTTACACAATTTTCACTAAGCTTTGCACCTAAATATTCCGAAGTTTGCAAATAAATCTTTAATAAATTTTCAGGAAATTTTCGGTACTGTGGGGGCATAGTGCTATTTCTCTTTCTCTCTTATAAAAATATAAGATTCTCGGGAGAGGCTGTCGCCCCAATCGCCGCCACGTAAAACCGCCACTGGACTCTTGCAAGTTCTTGAATTTTTGTTCAACATAATTTTGGTTTATATTATTATTACTTAAAATACTCAAAGCTTTCTCCATGCAGAAGCAAAAATATATAAATCGAACTAAATTAGTTTGATTTTTATTCTAACAATTGTAAATTTTTTTCATTTGTTATAACCTCTAAAAAAAATTGCTGTTATAATAATATAACAATCATATTTCTTATTATAAAATTCCTTTACATTTATAGGGTAGAGTCAGGGGTTGCGGGACAGTTCGGGCGGTGGTACATTGTAATTTTCTGACAAACTACTGAAAAAAATGTACCAAATTTTATATATAATCGAGGTATACGAAAACACATGACGTCCCACGGTGCGCCTTAACCAGACTCAACCCAAAAGTCTTTGCTCAGTAAAATTTTTTTTTCTCGTGATAGTATATGGAAAATGGAATGTTTTCTCACAAAAATCAAAATAATCTGTGGAACCGTTTTTCAAAACGGTCCCTTTGAATATTTTCACCATTAAAAATACATTTCTTTAAATGAAAATAGCGAATAGAAATGTATTATTGTATTATAGTTTCACGCGCGGATCCAGGGAAGGCACATATGCATGCCCCCCAAGAAACATAGTGGGGGGGGGGTTTGGTGTTTAAACCTCCACCCCCCATGAAATTTAGAATTTTTTTGACAAATCTGAGCAAACATATAATCTTGCCTGAATTTTTTTGTTGTCTACGCCCCTGAAAAAAACAAATAAGCTTATAATAATTTTGTTTGTTAACTTCTCTGTATGTCAAATTAATTTGGCAAAACAAATATCAATGGTATGATACAAATTTAAGTAAAAAAAATTGAAATAATAAATAAATCTAATAACTATTATGAATATATGATTAAAATATTTGAAAAGAATTAAATTTCGATTTTAGAAATATTCAAAGGGACAGTTTTTAGAAACGACATCACAGATTATGTTTGTGAAAAAAGTTTCTATTTTCCATATACTTTCACGGAAAAAAAAATTGTTACTGAGCAAGGACTTTTGGGTTGGGTTTGGTTAAGGCGCACTGTGTTCGAATTGTCGAAATCCATTTGACATACAGAGAAGTTAACAAACAAAATTATTATAAGCTTATTTGTTTTTTTCAGGGGCGAAGGCAAAAAAAAGTTTCAGTAAAGATTTTATGTTTGCTCAGATTTGTCAACAAAATTCCAAATTTCATGGGGGGGTGGAGGTTTAAACACCAACCCCCCCCACTATGTATCTTGGGGGGCATGCATATGTGCCCTCCCTGGATCCACGCCTGAAACTATAATACAATAATAAATTTCTATTTGCTATTTTCATTTAAAGAAATGTATTTTTAATGGCGAAAATAGTCAAAGGGACCGTTCTGATAAACGGTTCCACAGATTATTTTGATTGTTGTGCGAAAAGATTCCATTTGCCATATACTATCACGAAGAAAAAAAAATTTTACTGAGCAAGGACTTTTGGGTTGAGTCTGGTTAAGGCGTACCGTGGTCCAAAAGTTTGAGCCACATTTATTCATAAATTAACAATTACATCTTTAAAAAATATAGAGTTTTAGTTAATTGAATTTTAAATTTGAAAAAATTCATTAAAATTTATATTCATTAATATTTATTATTTATATGAATAAAAGGGCCAACAAAATTAATTTGTGATATGAGTTTTTATACTCACACCATCACAATTTTTTAATATAGCGGCCTAGAGACGCTCTCTGTACACTGAAAAAAATATTTCCGTGGAACTGCGATAATTATGGGCAGATTGGCAATATTTTATTGCTGTTTTGGGAACTGCCATACGTATTGGTGTTTTAGCCATACGGCTGTGTGAAACCGCGAGTCATATTGTAAGGTTAGGTAAAATAGACAGTGGCGCACCGATGCATTATGGGAAATTCGAACGTATAGTTGTCAAACTTCTACATAACCTGTCAACCATACTCAAATGTCTAATCTCATCACAGTATTTTTTTCAGTGTAGTGTCGGTTTTACGTGGGGGGCTATTGGGGCGACAGCCCCTCCCGAGGATCTTATATTTGTATAAGAGGCCCCTGGGCCTCTCCGAGAGAGCAAACAAACGCCCAACTCTGACGCGCGGCTCTTGTTTCTATCACCGAGACTATACATGGCGAGAAAAGCGAGCTGTGAAAAGCGATGCTTGCCTGCCGATTGAGCAGTCTGCACACTCGGTGGACCCAAGGCGCACTTCAAGGCCACATTAGACTCGCTTTCGAAGGCAAGACTTTGTGGTGTTCCACGAGGTACTGCTGGCTTACCAGGAGACTGTGGTTGGCGCACCAATCACCGATACCATGATGACACCGAGCATTTCTAGGAGTAGAGAGGCTCATGAGGCTGCCTAAGGATAGTGGATGGCGCACCATCCACTAAAATTAGCAGTATCAAACCCGTAGAAACTATTTATTTAGTCTTTTTTTAGTAATAAAAAGCCCTGCTAAATGAGTCCACGAATCTAAATGACCGTGGTGGCAGCGCACCGTTACTACCGTCACTAGAATCGTCAGAACGCCTCAAGTTGGATTTCGGAGCACCGGAGTCCGACGGAAAGACGTTGATGAAATTGTTACTGTCTCTGGTTATTCTTTATTATCTTGTAGGTTTAAGTTATTTTTTTTTGCAAAGATTATTAGTTTAATATATAAATTGTAAATATTCGAGTCCGTGAATCAAATAAATTTTTGTAAGGAGATAAACTCTTAACATCTTGAAATTTAGTTAAAAGACTAGAATGTAAAGAATCTTGGCTCCATCCGGTGGGCGAATTCGCGAGCACAGAAAGTCAAATCATTACAAATTTAGTAACTAAAATATACATAAAACATTTATAGCAATTAATGTATGAATAGGTTTTTAGCGATTATAAATTTACATCAGGGGCGGCTTTAGGCAAAATGTTCGGGAGGGGCGATATATAGGATAGAAAGAGATAGCACCATATTGCCATCTCTCTCTCTCTCTCTCTCTCTTATACAAATATAAGATTTTCGGGGGGAGGGGGTGGTCGCCCCAATCGGTTCCCCGTAAAACCGCCACTGATTTACATTAATAAATAATAATGTGAGTTTAAAATATAAATTTTTTATTTCCAATGTATGAAAATGATTGTGCTAAATGGCAAATCTTTAAAAAGATTCTTTACAAGTTAACAAACAAGATATGAGGTGTTTTTTTTAATGAGATCAAATACATTTGAAGATTTAAGAACTTTTAATAACATTTTAAAAGTAAAACGATCAACACAATGAAGCAATGAAGACAATATAAAATATGAGATTAAAGTATTTTACATCATTTAATATATGATAATCCTTGTGGTATACCTATTTATTTACAAAGAAGTTATTTACAAATAAACATTGTAGAAATTGAAATAAAATCAAACATCTAATTCCTATTTTATTGAAAAATTCTCTTTGTATTTTTAATACATTAATTAATAGTTATTACTATATATGTATATTTGGAATGAAAATATACTTCTGCAGGCCACGCGTCAACTTTAAGGATCAAAAATGTCGCTTTGGTTGCATTACAACACAAATATTAAAAAAAATACCTCACATCTTGTTTGTTAACTTGTTAAGAATCATTTTAAAAATTTGACATTTAGCATAATCATTTTCGTACATTGGATATAAAAAATTTATATTTTTAACTCACACTATTATTTACTAACTAGCTTTCGAGCCCGCCTTCGGCGGGCATCGAAATCTAGTGGCGCGCCACCAACAGTATTTTTTGACAGAAAGTATTTTTTGACAAAGAGTATTTTCTTACAGAAAGTGATTTTTTGACAAAAAGTATTTTATGATGGAAAGTATTTTTTGACCAAAATTATTTTCTGACAAAAAATATTTTTTGCCAAAAATTATTTTCTTCCACTCATGCACAAAAACTTGCGTTTGTACGCGTGCAGCAATTAAAGTCAAAGTTTTAGGTAAGATGACACCAGAGGGGAAAATAGACTCAGGACTGTGAAAAAAAGTGCTGCGCACTTTCTTTCTGCATTTGTGAAAGAAAATAACCTTTTAACCGCGGGTGGACCTTGTTTATTGACACACACAATGTTCTCATAAAAAAACTCGGGTTTTCCACCCTTACTTTTGTAAGGGTATTTTTTACTTTTGTGACATAAATTATTTCCGAGCAAAACGTATTTGAAATAAACTTTTCTTAGTAACATAATTCTCTTCAAAAAATTTTTATATTTTAATATCTTTTCTTAAATTCCACGCCAAAAAAAATATTTTTACATGCAAAATAAAAATATAAACTTTCAGATTAACACATATTTCCTACTTATTTAAAACTGCGTATGCTTACATATTTTGATGCGCAGATTACGATAACTAAAACATGATGAAAATTGACACAAATTTTATTATAATGTTAAAAAGCAAAAAACAAATACATTTTATGGTTTTTCGCTGTTATCTCATAAAATATTCTTAATTTCAAAAAATATTTTAGACAATAGTTCTGACTATTAAAAAATAACATTGTTTATGTTATTTATTTGCCTTCCTTCGATCGAAGTTACTTTCTCACATTTTAGACAATAGTTGTACTTCTGATAAAAATACTTAGGTTAGTGTCATAATAAAACTAATTCTTTTTAAAGGGTGCAGGGGTTTGATGTGCTATAAAAATTGGAATCTGTTTTTAAATCTAATTACACAGGTAACAATTGTTTTAGTTTACCAGACTAACGTTCAATAATAATATAACTACACACTATTTTCATAGTCGTTGACACATTTTGATAAAAAATGTATAAAACATGAAATATGCATCTTTATAAGATCTAGAATATCTTTCATTAAACTCTACAATGAAAAAAATATTTTCACATGTAAAGAAAAATTTCACATATGTGACTCAACAAAATAAATAATATAATTTTGTGTAAAAAAATTATTTTCATAATCACACGTTTACTCTGTTTATAATTTCAACCTAATTTAAACGGATAAAGGAGGAGTTCAGTTATAATAAGTTGAATTTTTTTAACGAATACAGGGGGGTTGAGGTTCTATAAGAAATGAAAATTTTTAAACAGATGCAGGGTGGTTGGGGTGTCATAAAAAATTGAAACTATTTTTATATCAAAATACACAGATACAGGGGCGGCGACTTGTAAATTTTTGCCATCTGCAAACTTAATATTGACCGAGGGGGGGGGGGGGGAAGAGAAATAAAACAATAATAAATTAAAGAGTTTCTTAATTAGCGTAATTATTGTAACTCAAAAATTGACAATTTTATTTGATTTTGAGTACATTTTCAGAAATAATAACCTAATAATCAATATAATATAAAATTTGTGATCAAATCATTACAAGTTAAAAAAATCAAAAATTGACGAACATAATTAAAATTTAAGAAAAATAATTGAAAAATAATTAAAACATTGAAAATTTGAAGAACAAAAATCATATTTTTTTAAATAATTGAAAAATGTCGAAAGATAATTGAACTTAGAAAAATAATTACAACATTATAGAAATAATTGTAAATTCAAGAAAATAATGGAAATTTTCAGAGTTAATCAACAAATAATGAAAATAATATAAAATTTGTAAAAATCATTGCAAATTAACAAAAAAATAATCAAAAATTGTCGAAAGTATTTGGAATATGAGAAAAAAAAATTGAAGAATGATTAAAGAATTAAAACGTGGATACAGTAACTTAGATTTGAGATAATAAATAATTTAGAGAATTAATTGAAAAATAACTCATATATCTAGTTAAAAGGTGGAAAACATAATTGCAAAAAGATAAAGGAAAATAAATCTAAAAAAACTAATTGATAAATGAGATAAATAATTGAAAATTTACGTATTTAATTGAGGAATAAATAGTGAGATTAATAAAAAAATGATGAAATCGATTGCAAAATGAAAAAAAAAATAATTGGAAATTAAAGAAAATTATTAAATTTTGAGAAACATGTTTCAAAATCTAGGAAATTAATTAAAAAGTAATGAAAATCATAAAAAATTCAAGACAATATTTGCAAAGAAATAAAAATAATTAAAAATTTAAGAAAATAATTTTTTTTTTGAGAAAAATTAAAAAAATTGCAACATACATTTGTAATAAAAGAAAATAATTTCAGAATGATAAAAATAATTGTACATCGAAAAAATAAGTGCAGGTTGTGATAAATTATTAAAAAAATTCAAAATTAATTAAAAAATAATTAATGTATCTAGTTAAAAGTTGGAGAAAATAAATGCAAAATGATGAAAGAAAATTGAATTAAAAAAAAAGATTTGATAAATGAGAGAAATAATTGAAAATTTGGATATTTAATTGAGGAATGAATAGTGAGATTAATAAAAAATTGAAAAAATTGATTGCAAAATGATAACAAAATAATTGGAAATTAAAGAAAATTATTAAAATGTGAGAGAAATTTTAAGTGTAGAAAATTAATTGAAGAGTACTGAAACTAATACGAAATTCGAGACAATACTTGCAAAGTAATAAAACTAATCAAAAATTGAAAAAAATTATTAAAATTTGAGAAATATCTTTCAAAATCTAGGAAATATAATTGAAAAGTAATGAAAATAATAAAAAATTCGAGACAATATTTGCAAAGTAATAAAAATAATTAAAAATTGAAGAAATTAATTTTATTTTTTGAGAAATAAAAAAAAAATTGGAAATTTTGTAATGAATTGTTTTATTTGTAATGAAAGAAAATAATTTCAGAATGATAAAAATAATTGTATATTTAAAAAATAAGGGCAAGTTGTGATAAATTATAAAAAAATTCAAAATTAATTAAAAACTAATTGAATATGAGAGAAAGTAATGGAAAAATATAAAAAAAATAAAAATTGAAAAAAATGTTTGAAAAATGAGATAAATAATTGAAAATTGAAAAAAATGATTGCAAAATGATAATAATAATATTTGAAATTAAAAAAAAATTATAAAAAATTTGAGAAAAATATTTTAAAATCTAGGAAATTAATTAAAAAGTAATGAAAATCATAAAAAATTCAAGACAATATTTGCAAAGAAATAAAAATAATTAAAAATTTAAGAAAATAATTTTTTTTTTGAGAAAAATTAAAAAAATTGCAACATACATTTGTAATAAAAGAAAATAATTTCAGAATGATAAAAATAATTGTACATCGAAAAAATAAGTGCAGGTTGTGATAAATTATTAAAAAAATTCAAAATTAATTAAAAAATAATTAATGTATCTAGTTAAAAGTTGGAGAAAATAAATGCAAAATGATGAAAGAAAATTGAATTAAAAAAAAAGATTTGATAAATGAGAGAAATAATTGAAAATTTGGATATTTAATTGAGGAATGAATAGTGAGATTAATAAAAAATTGAAAAAATTGATTGCAAAATGATAACAAAATAATTGGAAATTAAAGAAAATTATTAAAATGTGAGAGAAATTTTAAGTGTAGAAAATTAATTGAAGAGTACTGAAACTAATACGAAATTCGAGACAATACTTGCAAAGTAATAAAACTAATCAAAAATTGAAAAAAATTATTAAAATTTGAGAAATATCTTTCAAAATCTAGGAAATATAATTGAAAAGTAATGAAAATAATAAAAAATTCGAGACAATATTTGCAAAGTAATAAAAATAATTAAAAATTGAAGAAATTAATTTTATTTTTTGAGAAATAAAAAAAAAATTGGAAATTTTGTAATGAATTGTTTTATTTGTAATGAAAGAAAATAATTTCAGAATGATAAAAATAATTGTATATTTAAAAAATAAGGGCAAGTTGTGATAAATTATAAAAAAATTCAAAATTAATTAAAAACTAATTGAATATGAGAGAAAGTAATGGAAAAATATAAAAAAAATAAAAATTGAAAAAAATGTTTGAAAAATGAGATAAATAATTGAAAATTGAAAAAAATGATTGCAAAATGATAATAATAATATTTGAAATTAAAAAAAAATTATAAAAAATTTGAGAAAAATATTTTAAAATCTAAGATATTAATTGAAAAATAATGGAAATAATATAAAATTGGTGAAAATGTTTGTAAAGTAATAAAAATAATTTAAAATTGAAAAAAATAATTTTAGTTTGTTACAAATAATTGAATGAATTTCAACATATATTTGTTATATAAGAACATAATTGTAGAATGGTAAAAATAATTGTATATTGAAAAAATAACTAAAATTTGAGATAAATAATAAAAAAATTAGAAAATTAATAAAGAAATAATTGAAAATGAGAAAAAGGAATTGAAAATTAATTGAAAAATAAATTTAATAATAAAGTAATTGATAGAAATAATTGTATATTGAAGAAAATAATAAACATTTGTAAAAAATAATTTAAAAAATTGCAGACTATATTTGAGATAAACAAGACTACAATTACAATTATTATATATTATAATTCTTCAAACCTCAATTAATTTGAAATTTCATTGATTTAAATTTAAATTAATACACTCTTTAAGAATAGTAAATTTAAAATTATTTAAAAATTTCTTCAATTTTTAAGAATTTTTTTTTTTAATGATTTTAATTATATTTGCTACAATTCTCAACTATTTTTATCATTTTTCAACATTTTTCTTTAATTTTATTTTCAGTATTTTTCCCCCTCATATTTAAATTCAATTTCCTAAGTTTCAATTCTTTTCTTTAATCTTTGAGAATAGTAAATTTAAAATTACTTAAAAATTTCTTAAATTTTTAATAATTCTTTTCTGTTATTATTTTAATTACTTGCTACAATTGTCAACTATTTTTATCATTTTCCAAAAATTTTCTTCATTTTCTAATTATTTCCATTATTTTTCAATTTTTTCCCTAATTTTTAAATTCAATTTTCGCAAGTTTCAATTCTTTTCTTTAATTTTTTCAAATACAACTTTTTTCAGTTTTAATTATTTTCTTCAATATCAAATTGGTTAAATTATTTATTAATTAATTTTTAACTTCTTTAGTCATTTTTCAATTATTTTTACAAAATATGGTTTTTTTTTAAACCGTAATCATTTTCTTTGAATTGTAAATTCATTTATCCACATTCTTATTAAGAAATTTGTTTTTTGTCAGTAATTTTGCCATATGGAATTCCATAGGGCGAATTTTTTGCTCTATGGAATTTGCAGACGTACCATACACAAGTCGCCACCCCTGCACAGATAACATTTGTTTCACTTTTCAGACGTATCAGACTATTGTCCATTGTTCAGAAATAATACAACTATAGACTCTTTTCACCTTCCTTCACAGTTTTTTTTTATTTTTAAAAAATTATTTACTGTTAGTAAAAAATATATACAACTTAAAATGTGTATTTAGATTTTAGAGTATTGTATCAAACAACCTTTTCCACTTTAGGCAATATAAGGCCCAATTTTAATTTTAGACCAAAAAGTCAATTGTGACTTAATCTTTCACGCGTTTTTTGATTTGTTATAAAAATTTGTAAACAGAATTGTGTCGAATTGCTTTTTCATTTTGGGTCTTATAAGGCCCCTCTTAACGGAGATGAAGCAGGCGTTGATATTCCATAATAAGTTGGGTTTATTTAACAGGGGTACCATACCGGGTGGTTGGAGTGCTATAACAAACTGAATTGTTTTTAAACTAATACAGGGTGATTCGGGTGTCATAAAGAATAAAAACTGTTTTAAAATAAAATTTAATAGGTAGACTATTCATGTAGACTATTTTCATCGTCGTTGACAAGTTTTTGTATTTTTTTTTTAAGAAAACTGTTAACTTTTGGTAAAAAATATATACAACACAAAACGTCTAATTTTATTCGATCCATAACTTTTGTCTTACACTGAGAGAAATAGATGCTACGGGGTACCATCTAGATGGTACCAGATACCATATCTGATCTTAAATATACGGAAAAGAATCTAGATGGTACGGGATAGCATCTGATAGCATCTGCCCAGATAACAACGCGTGCGCGCATTTTATGATCACATCAGTGCGCGCACAAAATGCTTACAGAATGCTGGCTCTCTGACAGCATATTCTGACGATAATTAAAGTGCACGCATGACGAACGCACAATGCATGCATAAGTGTGTTATAATTATACAATCACCTTGTGCGCGCTGAGTGCATGCAGTATGCATTTCTATATTCTATTTTGATATATTTTTGTATTTTATGTACGCACTTAGTTTTTAACGACCAAATAGTTTTTAATGTAAATTAATAACTTGATTTTATAAACTGCAATTTTTTCAAACTTTATAGTGATAATCTTTTTAAGAGTTATGTAAAATTCTTATTTTATTGTATACTTAAAAATCTTTAATAATAAAATAAAGTTTTAATTAGATATTAGATATCCACACCTGTCATTTGTTACAAAATGTTTTTTTCATTTTAAAATTTTAAATCATATTTCACCTTTTTAAAATATTCTCGAATTCTAAATGTTTAGCAATTTTAATTTCTTCAAATTTCAGTTAATGTAAACTTGCATTGATTAAAAGGTCAATTAATACACTTTTCAAAAATCCTAAATTTGAAGTTATTTGAAAATTTCTTCAATTTTCAACAATTCTTTTCCATTGTGATTTATATTACTTAAACTACAATTTTAGACTATTTTTAGCATTTATCAATTTTTTTTTTAATTTTAAATTATTTTTAAATTGTTTCTGTTAATCTTAGATTTACCATCTTCAAATTTTAATTTTCCTTTGTTTAGTCGTTTTTCCAATTTGAATTATTATTTTCTTGACATTAAATCAATTTAATTTTTTAATGACAAACTTTATATTTAAAGTATTTAAATTTAAATTAATGTTTTTAATTTACCATTATTTTTGACATTTTGCTATTATTTTCAATTTTTAATAATTTTTATCTCAATTTTAAATTATTTTGTTGAATTTTCATTTCTTTTTATTATTTTACTATTAAGTATTTTCTCCATCTTTTAATATTTTAATTATTTTTCAATTAATTTTCTAAATTTTCAGTTAATATCTCAAATGTAGATTACTGCGTCATCAATTTTACATGTTTTAAACGATTGTTTAATTATTTTCTTTTGCTAAAAATAAAATTCCGCAATTTTTCTATTATTTTCTTCAATTTCTAATTATTTTCATTATTTTGTCATAATTTTCGAAAATTTCAATTATTTTTTCAATGTTAAATTAATTTTATCACTTTTTAATTATTTTCCTCAATTGTTAATTATTATTCTCATTTTCTAGAATTATTATCTAAGATTTTCAAGTATTTTTCTAAAATGTCAATTATTTTTTACCGATTATTTCTGCGATTTTTTAATTATTTTGTTTAATTAAAACTTTTTGAGTAATTTAAAATTTACTTAAAATTTTGTAATTATTATTTTTTTAAACATATGTTCTACAATTTTTTAAATTATTTCTCTCAAATTTTATTTATTGTTTTCAAATTTAAATTATTTTCAACATATTGCAATTTTTTCTCAATCTTAAACTCTTATCAGTATACCTATGTCAATTATTTTTTTAATATTAAGGTATTTCTCTCGCAGTTATACTTGAAAAAATCGATTTTCTATGGATTTTCTTTAAATTGTTAGAAAACGTTATTTTATATGTGCCTTGTATCTGGTTAAAATTTTAGGAACATTTACCGTCTAAAATTTGAGATATTCATATTCGAAATTTCAATTTTACATGCAAAATGATAAAAAATGAAATTTCGAATATGAATATCTCAAATTTTGAACGGTAAATGTTCCTGAAATTTTAACCAGATACAAGGCACTGTCACGATCTGACTCCGTGACTTATTGTTTTATAATTCTTATTTTTCTTATTAGATAATTGGATAATAAGAAAATTTGTTATCTCAAATTAAAGATTTTGGAATGTATAAATTTAAATTCACAAATTAGTTTAGAAATTGTAAAAGATATTCTTCAATTTTAAAAACAGAACACATAGTCTGGCGAAATAACTGTAAAGTTACGAAACTGTTCTTAATTATAATGGCAACTAAACGAAAATAAGAGTTAACTCAAATATTTATATTCACCACAAAAGGAAAATAAATATAAATTACTTCTATTTATCATAGGAAGAACTAGACAGCATAAAGTTCAATTTCTTTTAAATATTCAAATTAAAAAAAAATTATTAATTAATAAAGAATAAAAGTTTAAATGAAGACTTATTACACTTTAAAAATAATATTAACTTCATAACAAAACAAAACGCAAGGTAAGTTGCTCCCGATAATTCATCGAGGATCGCAACTATACCGAGATTACAAAACTGTACTCAAAATAATTTCATCAATGATGATGAAAAAATCGATCAGCAAAAATTCGATGACCCAAAATAGCAGTTAATAAAATTGACTGAAAGGGTAAATCGGGATCTTTTGGTGGGTAGCCGTCGCCTGGTAAAGACGAGCCGAGTTTTGTTTTTTGAAACAACGCCCATTAGGCGTCAGATTTGAATTTAAAAATATATTATTTAAAGTGAAATAAGATTATATAGAAAAGGGATTATTAATTAAATAAAAGAAAAAGAGATATAATTACTCAGTTTATGAATATATATATATATAAGAATATTAAAAGAATATTTAAAGGAACAGACAGAATATTAAAAAGAAACCTATTATTACATGAGAAATTCCAATTTTTGGTGAGTAGAAGTATTTGCACACACAGAACAATTACACAACACACTCAGAAAGTTTGAATATTACAGTATATTGTATTACATTAATTCTTCTCAAATTATTGTTTTCTTAAATAAGACTTTCAGTCTTGTTATAGCGAAATTTTGCTAGTTTGTATGTACAACGAGTTGAATTAGTTTTAATAAATTGATTGTTAATATGTTAAAGATAAATATCCATATTTTATTTCTTTAATATTTACCATACCCTAATCGAAACAGAATACGGCTCTCTGCCGATATATTGAATAATAATATAATTTTAGAGACGATCCCCTACCTTTCTTTTTTTTGATTAGTTAATTATTTCAATAAATTAACACAATCATTCTTTGTACTGCAGGGTATTTTAAAATCTTAACAAATAATTATATTTGTTTGATTGTGGATTTTTTTATGACTACTTTGTGAAACTATTTTAATCTTTTCAAAAAAACCACCCTCTACCCTTACAGGCACATATTATAAAATAACGTTTCCTCACAATTTAAAGAAAATCCATAGAAAATCGATTTTTTCAAGTATAACTGCGAGAGAAATACCTTAAATTAATTTTATTATTTTTCAATTATTTTCCTTGATTGTTAATTATTATTCTTATTTTCTAACATTATTTTTTAAGACTTTTAAGTATTTTTCTAGATTTAAATTTATTTTCTTCAATTTAAAATTTTTTTCATTTGTTTTCCTAATTTACAAATTTTTTATTAATTATCGTAAATCTCATTTATTTTCAGCTTTCTTTCATTCTTTTGTTTAATTTTTATTTATTTTCATTTTTGCCAAATAATTTCTAAGATTTTCCTGCGTGTTTTCTAAATTTTTAATTATTTTGTTAAATTTTCGTTTCTTTTTATTATTTTGCAATTATTTTCTTCATCTTTTAATATTTTAATTACTTTTCAATTAATTTCCTGAATTTTCAGTTAGGTATTATCAATAATTTATATTATTCTCATCAATTTTTAATGTTTTAAAAGGTTTCTGAATTTTTTTCTTTTGCTTAAAAAAATTCTTTAATTTTTTTGTTATTTTCTTCATTTTCTAGTTATTCTCATTATTTTAGCATAATTTTTTTAAATTTCATTTACATACCTGATATTTCATTTATTTTCACCAATTTTCGATTATTTTTGCGATTTTTGGATTTTTTTCTTTAACTATAACTTTTTAAGTAATTTTGTAATTAGGTACCTAGTTTCTTTTTTAAGCATATTGTCTATGATTTTTTCAATTATTTCTCTCTAATTTTATTTACTATTTTCAATTTTTCATATTTCAATTATTTTCAACATATTTTAATTTTTTTCTCACTCTTAAATTATTATTTTTAGCATATTTTAATTATTTTCAATTTTGAATTGTTTTTATCATTTTTCAATTATTTTCCTCGATTGTTAATTATTATTCTCATTTTCTAAAATTATTTTCTAAGATTTTTAATTACTTTTCTAAAATTTCAACTATTTTCTTCAATTTTAAATTATTTTCATTTGTTTCCATAAATTTCAGATTTCTTTTTATTATTTCAATTATTTTTGGCTTTCTTCAATTTCTTGTCCAATTTATAGTTACTTCCAATATTTTTAATTAATTTTTAAGATCTTTTTTATTTTTCTTAATTTTCAATTACACAGGCCCACAAATAGAAGCAGAAGTGGACATATTCTGAGTCCATTGGGCCTTCATGTTTTTGGGGTCGCTGATTACGATCCCGGTGCCCACATAACTCTATCACGTCTAGTTCAAGGTCACGTAAAGGTCAAGCACCTAAATTTTAAATATAAAATTTTTTTGATCCCGGATTCTGAAAGAGCAGGAAATTTTACGTCCGGATATGCCTTGACCGATTTTTCAATTAGACCCTTAAAGGTCATTTGAAGGTCATTATTAGGTCAAATATTTCGGAAAATAAGGTGCTTGACCTTGATGTGACCTTGAAATTTGTATGATGGAGTTATATGGACACCGGGATTTTAATCAGCTACCCCAAAAACATAAATTTACACTTTCTATAGAAAATTAAAAACCATGCATTGGCTAAAATTCCAGGTATGCGAGAGATGACATTAAATATTTGACCTCTAAACGACCTTCGAATGACCTTTAAAGGTTTGATTTAAAAAATCGGTTAAGGCATATCCGGACGTAAAATTTCCTGCTCTTTCAGAATCCAGGGTCAAAAAAAATTTATTATTAAAATTTAGGTGCTTGACCTTGACGTGACCTTCAACTAGACGTGATAGAGTTATGTGGACACCAGGATCGTAATCAGCGACCCCAAAAACATAAAGGTCCACTGGACTCAGAACATGTCCACCTCTGCTTCTATTTGTGGGCATGTGTTATTTTTTTATTTAAAAAAAATTCTGAAATTTTTCCAATTATTTCTCTCAAATATCATTTTTTGCAACTTTGCATTGTTTGTACCATATTTCAATTATGTTCTTCAAGTTTCAAATTTTAAAATCATTCTTCAATTATTTTCCAAAATTTACTTCCTTCCATTTTCAATTTTTATTATTTGTTTTATGATTTAAAAAATTTCAAACTATTCATCTAAGATTTCAATAATTTCATTCAGTTTTAATTTATTTTTATTATTTTCTGTATTTTTCTTAATTTTCAATAACTTTCGTTTTTTTTCATAATTTTCAAAAAGTTTATAATTATTTCAATGAATTTCTGAAAGTTTTAAGTATTTTTTTGAAATTTTCTTTAACTTTATTTTATTTAAAATATATAATATGTAATTTTATCAATTCTTTTTCACTTTTAAATTGTTTTCAGCATTTTTTAATTATTTTTTTAAATTTTGAATAAATTTTATTATTTTTCAATTATTTTCCTCGATTGTTAATTATTATTCTCATTTTCCTAAATTATTTTCAAAGATTTTTAAGTATTTCTCTGAAATTTAAATTATTTTCTTTACTTTTAAAACATTTCTATGATTTTTAAAATTATTTTCCCCTATTTTTAATTGATTTCATTTTTTTTTAATTGATTTGCAAAATTTGCAATTATTTCTTGAAATTTTTAAATTTTTATAAATTTTGTGCTAAATAAATAAATATTTGTTTTTTTTAATTGTGTAAATTTATTTTTAAATATTATATTTAAAATATTTATAATAGTGGATAACACAAAGCACAGAAATTAATTGCTGGCGCGCGATAAATTTACTTTTTTAATTTAGTCAAACTGTAAATTACTGCAATTAGTGAGGTTTTTGGCATTTTTTCAACAAAAAAAAATGTCTATTAGTGTTGGACCAAGGGCTCACTGAACTTAAGGGTCTCGGGGCACTGTCCCACTTTGCTCTTTAACAGTCAAAAATTAAAGAATTAAAAAGTAAATTTTAAAAAATAAAGAATTTAAAAAAATGAATTTTTTAAAATGACATTAATAATTTTTATAAACATTATTAAAAAATACATATTTTTTTCGTTTTTTATAAAAATGTTAATATGGTTCAAATGGTACTTTCAAAAAATTAAATAGCTCCACTCATACCGGAACTGATATTCAAGTGTTGAATTTTGAATACTTTGAATTAAGCGTGCGTGAATAGGTGGTCAAGGCGTTTGACTTGAGTGCTAAGGGTCCCGCGTTCAATCCCTGCCGCCGTGCGATTTCTAGTTCTTCGTTAATTTTTAATTGTTTAGGTCTAGCGAATGTTAAGTCAATAAATTATATCTATCTAGGATAATTAAATTGAACAATAAAAGTACATAAATAAAATTTAAAAGACAAAGTTTGTTGTGTCAATGGTAATAATATAAAAGTTTGATAAAAACAAAATCAAGCTTTTATTTTTATTTAGATAATAATAATCAATATAATGATAAATCAAGCAATACGGTCTTAAATAACTTTGAAAATAATTTAATGCCTAACAGTAACGACGTTAATTACTTAATTGATTTACTTAAAAATATAGAAGTTTTTTGTTTACTCAAAATCTGTTAAATGGACAGTATTTAGCGAAACTAGAAATTGACGAGACGAATTTCTGATCATTATAGTAAATACATAAGCTACACACAACACGCACTTCGTGCTTTCCACAGGTACGCACGTACTGCGCAGCACAAAATGCGTGCAATATGAGTTTCCATGGAGGGCGCATCTGTGTCGTTATATGCGTGCACATTATAATGCACGAATGCTTGCATAATGCGCGCACTGAGCACGCATTTTGTTTTCTGGGTGGATGGTACGATGTAGCATCTCTAATGGTACAGTGTAACATAACCTCTCTACCATCAAAGATAGTAAAGTTCTTACCATCTATTTCTCTCAGTGAAATTATTTTTTTGAAATTTTGAATATTTTATGAGATAAAATCAAAAAATTATAAATTATTATGGTATTTTTTTTATGGTTTTTATCATAATAATCAAATTTGCGCTGATTTTCACTATTATTTTCGTAATTAGCGCATAAAGATACATAAGCGTATCAAATTTCATTAAAATGCTAGGTACGTCATCATTTTCGGAAGTACACCTTTCACTTCTTATCTAACATTTTCTAATTTTGAACATATAAGTGTGCAGAAATGAATTTTTTATTTTGCGCCCTAAAATGCCCAATTTTTATTTACAGACAAAAATGAACAATATGGCGGTCCAAAATGCAAAATTTTTGCCGAAATTTATTAAACTTAGTACAAAGGTGTTTTTGGGGTCGCTGATTCCCAATCCGTTCACAATTTTTCAAGGGGCAGACAAACATTCAAAATTTCTTATATTTTAAAAGATTTTCATGTCTGAAGTGTACAAAACTACATTTTTTATTTTGGGTCTTATAAGACCCAATTTTTATTTTGAGCCCAAAAATGAATTTCAATATTAATGAACTACAATAATACGAAAATAAACACATTTTTTGCAAAACTTCAAAAAATGCTTTTCTATGCATGTGTATGTGTACTTATATGGCACTGGCATATCTCAGGTTCTAATTAATATTTTTGAAGTCTGTAAATTGGAGATCCTTAGTTAGACTAATAGACATTTGCACACAAAATTTCACTATATTCGGTTGAGTCGTTCTCGCGTGATGCCCGAACAAAGTTTTGGTGCAGACAGACAGACAAAATTTTTTTAATGTCATTTTTGGAGTTTTTGCAACTTGGAATGAAAAATTATACATGGATTTTTAAATTCGAAGCAATGTACAGACAAAACTTGGATTTTATAGATATAGATAGATAGATAGATAAGCTACAATAACACGGAAATAAACACATTTTTTGCAAAACTTCAAAAAATGCTTTTCTATGCATGTGTATGTGTACTTATGTGGAACTGGCATATCTCAGGTTCTAATCAATATTTTTGAAGTCTGTAAATTGGAGATCCTTAGTTGGGCACACAATATTTCACTTCATTCGGTCGAGTCGTTTTCGGGTGATGCCCGAACAAAGTTTTAGTGCAGAAAGACAGACAGACAGACAGACAGACAGACAGACAGACAGACAAACAGATAGACAGACAGACAAACAAAAATTTTTTTAATGTCATTTTTGGAGTTTTTGCAACTTGAAATGAAAAATTATACATGAATTTTTAAATTCGAAGCAATGTACAGACAAAACTTGGATTTTATAGATATAGATAGATAGATAGATAGATAGATAGATAGATAGATAGATAGATAGATAGATAGATGTAAATTTATAATCACTATAAACCTATTCAGACAATAATTGTTATAAATGTTTATGTACATTTCAGTTACTAAATTAATTTTATTGGCCCTTTTGTTCATAAAAAAAAATTTGTCGCTTCGTATTTTCATTTATTCATTGTTATTTTTGAACTGGATAAGTTGTGTTTATATTTGCTTTTATTACTTTTACAAGTCATAATTTAAAAATAATAATAAGTTAAATTTCAATTAAAAACATAATTAATTTTCTGGATATTATTAAATACTAGCTTTCGAGCCCGCCTTCGGCGGGCATCGAAATCTAGTGGCGCGCCACCAACAGTATTTTTTGACAAAAAGTATTTTCTGACAGAAAATATTTTTTGCCAAAAACGACTTTTTTCTGCATTTGTGAAAGAAAATAACATTTTAACCACGGGTGGACCTTGTTTGTTGACTCACACAATGTTCTCATCAAAAAACTCGGGTTTTTCACCCTTGGTGTATAATATACTTTTGCAGGGGCGGATCCAGGCAAAGTTTTCGGAAGGGGCGATCTATGGGATAGAAAGAGATAGCTCCATATTGTTATCTCTCTCTCTCTTATACAAATGTAAGATTCTCGGGGAGGGGGGCGATTGCTCCCAGTGCTCCCCACGTAGATCCGCCACTGTACTTTTGTGACATAAATTATGTCCGAGCAAAACGTATTTGAAATAAACTTTTCTTAGTAACATAATTCTCTTCAAAAAATTTTTATATTTTAATATCTTTTCTTAAATTCCACGCCAAAAAAAATATTTTTACATGCAAAATAAAAATATAAACTTTTAGATTAACACATATTTCCTATTTATTTAAAACTGCGCATGCTTACATATTTTGATGCGCAGATTACGATAACTAAAACATGATGAAAATTGACGCAAATTTTATTATAATGTTAAAAAGCAAAAAACAAATACATTTTATGGTTTTTCGCTGTTATTTCATAAAACATTCTTAATTTCAAAAAAAATTTTAGACAATAGTTGTACTTTGATAAAAATACTAAGGTTAGTGTCATAATAAGTCTAATTCTTTTTAAAGGATGCAGGGGTTTGATGTGCTATAAAAATTGGAATCTGTTTTTAAATCCAATTACACAGGTAACAATTGTTTTAGTTTACCAGACTAACGTTCAATAATGCTACGGGGTACCATCTAGATGGTACCAGATACCATATCTGATCTTAAATATACGGAAAAGAATCTAGATGGTACGGGCTAGCATCTGGATGGTACGATGTAGCATCTCTGATGGTAGAGTGTAACATAACCTCTCTACCATCAAAGATATTATAGTTCTTACCATCTATTTCTCTCAGTGAAATTATTTTTTTGAAATTTTGAATATTTTATGAGATAAAATTAAAAAATTATTAATTATTATGGTATTTTTTTATGGTTTTTATCATAATAATTAAATTTGCGCTAATTTTCACTATTATTTTAGTAATTAGAACATTAAGATACATAAGCGTATCAAGTTTCATTAAAATGCTAGGTACGTCATCGTTTTCAGAAGTGCACCTTTCACTTCTTATCCACCATTTTCTAATTTTGAACATATAAGTGCGCAGAAATGTATTTTTTATTTTGCGCCCTATAATGCCCAATTTTTAATTAGAGACAAAAATTAACAATATGGCGGACGAAAATGCAAAATTTTTGCCGAAATTTATGAAACTTAGTACAAAGGTAGACTCGGAGAAATCGATAAATTCAGTTATACATGAGAATTAGTACAAAGGTGTTTTCGGGGTCGCTGATTCCGAATCCGTTCACAATTTTTCAAAATTCAAATTGGCGGATTCAATAGGGCAGACAAACATTCAAAATGTCTAATATTTAAAAGATTTTCATGTCTGAAGTGTACAAAAGTACATTTTTTATTTTGAGTCTTATAAGACCCAATTTTTATTTCACTTCTAAAAGTAATTTGATATACTAATATTTGCAGATTTTATGATATTGAAAAAAAGTTTAACACTTACAACACAGGAGAATTGTGTATTTTGAGTCTTATAAGGCCCAATTTGTATTTTAGGGACAGAAAAAAACAGCTCTGTTATTCGTTACAAAATTTCTTATGTTCCAAAGGATTTTCAGGTCAGAGGTGTACAAAACTACATTTTTTATTTTGGGTCTTATAAGGCCCAATTTTTATTTTGGGCCCAAAAATGAACAGTTGTATTATTAGTTACAGAATTACAAAATTTCTGATATTTTAAGAGAATGTCATGTCTGAAAAATACAAAACTACATTTTTTATTTTGGGTCTTATAAGGCCCAATCGTTATTTCACTTCCAAAAGTAATTTGATATACTACTATTTGCATATTTTATGATATTGAAAAATACTTTACACTTTCAACACAGGAGAATTGTGTATTTTGAGTCCTATAAGGCCCAATTTGTATTTTAAGGCAAAAAATAAACAGCTCTGTTATTAGTTACAAAATTTCTGATGTTTTAAAAGATTTTCAGATCAGAGGTGTACAAAACTACATTTTTTATTTTGGGTCTTATAAGGCGCAATTTTTATTTTGAGCCGAAAAATGAACAGTTGTATAATTAGTCTCTGAATTATAAAATTTCTGATATTTTAAAAGATTTTCAGGTCAGAAGTGTACAAAACTACATTTTTTATTTTGGGCCCTATAAGGCCTAACTTTTATTTTGGGCCCAAAAATGAATTTCAATATTAATGGACTACAATAATACGAAAATAAACACATTTTTTGCAAAACTTCAAAAAATGCTTTTCTATGCATGTGTATGTGTACTTATGTGGCACTGGCATATCTCAGGTTCTAATTAATATTTTTAAAGTCTGTAAATTGGAGATCCTTAGTTGAGCTAATAGACATTTGCACACAAAATTTTACTTCATTCGGTCGAGTCGTTCTCGCGTGATGCCCTAACAAAGTTTTGGTGCAGTCAGACAGACAAAATTTTTTTAATGTCATTTTTGGAGTTTTTGAAACTTGAAATGAAAAATTATACATGAATTTTTAAATTCGAAGCAATGTATAGACAAAACTTAGATTTTATAGAAAGAGATAGATAGATAGATGAGCTACAATAACACGGAAATAAACACATTTTTTGCAAAACTTCGAAAAATGCTTTTCAATGCATGTGTATGTGTACTTATGCGGCACTGGCATATCTCAGGTTCTAATTAATATTTTTGAAATCTGTAAATTGTAGATCCTTAGTTGGGCTAATAGACATTTGCACACAAAATTTCACTTCATTCAGTCGAGTCGTTCTCGCGTGATGCCCGAACAAAGTTTTGGTGCAGACAGACAGACAGACAAAAAATTTTTTAATGTCATTTTTGGAGTTTTTGCAACTTGAAATGAAAAATTATACATGAATTTTTAAATTCGAAGCAATGTACAGACAAAACTTGGATTTTATAGATATAGATAAATTTTAATAACTTGTTTTTATAATTTTAATTCAAGTTAACTGAAACTGTATATTTTTTAAAAATTTAATTGTTAATTGATATTGGTTACGCTCCTGATAGCATAGTCTAGAGCACGTGTATACGATCGCTCTCTTTACAAAATTGATTTTCGTTTGTTTGCCGTTATTTATTATTCCCGTATTATATGTATTTCGGGAGTGTTATTTTTTTTATGTGTTTTGTGTCACTTGGTTCGTTGTTTTTCTCACATAATTTCGGACTTTTGAGGATTATTTTTTTCTGAAGAGAACCCCTGCACTGTATGTTCCAAATAGATTGCCTCGTTTAAGTATCTGTGTTCAGTGCTGTGTGATCGACGTGCCTTGGCCCTTTGAAAAAACTTTATTTGTATTAAGTTTCTGGTTTCCACTATGACAGAGTTAAACGACCAGAATTGGGTTCTTTAATTTTAAAAGCTGGATGAGCTTTCTAAGTCTAATTCAGAATGAAATAAAGATGTCCAGGAGATAAAAGTGAATTTGCATTCATTCACCATTCAAGTGACTTCTCATGATTCAAGATTAAATGCTCTAGAAAATAAATTTGATCATTTGATTAACTTTCATAGAGCCAAAAATGTCATTCTTTTTAAGCTTGAAGATACAGAGGAAATTAATGCCAATCTAATTTCGACTATTCTTCAGTTGTTTACTGAGGTTGGCCTTCAGATTCCAGAGTCCGCGATTGATGACATTTTTCGTCTTGGTAAAATTAAAGGTAAGCGCCCGGTCTTGATTAAGTTCTTGCGTCTAGATGGGACAAAACATGTTTTTTCAAGGTCGCTGAATTGAAGAGCAAAAACTTATTTATTTCCAATGATCGATCTCCTCAAGAAAGAGAACAACGTCGTTTTCTGTTATTGAAGTCTCGTGAACTCAGGAATGCTGGCATCAGTGTAAAAATTGTTAAAGACAAATTAATTAAATTATATGATTCTTCCACTTCAAGTGCTGCCAACACTCAGATAATCCATGAGTCAGAAGTTTTACCATCTTTGCCTGCAAGCGGTTCTAAAAATACTACACAATCAAAGGTGTTAGCTAGTCCTAAACTTTTTACTAAACCAAGATCCAACAACAATAAGTCCAAGAGAGATTTATCATGTACAGTAAGGTCGCGGTAAGTGTCCGTTTCAGTAACTGTCCATTTCAGCAAGTGTCCCGGAACATGTTTTAGAAAGTGTCCCTCCCTCTACTACTACCGTCAGTGCTGTCTATTTCGCTGCGGCACGAGACTTTTGAACAGTTTCAAAACCCACTTGCTTGAACGCAGATTACGCTCCTGCTTTAACCCCCGAAAAGATTCTGGGGCGTGGCTTAAGGAATGGACAGTTACTGAAATCGCTGGTCCCGAGGAGTGGACTTCAACAGCGACCTTACTGTATTACCATGGATAACTTTTTGACACACGAAGATTGCAATAAAGAAAACCTAGATTTACAATCCAAGAGACAATCTACAGACAAGGTTGAGTGTTCGTCAGAGGGCATGATGCATTAGCAACGAAACTCGTTTACGGAGAGAGCTTCGACTTCGAGTTCATTACGGAGGTCTATTAATCGGACCCAGGGTAGAATTTTGTTTTGGAACGTCCACGTAATTTCTAACCTACCAGATGTTAAGGAACACATCTGCAGTCAAGATATTCTCTGTCTATGTGAGATCTGGATTGAATCGAAAAAACTAAATGTTTTTACTGATTGTTTTGACTACATTCCTGTCCCAACGAGAAGATCACACATTCACGGCAGAGCAAAGGGAGGACTTGTCATCGCGTTCAATCCAAAGTTATATTCTGTTTCTACTCTATGTATAGATTTTAATCAAATTTTTGTAAAATTTAAGTTATTATCTAATAATTTTAATTTTATTTTGGGATTAATTTATAATGCTCCAGATGAGGATTTTAACTCTCTTTTGGATAATCTGCGGAAAGATTCTCTTTTGACACTGTACACAATGGTTAGGGTTTAAAATTTATTAACAATATGAAAGCTAGTAGTCTGATTCTTTTAAATGGTCGCACGATAAACGACAATCCTGCTAATTTTACGTTTTTTGGTCACACTTTCCGGTGCAATTATCTGTTGCGTTTTGCTCCTTGCATTCTTCTTCAGTAATTTCGGATACTAAATTCCATTTTAAAAAAGATATGGGCGAATTATTTTGTAACAACATGGCGTGGAGAAATGAAGTGTCCTTTATGGACTTAGATATAGATTCTACTAACGCAAATATTATATCAACTGTTAAAGATGTTGCAATCAACTTAAATATGGTTATATTTCAATCTAAGAATGATATTGTTAGACGCAGACCGTGGATGGATGAGGAGTGTAGGTTTGCTAAGAAGCGTGCACTGGATGCGCTGAGGCTTTGCAAATCAGAGGATTTCTCTGCTGAGTCTAAGGAAGTGTATTATTCTTTCAAAAGAAATTTTCGTAGAATCATGGATTTAAAGAAAAAAGAATACTTTTCCGTTGAATTAAACTGGGTTAATAATTGTAAGAATTCTTCTGCCTTTTGGAAGGCCATCAGCGCATTCAGACAAAACACTCGTCATCCTTCGGAAATTAATCTTTATGTTTGGTTCTTTTTCCTTCAAAATTGTTACCCTTTATCTGCCTTGCAGAATAATTTGACACATGATTTTCCGTTTCGATATGTTCCTCCACTTGATGTCCCTATTACGATGGATGAATTATATAAATGCTTATTAAAATGTAAAAAAGGAAAGGCCCCTGGATTGGATGGGATTAATTACGATTTTTTTATAAGTTTACCTCAAAACTGACTTTTATATATTAACCAATTTTTTAATCAAATTTTAAAATCGGAAAGAGTTCCGAAGGAGTGGGACAATCTTTCTACTTTCATGTTATACAAAAAGGGTAACCCGAACAATCCGGAAAATGTTAGACCTATCACCTTGGTAAATTCTCTGGCTAAAATTTTTACACAAATTATTTGCGATCGTCTAGTATCGTCTAGTAAACAGAAGTTGTCTGAACAATCTATTTTATTTTTTTTCTATCATTCAGATTCATTTAAGAACTCCGAAATCGGTTGTTTATCCGATTTTTGGCGATTTCAAGGGGGCATTTCCTTTCATTTCCCACAAACTTCTGTGGTATATGCTGTCTTCGTTGGGCGTTAGTTCAAAAATTATAAATATTTTATTTGATTTTTATTCTTCTGCTTTTACATGTATTAAAACTAATGGTGGCTACACAAATAGTGGCGTTTTACGGGGAGAGGTTCTGAATCCCCTCATTTTTTTTATTATTTATTTCAGATATTGAAAAATTTTTTATTGAAAATGATTGTAGGGGACTCTCTATTAACGAATTATTAGAATTATTTATGTTAGGGTACGCAGACGATCTAGTATTTCTTGCTGATACACCTATTGAACTGAGCAAAAAACTTCGTGTTCTACATTCTTACTGCGTTCTTAACAAACTTACTGTCAATACTGTTAAAACGAAAATTGTAGTATTTACTAGGTCTGGCAATTCCAAAGCGAAAAGTTTTAAATTATTTAAATTCGGTGATGATTGTATTGAAGTTGTGAAGGAATATTCATACCTAGGAATCCCTTTCCATAACTCGTGTTCCTTTGCAAATGCGGCGAATAAAGCAACTAGCGCGGCGAGTGCTGCCATCGGCTCAACATTAGGTTTGATTCACTTTGCCAGAGTGAGTTCTTGGGAGTCATGCACCAGATTATTAGAAAGTCTTTCACTTAGTGTTTTGTTGTACGGGTGTCAGATTTGGGGCCTAAACTTTATGGAGTTTATAGAGGGGGTTCAGCTGTCTTTTTGAAAAGATTGTTGGGCCTCCCGATTTGTACTCCGGGATATGCCGTCAGACTGGAGACCGGGTCTTTACACCTTTTTTCAAAGTTTTTAAATTTGCACTGTCTTGGTTAAATAAAATTTTTAAGATGGATATTTCTCGGTACCCTAGACAGTGCTTAATTAGATTGATCAATATGGCAAAATCTGACCCTAACAATAAGTTTAATTGGTTTGTCCAATTAAAACTACATTTCTTTAAACCCTGTGGATTACTTGATCTATGGATGGACATGGTTCCTGAATCCTTTTGCTCTGACAGTAAATATGCACTCGAGAAATTTGCACTTTATCTTAAAAATCGAGATGAGAGCTGCCGAGTAAGCTCTACAAGTCTTGCTCTGTACCCCTATCTCACACTGCAATCGGGACCTCAACATTACTTGCTTTTGCCTCTACCTTTATTTTTCAAAAACTTTTTGGCTCAAATAAGGCTATTTAATAATCACGTTCCAAGAATTGTTTTCGACTCAAGAAAATTTATCTTCCATACAGATGAGTTATGTCCCGCATGCAATTTGGAGCACAAGAGTTTATACCACATTTTAATTACCTGCCCAGCACCCAATCACATGTTCTTTCCTATAATCGATTAGTCTTTTTACGACTTGTCTTCCGTTGATGCATGGCTAGCCATTTTTTTCTCACGTAACTGCTTAACTCTCAAACGATTAGTTATTGTACTTCGCGAAATTTTTACCTTACGCTTGTCTTGACTAAAAAGCCTTTGTCTCTATACTAAGTTTACTCCAAATATTTACTTTATTTATTTATTTTTTTTTCTTTTTCGACCATATGATTTCCGTAACACCTCTTGTAATCACTGATTTGTAATGTAACAAGAGTAATAATAAATAAATAAATAAATAAATAATTAACTGATATTTATTAAAATAGAATTTTACAATTTTATTTATTTTGAATAAAAAATTTTAGTTTAATTTAATTGATAATTAAAATTAATTTTTCAATTTAGTTTCAGGTTCAAATTAAATTAAATTAAATCCTTCAATTTTAAACAATTTAATACGATAGGGTAATTCAAGGAGAAATAGATCACGAGGTGAGAGGAAAAGGGAGAGCAACGGGGTTTGCAAAGAGGTTTTGGGGTAGAACGGAAGCTCCACGTGGCTTGGGGCCCCAGTAAAAAAATATACCAGGTTCCGGGAAACCATACATCACTTGACGACCTGGTATATGGTTTCCGAGCAAAAACCATGTACCTCTTTCAAGTGGTATATTGTTTCGAGTAATGTGATATATGGTCAACTGATTTAACGTATTTAAGAAAGAAATATGGTTTTAGCAGGTAACTAAACGAATTCAAATCAATAAATAAACTGTACAAAATCTAGATCTATGACGGGAATAGACTATTTCATAAAAAAGAATAATAATTGTTAGGTTATGTAGACTACATATGGTTACCACCCTACCAACTCTGTTTGAATTTAACGCGCGAACAATGCTTTTTTCTTAAAAATATAAAAACTTGTTTAAACAATAAATATACATTTCTAATATATATTTTAGAGAAAAAAAGCAAATATAATTAAAATTATATTAATTAATTAGAATTTATTCAATCATTATATAAAGAGAAATTTTAAAATTATTTTTTTGTTCAACAATTCCAATTTCTTAATTTAAAAATTTTAAAATTATATCAAAATTATTATTAGTAAAATTATTATTATTACTTTTGAAATTAATAAAAAGAAAATATACAGGTTCTGGAAATAATTTTAAATTAAAATAAGAATAATAAAAAATTTTAGAATGCACGAAATTTGATTTATTATTATTATTTTAATTTAAAACATTGAGAAAAAGCAGCAAATATAATATATTATATTTATAAAATTTATTTTAATTAGTTACGATTTATTCATAAATAAAATGAAATTAATTTTAATTTATCTATTTTATTATTCGAAAAGTTAATATAAGAAAGACAGCAGATATAATTTATTTGAATTAAGTAGCATTTATTTATTTATTCACAAAATTTATTTATATGATATTCAATTGATTCAAAATTCCTTTTTACTTTAAATAAAAATTTTTTCATAATACAAATTTGAAGTGTAGGTACTTTAAAATTATTTCAAAATTATTATTATTACTATTATTATTCATTGTAAATATTACTATTTGTATAATTAATAAAATAAAAGAAGAATTATTTTCAAATAATTTTAAAGTAAAATTAAGAAGTCATAAATTTCAAATTTAACGTAAATAAAATCTAACTTATTATTATTATTAGTATTATTGTTTTAATTTAAAACGTATAAGAAAAGCCGTAAATATTTTTATTATTATATTATTAACATTTGGTTGTAATTATGTAGACTTTATTCACACATAAAATAAAATTAATAACAATATTTTTCTTTAAAATATAATTTCCCAATTTCAATTTACAATTTAATATAAACTTATTTCAAAATTGTTAATATTCTTATTTATATTTGTAAAATTAGAAGAAGTCCACAATGATAATTTTAAAATTATTTTTAATTAAAGTTTAACAATGATAAAATGGAAATTAAATTATATTAAATTAAATATTAAATATAAAATTTAATTATATTAATTACTAAATTAATTAGAATTTATTCATGATCATAATAAAATTTATAAAAAAAATTATGACGTGATGCGCAATTTTGGAACCCAGCATCGTATTAAGCGCACAAAAATATATCGGAAACCACACCGATATCTAATTAATCTGAAGACGCTCTGTACGCGAGAGAGAATCCTATATAAGAAATTACTTAGCTATTTTCTGTAGACGCTCTGTACGCGAGAGAGAAAAATGCATTAGGTATCTTAAAGATTGAGAGAGACACTAGACATTTCTGTAGACGCAACGTCTACAGGAAAAGAGACAAATGCACTAGGTAGCTTAAGGATAGAGAGAGACACTAGACATTTCTGTAGACGCTCAAAGGCGTAGGATCAGGGGATTTAGAAAAATCGAGCAGAATAGACCAATCAGATAATTGCTCATATTGGAAAGCAAGTTCTGATTGGTTTGTTCCATTTTCTTTATCCCCGAAATTGAGAGAGACGAAATGCACATTGTTATTATGAGGCGCCTATGTGCAATCCTCTGCATGTGTGATGTACATATCGTTTTGAGTAATTAGATGCACCAATGCATATACATATATGCACATATGCATAAGTGATTGTCATATCCGAAGTTTATTTTGAAGTAAAATTATAAGGTAAGTGTTAATCTAATAAAATGAAGTAGGTTTGTTTACATGTCAAACATAACCTTGTAGGTTGTTTATTTTGCAAATGTTGGGGAGAGGGCCCCAAGATGGACAGGGCCCCAAGATGGACATTTCGTATAGAATTTTTGTTCAAGGTGACAGCGCCTTGTGTTTTCTATCATTTTTGTTGTTTAAACAGGCGAAGATTTTGATGCACATTTGAAGAAAAAAACAGTTTGTTTTTGTTCTACACATACTACCTGATTTTTCGTCTAAAAAGTTTTGTTGCAGTTTTCCCTTAAGTTGGTAATAGTAAAGTTGGTAATTTAGAATAAGTACTTAAGGTTATAATATTATTTATTTATCGTATAATAATTCCTAGTTGAAAATTCCTACGTAGGATCCCAAGTAGGATCCTACGTGGGATCCTTTATAGTATCCCATATAGTATCCCATATAGTATCCCACATGGTTTCCTATAAAGGATCCTTAATACAAAGGAACTTGTACACGATCCTTATGGGATACTATGCCAAGATTCTCCGTGAGATCCTATACTATAGGATCCTATATGGGAACCTTGACAGGATCCTATCGCAAATTTTTTTTTTTTTGAAACTATCAGGATATGGGATCCCACGTGTGTACCTATATAGGATCCTACATATAAATCAGGTAACTTATCAGGTAGGGTTCCCTTATGGGATCCCAAGTGTGTTCCCATACAGGATCATACACATCCCAAAGGTTAGCAAAGGTTAAGGGTTCCTTTACAGGATCCTTCATGTGCCAGAGGTTAGCAGGTGGGGTTCCCGTGTAGGTTCCCATATATGTTCCTGTACAGGATCCTTTATGTCCTAGAGGTTTACAGGAGGGGTTCCCGTACAGGATCCTACGTGAGTTACTGTACAGGATCCTTCATGTCCCAGAGTTTAGCAGGTGGGGTTTCTATACGGGATCCTATGTGTGTTCCTATACAGGATCCTACACAGTATAGAGGTCAGCAGGTGGGGTTCCCGTACGAGATCCTACGTGTGTTCCTGTACAGGATCCTTCATGTCCTAGAGGTTTACAGGTGGGGTTCCTGTGTGGGATCCCATATATGTTCCTGTACAGGATCCTTCATGTCCCAGAGTTTAGCAGGTGGGGTTTCTATACGGGATCCTATGTGTGTT
Source organism: Ganaspis brasiliensis (assembly GCA_037103525.1). Taxonomy (NCBI): domain Eukaryota; kingdom Metazoa; phylum Arthropoda; class Insecta; order Hymenoptera; family Figitidae; genus Ganaspis; species Ganaspis brasiliensis. Next base: position 448,600 of record JAZKLR010000039.1, on the reverse strand, counting down.
TCTATACAGGATGCTACACAGTATAGAGGTCAGCAGGTGGGGTTCCCGTACGTGATCCCACGTGTGTTTCTGTACACGATCCTACAAAGCCTAGTTGTTAGCAGGTGAGGTTTCTGTATGGGATCTCACATGTATTCCTGTACGGGATCATGCTCGTACCAGAGGTTAGCAGGTGGTGTTCCCTTACCGGATCTCACGAGTGTTCCTGTACAGGATCCTACTCCTCCCAGAGGTTAGCACTGCCGTGCAAAACTGAAACGCCAAAACTTCATTTTTTACTTAGGTTATGTTGACTACAATACTGCCTCCTTTATAAAAATATACAGATTGAAATTTTGGAAAATATCATTGATGGAAGGTACAAATAATAATGTCTCAGCTTTTATGGATCAAATTTATCGTAATTACAATCACTAAATTTTTATATTTTATATTTTTTTTATATTTTTTCATCAATGATATTTTCCAAAATTTCAATCTGTATATTTTTATAAAGGAGGCAGTATTGTAGTCAACATAACCTAAGTAAAAAAAGAAGTTTTGGCGTTTCAGTTTTGCACGGCAGTGCTAACCTCTGGGAGGAGTAGGATCCTGTACAGGAACACTCGTGAGATTCGGTAAGGGAACACCACCTGCTAACCTCTGGTACGAGCAGGATCCCGTACAGGAATACATGTGAGATCTCATACAGAAACCTCACCTGCTAACAACTAGGCTTTGTAGGATCGTGTACAGAAACACACGTGGGATCACGTACGGGAACCCCACCTGCTGACCTCTATACTGTGTAGCATCCTGTATAGAAACACACATAGGATCCCGTATAGAAACCCCACCTGCTAAACTCTGGGACATGAAGGATCCTGTACAGGAACATATATGGGATCCCACACAGGAACCCCACCTGCTAACCTCTGGCACATGAAGGATCCTGTAAAGGAGCCCTTAACCTTTGCTAACCTTTGGGATGTGTAGGATCCTGTATGGGAACACACATGGGATCCCATAAGAGAACCCTACATGATAAGTTACCTGATTTATATGTAGGATCCTATATAGGTACTCACGTGGGATCTCATATCCTGATAGTTTCAAAAAAAAAAAAAAATTTGCGATAGGATCCTGTCAAGGTTCCCATATAGGATCCTATAGTATAGGATCCCACGGAGGATCTTGGTACAGTATCCCATAAGGATCTTATACAAGTTCCCTTGTACTAAGGATCCTTTATGGGAAACCATGTGAGATACTATATGGGATACTATAAAGGATCCCACGTAGGATCCTACAGGGGATCCTACGCAGGAATTTTCAACTGGGTTTTCTAATATGATTTTACTAATATTGTGATTCTACACAAATTTTTACTGGGGCTCAAAAAATGATGTCATGTACCCCAAGATGGACACCTGCCATATCTCAATGTATTTATTATCATATTTTTGATTTCACACTTTTTTGAATAATGTTTTGAAACAATTAATTAGATTTTTGTATTTTCCAACAGAAAATGTATTGTCGTCGTACACTACAAATTTCACTTGCTTTTCCTAATAGGCAACTTAAACTGTACAGCTTTTTATGTTATTATTAGGTATGTTCTCGCTACCTACACTTGCTACACTCGAGTGTAAGAAGGTGTAAAACGGAGCATGCGCATTAAAGTAAAGTACAGAAACTAACGAGAACAGAATAGTGTAGATCTGTTACACTTTTTTTCAAATTATGTAAGACATTAAAAGTAGTTATACTGTCAAATTTTGAACTTATTTTATTACATCATAAAATTACCTTAAAAATATATATATTTAAAACAAAAAATCTAAGAAGGTTCATAAATAAAAAACAATGAATGGTTAGTTAGAAAGCATAGATATTGAATTTATAATAATAAAATTTTACCAACATTTGTTTAAGTTGCTTGATAAATATGCAATTCTTTTACTGGAAATTAATTAACAATATGAATGAAACTTTATTTTCTTTAATTAAGATCATTCTTTCATTAAAATTTTTATTATATTCCTTTTAAACAAGGCTGATAAAAATCATAATTTTTTTAAAAAAATCAAACAATCCGATTTTTTTTTATTTAAATCGGATTTTCTTTATTTAAACCAAAAATTGATTTTTTTAAAAATCCAATCAGTATATAAAATCTTCAAATGATTATTTGTAAGTAGTTTATTTTTCAAACTTATATATAGAATATTTAATAAGAAATAATGAATAATAAAACATTTAATCAAAATCAAATAAAGTATGTCGAATAAATGAAAAAATTTTAAAAAAACACCTTCAAATTTATATGAATGCAAACTTAGGAAAATTAGGTAAAAGCAACAAAAAGGTAATAAATTATAAAAAAAAAAAAAAAAAAAAAAAAAAAAAAAGAACGTAAAAAGATAAGAAATCAGTCTATTAAAAAAATGAGAAAATTCTTTTAAATAAAAAATGTCATGGCAATAATATTAAAGAAATGAAGAAAAGATTAAAAAAACAACACATGAATGAAACAGTGACATAAAAATATATAAAAAGCAGAAATTCTTTTAAAAAAATTAAACTATTTACGGACATTTTTTTTATTAAAAAATAATTAAGAAGATAATTATAAAAACGTTAAAATATATTACAAAAGAGAAGAAAATTTTAAAATTAGAATAATTAGAGAATTATTCACAAATTGAAGAAAAAAAAAATGAAGCAAAGTTGGGAAAATTTTTAAAGAAAAAACATTCTACAGGGTGTCCGGAAAGTCTGGAAACGGTCAAATATCTCGGAAAATATTAATTTTAGAAAAAAAAGTTTTAAACAAAAGTTGTGCAGTAATAAAAAATCTATTACGTGAAGTTTTAAGAAAAGGGGCCCGGGGCCCAATGTAAGGCCCAAGGGAGAAATAGTTGTTTTTTGTACTAAAGACCATTAACATTCAACTGAATATTAATAATGCCGGTGATTTTACGAATCCAGCCATGTGTGACACATGCCTAAAATATTGGGCCCAAGGCCCAATGTAACATTAAGGGTACATTATGTGCCTCTCGTAAATCTGTTTAATTACCATAAAGTCAATATTGCATTCCGCATAATTTTCCAAACAAATAATCAGAGTTGTGTACGACGAAGAAATATTCTTGGGCCTTGGGCCCAATGTAAGACCCAAGAACAAACCAATGTTTTCGGTAAATAAGATCACAAAATTTTTAGTAAATATTTTCTGTCGTCGTGACTCCTTAAAATAGGACATGTGTGATACATAACCAACATTGTCACATTGGGCCCAAGGCCCAATGTGACATCCTGGATAAATTGCGTGCATTTCGTAACTAGGTTTAATTACCTTAAAAGGTCAGGAATGCGCTCCACAAATTTTTTCAAACAAATAATCAGAGTTGTGTACCATGCAAGATATTCTTGGGCCTCAGGCCCAATGTAAGACCCCAGGTAAAATCAATGATTTCAGTAAAAGAAATCTCAAAATTTTTAGTGAATATTTTCGGTCATCGTGATTCTTTGAACTACTACATGTGTGATACATACCCAACATATTGGGCCTAAGGCCCAATATGACATACTGGATCAATTACGTGCATTTCGTAAATAAGTTTAATTACCATAAAGTCGATATCGCATTCCACATAATTATCCAAACAAACAATCAGAGTTGTGTACGACAAAAAAATATTCTTGGGCCATGGACCCAATGTAAGACCCAAGGTAAAATCAATGTTTTCGGTAAATAAGATCTCAAAATTTAAAGTAAATATTTTCTGTCCTCATGATTCCTTAAACCAGGATATGTGTGATACATACCCAACAAATTGGGCCCCAGGCCCAATCTGACATCCTGGATAAATTACGTGCATTTCCAAACTTCTAATGAATTTAAGATCAGCATACAGTATTTTTCAATAAATTAGTCTAAAACAAAAAAATGTTTAGAGTCAGAAAAATTACTGACAGCATAAGGTGTAGAGAAATTGTACAGGGGGTGAATTTTAGGGGATGATCAAGGTAGGTCATCACTTCTTATTAATCTTAGATGACCAACAAATATTTTCCAATCAATTAACATGACCCACAAAAATGTTTACGCCCAAAAAAATTACTAAGAGCATAAGGTGGAGAAAATTTGTAGAGGGGTGGATTTTAGGGGATAATCAAGGTAGGTCATCACTTCTCATCAATCTTAGATGACCAAAAAATAGTTTCCAATCAATTAACATGACCCAAAAAAATGATTGTGCTCAGAAAAAAAACTGAGAGTGTTAGGTGTAGACAATTTGTACAGGGGGTGGATTTTAGGGGATGATCAAGGTAGGTTATCACTTCTTATTAATCATAGATGAGCAACAAATATTTGCCAATCAATTATCATCACGCCCAATAATGTTTGCGCTCAGAAAAATAACTGAGAGTGTTAGGTGTAGACCATTTGTACAGGGGGTGAATTTTAGGGGTTCATCAAAGTAGGTCATCACTTCTCATCAATCATAGATTACCAACAAATATTTTCCAATCAATTATCATCACCCAAAAAAATGTTTGCGCTTAGAAAAATTACTAAATGCGTTAGGTGTAAATAATTTGTAGACGGGGTGGATTTTAGGGGATGATCAAGGTAGGTCATCACTTCTTATTAATCTTAGATGAGCAACAAACATTTGCCAATCAATTAACATGACCCAAAAAAATGTTTACGCCCAAAAAAATTACTGAGAGCATTAGGTGGAGAAAATTTGTAGAGGGGTGGATTTTAGGGGATAATCAAGGTAGGTCATCACTTCTCATGAATCTTAGATGACCAAAAAATATTTTCCAATCAATAAACATGACCCAAAAAAATGATTGTGCTCAGAAAAATAACTGAGAGTGTTAGGTGTAGATAATCTTTACAGGGGGTGAATTTTAGGGTATGATCAAGGTAGGTCATCACTTCTCATCAATCTTAGATGTACAACAAATCAATTAACAATCAATTAACATGACCCAAAAAAATGACTGCTCTCAGAAAAACAACTGAGAGTGTTAGGTGTAGACAATTTGTACAGGGGGTGAATTTTAGGCGTTGATCAAGGTACGTCATCACTTCTCATCAATCATAGATTACCAACAAATATTTTCCAATTAATTATCATCACCCAAAAAAATGTTTGCGCTCAGAAAAATTACTAAATGCGTTAGGTGTAGATAATTTGTACAGGGGGTGAATTTTAGGGGATGATCAAGGTAGGTCATCACTTCTCATCAATCATAGATTACCAACAAATATTTTCCAATTAATTATCATCACCCAAAAAAATGTTTGCGCTCAGAAAAATTACTAAATGCGTTAGGTGTAGAGAATTTTTACAGGGGGTGAATTTTAAGGGGGTGATCAAGGTAAGTCATCACTTCTCATCAATCTTAGATGACCAACAAATATTTTTGAATCAATTAACATGACCCACAAAAATGATTGCGCTCAGAAATATAACTGAGAGTGTTAGGTGTAGACAATTTGTACAGGGGGTGAATTTTAGGGGTTGATCAAGGTACGTCATCACTTCTCATCAATCATAGATTACCAACAAATATTTTCCAATCAATTATCATCACCCAAAAAATGTTTGCGCTCAGAAAAATTACTAAATGCGTTAGGTGTAGATAATTTGTACAGGGGGTGAATTTTAGGGGATGATCAAGGTAGGTCATCACTTCTTATTATTCTTAGATGACCAAAAAATATTTTTCAATCAATTAACATGACCCAAAAAATTGTTTGCGCTCAGAAAAAATACTAAGAGCGTTAGGTGTAGATAATTTGTACAGGGAGTGAATTTTAGGGGATGATCAAGGTAGGTCATCACTTCTTATTAATCTAAGATGAGCAACAAATATTTGCCAATCAATTATCATCACGCCCAATAATGTTTGCGCTCAGAAATATAACTGAGAGTGTTAGGTGTAGACAATTTGTACAGGGGGTAAATTTTAGAAGTTCATCAAGGTAGCTCATCACTTCTCATCAATTATAGATTACTAACAAATATTTTCCAATCAATTATCATCACCCAAAAAAATGTTTGCGCTCAGAAAAATTACTAAATGCGTTAGGTGTAGATAATTTGTACAGGGGGTGAATTTTAGGGGATGATCAAGGTAGGTCATCACTTTTCATCAATCTTAGATAAACAACAAATATTTTTGAATCAATTAACATGACCCACAAAAATGATTGCGCTCAGAAAAATAACTGAGAGCATTAGGTGGAGAAAATTTGTAGAGGGGGTGGATTTTAGGGGATGATCAAGATAGGTCATCACTTCTTATTAATCTTAGATGAGCAACAAATATTTGCCAATCAATTATCATCACGCCCAATAATGTTTGCGCTCAGAAAAATAACTGAGAGTGTTAGGTGTAGACAATTTGTACAGGGGGTGAATTTTAGGGGTTCATCAAGGTAGGTCATCACTTCTCATCAATCATAGATTACCAACAAATATTTTCCAAACAATTATCATCACCCAAAAAAATGTTTGCGCTCAGAAAAATGACTAAATGCGTTAGGTGTAGATAATTTGTACAGGGGGTGGATTTTAGGGGATCATCAAGTTAGGTCATCACTTCTCATCAATCATAGATTACCAACAAAAATTTTCCAATTAATTATTATCACGCCCAAAAATGTTTGCGCTCAGAAAAATTACTAAATGTGTTAGGTGTAGATAATTTGTACAGGGGGTGAATTTTAGGGGATGATCGAGGTAGGACATCACTTTTCATCAATCTTAGATAAACAACAAATATTTCCCAATCAATTAACATGACCCAAAAAAATGTTTGCGCTCAGAAAAAATACTAAGAGCGTTAGGTGTAGATAATTTTTACAGGGGGTGAATTTTAGGGGATGATCAAGGTAGGTCATCACTTCTCATCAATCATAGATTACCAACAAATATTTTCCAATCAATTATCATCACCCAAAAAAATGTTTGCGCTCAGAAAAATTACTAAATGCGTTAGGTGTAGATAATTTGTACAGGGGGTGAATTTTAGGGGATGATCAAGGTAGGTCATCACTTCTTATTAATCTTAGATGACCAACAAATATTTTCCAATCAATAAACATGACCCAAAAAAATGTTTGCGCTCAGAAAAAATACTAAGAGCGTTAGGTGTAGATAATTTGTACAGGGAGTGAATTTTAGGGGATGATCAAGCTAGGTTATCACTTCTCAACAATCATAGACTACCAACAAATATTTTCCAATAATTTATTATCACGCCCAAAAATGTTTGCGCTCAGAAAAATTACTAAATGTGTGAGGTGTAGATAATTTGTACAGGGGGTGAATTTTAGGGGATGATCAAGGTAGGTCATCACTTTTCATCAAACTTAGATAAACAACAAATATTTCCCAATCAATTAACATGACCCAAAAAAATGTTTGCGCTCAGAAAAAATACTAAGAGCGTTAGGTGTAGATAATTTTTACAGGGGGTGAATTTTAGGGGATGATCAAGGTAGGTCATCACTTCTTATTATCTTAGATGAGCAACAAACATTTGCCAATCAATTATCATCACGCCCAATAATGTTTGCGCTCAGAAAAATAACTGAGAGTGATAGGTGTAGACAGTTTGTACGGGGGGTGAATTTTAGGGGTTCATCAAGGTAGGTCATCACTTCTCATCAATTATAGATTACCAACAAATATTTTCCAATCAATTATCATCACCCAAAAAAATGTTTGCGCTCAGAAAAATTACTAAATGCGTTAGGTGTAGATAATTTGTACAGGGGGTGAATTTTAGAGGATGATCAAGGTAGGTCATCACTTTTCATCAATCTTAGATAAACAACAAATATTTTTGAATCAATTAACATGACCCACAAAAATGATTGCGCTCAGAAAAATAACTGAGAGTGTTAGGTGTAGACAATTTGTACAGGGGGTGAATTTTAGGGGTTGATCAACGTAGGTCATCATTTTTCATCAATCATAGATTACCAACAAATATTTTCCAATCAATTATCATCACCCAAAAAAATGTTTGCGCTCAGAAAAATTACTAAATGCGTTAGGTGTAGCTAATTTGTACAGGGGGTGAATGTTAGGGGATGATCAAGGTAGGTCATCATTTCTCATCAAACTTAGATATTTGATTAATTGATTGGGAAATATTTGTTGTTCTTCTAAGATTGATGATAAGTGGTGACCTACCTAGATCAACCCCTAAATTTCACCCTCTGTACAATATGTCTACACCTAACACTCTCAGTTATTTTTCTGAGCTCAATCATTTTTTTGGGTGATGATAATTGATTGGAAAATATTTGTTGGTAATCTATGATTGATGACAAGTGATGACCAAACTTAAGCATCCCCTAAAATCCACCCCCTCTACAAATTTTCTCCACCTAATGCTCTCAGTAATTTTTTTGAGCGTAAACATTTTTTTGGGTCATGTTAATTGATTGGCAAATGTTTGTTGCTCATCTAAGATTAATAAGAAGTGATGACCTACCTAGATCAACCCCTAAATTTCACCCCCTGTACAAATTGTCTACACCTAACACTCTCAGTTATTTTTCTGAGCTCAATCATTTTTTTGGGTGATGATAATTGATTGGAAAATATTTGTTGGTAATCTATGATTGATGAGAAGTGATGACCTACCTTGATCATCCCCTAAAATTTACCCCCTCTACAAATTTTCTCCACCTAATGCTCTCAGTAATTTTTTTGAGCGTAAACATTTTTTTGGGTCATGTTAATTGATTGGCAAATGTTTGTTGCTCATCTAAGATTAATAAGAAGTGATGACCTACCTAGATCAACCCCTAAATTTCACCCCCTGTACAAATTGTCTACACCTAACACTCTCAGTTATTTTTCTGAGCTCAATCATTTTTTTGGGTGATGATAATTGATTGGAAAATATTTGTTGGTCATCTAAGATTAATAAGAAGTGATGACCTACCTTGATCATCCCCTAAAATTCACCCCCTGTACAAATTATCTACACCTAACGCTTTTAGTAATTTTTCGGAGCCCAAACATTTTTTTGGGTGATGATAATTAAGTGAAAAATATTTGTTGGTCATCTAAGATTGATGAGAAGTGATGACCTACCTTGATCATCCCCTAAAATTTACCCCCTGTACAAATTATCTACACCTAACACTCTCAGTTATTTTTCTGAGCGCAATCTTTTTTGGGGATCATGTTAATTGATTGAAAAATATTTGTTGGTCATCTAAGATTGATAAGAAGTGATGACCTACCTTGATCATCCCCTAAAATTCACCCCCTGTACAAATTATCTACACCTAACGCATTTAGTAATTTTTCTGAGCGCAAACATTTTTTTGGGTTATGTTAATTGATTGGAAAATATTTGTTGGTCATCTAAGATTAATAAGAAGTGATGACCTACTTTGATCATCCCCTAAAATTCACCCCCTGTACAAATTATCTACACCTAACGCTTTTAGTAATTTTTCGGAGCGCAAACATTTTTTTGGGTGATGATAATTAAGTGAAAAATATTTGTTGGTCATCTAAGATTGATGAGAAGTGATGACCTACCTTGATTATCCCCTAAAATTTACCCCCTGTACAAATTATCTACACCTAACACTCTCAGTTATTTTTCTGAGCGCAATCATTTTTGTGGATCATGTTAATTGATTAAAAAATATTTGTTGGTCATCTAAGATTGATGAGAAGTGATGACCTACCTTGATCAACCCCTAAAATTCACCCCCTGTACAAATTGTCTACACCTAACACTCTCAGTTATTTTTCTGAGCGCAATCATTTTTGTGGATCATGTTAATTGATTGAAGAATATTTGTTGGTCATCTAAGATTGATGAGAAGTGATGACCTACCTTGATCATTCCCTAAAATTCACCCCCTGTAAAAATTATGTACACCTAACTCTCTTAGTAAATTTTCTGAACGCAACCATTTTTTTGGGTCATGTTAATTGATTAGGAAATATTTTTTGTTTATCTAAGATTGATGAAAATTGATGACCTACCTTGATCATCCTCTAAAAATCACCCCCTTTACAAATTGTCTACACCTAACACTCTCAGTTATTTTTCTGAGCGCAATCATTTTTGTGGATCATGTTAATTGATTGAAGAATATTTGTTGGTCATCAAAGATTGATGAGAAGTGATGACCTACCTTGATCATCCCCTAAAATCCACCCCCTGTAAAGATTATCTACACCTAACACTCTCAGTTATTTTTCTGAGCGCAAACATTATTGGGCGTGATGATAATTGATTGGCAAATATTTGTTGCTCATCTATGATTAATAAGAAGTGATGACCTACCTTCATCATCCCCTAAAATCCACCCCCTTTACAAATTTTCTCCACCTAATGCTCTCAGTAAATTTTTTTGCGCGTAAACATTTTTTTGGGTCATGTTAATTGATTGGTAAATATTTGTTGCTCATCTAAGATTAATAATAAGAATAGTAATAAGAAGTGATGACCTAACTTGATTATCCCCTAAAATCCACCCCTCTACAAATTTTCTCCACCTAATGCTCTGAGTAATTTTTTTGGGCGTAAACATTTTTTTGGGTCATGTTAATTGATTGGGAAATATTTGTTGATCATCTAAGATTGATGAAAAGTGATTAATCCTAGCTTGATCATCCCCTAAAATTCACACCCTGTACAAATTATCTACACCTAACACTATAATTTATTTTTCTGAGCGCATTTATTTTTTTGATTCATGTTAATTGATTGGAAAATATTTGTTGTGCATCTGAGATTTACTGAGAAGTGATGACCTACCTTGATCATCTCCTAAAATTCACCCCCTGTAAAGATTATCTACACCTAACACTCTCAGTTATTTTTCTGAGCGCAATCATTTTTTTGGGTCATGTTCATTGATTGTTAATTGATTTGTTGTTTATCTAAGATTGATGAGAAGTGATGACCTACCTTGATCATCCCCTAAAATTCACCCCCTGTACAATTTCTCTACACCTAATGCTGTCAGTAATTTTTCTGACTCTAAACATTTTTTTGTGTTAGACTAATTGATTGAAAAATACTGTATGCTGATCTTAAATTTATTAGAAGTTTGGAAATGCACGTATTTTATCCAGGATGTCAGATTGGGCCTGGGGCCCAATGTGTTAGGTATGTATCACACATATCTTTGTTCAAGGAATCACGATGACAGCAAATATTCTTTAAAAATTTTAAAATTACATTTACTGAAAACGTTGATTTGACCTTGGGTCTTACATTGGGCACATTGCCCAAGAATATTATTAAGTGGTACACAACTCTGAATATTTGTTTGGAAATTTTTGCAAATCGCATTATCGTGATTAGGTTAATGAAACTTATTTACGTGATGCACGGAATTTATTCAGGATGTCAGGTTGGGCCTTGGACCCAATTTGTTGGGTATGTATCACACATATCCTAGTTTAAGGAATCATGAGGACAGAAAATATTTACTTTAAATTTTGAGATCTTATTTACCGAAAACATTGATTTTTCCTTGGGTCTTACATTGGGCCCATGGCCCAACAATATTTTTTTGTCGTACACAACTCTGATTGTTTGTTTGGATAATTATGTAGAATGCAATATCGACTTTATGGTAATTGAACTTATTCACAAAATGCACGTAATTGATCCAGTATGTCAGATTGGGCCTTGGGCCCAATATGTTGGGTATGTATCACACATGTAGTAGTTCAAAGAATCACGATGACCGAAAATATTCACTAAAAATTTTGAGATTTCTTTTACCGAAATCATTGATTTCACCTGGGGTCTTACATTGGGCCTGAGGCCCAAGAATATTTTGCATGGTACACAACTCTGATTATTTGTTTGGAAAAATTTGTGGAGCGCATTCCTGACCTTTGAAGGTAATTAAACCTAGTTACGAAATGCACGCAATTTATCCAGGAAGTCACATTGGGCCTTGGTCCCAATGTGACAATGTTGGGTATGTATCACACATGTCCTATTTTAAGGAGTCACGACGACAGAAAATATTTACTAAAAATTTTGTGATCTTATTCACCGAAAACATTGGTTTGATCTTGGGTCTTACATTGGGCCCAAGGCCCAAGAATATTTCTTCATCGTACACAACTCTGATTATTTGTTTGGAAAATTATGCGGAATGCAATATTGACTTTATGGTAATTAAACAGATTTACGAGAGGCACATAATGTACCCTTAATGTTACTTTGGGCCTTGGGCCCAATATTTTGGGCATGTGTCACACATGTCTGGATTCGTAAAATCACCGGCATTATTAATATTCAGTTGAAAGTTATTGGTCTTTAGTACAAAAAACAACTTTTTCTCCCTTGGGCCTTACATTGGGCCCCGGGCCCATTTTCTTAAAACTTCACATAATAGATTTTTTATTACTGCACAACTTTTGTTTAAAACTTTTTTTTCTAAAATTAATATTTTCCGAGATATTTGACCGTTTCCAGACTTTCCGGACACCCTGAAATAGAAGAACGATGTTAAATTAAGAATATTTAGTAAAAGCCTAAATTTACAAAATAAAAAATAAAAGAATAAAAGTCTACAAAATAATGTAGAAAGTTGAGAAATTTAAAAAACTATAACAGCATCGAACAAATATTTTCAAAAATTTGTAAGTACAGGATAGAAACAAAAAAAATTTAAATGAAGAAAAAAGATGTATAAGAAATGGAAAAATGACGACAAAAGTTAAAGAATTAATTAAAACGAAAGGAATGACTAAAAAATAGTTAATTATGTTGTATTAATTAATATGCATTTAAATTTGAATTAAGTGAAATTTAAAAGCTTGAACAAATTGGAATGTGAGTTAATTGACGTTTAGAATTTATTAAAATTATAATGACTTAAAAATATATGTATATAAATTTAATAATAATTTGTGCTGTATATATCTTCATACCAAAAATTGTTAGATAGTAGGTATTTTGATCATCAGTATTAACACAATTTCTTTAATTTTATCAAAAATTAAATATTTTATTGTAAAGTTTTTTTTAATTTAAATCCAATGATTTATATATATATCATGATTTAAAACAATTATAACAGCCCTGCTTTTAAATGTGAAAATTGTAACCCTTCAGATTTAGATTTTACTCAAAATCAATTAATTTTAATTCATATTATTTAATGATAATTAAACATTTTTACATATTCAAATTTTTGTTTACATATATTTCATTAATTTCATTATTTCTCTATATAGCGTTTTATTTATTTACGTATATAATTAATAAATTTAATAAAAAAATAATTTCTTTAATAATTCTTTTTTTAATTAAATTTTTTTTTTATTTTTGTTATTAATTACATAAATGTTTAATAAACATATATATGTATATATACATAATATTTTTTATTTGAGGTTAACCTGCATTTTGTGTTAATTTTATCAATTACTAATTTTTATAATTTCTATAAACAAACTATAGGTTACGAAAAAATCATAAACATAAGTAAATGACTGAATTTTTATCATTAACAAAATTTTAATTTTGAATTAGATGCCACTTTTGCGCCATTTCGTTTACTCCACTTTTTACACTCGCTTGTAGTCGAGTGTAATGAAATAGGGAAAAGTGCAACGGCAGCTAGGGATTTGAGTGTACACTATCTCGTCACTTCTGGTAGCGAGAACGCAAAAGTGTACACTTTTGTGAAAAGTGTAGAAAGTGTAGGTAGCGAGAACATACCTATTATGTGTAACAACGCGCACTGGCACTCTTCGTGTCGGGCATGTTACATTTAACATTTTTGCATGCTCAACATATTGTTGCACATGCGCAGTAGTGCACTACCACTGTCTAAATGTGCGCACTACGACACCTTGGCATTTCGCATGCGCAGTAGTTCATTATTGCTGTTACACATGCGCAGTGATGCATTGTAGTAGTCACACATGTGCTCTTGTGAAATTTACAAATTGCGCATGCGCAGTGTTTTTTTTTATTATTACTGTAATTAATGACCAATAATAGAAAACAATATTCATATTTAATCAAAATTTTGAAATTTAAGAACAAAATTTATATTATTGAAGATAAGAACTAATAAAGTTGTTAAAAATGTATTTAATTTTATAAAATTTATTCTTTTCTTTTTTAAAATATTTATAAAATATAACAAATTTTGTTCTGTAAGTTTTTAATCTTTCATACTTTAATAAACAATTTTCTGGGGGTACTGGGAGGTGGGTTAAATTTAATTAACATACTCTCAGAAAATCTTTTATTTAATTATTATGTAATAAATCCCTTTAGAAATTTACTTATTTAATTAGAATTAAGCGTTCCAAAGTTCTCCAAGAATTCACAAAATAGTACATGGTAATCCTATATAAGAAATTACTTAGCTATTTTCTGTAGACGCTCTGTACGCGAGAGAGAAAAATGCATTAGGTATCTTAAAAATTGAGAGAGACACTAGACATTTCTGAAGACGCAACGTCTACAGGAAAAGAGACAAATGCATTAGGTAGCTTAAGGATGGAGAGAGACACTAGACATTTCTGTTGACGCTCAAAGGCGTAGGTTCAGGTTTTTTTTTTAAGTCCTTTGAAAAATAAAATTTCATTGTTTTCCATGTGTAAAATGTTGTATGTGCATAACAGAACAGAAAGAAAAGAAGAAGAAAAGAGAACAATAAAATCAACTTTAAAGAAAAACCAAATTTATACAGCAAAAAAGCACAGAAATACAAAAGGGTGTCGATTTGATTAACGAGGATCCACCAATGCAGCGTTCGGTAGTGAGTACAACGTAAGCTGAGAATCAACCATGGACAAGTCCACGAATGAGAAAAGACCTTTCAATCCAACTCGGTTAGGATTCCACTCCAGCAACGAAAAACACAATTATAATCAACCAAGAAAAAAAAAATAGTGACGTCACGGTCAAACAAAATAAATACAACTGTACGTCCCGGAAACCATATAAATTCAAATTAAAATGGGGACTTTTAACAAATGTAAATTTTACATTGCATGAAATTATAATAACAAATAATATTTATGGTTCTTGTGAAGATTGGTGTTTAGTTGATGGAAAATGTTCTAAAAATTTTCCTGAAATTTTACAAGAAGAAACTACCCTAGAAGATAATTGTTATGTCGCATATCTTCTAAGAGATGCAACTTATATGGAGCCAAATAGTTATGTTGTTGACAATCGATTTGGTGTACCTTATTTTCTTAATTGTCAAAAAATTTAAGTGTCAAATAAATGTTAAAGTAGTATCAAGTATTAAGTCGGTGAAATATTTATATAAATAAATATTTAAAAGTGTCATGATTCCGCATCAATTATCATTACCAATAGTAATGGAGAATCTACTATTAATCATAATGAAATAAATCATTATAAAGAAAATGGATATGTAGGTCCAGTTGAAGCTGCATGGAGAGTTTTAATTAAACATTTATTTAAAAAATGTCTTAGCATATGTCGTTCACCACTGCATTTACCGAATAAACCAAATGTTTTTATTCAACAAAATCAAGGAAGTCAAGAAATATCATTTAATTTTATCAAAAATACACAGCTTTCTGATTTTTTTAATTTAAATAAACGTAATGCTAATGCTCATAAATTTTTTTATACTGAAATTCCAGAATATTACAGATGGGATAAAAAGGAATGTGAGTGGATCGAGAGAAGTAATAAAGAGAAAGTGATAGGAACAATGTATTCTGTTAATACAAGTGATATAGAATTATTTCATCTTAGATTGTTACTCTTTACAGTAAAAAGTGAAATTTCATATGAATCATTAAGAACTGTTGATAAAGTTATTCATCAGAGTTTTACGACTGCTTGTTTAGTATTAGGACTTATTGAAAATAATCAGGAATGGAAAGAAACATTAGAGGAAGCTTCTTTGTGAATGATGCCTTATTCACTTCGTGAATTATTTGTAAGGATTTTAATTCACTGTCGTCCAATAAATGCAGGTGAACTTAGGAAACAGTTTAAAGCTCATATGTCAGATGATTATGTCAGAGATTTTGATAATGTAATAGCTAAAAATAAGGCATTTATTAATATAAGAGAATTATTGTCTGAAGAAGGATATAACCTTCATGAATTTCCTGGATTAACCGATGTTGAAGATGAATGTGATAATTTAGAAATTGATTTTTCTGTGAATTTTGGCGAAGAAAGAGTCTAAGGCAAAGAAAGATAGAAAGATTGTTGTTGATTCTGTATTCAATGCAGTAAATAATTGTGGCAAAAAAACTTGTCGTAACGTATATGTGGATGGTTCTGGAGGATCTAGCAAGACATTTATGTACATAACTTTGTGGCATTTATTAAGAAGTGAAGGTAAAAATGTTTGTAATGTGGCTTTTACAGGAATAGCTGCAACTTTACTTTCTATGGATAGAACTGTTCACAAAGTATTGGGTTTACCTGTGCCGTTATATAGTGATTTATCATCCAGTATTAAACTACAGTCTAAAGAAGGTTTGGTTTTAACAGTTGTAATGTCTTTATTTGGGATGAAGCTCCAATGGGACCAAGGTATGCTTTAGAAATTATGGATAGAACATTTAGAGACATCATGCAAATCGATACTCCTTTTGGTGGTAAAATAATCATTTAAGGAGGTGATTTAAGACAAGTTTTACCATTAAAAGAAAGAGGTACAAAATATTAAATTATGAACTTGTCTATTAAAAAGAGTAAATTGTGAAAGAAATTTTTAATATTTACATCATCTGAAAACATGCGAGCTTTACCAGAAGAAACAAAGTTTATAGATTTTCTGTTAAAAATAGGAAATGGTACAAATAATGATGTTAAAGATTGTGTTCATTTACTACAAAGAATTATTGAAAAAGGAAATGTTGATATTGCAAGAAATACGTATGAACACTTGATTAAAGAGAAAAAATTGTCATTTTATGCTATTTTGGCACCTAGAAATATTAATGTTAATGACACTAACAAATGAAATGTATTGTTATTAGATAACGATAAAGAAAAAGTATATAAAAGTATTAAATGTGCAGATAATTCTGATAATTTTAATAATCATGATGTTATTTTACCAGAATTTTTAAACACTTTATCGCCATCTGGTTTACCACCACATTTATTACATTTGAGAATACATTCAGTTGTAATGTTAATTAGAAACCTTAGCATTAATAAATGTTTTTGTACCGGAACAAGATTATTGGTGTTAGATTTACCAAATCATGTAATTAAAGCTGAAATATTGACCGGAGATAAGTGTGGAATATTGTATTTATACATCGTATATTATTATATTGTGAGAATGTTTATCCTTTTACATTCAAGAGAAGACAAATTCCAATCAAACTAGCCTTCGCTATTACTATTAATAAATATTAAGGACAGACATTTCATAAAATTGCAATTGATTTAAAAAAATATGTAATTAATCAGGGTCAATTGTATGTATCATTGTCATGGGTTCGCTCTTTTGATTCAGTTAAACTATATCTAGGTAATCAAAGAAGTGAAAAATATATTAAGAATTATGTTTATAAACAAAATTTTTAATAGGTTTAATAAAATTATGAAATATATTGTTATATTGGCATGAAATTTAAATATAAGTTTCTATATTACAGTTAACATTACTTTTTGTATAGCTCATTCAGAATGTATTTTCGACCGTAATTAAAGATTAAAATTTAATACGTTTAAAATTTTAAATTTTAAAAAAAGAAAATAATTTAAAATTAAATTTTTAATTATAATTCTAAATAATTAAAGACATTCCTGTTTCTAAACAACTTAGTTAATAAAAAAATAGTCATAGTGTAAGTCGAGGAGAGATAGATCATAAGGAGAGATAGATTACTTCTCGACATTTTGAATCCCTTTCACTTATAGGTCTGGTTATTTGTCAGTTAGCATGTCATGATACATAGACTTAAAGTTCAGAAGGTCTTTTCATTACCAAGTTTATTTAGAAAGCAAAATGACAAGCACTTTTTTATTTGTTAAAAAAATACTCCAATATTTTTGTCGCGTGTCAAAGATAATAATTTTTTCGTTTAGTCATTATGATTTGTTACAAAAGTAATACGTACGTCGAAGTATGGCTGCTATTGCAATGTAAATATATGTAATAAAACATGATTCCAAAACTTATTTTAATTTATCGCGCACCTTACTTTTTGTGGATGTTCGAAGAGAGATGGTTCACTGCTCTATAAATATATGACTAAGTAAAACATAACTTTTTTGATGAATGTACAATTTTTTAATTTATGAATAAGTAAAATTTTCATTTAGCAATAAGTGATATTTTCACTTTCCTTAGATATAGGAGATATAGAATATCTATATCTATATATAGATATAGAAACACATGTTGTGTTTTTACTTTTTATATTTCGACTTAGTTCACAAACACTTTTGGTATGTGCTTCCCTGTACCAACGTTCAACGCAAGCTTGCAGGCATGGAATTGGAAGATAAAATCTTACGGATACTTTAAACTTTGCGTCGGTTAGGAGTGGTAAAACATATTTGGAAGAAAAAAGTATTCTATTTTTTCTTCAAAATTAATGAATTAATCACATTTTAGTAAAATTAAGTACAAGGTAAACTAATTTTAACAAATTTGTAAATATATGTAGTGAATATTGAGTGGACAAAATTGATTTTAAGTCAAAGTGTTTACATAACCTAAATTTTAAAAACTTGATGAAATCGATTTAATTGTTTATGGAGTAAAATAAATTGATCCATAACAGATTAAGAGTAAGAGGAACCTATTTATGCAAAATAATTGTTTATTTTTACATGTTCTTTGTTTATTTATATTGTTTGAAAAAATTTAATTTTTTTCTATTCCGTCATTAAATAAAACATTGCTGTCAATAGATGTTTATAGCCATAAAGTTTCAAAATTTCCATTCATAATTAGTATAATCAAGGCATCATACATGTTTTTTTTTTGCTCAATTCGCTCGGTTCTAGGAGACGAAAAACACATTTAGGGCTCAAAGATGGTTAGTTCACACCTCTTCTTTGGTAAAAACATAATTAAGCTTACGAAATCTAAAATTCCTTCACAATGTTCGCCTTTCAACTGATCACGGTTTTTAAAACTGCTTTGTAGCTAAAAGTTATGTTGTCTAATTCCTGAGCTTCAATCGCTCTCGCAGCGAAATGCCGTAAACAAAATATTCTCAAATATTTTATAAAATTACTTTTATTGGATCGCATGTATTACCTCCAAAACCTAATTGACTGAACTTATAATTGACCGAACTTATAATTGCCTGAAATTTAATTATCCGAATTCGTAATTCTCTTAATTTGCATTTGTCAGAATTTGTGATTATCAGAACTTGCATTTGTCCTAACTTTTAACTTCCCGAATTCGTATTTGTTATAAATTTAAAATTACTAAACTCGCATTTGCGATTTGCATTTCTTAAAATTTTCAACTTCTTGAAATCGTATTTTATATATTTATTAAAGTTCCTAGGGCTAAAGTATTTGTTGGTACTTCTAAACTCCAAACTTGTGGTTGCATTTGTCCGAACACTAAATTTGCATTTTTTCCAATCTTTCAAATTACCGAACTCGTATTTAGCAAAATATTAAACTACCCACATTTAGAACTGTAAGAACTTCTAAATCCATGAATTTCCATTTGTCTGAACTTTAAAATAACCAAACTTACATTTGTTAAAATTTTAAAACACCCGAATTTGCATTTGTCCAAACTTTGAAATCACTTAACGTTTGGTTGAATTTTAAAATTTTCGAATTTGCATTTTACAGAACTTTTAAATGACCGAACTTGCATTTATTCGAACTTTCAAATCACCAAACTTGCATTTGTCATATATTATATCGATCTATCTTCAATAACATTTTTTTTTCACTTTTTTTGTAAATGATATTTTCTTTCTTCTGATATATGCTTACAATTTATTTTTAACAATTGTCAAAGAAGAGGAAACTGTGGAAAACTAATATTTAGTCAACATTTAAAGAAGCTCAAGTTAAACAGACCTTTCTTTTGATAGTTCAGGTAATTCTAACGATTTTCGTGACAAAATATAAAATAGAATTCAGAACAATAGTGATATAATTATTACAACCCTATTCCCGTTACATCATATTCTATAAGCTGCCCTTTATTTATTCATATGTTAAAATG
The DNA here is from genome assembly GCA_037103525.1 of Ganaspis brasiliensis. Classification (NCBI taxonomy): domain Eukaryota; kingdom Metazoa; phylum Arthropoda; class Insecta; order Hymenoptera; family Figitidae; genus Ganaspis; species Ganaspis brasiliensis. The sequence goes on along the minus strand of JAZKLR010000039.1, from coordinate 428,391 downwards.
ACACCATGACATGGCGCGCGTAGTGCGCAGTTTTTGTTCTAGTTATGAATAATATAATTTAGACTCATTTTGAGCAGAAGTAAAGGCCTCGAGTCCAGAGAGAAAAATCGTTTCTCTGCAAAAGTTTGTTTTTACAACTTTGTTTAAAAAAAAAAGATATAAAAAATAAAAAAATAAAAAAGTAGCTTTCTACACCTCTTTATAATTTAATTATCTTTAAAATAAAAAAAAATAATTAATAATCGGTTAAGAATTGCAAGCTGTAGATAGTTTTGAACAGTAAATTCCACGTTTGCCCCACTGTGCGTTGTTGCTGCTCAGTGTAATCAACTACAGTAAGGTCGCGGTAAGTGTCTGTTTCAGTAACTGTCCATTTCAGCAAGTGTCCCGGAGCATGTTTCAGAAAGTGTCCCTCCCTCTACTACTACCGTCAGTGCTGTCTATTTCGCTGCGACACGAGGCTTTTGAATAATTTCAAAACCCACCTGCTCGAACGCAGATTACGCTCCTGCTTTAACCTTCAAAAAGATTCTGGGGCGTGGCTTATTGTATGTAGATGAATTCAAGAGTAGATTTGTGTTTGCTTCTGGATTGACTGGTTGAGATCAAAATCGAACTTGTTTATGCATCTGGACTGACTGGATTATCTCGAGCGCAAACTTATCTGTGCTTTTGGGGTGGTGAGTTTTTCTCTTCTTTGTAGAAGTTGCACAAGTGGACTATTTAATCTTCGGTTCTAGAACTTTATTGCTTTTTATCCTTTTTTTGAGTGTATCTTTTCAAATATGTCTTGCCTGACTGCGAGTTATCGAATGTATTGTTATCAAGGCAAGAGTGAGCTAGTTATCGTTCTACAAGATCACCGAAATTTTGAATTAATTTATGACTTGCTTTTGTGATTTTATATTCGAAGTTATGCTTTTGATATCCTTTATCTATGTTAGTAATGATATTATCTATGTTTGGAAAAATTTATTCCTATCTTTGTAATTATATCTTTCGTTAAGTAGTAACCAAACTATTCAAACTCTAAATTATATCGAAACATTCTAATATTCAGAAAGAATATTATCATTGTAATTTATAAAGAAAATAAATTTTGATTTATATCAAACAAAGCCTGTCTCGCTCATTTTCTCATCCGGCTATGAGCCTATCATTTATCCTTAAACATTTGGTCCTTCGAGCTGGATGAAAATCTACATTTGAGCGAGACAGACTTAAAATGAGGGTGGAACACATTCAGCACCGCATCGACCTCCGGCGGTTAAGTATCGATGTCAATGACGCTTACCGGAACCTCATAAGCGTGGGTTCCGAAAATATACTCACCAATGAATGGAGACTCGCTTGCAGGATCTCGCGGAAATGTGGGAGAAATTTTCTGTTACCAATGACGCTATTATTCTAGCTACATCCAAGATCGACCCTGCCGACCAAGACATATTATATCAACAACAGTATTTTACAAATTAGCTATTTGTGATGACTCGAGAATCCTATCTGAATATAGTGGAACAGATGACTACGCTACTAAATAATATTGCCTCATCAGCACAAAGGGCGTTATCTACTATGTCAGGAGAGCTTTTGCAATCAATCGATAGTCAAAACTTTAGACTGTATGCCCCTAGATTGATTAGAATCGACCTACCTAAGTTCAACTGACTTCTTTTGGAGTGTCTTCCCTTTAAGGATCTATTCATGTCTTTAGTAGTTCAAAATGCAACTGTTTCACCCGTTGAAAAAATGCAGTATCTGAAATCAAGTCTCACCTGTTCAGCTGCTCAATTAATAAAAAACACTCCACTCACAGGTGAAAATCTCCAGGAGGCATGGTTAGCCTTAATCTCTTTCTATGAGAATCGCCGTTTATTAGTCAACTCGCTCTTTAATCCTTATTTACAATAAAGGAAATGACCAGAGAATCGGCGTCAGAAATACAACATTTGCACACATCAGTTAAGCAAGCTTACAGAACGTTGGATTCATTACAACAACCTATCAGCACTTGGGATGATATACTTGTATTCATGACTGTGCAAAGGTTAGACTCAGATTCCGTCAAAGCATGGGAGCATCACTTGGGTTCATCAAAGGAACCACCCAGCTGGACTCAACTCACAGAATTTTTAATGATGCGAATGTTGTCGCTTCAAGCTGTTGAGAAGTCTAGAGGAGGATCATCATGTTCCCAATCACGACCAACCTGTTCACTTTTTTCAAGCATTGACCACGAAAGTGTAGAATGTACCTTTGAGGAATTATCATGTACTTTGTGCTCTTCCCCTCACTAACTAGATAAATGTTCTACTTTTCATGAAAAGTCTGTTGAACATCGAAAAGACTTTGTCGTTGATCAACGACTATGTTTCAATTGTCTTGGCTTCCATCGGGTCTCGAAGTGTCGTTCGACTCGGCGATGCACTAGATGCGGCAATCGACACCACACCCTTCTTCATTTCTCTGGAAGTCCAAGCCCTATTCAACATTCAAATAACATTTCTGAATCGAAACAGTGTGCGTTGAGTTCAAGCTCGAAGCAAGTTAACCATGCATTCCACATATCTTCGAATAAGATAATAATTCTGTTAGCAACAGCACAGGTAAACAGTAAAAATAAATTTGGAGAAATTATCCGAGCACAGGCGTTATTAGATCAAGGATCAGAGACGTCGCTTATCACTGAGAGTTTGGCACAACGACTTCAACTCCCGCGTCAATCATCATCTATTCCTATTGCGGGATTATGTTCTCTGAACGTAGGCACAACACGAGGAATTGTTGATTTTATTATTCAACCATACTTTGATCCACATTCAGAAGTCGCGATCTCACACGGTGCGCCAGAAGGAAGTTCAAATAAAAATTAGTTGTCACTTAAAAATTCTTTTTGATTATGATTCTCAGATGAAAAACAAACATTTTTCAATAAGTTTTGAAATCCTTTTACGTGGCCGATTTGAAAAAAATTGAGTTTTACTGTAAAAATAACGGATTTTTGTATACCAAAATTAATTTAATATATAAATACTGTAATAAATGATAAAATAATTACGTATTTTTTAAATTTACATTTACAGAATTATAATACAGTAGTTTTTAAACAGATTTTTACTCTGAAGTCGGTAATTTTTACAGTTTTAAGATTATATCTCACATTATAAAACAATTTAAACAATGTTGACTAACCTTTCTCGTTTGTTAAATAAAACGTACAGCTTTTGGTTTTTTGTTAAAATACTTTGTTTAAAAATAATGTAATTGATACCGATAAATTTATGTTAAACTCTATTTAGGCTGTGTAAGTATAATTTTCCAAATATAAAGCTTTAACTTTTTCCTAAAAAATGTTTATTTCACCAACTACATCTCACATTCTTTTTATTTATTTTACTTACATAATTGTAAAAATCACCGAATTCAAAGAAAACCTCTGTTTGAGCACTATTGTATTATAATTAAGTGTATGTAAATTAAAAAAAATATGTAATTATTTTATCATATATTACAGAATTTATACATTAAATTAATTTTTGTATACAAAAAACCATTATTTTTACAGTAAAACTCAATTTTGTTCAAATCGTCCATGTAAAAGGATTTTAAAACCTGTTGAAAAATGTTTGTTTTTCATCTGAGAATCATAATCAAAAAGAATTTTTAAGTTCCAACTAATTTTTATTTAAACTTTCTTCTGGTGCACCGTGCTCAGCTCACGTGCTTTTAAAAATAACATCAATGATCTCTTCGGTTGATTTGGGCCGAGTTAATTAGACACATCTCAACAGCTTAACTTTAGCGGACTCGGAATATACTAAACCTGGTCACATTGATTTACTTATTGGTTCCGAGTTTTATGATTATCTTCTCGAAGGGTCTGTGGTTAAAGGCTCAAGAAACGCTCCAGTCGCTCAACTAACTAGATTTGGATGGATCATTTCAAGTCCTACCACCGTCACATCTAGCGATTTAAAACTTCGCGCATGCCATAGTTTCATTGATAATGAACTAAATACGTCACTAGAAAAGTTTTGGCATCAGGAAGAAATCGACCCTTTAACCAAAAGATCACTCTCATCTGATATTGAAGCGTGTGAACAACATTTCTGCAACACTTTTTCCCGGGATACATCGGGAAGATATATTATGAGACTACCTTTCAAGGAACCAATAGACCGCATAGGAGATTCTGAGTCACAAGCTCTTCGCTCGATATATCATCTCCAACAAAAATTGAAAACCAATCCGGAGTATCACGAAGCGTATACATCCTTTATGTCCGAATACAGGAGTCTGAACCATATGACCAAGGTACCTGAAGAAATGAAAACCATCAAACCATCCTTTTATTTATCTCACCACGGAGTTTTCCGCACAACAGACCCTGGGTCAAAATTGAGAGTGGTATTTAATGGTTCGTGTAAACCAAAGACTCTCAACACTGCATTGTTCACCGGTCCAAAGCTCCAAAAGAACTTGCTGGATGTCCTTATCTGGATAAGACAATATAAGTATAATCCAACTAATAAAAGACGAAGGTAGTGAATTTCCACTAGCCGTCGATCTTCTGGAACGACGTCGATATGTGGACGACATCCTCGGTGGGGCCGATTCATTATCTGAAGCAAAAGAAACCATTAATCAACTGAATGAACTTTGTAAGAAAGGCGGCTTCCCATTAAGAAAGTGGATCAGTAATGATCCGGATGTTCTTAATAATATACCCACTCTCTAAATTTGAAACAGCGAAAATTCACTGTTTAACCAGCCCAAAGTTATACAGCTGTTTCAAATTTAGAGAGCAGAGAACATCCCAACAAAAGTTCGTTCATGACCATAGAAGATGACCTCGTACAAGCATTAGGCTTATCTTGGAATCCATCACTGGACACGTTTCACTTTCAACCATCAGCACTTTTTTCTCCGATAGAAAGGCTCACGAAACGCTCCGTGTTATCCATAATCGCCAGGCTATTCGATCCTATGGGAGTTCTCTCGTCACTTACTATTTCGGCTAAAATTTTCATGCAGGAATTGTGGACTATTCAGATTCGATGGGATGATGAGCTTCCCCAAACACAAATCCAGAAGTGGTGGAGGATTCTTGAACAGTTCAAGTGCGTTGGAGACACTTAATTTCCCAGATGGATGGAGACAACCTCAAGTTTGACCACAGTACTTCATGGTCTCTGCGACGCCTCGAGACAAGCAATGGCTGCAGCAGTTTATATAAAAATCCTAAACACCAATGAAGTATTTCTTCTATGTGCAAAAACAAAAGTTGCACTAATCAAACGCATAACGATCCCCAGACTAGAACTATTAGCCGCGGTCCTCCTCACAAAACTTATATCTTATTGTCTAAATCTCCTGAATCACCATCCAGTTTTATGTCACCTCTGGACAGATTCCACAATTGTGTTGACTCGGCTCAACAATCACCCTTCCAAATGAAAGGAGTTTGTCCACAATCGGGTTTGTCTCATTCAGGAAACACTTCCAAACGGTCATTGTAGTCATATTTCAGGAAGGAGCAATCCGGCGGATTTCGCAACGAGAGGTTTGACCTTTACCAATCTACAACAACAAACATTATGATGGGAAAGTCCACCATGGCTTCGAGAAGGTGCAACTAAATGGCCATTAAATAATAATTTACTAATTGACGATACCATCGACTTGGAAGAATACTCCCCATCTAACGCAAATAATTGTCATGCTGTTTTCAAACTACCAATTTGGGATTCACTCATTCGATACTCTTCCTTTACCAAGTTATTACGGTTTACTGCATTGGTCTAACAAGCAATAAAGAAATTTCGCAAAGAGGACGGAGAACCTTCAACCCTGCCTTTGACACCAAATCAATTACTTGAAGCTCAAGCATTTTGGATTAAAACAGTTCAAAACCAACATTATCCAAAGGAAATCTCGAGTCTAGAGACTAATGCAGAGCTCGCTAAATAAAGTCCTCTAATTCGCTTCACTCCATTCCTCGACGAGAAGGGTCTTCTACGTGTTGGTGGAAGGTTAAGGAGGTTTTGGGTCGTTGTTGCTGCTCAGTGTAATCTCAGTGCATCTGACTGGATTATAATTGGTGAGTTTTTCTCTTCTTTGTAGAAGTTGCACAAGTGGACTATTTAATCTTTGGTTCTAGAACTTTATTGCTTTTTATCCTTTTTTTGAGTGTATCTTTTCAAATATGTCTTGCCTGACTGCGAGTTATCGAATGTATTGTTATCAAGGCAAGACCAAGCTGGTTATCGTTCTACAAGATCACCGCAGTTTTTGATTAATTAATGACTTTCTTTTGTGATTTTATATTCGAAGTTATGCTTTTGATGTCCTTTATCGATGTTAGTAATCATATTATCTATGTTTGGAAAAATTCATTCCTATCTTTGTAATTATATCTTCCGTTTAGTAGTAATCAAACTATTCAAACTCTAAATTGTATCGAAACAATCTAATCTTCAGAAATAATATAATCCTTGTAATTTATAAAGAAAATAAACTTTGATTTATATCGAACAACGCCTGTCTCGCTCATTTTCTCATACAGCTATTAGCATATCATTTATCCTTAAACTGTTTGTCCGTTAGTGTGTTATGATACATAAACTGAAAGTTCAGAAGATTTTGTCATTACCAAGTTTATTTAAGAAGCAATAGGACAATGAATGTTTTATTGGCACCAAAAACACTCCCATATTTTTGTTCTGTGTCAAAAATAATAAGTTTCTCGTTTAGTCGTTATTATTTGTTACTAAAGTTATACGTACGTCGAAGTGTGGCTGTTATAGCAAGGTAAATATATGTAATGAAACATGATTCCAAAACTTTTTTCAATTTATCGCCCACGTTACTTTTTGTCGATGTTCGAGAAGAGATGGTTCACTACTCTATAAATATTACTAAGTAAAAAATAACCTTTTTTTACGAATATACAATTTTTTAATGTATGAATAGGGGAGAGTGGCCATTAATGTACCGGGTTCTTTTCAAGGTCATAGTACTTATTGAATTTCACCAATTTCAAGCACTTCTTTGCATCAATATAAAACTACAAGACTTATCTAGGTAATGCACACATATTATACACGATTTATTTTGATTAAATAATAAAATTTAGGATTTTTCTAAAGTAACAAGCTATTTTCAGTTTCAAAAACCTGGGTACACAATGAACCACCTCTATAAAAACACTAAAAATGTTCAACAATAATAATATTGCAATTTTCACTTTGTAAAAAAACTTATTTTCTATCAAATACTATAAAAAATTGTTACTTAACACTTTTTAATTGATAATGTATAACATAAATATACCTCAAATTTAAGTTAACTAGCTAAAATGGCATTTTAGTTTTGCTATGTTGAGAAAAGTACTGATAACAATCGCTGTAACATGCTGTACGCATGCCTAGTTTTATAATCAAGCATACCACTCTGGAAATCGAAAATATACTAAAATTCCAGGTGGTTCATTGTTCCCCGGTACATTGAATAAACATGACATTTGCAACAAAAATGGTTTTTTATAACTTAATCCAATACTTCAAAATCATTATCTCATTAGAATATTGTAGTTAAGGCCCAAAACAAAATAAATCGTAAGTACATTTATTTTTAAATGGCCTTATTTCAATTAAAAAACGTGATTGTATTTTAGGTAAATTTTTTCTTCAGTACATCAAAAACAGTTTTTTCCAGTTTTCTCTGTAAAGAATAAATCCACACGTCTCAAATTTATGGACGTAGTGTGTTTACGCAAACTTCATTTATATTTAAAATTAGGAGAATTTTTATTTAATTGTTTCTGAGAAAATTGAAATGGTTCATTGAAAAACTGGTACATTGATGGCCACTCTCCCCTAAGTAAAATTTTCATTGATCAATAAGTGATATTTTTACTTTCTTTAGAGATATATATATATGTATATGATGTTTTTACTTATTTATATCTCCACCTAGTTCACAAACAGCTTTGGTATGTGCTTCCGTGTACTATTTTTCGGTATCTTTAAGATTAAAATCGATAATTTACAGTCCATATTTGTATGAAAAGAGATAGTAACATTCATTTTTGCTTCTTGATCCATGTCTCCTCGAAAGATCCATCTCTCCTCGAGTTTTTTCTTTTTTTTCAAACGTCTATTGTGGTGTATAATATTAACAGACATAAATTTTCATAAGTATGACTTTTTCACAAAAAGTGGAACTAAAACCTACACGTGCTTAAAATCGAATTTTTCACAAATTTTCAGCTGTAAATAAAAATACATAAAAAGTGATCCATCTCTCATTGACTTACCCTAAATGTAATTTAAATAAAAATAATAAAAGTGCATTTAAATAAATGTAATTTAATTTTAATTGAAATGGTTTTTTATGTAATTGTCATAAATTTGAATATATACCCTCATAACAAAAGGATATCCCGCTGAAATTTGAGATATCCTAGGGACATCCCTGGGACACAAAGGATATCCTAGGGACATCCCCAGTCTATCCAAATTTCCGCCTCATGAGATAAACTCTAATGATTTAGAAAAAAAATTTGGAGGTATGAGGATTCGAACCCGCACCCCTGCGCATAGCACGTGCGGCCTTAACTAACTGAGCCACTGAAGGTTGTTATAGGCAGTGGAGAAAAACATTAGTACTTGATGCAAAGAATATTGGTTGAACTTAAAAAATTTTTATTTAAAAAAACCTAAACATATCTAGTAAGGTAAAAGTCCCAGTTATTAGCCATGTACCATAACGTAGCCACTAACGTGAATTTTATTTTTTATTGAGCTGTACAAGTGAGATCAAGCTAATATAATTATACATTTTCTTAACTTTAGTAATAAACATCCAATATTAAATTTATTTCATGAATATGTTAAAGTTTTTAAAGTTAAAATAATGTTTGAGTCAGTGTCGTAAAATTCTCTTTGGGTCGGTAAGCATTTCTTAGCTTACAGGCAAGAAATTCCTATTCAGTGTTAAGATGATAACTGTCGAAATACTGGGTCTTTAGGTATAAGTAAAGCAGCTTTATAATCCTTAGAATATTTTTAATGAATATAAAACGAAAAAATGCAGTTTTTAATAATTTTTATATTCTAAATTGCAATTATCTTAAATAATTATTAAATATGTAATTTTAAGCTTATTTGATATATAGACTGTTTAATATTTTTCGTAATTATTTAGGATGTTGTCAATATTTTTAGAAGTGCATTCATAACCTCAAACCATGGACGTAAGTCCATGCGGCATGCCTCAAACTAGTAATATACTTAAAAAGTAATCATACAAATCAAACAAAAAATTGGAGAGAAGTTAGTTCAAACGTAAAATAATGTTACAATCACGAGTTACAATTTTTTTAAACCTGACTCGGAAAGATTATTAGTATCATCATCACTTCACTGTTGAATACTTCCAAGTGACAAATTCAAATGAATATAAGTTAAAGTTAGTTTAATTTCGCATTTCAAAACTTGTATTTATTATTTAAAAAAGTTTAACTTACATTTTAAAAAATTATCTTTGAAATAAATCCAAACTTTAGATAAAAATACAGAATCTTCATAACATCATTTATTCATTTGTTTCATATATTAATGTTTTCATTATGCACCTTCTTTTATATTAAAATGAACAATTTGATTTAATTTTATATTGCGACAATTTAAATATTCTATCACTTTAATAATAAATAAATGTTTGTAAGTACTTAAATACTTTTTATGATAATTTTAAAACCATTGCCAGTTATTGGGACTTTTAAAATTGGCCAGGCGGACAACTTTTTTTTTCATTGACAGCTATTGGTACATGCAATGTACTGATATTATTGTTAAATTAATCCTTAAAATTGCCAAAAATGTTAGTATTTTTTAATAAACAAGTAGAATATGAGTTTATCTTTCAGAATAAAAAAACTTTCTTAATGAAAAACCTACTTGACATAATATATTTTAACAGTTAAATTCATAAGATCCTTAAGCGTCCCGTAACTGGGACATTTACCTTAATTATCTTAAACAAATACAAATATTTGGTACTGCTAATTATTTTATGATACATTTTGGTTACAAGTAATGAATATTATGGTTATAATAAACAATAAGTAATAGCCCGAGGTCCTCTCGATGGCATATTGCAAATACTATATCCCACGTAGGATATCCCTGGGATGTTCCTGGGATATCTCGACGGGATATCCCTGGGATGACCCTGGGATATCTCGATGGGATATTGCAAATGCTATATCCTGCCGGGATGTCCCTAGGTCATCAAAATTTCCGTCCCGTGAGATATCCTGTGGGATAACCCTGCAGGGTTATCCCTGAGAGGTCCCGGGATCATAATGGGATATTCACGAGATATCCCATGCTGTGAGGGTAGTGCAATTTCTGTTACTCCCATTTATATTTCAATTTAATTAAAATTTTATTTACAATTAATTTCAAATAATTCTACATTTTTAGGGTTCCGGACACGAAGTGTCAAATCTGGAACCCTTATATTTCACTCGTTTGGTCGTCGCCCAAAACCATTACCCCCCTCCCCTCCCCCTTATCACCCAAACTATTTGACCTAGAGTATTGAAAATTTTTACACATATGTAGCTCGTGAGTAGAGTACAGGAAAAATATAGAGAACATGATTGGAGTTGATAGTCATAGCGTTGTCAAGGAAAAACTTTTTTTTTTTAAAAAAAAACGTGTCTCCCCGCCTTATCTTCCAAACCATTTGACCTAGAGGTTTGAAATTTGGTATACCTAGGTACTTTTACGAGTAGGTAATTGTCAAAAATTGTCAAAAATGTGTAATTTTATTCAGAAATTTTTATAAAACTATAAAAATTGTGGTTTAAGTTTATTATCATAGCATTTTCTTCGAAAAATTGAAATTTTACCAAAAAAAAATGTTTCCTTGTAAACAGCTACATCTTCCACAGTCTCAGATTATTTTTTTGTACAAAATGTTTATTTTTATATTTAAATTGCTTTATAAGTTTAAAAATAAAAAAAATTTTGTTTTTAAAATTCAAAATTATATAAAAAAGCTCAGTCTATTTAATTGAAAATTTGTAATCTTATAAAAATGGTTAAGTTTATATTTAAATTGTAATAAAAGTAAAAAAATTATGATTTAAATTTATTATTTAAATAATCCAAATAATAAATATCTTATAAATAATTGAAATGGATCGTTAAAAATAAATAATTAAAAAAATTTTTCAATTCATTTTAAGTTTGTATATATTTTAGTTTACAACTTCATTTATACATAAATGTTGAAATTCTAAATAAACTTATATTTAATGTCATTTAAATTAAAAATTTTAATTTTTATTCAAAATTTATTAATTTAATTGAACTAAATTTAAAAAATTTTAAATTTAAATTCAAATGCACTGTTGGTAAGTAAAAACTTTCCAACAAAAGAGAAAACTGCATTACCAACAGCGTGCTTTGTATAGTCATGATAAATATTAACGTTTTTTTAAAATTAAGATTTCCTTCATAACTCTGGTTTTCTAACTAATTATTTATTAATCTACATTTATTTTCCTTCCACTCGAAGCGTATTTTCTTTTTAAATACGCTAAAACAGCCGACCATATATTACCTCTCGACAAACCATTTACCACTCAACACCTGGTAAATGGTAAAGTCTCAAAAACATGTACCACTTCTCGACGTGGTACATGGTTTTGGGGACACTGCTATCTATTATTTTTTACTGGATATGTTTATTGTTAATTTTAGTTCATTTGTTTTATTTTGTCGAGTTTAAATAGTTAAGTTAAAAATAAAGTTTAATTTTAAACTGAGCATCCTATTTTAATAAAATATTATACTTTGTTTTAGTAAAATAATAATCTTCTTTGGAATTAAATTAATTAAAAGAATTTTAATTTTATTTTTGGAATAATAATAAAAATAAATATTACTACCTTATATTCTGGTATGCCTTATTTAGGGCAATTTGTTTTAATGACGTTTTTATGTTCACATTTGTAACAGAAAATCGTTTTAGGTTCTGGGCAATCAGGATGTTTGTGACCTTCATGATCACAATTGTAACAAACAATTTTTCGAGAATCATTTGAGGTCAAATTTTTGGATTTAACAGGGGCGTTAACAGGAGGATTGGTAGATGTCGTTTTAGTTAAATTTTTGGATTCTTTTATTACCAGAAGAGATTCTAAAAGAGTATCAACATCAAGGTTATTTTCTTCAATTAAATTTAAGTAATCCTTATTTTGAAGTTTAAATCTAGTGGCCTCTTTGTGCGCTAAACCAGGCAACAGAGATTTTTCGGAAGTTGAAGGTGGTCTGAAAGTTCTACTTAATAGATGACTTTTTTACACTGATTTAACCAATTGTTCTAAATGAGCATTATTATCAATACTTTGACGTAGGATTATCATTTGATAACATAAAAATTAATTACGATTAAAGAAACTTAAATCTAACTCAGCAGATAATTTAAGCACGATTCGATCAAATGAAGTCAACATACACGTGATAAAATCTGATACTGATTCTCTCTCACCTTGAGTACGACGATAAACCTCCTGACGTAACTGAAATTGAACATCGGGATCAGCAAATCTAGATTGAAAAGCTTGAGCAAATTCATCAAAATTTCTCCACAGTTAACGTAAACCACGGAACCAATTTAAGTGCGATACTATTAAGGAAAAAGGGCAATACTTGTAACAAGGTTTGGTCAGAAACAGGAACTATGGCACGTCCCTCACGAATTTTCATCAAAAATGCTTCAGGGTCTTCAGATTTTGAACAACTAAATCTTAAATTCCACTTTCTCATAGTTTCTAGAGTTGAAGCTGCTTAATTTCTAGGATTATTATATGTATATGATTTATTGAAATGATTTTGATCATTGCTAAAATTATATCCACGATAGTCACTAGTAGGATTGTGATAATCAGGACGAAATCTATTTTCGCGAAATTCTTCTCTGAATTGTTGTGAAAGGTTAGGTGAATCATCAAATGAATCAAAATTTTTAATAAATTCGAAATTTCGGTCAAAACGATTAGCTCTTTATTGCGGTATAAAATCTCGGGAACGGTAGTCATTACGCTTATCATAATGAGGTTCATTGCTAATTTTATTAAAATTTTGAAAATTTTCGTTGTTTTGTTTATGTAAAGTATTTTGGTAAGAAAAGTCATCTTCAAAACGAACATAATTTTTGTAATTATTATTTCTAGAAAAATCATTGTAATCCCTTGAAATAAAGAATCAAGTCGATCAAAATTTTGGTGGGTGTTTCTAAAGGGTTTATAATTATCTTCGTATGTTTGTTCTCGTAAAACACGTCTACATGATTCAGGTCTAAAAGAATAACGATTTTTATCTGATTTATTAGGTGAATCAATAATAGAATCGGATTTAAAAGATTCATTAATTCTCTCTTTGTCTAAATTCAAAAGAAGATTTACTATTAACGTTGTCAAATGTAATTAAGGGGTTAGTCACAGTCAGAAGAGGAAAAAACGCGTGTTTTTTTGGAAATTTTTTCTCTGAGATATATATGTATATTTTTTTCTAAACTTTTATGAATTGAAAATTGTATACTTTTATTAAAATTTTCTCAAAATTTTATTAAAAAATATTAATAATTATAAAAAATACAGTCTTATTGCTGGAAGATGATTTTTAAAAGCTGATTTACAGTGACCACTCTTCTTCCTCAGAGAGTTGCATAAAATTACAAATAAAAGATTATTTGGTAATATTGCAGAAGAAGGACTTTTCCGAATTCGGAAAAGTCCTTCTTCTGCAAAATTACCGATTATTTCTTTAGTTCATTAGTATTTACGCTGCTTAATCGCAGCTTATTGAAGAAAAATTATTTTTGACAAAATGGCGACCGATCAAAGTCAGATTTTGGTTTTCGACATGAAAATTACCCGTTTTTTGTCAACAAAAGAAAAAGTTTTGAATGAAAATAAAAAATCTACTATCAAGCAGTGCGTTTTGTGATATTAAAGAAGCCTGAACAATATAGAGTAATTCAGTCAAGATGTTCTCGAGTAATCGTGGTCACCGTTTTCAAAAACATGATTTCTAGAAAAACACATTTAAAGTTTCAAGTTTAGCTAACAAACCTATTGCGCGACTCGACAAAAAACTTGCTTACTCCCTCAATTTTTGTTGAATTGATTACAAACATTGGTAGGACATTTGCCAGATGATGTATTTACATAGAATGTTAAACAAAAAAAGTCGTTTTTTTGAAAATTATGACTGCGACTAACCCATTAAATCTTCGTTATCTGGAAAGGCATTATCCTGGTTCAAAGTTTCATTATTTTGGGGATTAATTTTTCTTGAAGGGTAAGTATTTTCATCGTTTTCTTCAATAATTGGGTCAGCATTAGGGTCAGGAATTAAGTTATCTACTTCATTTTTCGCGTAAGTAGGATCCTTAGGAATATGAAAATTATTAATTAAACGATGTCGTCTTGTCATAACATTGCCTATTGCAACAAGACCTCTCTTTTTTTATTCGGCAGTTAATTCTTCTTTAATTAAGTGTTTAACACACTGAATTAAATCAAAATTCTCGGAATCCATTTTAGATTATATCACGAATTTAATAAATCAAATATTTAATTTGATTAATATTTCATTCAACAAAACAAGTCAAATAATGGAATATCAATAACTTTTCTAGAAGATTTAAAATTAATTTTTATTTTAATAGGTAAAGCTAGAAAGAAGAATAAATTCAATCACTTAATCTCAGATAAATCTCAAGTCAAATTTGGTCTCAATCAAGCCTGTCAAATCAAAATTATTTTCAGAGAAAATCAAGATATTCAAGATTCAAAATTAGTTTTGTTTACATCTGTTAAAAAAATGTCCTAAATTAGGTTAAGATCGAAATTTAAAAAGTCGAATCAAAAATAAATTATAAATTAAAATTCAAAAATCAAAATTTTATTTTATTTACTTATTTTTTATTTATTTTAGCGCTTGTCCCCACGTTGGGCGCCAAATTGTAACCTCTAAAATAACTAATTAAAATGATATTCAATGAATAAATATTTAAATTTCAGGTTACACATACGTTGCATTTATGAAGTTTAATAAAGTTAAATATCCTTGGGCGCCGTTAACAAAAAAAAATATAAAAAAATCAGGCAAGTACGAGTTACACTCGTACCAAGTCGAAGGGTTCCGTACCGCTCTAATTTTCTTCAATTATATGAGGTAGAGATTAAAAAATTTCCACCAGGAAACCATTTTTAAAAATATTTTTTATTATACACTAAATAAAATTTTATTGGTACAAATTTTTAGCACTATAAGCTAAAACTTTTGCAGCTGGGAGGGTCAGGGTCATTTTTTAAATATGTTTTCAAAAAATAAGGAATTCGCCAATTATTAGTCAAACTTTTTTTAAAAAAACTCGAATTTTGGCCTCTAAATTCTATGAAGACGAATATTAACAAACTTCTATATATTTGTCCGAACTTCTAACTCCTCGATCTCACATTTGTCAAAAGTTTCAACTACCCGAACTCACAATTTTCGAAACGTTTAACTTCTTGACATCGCATTTGTCTAAACTTTAAATCTCCCAAATTTGCATTTGCCAAAAACTCCAGCTACACAAATTTGCATTTGTCCAAACTTTCAACTCTTCGAAATTCTATTTGTCCAAAATTTCAATTCTCCAAACTCGCATTTTTTAAAACGCGCATCTCTCTGTATTTGCATTTGCTCTAAAATTTAACTCCCCGAACTCGCCTTTGACAGAAAAACTAAATCCTCGAATTCGCGTTTTTGCCCAAACTGTCAACACCCCGAACTCGCATTTATTAGAACAACCAAATCCTCGAAATCTCTTTTGCCAGAACTGTCAACTGCTTGAACTCGCATTTGTCTAAACTTTCAACTCATCTAACTCGCATTTGTCCAAACCATTAAGTCCCCAAACTCGCATTTGTCCGAACTCTTAATTACCCAAACTCGCATTTGTCAGAACTCTTAACTCCCCAAACTCACATTCGTCAAAACTCATAAGTACCCAAACTCGCATTTAGCAGAACTCTTAACTATCTAAACTCGCATTTGGTCGAACTTTTATATCACCAAAGTCGCATTTGTCAAAACATTCAACTCTTCAAACTATCATTTGACAAATTCCTTAACTCACATACTTCACAAATCCCCGAACTCGCATTTGTCAGATCCTCGGAAAGTAGCCTCTCTAAAGATCTCTTCTGATTGACGGGTAACTTTCCCAGTAGTTCAAGATTTTGACAAATGTGAGATCGAGGAGTTAGAAGCTCGGACAAATGCTAGTTCAGTTACTTGGAAGTTTGGACAACTACAAGTTCGAGGAATTTAAAGTTCCTACAAATACTAGTTCAGTTACTTGGAAGTTTGGACAAATTCGAATTCTGGCAATTGGAAGTTCGGACAATTGCGAGTTCTGGTAGTTGAGTATTCGAACACTTGAATTTGAACCTATTCTTCCTGTAATCTACACGTCAAACTACATATCAGTACTAAATTTTAAAACCATAAGTCAAAAATTCTGGGCGCCAAGGGGGGAACAGTTGCATTTATTCAATTTTTTCAAAAAAAAATCGTGAATTTTGGATAGTAAACACTCTGAAGACCTCATTTACGAAAGTTCCCTATAATTTTCCTGTAATCTACACGTAACTCTACATACGTGTACTAAATTTCAGCATCCTAAGTCAAATAGTTTAGAAGACTGGGGGGGGGGGGGGGAATGGTAATTTAATTTTTTTTTTTTTAAAAATCGTACTTTTTGGCAAGTAAACACAATGAAGAGTGACTTTACGAAAGTTCTCTATAACTTTTCTGTAATCTACACGTAAATCTACATACGTGTACCAAATTTCAGCATCCTAAGTCAAAAAGTTTGGAAGATTAGGGGTAGGGAACATGGTAATTTTTTTAATTTTTTAAAAAATCGTCCTTTTTGGCTAAAAAACACTATTAAGACGCCTTTACGAAAGTTGTTTATAATTTTCTTGTAATCTTCACGTAAATTTACATACGTGTACCAAATTTCAGCCTCCTAAGCCAAATTGTTTGGAAGATTGTAGGGGGGGGATTTTCGATTTTTCGATATCATTTTCGTAAATTCAAGGTGAAATTACATATGTGTACCAAATTTGAAGACTCTAGCTCATATAGTTTGTAATGAATGACCTAATTTAAATTGATATTAAAAAGAAAATCAAATCAACATTATTGTACGCTAGTTTATTCTCTGTTTTACCCCACTCACTTACTCCGCCAAAGGGAGATTCCGCTGGGGTACTTTGACCTTCTCCGAGAAATTGAAAAAAAACATCCACCCCGGAAGAATTCGAAATGGACTTACCAATATGACGACAGACAAACTTGACAAAATATCAATGGCACGACGGTTGAGGATTCGAATACAGCAAGTCAGTGACGCACAACACTCAGGAAATTTTAAATAAAAGTACAAAGGGGGTTCACTATTAAATCTTTTAATCGCTTTAAAAGCAACACCACGTCTTACACTCTGCTAATAATCACCAATTCTTTGAATAATCATAGAACAATCTAATAATACTATAAAATTTTCATCGGAAAACTTCCGAACGAAGCGAGGGAAAAATGGTTTTTCTGTAACGACACACGAACACCTGTTCGTTTTCACGCGCTGGATCCAACTGTCGAACGGTAGATCTCCCTTGCTCATTCGTCCCCAAGCTGTTGTCTCCCTCGTTCGCACTGGAAATCCGATCTGGAAAAAGAAAAAGAGGGCTCTGCTTGACGCGGGAAAAGACGGAAAAGCCGCGCAAACACCTCACTCGAAATATAATTGGCTAATTTGCCAATAACGAATTATAAATTCAAATCTCCAGGGATTGCGACGAAGCGGAAGTCGGGCGCAATTCAGGGCCGTAACATCAACAAAGCACCCTTGCAGCACCGACTTCACGGATAAATTTCAAATAACCCTACAAACTAATAAATGATCAAATGATCTCTCATTCTATAAATACTTTCGTCCCAATCCCCCCCCCCCCCTAGGCCGATACTAATATCTAGTATCGCCTACTCAAAATACAACAACATAACCAAAAAAAAAAAAACTTCTTTACTAATAAATAACTCAAATAATATTACGGTTTACTCACCCTCGTCACCACTCAAGAATATCAAATCCTGCTAATTTCCAGAAATGCCACCTCCACGACGTTCCTCTAGAAATCTCAAAATTACTGCATCAATAATGTGTTGTGGCGAATTCTGCAGCATCTCCAACAAACGGCCCATTTCTTCCACTAAGGGCAGTTCTTGACGCCGCACAGGAATCGGCGCCTCTATCAATTGTGGCTCCTCCATGGGTACCACAACCAACACTGGCTCCACCATCTGCCCTACTGGAATTTCGGGCAATTCAGGTGGTATTTCCACAACTGCTGGAATGTCCATTTGCTCCTGAGGAACGTCCGGCGCCTCCACTGGTAGTTCAACCACTTCCAGTAACTCTGGTCTACACTCTTCCCCTCTAGACACACTCCTCTCGCTTCCCGAATCTCCTCCACCTGTCACAGCCGACGAATCTCGTGAACGTTGAGCCCGTCGTTCGAGCTCTCGCTAGTGCTGCCATAAAATGTAGGCATCTTCACAACGGGGACAACGGTTGATCTTCGCCCCTCGTCTACCACAATTGTTGCAAAAAACATCCCTCTTAGGGTGGGGGCAATTTATCCGCAGATGCCCACGGCGCCAGCAATTAAAGCAACAACCAGGAGGCGGGTCCAGTGAAGGGACCGTCGGAATCGGCTTCAGACCACCAAACCAAACTCTTTTGGTTTTAATACGCAATGGCGCTCGCACTGCAGCTGGTACTCGGAACTCTGCTTCGCCTTGAACCGGCTGCTGCTCACAACCAGATGGACCCGGAACGGGTGGCGGGGGATATCTCCACTCCGGAGGGCCCGGTGGCGTAATTGGACGAGGTGGAGGGGCAGGAGACACATCCCTCGGGCTCACAAAGTCGTCCTTATTAATGTAACTTAGTCGAATCCCCTCCATCGCCTCTTCTCGCTTTCGCTTCAAATCGGCGATTAAGGCCTGACTGCGCCTCTCCTCCTCTCGAAGATGCCGATCCAGATCCGCGACTGCTTCACTGCTATCAGCCTCCACCACTGAATCCTCCTCCTCTATATGTAAAGACAACGACCCGGACTCTTCAGTGGTGGAAACCACCATACTAGGACACGCTCGATTCTGGTCCTCCTCACCCCAACTGAGCCCTCCCCCTACAGAAACCTCCAAAATAGGCTCCACAAGAATTCCTCCAACTGCCCCCTCTTCTTCCTCTAACATTTCCTTGTTCTGCTCTTCCTTCTTTTCATTGGCATTTTCGTCCAATTTTCCCTTTTCCCCGTGGCTTTTCTCTAAGATCTCCACTTCTATAGTTTCCTTTCTCCCCTCTTGGACTACTTTTCTCCCCTCCGGATTCTCTTCTCTGTCCTCCTCCTTTTTCCTCGATTCCTTATTCGCCTTCTTTGATTTCCTTTCCTTTCGGACCCTTTCCCGACTTCGATTCTGCGGAGCCAAATCCATCTGAGGAGGGAAAGGTGGGGGAAATTCCTCCCTATTTGCCTCCCTTGTCCGCTGCTTCCGCAAGCTCGGCAAATCCGAGGCCCGAGTTCTCGGTGGCGTCTTTGCAAAAGAATCTATAACAAAAGAAAACATTGTCTATTACTCATAAAATCGATTTTCTGAGCGGTATGAAACGTTTTAGATTAGACACATGCACCTTCGTCACACGGCGATTCTCATTCGTTCTCAACACATACACCGAATCCGACGGCTTCTCTACGATTTCAAACGGCCCCTCGTTTTTCGGTGCTAACTTCGCCGAAAATTTTTTCGCTGCGTTTGATAGTTTATGTGTCCGCCATAACACTTGATCCCCCACATGAAATTCCGCCACCCTTTTGTTCCGATTATAATAGACCGTTTGCCTTTCTCTCTCTTTATCAATAAAACGCGCCACCAAGTCTCTTAACGCATCTAATCTTTTTAATTGGTCATTCCAGACCTCAGGATCAATTCTTTCGACAACCTTCCTCCCCTCAATTTTCCTTCTCAGACTTTTGACCGGTTTAGGATTCCGTCCATAATTAAGAAACACGGGCGAAAAGTTAGTCCTCGATTGGACAGCAGTATTCATGGCATGTCGAAACTCATGAATATGCTTGTCCCACTCTCGATCATCCTCCCCTATAAAAGTCGCGACCATAGTCTTGAACACACGATTACTCCTCTCGACAGGATTTGCCTGCGGATGATAAGGCGGCGTTGTGAGATGCTGAACACCATAAGCATCCAGGACTGACTTTAGGAATTTATTATCAAATTCCTTTCCATTGTCCGTCAACAAAAATTCTGGAGTCTCCCACCTGAACAAAATTAACTCCTCAAACGCCTGTGCAATTGACTTGCCATCCACAGACCTTAAAGGCTTGACCTCCACCCAGCGAGAAAATAAATCTTGAAACACTACAAGATAGCGGCACCTACTCTTACTTGGAGGAAATTCCATGCAGTCAGCTGCCACTACCACCCAGGGTCTTTCCACTATCCTCTGTCCCATAAGGCCTTGAGGACCTTCCTGTGAGACCTTATGGTACTGACATTGAGGACACGCTCGCACGAATTGTTGAACATCGTGCCACACACCCTGCCATTAATATTCTCTCGCTACTCGGTCATAGGTCTTCTCAATTCCCAAATGTCCTGCCGAGAACTCTGAGTGCGCACTCTTGAGCACTCTTTCGCGATACTCTAGAGGCACGACTAACTTCCACCCCTCTTCATCCCCTGTATACGGCAATAACAATGGATCCTCCCTAAATCGATATAAACTCCCCTCTAGAACTTTCCAACCTGGGAATCTATTAGGAAACTTCACCACTAAATCGAGTCTTTTTAGATACCACGGGTCTGAAATTGTTTCAAACGCCGCCACTTCTTCAAACTCATCCTCGTACATCCTAGATAAAGCATCCGGAACGTCATGGTGAATTCCCCTTCGGTGAACTATTTCAAAATCCCACTGCTGCATCTCGAGGGCCCAACGCGCCAATCTACCCGTCGGTTCTTTTAAATTTCGCAACTATTTTAAAGCACTGTGGTCTGTAATGGCCGTGAATTTGTAACCCTCGATATATGGTCTTAATTTCTTAATTGACCACAACAACGCCAAACATTCTTTCTCTGTCACACTGTAATTTCTCTCGTGCACAGAAAGAGTTTTGCTCACGAACACTATGGGATGTTCACCGTCCTCCCCCTCCTGAGTCAAAACTGCCCCTATTGCGTAACCACTTGCGTCGCATTGGATCGTAAATGGCTTCGTAAAGTCTGGTCTTGCCAAGACTGGTGCCGAAGTCAATTTATTTTTCAATGCTTGAAACGCCTCTTGTTGCTCTTCTCCCCACTCCCAAGCTCGGCCTTTTTATAATAACCTCAACAATGGTATTTTTAATTCGCTATCATGCTCTATGAAACGCGTATACCACCCCACCATACCTAAAAATCGACGGAGCTGTTTTATATTAGTTGGTGCCGGATAATACACCACTGGTGCGATTTTCTCTGGGTCTGGTCCCAACCCTTGACTGTCGAGTACATAACCTAAATATGAAACTCTCGAACACCCAAATTCGCACTTTTCCGGATTTACCACCAACCCAGCCTCCGCCAATTTTCTCAAAACAATCTCTAACCATTCTAGATATTTCTCATAATCATCAGTAACGATGATTATGTCATCCAGGTACCCAAACACATAAGGCTCGAACTCAGGTCCAAACAACGAATCAATTAACCGCTGGAATGTCATCGGGGCATTTGTGAGTCCAAACGGCATTCTTTTGAACTGCCACAAACCAGAACCAGGAATAGCAAACGCTGTATATTTTCGACTTTCAGGGGACATCGGCACTTGCTGGTAAGCCTGCTTGAGATCGATTTTTGAAATATAACGTGCTTTCCGTAATTTATCGAAAATCGAGTCAATGGAGGGGATGGGATACGCGTCTTTGACTGTCACTTTATTTAAATCTCTGTAATCAATACAGAAACGCAGTGATCCCTCTCCTTTCTTGACGATAACTGGTGCACTGCTCCACTCACTGGCCGATCTCTCAATTACTCCCCTCTCTAACATCTTTTGTACCTCCTGGTTAGCCCATTCTAATATCATAGGCGACATTCTACGAAAACGATGTTTAATTGGTATTGGATCAGTGACTCTTATTCTATGTTCAGTCAAAGATGTCATACCATGTTCCACCTCCTGTGGTAAAATCAGCTGGTCCACCAATTTTTGAATTTTCGATCTCTGCCCCTCTGATAACTCACAAATCCCTGCACATTCCGCAAAAATATCCCCTTCCACACTATTTCCTATACCACTTCTCCCCCCTGGACTCAACTCTCCACACTCCAAAAATTTATGCCATTCCCCCTCTTGAACTCTCCACAACCCTTCTTCCTAACCTCACATCCATGTCCGCCATTCGATGAAAATCCAGACCCAAAAGCATGTCATGGGACAAATTATCTACCACCTGTAAGTTAAACGGTTGAGAAAAACCATCTACCGTTAACCATAACCTCAATTTCCCCAATGCTGCTGTTGATCCGCCAAGCGCGCTCCCAATTGCTGTATTCGCTTTCGTAAGTCTATCCCGAAATTTTTCTGCTAATTCCGGCCCAACCAACGAAACCGTAGCGCCCGGATCAAATAGCGCTATATACGGCTTGTCTGCGATCACCACCTTAAGAAAATAGCGATTTTCCATGGATGAGGCATCTATCCGTTTCCCCGTCAAATCAGGAGCTGCTGTATTCTTTACAGCATCACCCCTCCCCTGGACTGAACATGCTGATGGGATATCAGTAGGTTTAGTCCCAACACCAGCTTGTAGAAGCCCCTCATTACTGGATTGCGTCCCCTGTACTGAGAGTTCCGTCCCGGATTGCTCTTCAGTGGGTTGCGTCCCAGAGTTCACAACTTCCGTCCGGACTTCCAGGAGCTGGCTTATAGACTCAAAAGATTGCGTTCCAGAACCCGTAGGCTGTGTCCGAACGTCATGAAGTTCCGTCCCAACGCTGCTGGATTGCGCCCCAGCTTCCGTGCTAATTGCTTGATCCAACATGGGTTGAGTTTCCTCTTGAGGCACTGGCATCACTTGAATGGGTGTCCCATTTTTGCTTTCCACTACTGTCCACTGTAGTAAAGCTTGGGACACTGGGACATTTTCTTCCACTACAACATCCTCAATATGCTGAACTCCCTCTTGAGTTCCTTGTTGCCCCTGTTGTTGTCCTACTTGTGTCCCAAATGTCCCACTCAACTCTCCATGTCCCACTTCATTTATCTCCTCTTCCACATCCAATCTCTCCCCTCCGGAATAATGTTCCGCCCGAATTAACGTGAAAAAGATCTCCGGGTCCACATCCCCTTCCTCTATTGTCCCACCGACGAAGGTCCTGGGGGGGAAGGGTTGCTCGGTCCCCCCCTGCCCCGTTCCCCAACATCGTTCTCAAATCCGCACAATTGGGACAATTCCTTAACGTTGTCCCATTTGTCCCACACACCTGGCAGAACATTCGGTTGCCAGTGGGACGTGGCAAGGGACACTCGTTAGCATAATGCCCCTGCTGTTGGCATCGGAAACAAGTTCTCAACTTGCACTCCGATGCGCGGTGTCCCACTGACTGACACTGGTAGCATGCACTGGTAAATCCCCTAGGAACACTAGGCCTGAACGCCGGTGGTCGTCCCCCACCAAAAGTACGATTCGGAACTTGTCCTTTTCCATAGGGACGATTCTGAGCTTGTCCCATTCCAATAGGACGGTTCTGAAACTGATGTCCCAGATTACGTACCCCACTGGTCGATGGGACTGGAGGGTTTGTAGCCACCATTTGGGCATACGTCACCGGGGTTTGTTGTGCGGGTACCTGCTGAACAGCCGCTATTGGTGCTGTCCCAGTTGTCCCTAAATTCACTTTCCCCCTTTGCGTCCCACTATCTTCTTTAGTTGTCCCTATATTCCCTGGTCTCCCCTTTGTCTTCATACTCTTCCCCTTTTTCGTCGGGACAGTTCGGACTGTCCTACTTTCTTCCCCACTTGTCTCTGAACCCGAGACCCCCAGCAAAGCATCCACTTTTGCCCCTCTTAAATTTCCCCTCGCAGCCGCGGACGGAATTCTCATCTTGTCCCGGGATAGAGGTGGGACGTATCTCTTATCAAGATCTTTAACGCGTTCATAACGCCTCAGAACTCGCTCTAACTCCTCAATATTGTCGAATTCGGAATTCGGCAATTGACGTCGGTACTCCGGCGTCAGCCCCTTAAATACAATTCTCAAAAAAGATTCTCGCGATATGGGACGTCTTAAGTGTCACCCTCATGTTCAGAATAAAATCTGAAATTTTCTCGCCCTTCGCTTGTATCCTGGCTCGTTTCTCATCTAGGACATCATCGTCCACCAAAGCAACCGAAAATTCTCGTTTAAAAAGTTTTTTAAACGTGTTCCAGGAACACAAGTCTTTACGCTCCAGCCGGAACCAACGGCTCGCATTTTTGCGCCAAAACACTCGGAAGGGCTGTCAAAATCTCCGAATCACTCAAAAGATTGCACTATTTGCAATCTTCGACTCTTTCTAAAAATTCCTCCGCGTCCTCTTTCTCCCCTTCGGAAAACTTAATGTCCCAGTCCTTAAATATTTTCACAACTTTCGACCCCCCACTAAGATTTGAATAAAAACGCTTATTACCACGACTTTTACTCGGAGTGGAGTCGGTCTCAGTTTCCGTCCCACTGGACGATAACACGACGCGTCTAGGCCTCCTTTTTTGACTAGAACCGGAACTTCTACTTCCGGTAGATTTCCCTCTTCTCTTTTCTGCCCCCGGCAATGTTCCTGGGGGGGAGGTGGTGGGGGTGAGGGAGATATATTCTCCTGTCCCAAATTGTCATTGATGCCCCCTCTCTTGCCCCATTCGCGATTTTCCTCAGGGTCCACGTGCACCGGATGTCTCCGACTAGTTTCCCCCCTCCTCTCGCCTTGGGCTTGTGTATTTTGGTAATTGTGGGAACTGGCGTGGAGTTGTTCCAACAGGAAAGCGTTGTGCGCACGCAATTGTTCCAATTCCAACAATTGCTGCTGTGCATAAATTGCACGCTGATCTGGGCTTAACCCCCACGCTCCCACTCCCTGTCTCATACTCCACATATCTGGAGTCACTCCTGGGGCTGGTATACTCCCAGTTCCCCCCACCCACGTCACAAACGTTGGTACCCCGCGTCCGGCCCCCGATGAGGTGGTGGTCAAGGTAGTGGCAAACGTTGTCCTACTCATTACCCTGGGGGTCTTACAAATCGAGGTGGTCACTCCTGAGGCAGTGGTTGTCGTCCCACTACCCCCCTCCACTCGATCTTCATTCTCCCCACTCAAACTCGGGACTTCCGGATTCACTGTTGGCGAAGTCGCTCCTTCGCCCATCACTTCCGGATCTCTTCCAGGATCGGGCAACACTCTGGACCTCCGGGTCCTCGGAACAAAAAGACTTGGTCCGGCCCTCCCCTCCAACTGATCCACCAAGGCCTCATATTTAAATTCAACTTCCGCTCCCTCCTGATCGAAAGTCTCAAACCACGAAACCACTACAGTTTCCGGGAAGTTAAATTTTACTTCCGATCGTAGGAGTCTCTCGCGAAGTACCTGCAAAGAGCCTGTCACACTGCACTCTTGCTGAGTCAATACCTTCATCACCTGTTCCTGGGACATTTGATTTATATGCCGCCAGGACTCCGCAATCTGCAGAATCTCCAAAATCCGCTACATCTGTTCGCGGTATCTCTCCATCATTATTAATTTTCTCAATTAAATCAATAAATGAGGAGAGAGAAAACATCAAAAAAAAAAACTTTTAAATTAACCCCGAGCTAATTTAACAAAAACTCACACAAAAAAAAACTTTTAATTATCGCCCAATTCAACTTAACTTGGTGGCGCGTGTTTTCTCACCCCACGTATTCTCGGTGCCCCAAGAAGAACAAGAGAGAGAAACGAAATTTCCCCGTTACTCCTCTTTTCTCCCCACCAGAACGGAAACCAGAACCTCCATAATTTCAGTAAAGTTCAATAAATTTTCAAAAACACACAATATACAAATATAAAATATCCAACAAGGAAACAATAGAGAAAAAAAAGAATATAAGCAATTAGAACATTTCCTGAAAGAAAAAGAAAGCAACACAATGAATTAAATATCTAACCCAACAGTTAAATTTAATATTAATTCAAAGAAATAGCACTAGCTATTCTTGAATTATTTGAAACTTGCTTAACAGCAATTCCGAGAGTCGTGTCTTTTTCACCTCTCTTCTGCTGCCACGCTTGTTCTCAGAGAAAACAAAAAAAAATATTCTCGAAAAATTTTCTCTTTCACACCGCAACACATTTATTCAGAAAAGGTTCGCCTCCCTTTTCTGCCAAGAAAACACATTTAAATTAAATTAAATCACGTTGAATCCCGCCGAAATCTAGGAAACCAGAAGAAAGAGAAAAAAAAAATTTCAAATCAAATTTCTCAATTTTCCGTTTTTATCCCCCACAGAACGCCGGTAAAAAAAAAAATTTCGCTTTCAACGGATTATTCAAACAGTAGCCAGTCCACGCATGCGCGCCTTCTCAACACCCCTCGTGACGCGAGAAAGAAAAAAAAACAGAAGAAACAAAAAGGAAATCAAGGAATTAATCATTCGGGTTGAAATAATTAATCAGCTCGAAATACAATCCCTCGATTGCCGCTTCACTTTAAATTCGCCGGAAAAGAAAGGAGAAAAGAAAACGACACCTGACTTTGGTAACTTGTCACGTTTCTCCGCGGCGCCGGCACTGATAATTTACAACAATAAAATTCGAAATTAGGAATAACGTCCACGTCCGAATTTACCTGTTATTTCGCAATCACGCTTCCTTAAATTTCAAGACTCTAACCGAATTTCAAATTCAACCATTTTCCGCTTCTTCACTTTTTCACGACCACGTTTTCAAAAACCGAAAATTTGAAATTCCAACTGAATGTCACATTAACACTATTTTCCCGGTAATTTTCACCTTCTCGCGACCACGTTTACACAAACCGAAATTTTAAAATTAATCAAATTTCAGATCCACACTATTATCCCGGAATTTTCACTTTTTCCCAACACAAGACAATTTTTGCTTTCACTCATATTCTCCCCTCCAGAATTATTAATAATTATTAACATTCTTAATCTCACAAATCCAATCGAGAAAATTTTTCTCGTCTTTTTGATACAAGAAAAACCGACCATAATCGCTTACACTTCCTATTTACACTTCTAAAAGAATCCTCACGTAAGAGAATATTTAACACGTGTTCACGCAATCTTCCGAGCCCGCACTTCCGGTACCTTTGCACTCAGTCTGGCGACCACGTTTTTTCACAAAAATTTTAACTTTACTTTTCACCCCGAATTTTTCGTTGAAAACCTTTTTAATTAACAATTAAATAATTATTTATGCTTCGCATCTAGATTTCTCAGCCAAATTCTCCACTTTTCGCGTCTGAACTGTTTTTTTAATTTCAATCGTACTTCCGCCGATTACGCCTCACCGCCCCCCGACCATCTCACACACAATCTCCATTTCCAATCTCTCAAAGTGCAGCGAGAAACTCCCCACAAGGGATGCCAATTGTAATGAATGACCTAATTTAAATTGATATTAAAAAGAAAATCAAATCAACATTATTGTACGCTAGTTTATTCTCTGTTTTACCCCACTCACTTACTCCGACAAAGGGAGATTCCGCTGCGGTACTTCGACCTTCTCCGAGAAATTGAAAAAAACATCCACCCCGGAAGAATTCGAAATGGACTTACCAATATGACGACAGACAAACTTGACAAAATATCAATGGCACGACGGTTGAAGATTCGAAGACAGCAAGTCAGTGACACACAACACTCAGGAAATTTTAAATAAAAGTACAAAGGGGGTTCACTATTAAATCTTTTAATCGCTTTAAAAGCAACACCACTTCTTACACTCTGCTAATAATCACCAATTCTTTTAATAATCATAGAATAATCTAATAATACTATAAAATTTTCATCGGAAAACTTCCGAACGAAGCGAGGGAAAAATGGTTTTTCTGTAACGACACACGAACACCTGTTCGTTTTCACGCGCTGGATCCAACTGTCGAACGGTAGATCGACCGCCGACCGCATCTCCCAAACTAGGGGTGGAAGCCCCGCCCCCTGGTCACACGTACGGCATCTCCCTTGCTCATTCTTCCCCAAGCTGTTGTCTCCCTCGTTCGCACTGGAAATCCGATCTGGAAAAAGAAAAAGAGGGCTCTGCTTGACGCGGGAAAAGACGGAAAAGCCGCGCAAACACCTCACTCGAAATATAATTGGCTAATTTGTCAATAACGAATTATAAATTCAAATCTCCGGGGATTGCGACGAAGCGGAAGTCGGGCGCAATTCAGGGCCGTAAAAAAACAAAGCACCCTTGCAGCATCGACTTTACGGATAAATTTCAAGTAACCCTACAAACTAATAAATGATCAAATGATCTCTCATTCTATAAATACTTTCGTCCGTGACGAATCACTTCGTCACAAGTTTAGAATTAGAGGGGGTGCGAAAACGGACACACATAGTGATTTTAATAGGGTTCCGTTTTACGGTACGGAACCCTAAAAATAAATTTAATTTAAACTTAAAATGAATTAAGCAACGTAGAAGAAAATACTTACCAGGCTCCTCAATTTAATCGGTGGTAGAGAGGGAGGTTCGTAATATCGTAATTGTTTTATCAATACTTATCTTAGAAATAGTTTGAACTCTTTGAGTTGTTGCTAAGGCAATTAAAATGGCTAATTTTTGTGTTAAGGATTCTAAAGGTAAACTTTCATTTGGATAAGAAGTTCTTAAAAAATTCAAAAGTATTTGAGGATCCCAAGTAAGATCGTACCGCGGTCTCTGTGGTTTTATGACTGACACACCCTTCAAGAATCGCATTATGAAAGGATCAGTGCTAATGTTAGACGTTAAAATAAGGGATATCGCCGATCGATAAGAATTTAGAGTACCATAGGATCCTATATTAGGTAGTAAATTCGATAAAAAATCTATAACAGTAGCTGGATTGGAATTAAACGTTGATGCAAATTTAATAATTTAAATAAAAAAATCAAAACTTTTGAATAAATTTTAGTTTAATAAAACATTCAGTTTGACAATAAAATTATTACAATAGAATAATCTAGAAATTTAAGACAATTTTAATTAAACAAGATTTTATCTTCATATGTAACGTTTTATAATAATGTTTTGAATAATTAATTGTATTGATCACAACATTGAAAATAAGAAACAGCAATTAAAGAATAAAAAAAAATGAATTGACCTTTCGTCACGATATACTGTTTTGGGTTCATAAATCAAGTTAATCAAAATAAATTATGTTTACCAAATATTGAAGAATGAATCAAAATTTAAAATAAATTTAATTTCAGTACTGACAATAAAATTCAATAAAGGAAATGAATAAAATAAATTTTTAAAAGTAGGTCTGTTGGAAAATATCTTTCTTGATAACAGACAAAACGAATTAAATTCGAATAAAAAATTTTTGTCAATACTGAATTTGACAAAATAAACTCGCTTACCAAAGTAAAAATTTTGTAAAAGTGTAAAATCTAAAATAATCCAATTAATAGGGCACAACACAATAAATTAAATTAAATTAAATCAAAATTAAACTAAATTTTATGTTCACAAGAAGTGTTGTCACTTCGGAGGTTGCTGACAAAAGATGAAGGATCTTGATTTTTTGTTATTTTGATTCCCATGGTTTCCGCGCTTCTCGTATGTTTTAAATATCAACACACTTAGTTCCAGGGCCGAATTTATATGTAGGCAAAGTGGGCAACTGCCTAGGGGCCCCCCACCAAAAAGGACCCCAACCAGCTAAAATATTTTCAACAAAAAGTACTTTTAAACATTTTTTAGGCATTTAAAAATCTGAAAAATATTTTTAAGGTTTTAGAAATTGAAAAAGCCCGCTTATTATTACATGGGCCCCCACCAGCTTCTGCCTATGGCCCCATGTTTGGTAAATCCGGGCCTGCTCAGTTCAGCGGCACGACGTTGCTATGTTTTATTTCAATAATGCAAAATTCAGGTTGAAAGATTAAATATCTCAATAACATAAACTTCAGATTGAAAGTTTAAATTTGAAATCTCCAAATGTAAGTTTTTAATTTACTTTAATTCCAAATGGTCAAAAATAATAACAAATCCTCTAGACACTCCTCCATTGTCTTCTAATACTGAATAATAGTCAAAACTCCACCAAAAAGTATTAAATAGACTAAATTCAAAAACTTAAGTGAAATTAAGTGATGATAGGTTCGATTTCAATGGGCTGTTGGCATAGGACCTTCTCATAAAAATACGGAAGGCTAGTCGAATTCTTCCAAGAATATTAAAAAAACAACAACTATTGGGCATACAAAAAGGTTGGAACGCAGCAATCCGATCCAAATTAAAATTTCAACAATTCAACAAAATAATATTTTTGGGCCAGGAATTTGGAGATCTTTGAAGTTGATTGATAAACCGATATGAGTTACGCGGCAAAATTCAAAATTTCAAAATTCTTTAAAGTCCAAATAAACATTTTTACTCTTCAATCCATGAAAGGCATCCCAATTATTTCTTGAAATGTAAAATAATCTTCCACGAAGACTCAGGAAACCGGAACGAGAATTTACATAAATAGAAATACAATAAAATTAATAATTAATTCTAGGATCTTAAAATTACGCAATCACGGAATATCGCTGCAACCTCCGAAACTTTTTATTAATTCAAATTTAAACAAGTTTTAATAATTAAAAAAAATAAAAATGTGACTTGTAAAATTGATAAAATTTTACAGCGTCACTGCACCTTTTGGTTAAAATGTGTTAAGGACGACCGTGTAATATATTATATTAATATTATATTGTAAAATTTTTTATAGTAAACGATGTACTTGGAAAAATAGTTTGAAGACCCTATTAGGCTTTATTGAAAAAACTCTATTGCGCATTCGTAGGTGCCATAGAAAACTACTAAGCAAGAATAATTTAAAAATTATTTTATTCACTACACTGAAAAAATTTTAAGAATGTTGCTGCATTCACACAAGTAGTGCAGTCTTCGTTTTGTTAAAAACAACTGCTGTATCATTTACAGGTCAGTCGCTGTACGTTAGAGGCGCAACTGTTCAATTAAAATGTGGGACAGTTGCTGCTCCTTTCACCAGAAAGCAATAGTCCCAAGTAAATAACAAAATGTATTTATCAAGAAACTCCACTAAAATGACATCTTTTCTGAATAATATTGATTAGAAATTTTGCACTTGACAAAAGACTTTAATATTAATAATACTATTAATTTATTTTTGTTTTTATAATAAAAACTGTTTTACACTTAAAAAGGAAAATCCAAAAAAGTAATATACATCTACTATTTTTTTAATTACGAAATAATAAAATTGAAATTAATATATAATTTAAAAAAATTTAACATGAAGTCGAAAATTTGCATTATTAAAAAATGGGAAACCAATTTAAATAATTAAAATAGTAACTGAAATATTCATAAATGTTACTTACTATAAAAAAAAATTAATACAAATAATATTTATAATGTTACTAATTATTTATATAAATCTAAAATAAGAGAAAATGAAGTAGATAAAAAAAATGAATTTATAATTAAAGCAATTTAAACAAATATAATAAAGAGAATCAATAAATAAAAAATTGTTATTGAATTGTAAATAAAAATTCTTAAAATAGGAAAAAATTAAGATACATATGCTTTAGCAATTATAAAACTATTATAAATTAAATTCATAAATTAAATAAATAAATTTTTAGATAATACTAAGAAAAACGTAAACCGTTTTTAAATAAAAAAGATAAATTAAAGAATTAAAAATAAGCAAAGAATAATTAAAGAGATAAATTAAAACATTTTTAATTAGTTTTTTATTGTCAATTTTACAACATTATTTTTATATTTCAACATTAAATATAAACATTGAGTTTTCTTTATAATTAAAAGCTTTTTAAAATTAATAAAATATTAATATTTAAGGTCTAATAACTACGAATTAATTATAATTTGTATTGTGTAGCTATATAATGAACATTGTTTTTTTTAACTGACAAACATGGAGTAAAACTTATTAAACTACTTTGAAACACGCATTCCATTTTATTGGTTGATTTGACAATATAAGCATGTACGTGCGTGTCAAAAGAGACTTCTTCGAAAATTTTTAAGTGAAAAATCGCTTCGTCTTTAACATTGGTTATTTTTTCAATTTTACCAAACTCAATTTCATATATATTTGAAACTACAAAGGTTTCAATACCATAAACTGTATTGCATATTTGTACGTAATTGTAGAATCCATCTTTATTCTGGGATCCGAATTTTACCTTACTAATATCTTCTAATGAATGTATCATATGGCACATCATAAAAACTTGTTTTGTCGCAATTGTCTTTAAAAGATTTTTTTTACAGCTGGAAACTTCTGAAACTAGTTTAACCCTTTTATGAAACGCTTCGAAACGCATGCTCCAAAAATGTATGAACGGTCCAATTTCTAACAAAAGTCGCGGATAGTGTATTAATATGTGAAATTTAGGTTTTAATGTTCCAAATAGCTCAAAATACAAGGAGTCAGTGGCGGTTTTACGGAGGCGAATGGGGCGACCGCCCCCCCCCCCCCCGAGAATCTTATATTTGTATAAGAGAGAGAGAGAGAGATAGCACTATGGTGCTATCTCTTTCTATCCCATATATCGCCCCTCCCGAACACTTTGCCTAAAGCCGCCCCTGCAAGGAGTTGTGTTTTTGTATTAATTTTTCAAGATATTTAGCGTCCTGTGGTATTATTCGAGGCAAAGTAACTATATCGATAATTTGACGTAAATATAAATGTAATTTCCAGCATTTATCATTTTCAGGAACTTTGTCTCCTATAATTAGACCAAAATAACGAACGAAAGTCAGCATTTCGGCCGTTGACATTTTTATGTTCATCCTATTTTTTAATCTATTTTTGGAAATTGCTAGAGGCTTGTTTGTTACGCAAGAACCATATTCAAAATTTACTATTTGATGGTTAAATACTTGTAAGGTAAAATATTTGTTTATAAAAATAAATGTATATATCACGGACTGCATTACATAAATACAAACCCCTTCAAGAAGATCATGCATTAGATCTACTGAGATATTTTCAGCAACATGAAAATCATCGATATCATTAAAAGCGCACTTTTCTTTTACGCCAGTTTCCGAAAAGTTTAAAGTTAGAGCATCTTTTTCGTAGTTTTCGTATGTTCGTAAAAGAGATTTGTCTTTTTTAGCGAGAGTTTGAGAAGATTCTAATGAAATTTTACAAATGCGACAAAAAAAGTTAGCTTGAAAAGATTCAGTGAACCCGAGAATGCCATTAAGGCCTAAATTGTCACCTAATGGTAAAACCAATTGAAATTTAATTGACCTTCTATCTCCGTCAGTTTCAAAAGATATT
The DNA here is from genome assembly GCA_037103525.1 of Ganaspis brasiliensis. Lineage (NCBI taxonomy): Eukaryota > Metazoa > Arthropoda > Insecta > Hymenoptera > Figitidae > Ganaspis > Ganaspis brasiliensis. The sequence continues at coordinate 394,638 of JAZKLR010000039.1, read as the reverse complement.
CCCTGTCTGTGAAGAAAATTTATTTCTTCGATCAATTTTGAGAAAATTATTTTATTGCTGGTTTTTTTCTTATCTTCTGCATATATTAAACTTGTAAAAAGAATACTAATCAAATGCGATGCGATATGAGGCGGAAGACAAGCTATTAATACATAAGTTGCTCCAAATTTGTCAACACCTGCATGGCTGCCCAATGCGTTTCCAACTTCTAATTCATCGTAAAATATAAAAATTGGTAAAACGATATCATTCTCAAACTTTTTAAGATATGTTATCATCCATAAATTTCCTTGAAGAATGTTTGTTTTAATGTAAGAATCTTTAGATAATTTTTTTAAATAATTCAAAATTTGATGAAGCATTCCTGGTATTTCTAAAAACGATTTTAAAGTTTTACGCAATGGGACGTAAATGCCATACAAAAATTCTGGAACAAGGCGTGTTTCATTTTGAATAGTTGTCTTTACAAAATTCTCACCGATTACGAATTCTTCAGGTTCAAAATAACCTTTCCTCTTTAGTAAACTCAATCTTTTGAATTCAGTTAAAAGCGGTTGGAATATTTTGCCATACTTTCTGAAGCATTCTTCAACTTCATTAATAATAACGCCATCTTTATTATTTTTTTTCTTTAAAATATCAATAATTTCATCTTTTAGAGATGGCAGTAATAAATTAGAAATAAAATCTTCAACGAAATCTACAACAGTTTGAACAATTTTTTTTTGGATAAACAGGATCGCCGTATAATTCAAGAAGAAAAATCAAAACTGTGTTAACGAAAAAAAGCATATCCATTTTTGCAATTAACAAATTTGAATAAAAATCAAAATAACTTTTAATTCTCAAAAGAAATTTTCAATTGATTAAATTGTAAATTAGTCTTAAATCTTGAATCAATATTCAGTCTTAAATAAATCTTTAATGTTAAATCAATCATAAATTAATGTCAAATGATTAATATCTACTTTTTTGTGCAAGTAGCATGTCACATAGAAAGACTGTTTCAATATCGCTTTTTACTTTTTTCTCTTTAACTGCTTCGTTTCTGTTTTACTTTTTAAATTCACTTTGTTTACTTCAACAGCAAATTTTGTGACTACTGAGAAAGATTTAGGAAACTGTCCGTAGTATACTAATCGATCAATTAAGGCCCAAACGTAATCACAAAAACGTGGCCATGATTGAAGCGCCATTAAACATTTGTAGCAAGATTCTGTTGCTTTTGTCAGATCTGTAAATTCATACTTTTCAGAATTTACAATTAGGTAAATTTTTGAAATATTATCAACTGTTCCGCATAAAATAATGTAAGGATGTATCTGTTGACCACAATGTTTAAGCCATTTTTCCAATTCTTCTATTACATCATCCACTTTGTCAACATCCTGAAAATATGTATATGCAAATAAATAAAATTAGGTTCTTAAAAAATAAAATTTAACTTAACATTTTAATGTTCCTAAGGGATTTAATGTATACCTTTACTTGAGATATAAAAGTTTTCGAAATCTCACTCTTAGAAACACTGACAGATTCTGAATTGTCATCTTTCACACTTTTTGGGACAGTTACACATAGTGGAAGAAGAAGCAAAGCTAGTGTACTTGAATAAGACTCTAAAAATACGTAAATTTAAAAATTAGTTTAAACATATATGTGTACATTAGTATATATAAAAAATCTTTTTTTTTCGTCTTTAAAAAAACACGCACATAAAATGTAAAAGGAGTTAATTAAATGATTGTACTGTTCTGAACTTTTAAGCGCACCAAATTTTAATTTTATTTTGATCTAAATACAATTTTATTTAAAATATTGTTCTTCCTACCAAATATTTAATATAGTTCTGAAAAATATTTTAATCCCTATTCTTTACTTTCTATTGCAAAATTATAAAAATATTTTTAAAAATAAAAGATTTCGTTCAAATAAAGGTTTTTAACTTTAAGAACCTTTAATTAATTCAATATTTATTGAACAACATTATACCTTTACTGAGTAAGTGTTTATAGGTTAATAAAAAATCTTTCACTTCCTTCATACGAGAGCTTTTGCAAAGTTCTAAAACTTTGGGAGCAATTTTTGGCCACTTATCGATGAACGTTTGAGCGCATGACAACCAATCATTTTTATTAATAATTCCTTTTTCGTATAAATGCTTTTTGACTTTCTTAAAATCTGATTACAACTATTGAAGGAAAACAAAACGAATTAATTTTTTATTAAAAAAACTGAAAGGCATACTAGAATAAATTTTATTTCTTACTAATAATACTCCTAGAGGTGCGCGTATACATGGAAAACTTTAGAAGTATCCATTAAGCGTTAAGTCCTGTTTTTTCTCAGAAAGTATTTTAAATCTTTCGTCAAAAGTATCTTCCCATTTTCGAGTAATTTCAAGCAATCAAATGTTGCTTCGTAGTCTATTAAAAAAATATAAGATTTAAATATCAAAGACTATATTTTGATTTCTAATAAACTGTTTTCTCAAATTTAAAAAAATCTTGTAACCTGCAATAAAATTTTGGCCAGAAAAAAAGGTATCGTTTTCATCAGATTCGGGTTGATATAGTATACCCGCATCCCTTAGTCTTTTTCTGCTATATTTATAACAATTATAAAGGCAGCCGCGTGCTCCTATTCCTTCTCCATCCGCGTTTCTATAGGCTGGTATGTAAAATAAATCTGCATATTCTGTAGGGAACAGTTCAATGATTTCATCTCTAATCCTAAAAAATTCAGGATTTTCTATTCTATAAAAAATGTTATTTAAGAATTATTTAAAATTGAAAATCCTTTTATCATTAAAAAAAATTGAATTTAAATCTTCCGAATAAAAATAAACAGTAAAACAATGCAATGGATAGAATTTTCATTATCTTAGTTAATTCTTGAAATGGTCAAACGGCTCTTAAGTTCATTTTGAAATATTTTTAGTAAGAAAATTTAATTTAATTGCAATTAATATGTGAAAACATTTTACATAACAAATATACAATTAAATTTCATACGAGATGAACCAAAAAGTAAACTTAAAAAAAAATCTTGTTTTTAAATTTGTTTAATTTAAATTTGGTTTAGAAATTATTCAAGATTTTTTTAATTAATAGAGAAAATAAATTTTTAGGTTATTTTACCTTCCACCAAAAAACATTTTTCAAATCATTATAAAGAAGATTGTTTATAAATTACTTTAATTTTCAACTAGTTAAAATTATATTTTAATTAAAAATATTGGTAAACTCACTTATAATTTATAGGATCTTCTTTGAGTTTATCAAATAAAATTAATTCTTTTAAACGCGCGTAGTCCAATTTTTTCGTTAATTTATATAATCCGAGAATAATTCGTCCCTCTAAATTTTCCCTTGCATTCAGAAAACGGAATAATTGGTTGTTTTTGTAAAATGTCTCATCTACTATAAAACAATTAAAAAATGTTAACAATAAATTTAATTACATAAATCACAAAACACGGTTGGACTGAACCAAATTTTAATCAACATTTCAGTAACTTTAAATATTTTTGTGGATTCTGAATCTATATTTGTTCAAATTTATTTTAAAATAAAAAAGAAAATCATCGGCGGTGGGCTTTTTGAAAAAAATCAATTTTTTTCTTTAATTTATTAAAAATTGAGATTTGCAGTTATGTACCCCTGATGAGGCTCATTTTCTTTCTGTTTTATGCACTTTCTTAACAATGTAGTATAGTATAAGGGTTTTCTTAGGAGCCAGTAGGATTTAATAGCTGTAAAAGGTTTTTAATTTGTCAAACAGTGTACCGTTATAAAAAAATATTTTATCAAACTAAATATTTGACCTGTAATTTGTAACATATCTGTAATAAATATTAAAATATTTTTTAAATATATTTTAATGACTTATGAATTATGTTAAATTATAAAAATGTTAATGCAAAATATTTAAACATGTAGCTTCAGATATGTGAACTATTATACTGACACACTGCACGTAAAAGTGTTTTAGAATACTTCGGATGATTTTTAGAAACCTTATTAAATTGCCCAAGTAGATTGGAAATCAAAGTGGACAGATTTCATGGCTTGTTCACTGAAAACTCTTAATCATCCGGATTATTCTAAAACACTTTTATGTGCAGTATGTCAGTATAATAGTTCACTTGTCTGAAGCTACATGTTTATATATTTTGCAGAAACATTTTTATAATTTAACATAATTTGTAAGTCATAAAAATATATTTAAAAAATATTTTAATATTTATTACAGATTTATAACAAATTACAGGTGAAATATTTAGTTCGATAATAGTTATTTGTGTAACAAGGGCATCTAGGGCATCCCCTAGATGTGCCCGTGTTCCACACATAATTTTATATAATAACCTTGTGTCAAGAAATCTACTGAAAACGCTGTTTTTAGAGTTTTAGAGATTAAAATGAAGAGAATCCTACTTTTTATCACAGTTTAACCCCACCAGGAATGCCATTCAAGTACGCTTGGTGTTCTAACACGTGACGCGACAGCTGATGTTTAGGTTGGCAAGCGTGTTTGAATGGCGTTGCTGGTGGGGATAACTGTGATTAAAAGTAGGATTCTCCTCCTTTTAATCTCTAGAACTCTAAAAACAGACTTTTTAGTAGAGTTCTTGACGCAAGGTATTATATAAAATATTTTTTTATAACGGTACACTGTTTAACAAATTAAAAACCTTTTACAGCTATTAAATCCTACTGGCTCCTTAGAAAACCCTTATACTATATACTCCATTGTTAAGAAAGTGCATAAAACAGGAAGAAAATGAGCCTTATCAGGGGTACATAACTGCAAATCTCGATTTTTAATAAATTAAAAAAAAAGAAATTAATTTTTTCAAAAAGCCCTCCGCCGATGATTTTCTTTTTTATTTTAAAATAAATTTGAACAAATATAGATTCAGAATCCACAAAAATATTTAAAGTTACTGAAATGTTGATTAAAATTTGGTTCAGGCCAACCGTGAAAAATTATAAGAGAAATATGTTAAATTTTTTTAAAGTTTGAAATATGTTTATAAGTAATTTAAAATATATTTATAGCATAATGAAAATATATACTGGGAATTTTTTTCAATTCAATAGTTTCAGAAGGAAACAAGGATTCAGCGGTTTCAGTAACATTGGATTCACAATCCATAACCACATCGTTATCTTAAAGCTCACGATCCATTTTAAAATTGTCTCAATCTACATTAAACATTTAGTATAAATAGAAATGATATTTAAAATCCACATCAATAAAAAAATTAATATTATTATTGAAAATGCATTAAATTTTATCAACTAGATAAACAAATGTAAACGTAACCTTTATCTCATAAATGTCGAATTCAATTCTTAAACAAAATTAGCCTGTTACGAATAATTTAAATTAGACTTACTTATTCACTGCTTAAAAGTTGAGACCACAGTTCAATATCAATTAAAGTATGCCACAAGAATTTCACTTGAAATACTTTTGGGTATCGCACGATCAAGACAACCGTTTTGGTTATCTTTAAAAAAATAAAACTGTCAACCCTTACCAAAGAGCAGCAACTGCCCCGCGCTTTAAATGAGCAGTTGCACATCTAACGTCAAACGACTAACCCATAAATAACTCAGCAATTGTTTTTAACGATAGGAGCACAGCGGTACTAGTGTGAATGCAGCAACATTCTTAAAATTTTTTCAGTGTACAATGTAAGATTATCGTAAGCTTGCACTAATCATATATGGACTTTCCATGCAAGCTTACGGTGCGGTGACCTTATAGTGTAATCTTCATTTGACGAGAACTTTTAAAGCTTTTTATATCCTTTCCTTGAGCTTCCAGTTGGAGTTCACGAATATGCTGTGTATGCTCACGATGAGCTTGCTGTTTGATTTAATTATTATTTTTGTACTGCGCAGAGGCACCATCGACAAAAAAAACGTTTTACTTTTTCCCTTACATAATTTTTCCAAAAAAAGTTAAACATTGGTTTGTTTAATAAATTTGCAGCCGTCATATCATGCTTGTTTATTTCTGAAATTATTACAAAATTATAATGAGTCATTTTATTCTGCTATTTTATGTGCTATATATATGTACTATATTTAGAGTTAAATAATGTATAGTACAACTGTTGAATCGTTTTACTTTAATTTCATAAAAATACTTAACTGTTCTGGCCCGTATCATTTTGACACACATTTTTTCTGTCAACTTGTTATATTGTACTCCCGAAGATGAATGTTATATTTTACTCCTTGTAAAATCAAAGATTTTTAAGTCTTATTTATTAAATAATTGGTTTTAAAACATTAAATTAATATTAAAAGACTTAATTAATCCAGTAAGTTCAATTATTGAATAATTAAAACTTAAAAATCTTTGATTTCAGAAAGAGTAAAATATAACATTCATCTTCGGGAATACAATATAACAAGTTGCCCGAAAAAATTTGTGTCAAAATGATACGGGCCCAAATGTTCTATTAACGAAATTTTTGGTTATCCCAACCAGGTCCTTTCATTAGTTCGGATAATCGAGGTTCCATTGTATTTTTAAATTAAATTTTTTTTAACAAACTGTGATTCTAGTCAAAAAGAATACTATTTTGGATCATTGGCGGATCCAAAAACCTTGTCTGGATCCACCACTGTTTTGGATCATCACAATAGATCGATAAATTTTACTGTGTATATTGGTTTTTAAAGTTAAAATGTTAATAATATTTAAATGTTTTTAATAATATAAATAACAGATTTTGCAAAATCCTTTAATGTAGTAATTTTTAATATAAAAAAGCAATATGAGAATAGGAAATTGATCAATCTCTCCGAGTCAATTTGTTTACAAGTTTTTATTTTGACGTTTCGACAAAAATGTTGTCCTCTTCAGAAAAAGAAAAACTAAAACATATTTATATTTTGTTATATCAAAAATAATTGTTAAATGTGTTAAAGAAGTGTAGGTAACAAAATATAAATATGTTTTAGTTTTTCTTTTTCTGAAGAGGACAACATTTTTGTCGAAACGTCAAAATAAAAACTTGTAAACAAATTGACTCGGAGAGATTGATCAATTTCCTATTCTCATATTAACGATTACCGAGTGATAAATTCTGAAATATTAAATAAAAAAGCAATATTTTAACAAAAAACAAAATTATTTAATTTTAGTTGTCAAGTTTCAGAAACAACACGGGTACCAGTATTATTAGTCGCTTATGAATCTAATATTTGCTCTTATTACTTTTAGTGTTAGTAAAAGAAACTGTTTTGTAGAAGATATGGAGTACAAATACGTCGATTCTTTTCTAAGGCAAACCGCAAGATAAGGGTAAAGAAGTAAAATAAATGCAACAGAAGGGTGCAGTAGGTTGGGGTTCTATATGAAGCATAGCAGCTGTTATTGACACCTCAGTTCTCTGACTGAGATGAAACTAATAATCTCGCGCATTATGTAGCTTAGGGCATAGCTTTGCATTTAGTCAAGGTTTCATACCTAGGTTCATGCAAGATATATGCAGATACTTGCACAACCTCAAAGGCCTTCATCTTGACATTTAAAAGATATAGTAGTTTTCATTTATTTATTTCTTTATTTAAAAACATGCGAAGCGAACTGAATGAAAGTTATGCACAAGAAAACATAGTTTTAAAAAATTGCGTTTAAAGAAATTACAATTGGGAATGATTCGTGTGGTTCAGCTTGTTCATAAAAAGAAATGTTTTTACGTTTCAATGTCCGTGCGTGTCATCATCTTCAGAATTTATTTATGACACTTATTAGATTTAAACATTTTGTGAGAATTGTGACTCAAAACTTATAAAGATTTTCTTTTTATTTAATTATTAAAAACAAGTAGCAGAAGTACAGAAATAAAATTGTGGAAAGAACTCTAATCAATCTATCAACATTGATCATTAATAGAAAGGATAAATTGGACATATTTGATAAAGCTGATGCAATTTACAAAATTCAGTGCAATGATTGTGAAAAATTTTATATGGGCCACTCACAGAGAAATTTAAAGAGAAGAGTCTATGAGCATAAAACTAATATTACTTCAGACTTTCCTTCGGTTATCTCCGTCCACAGAATAAATACTGGTCATGATTTTGATTGGAGAAACGTTAAAATTCTGCATAAGGAGAGTACCTACCCGAAAAAAGAACATGATTAAAACGGATTGAAACGTTTCCATAAGCTTCGATTCCGCTTCCGTCTGAATGCCTTTAAATGCCTTTAACCACTTCGGCGTCATGCGTGAAGTGTCCCAGAGCGGTAAAAATGAGCAAAATGGCGTCATGACTATTTCTCGATTATTAATGTCTGTTGAGATTTTTTACGTATGTAAACATAGTATTCTTATACTTTTAGGGGTCGGTGATCACGAATATAATACAAAAAACTCAATTTTTTGATGTTTTCACTGTTTTTTGGCAAGTTGAATATGGACGATTTTCAATAATTTTTGCGAATGGCGTCATACGTTTATTCAGTTATTATCCTTAATTTTCGGATTATTTTCTTTAAAAAACTTAATTTTGTCAACAAATATATCGTCTTCGGATGACCCACGGGGGGTCATTTCTATGTGGGGGAGGGGGGAGGGCTTACAACCACGTGAAAATTAAAATCAAAAAGTTGAAAACTTATTTTTATCCACAAATATCCCGTTTCAGTATGATCCGCAGATATCCCCTGCTGGAAGTAATGGGATAGAAACTTTATCCATTCGCATCCTTTTTAATCCCTAAGATTAAAAAGGATAAATTTTGTATATCTTTTTCTATTCACGTCTATCTTTTCCTATCCTCTGTTTAATCCCACCAGTCCATTTTAATCTCTTTTTCTATTCACCACAATGTCTATCTTTTCTAATCCCGCAAATTTTATCCGAATCAATCACAACTTTATCTATTTAAATCTATTTCTGTCCATCTCTAATCCATAAGTAAATCTATCCACTTTAATCTCTAATTTTCTATCCAAATTTATCTTCTTCTTATCCACTTTACAATCTTTTTTTATCGATTCCAAATTTGAAAAACAAACGATCTTTTTTAATATCTGCTTTTCATATCCAAATGAATAATTTTAAATTCAAACTAAATCTTTTATTATTCTTCTCAAAACTACAGATCAGTATAACCATTTTTATCCCCGATTTTTTATCTAAACTTATCTTCTTTTTATGCACTTTATACTTTTTGCATATTCTCCAAATCTGAATAACAACCAATCTTTTTCAATTCTTAGTTTTCATATCCAAGTAAATCATTTTGAATACCACCTGATCTTTTCCTGTCCCATTTAAAACTACGAAGCAATATATCCATTTTTATCCCTAATTTTCTATCCAAATTTATCTTCTTTTTATTTATTTTAATCTTTTTTATCCCCTTTAAATCTTAGTTACAACCAATCTTTTGTAATCCCTTCTTTTCATATCCAAGTAAATCATTTTGATTCCCATCCTAATCTTTTTCTGTCTAGATTAAAACTAAGAAGCAGTACCGTCAACTGGGGTAACTTCGGACAAGCAGGCTAATTCCGGACACTTAAAATTTAGCTGTTACCAACTTCACATTCTTTTCATTTCTTTAGATCACGTAGTTAAAAAGTTTATAAAATTAAAAATGCGATTTAAACTATTCGATACAATATTTTTGCAATGAAATTTAAGTGTCCGGAGTTAGCCTGCTTGTCCGAAGTTACCCTAGTTGACGGTATGTACATTTTTATCCTGATTTATATAGAAATTTATCTTCTCTTCATCCAGTTTAAATTTTGTTTATTCTTTCTAAATCTGAATAACAACCAATCCGTTTCAGTCAATCCTTTTTATATCCGAATAAATCATTTTTAATCCCACTTAAACCTTTTTGTATCCCGTTTAAAATTACGAAAGAGTATATCCATTTCAATCAGCTTTTGAATCTGAGTAACAACCAATTTTTTTATTTCATCCTTTTCACATCCAAATAAATCAACATATCATTTGATCCTCCTTCATTTAAGTATTGAATAGAAACCAAAACAATATAGAGTAGAAGTACCGGTTTTGGCCATCTTAGCAATATTAGTGGCTATACTTGAAAAAAAATATATCTGTTTAATTAATAAAGAAAGCTAATTAATTACGAACATTAAAAATTGATTAAATTCAAATCAATTTTGAAATAAATGCAATAATTTGAAACCTTAAAAAAATAATATACAGAAATATATTTGAAAGTGTCCACTAAAGGTACACTGACCACAAACGGTACATCCATCCTACTGTGGATAGAAATAGATAGGAATATTCTAGAAAGAATCAAACGGAAAAAATTGAAAAAATTTATCGTACATAGAAAGAGACAAGAATATTTTAGAAATATTAAAAAGGATAAAAATTGAAACAATACCTTATGAATAGAACAAGATTATAATATTTTTGGGAGAGATTGAAATAGATAGGAATTGTAAAAATATATATGGTGGATACAAAAAGATAAAAATATTTTTTAAAAAAATTCAATTGGATAAAAATTGAAACAATATAGCGTGGATAGAAAGAGATATGATTATTTCGGAAAGATTTAAATGGATAGAAATTAAAATATAAAAAGAGATAATAATATTTTTGAGAAAGATTTAAGTTTATTGAAATTTTTTTATCATAGATAGAAATAGATAAGAATATTTTTGGGAAAAATTCAAATGAATAGAATTTGAATTACTATAATTATACATTGCGCGCGTCTAATTCATAACAATAAAATGTAAGGCTAATATTAGAATGTATTCCATTCTTTGTTTTAAGAAGTAGCTAAGTTTAAAAAGTTATAATCATATTTATTACTAAAAGTAAGTATAATAACTTTTTAAATTTATTAATTTCATAAATCTAACATAAAATCTTTATTTGTCCTTCGAATTCCATGTAAACAGTATTAGCACATCTTAGTCAAAAGATAAACTTGAAGCAATAGAAAATTATTTTTGACATAACCTTGAACATAACTGCATGATTGGTGTATCCTAGGCGTATTTTAGGCTATTTTATTTAAAACGTAATAAAAGAAAATGTGAATAAAAGAATTTTTTAAAATCTTTGAATTTTCTTTAATGAATAAAAGTATTCTATTATATTTATTTTATACAATGGAAACAAAACCTTCTTTTATATTATTTTTATAATATTTATTTGAAAATAGCATCCACATTCGACTTCTAATAGTTTTTGAAAATTGTATATATGATTATTATTTACGATTTCTCCCTCAATGAGAATTTCTAAATCTTTCTTATTCAAACTAAAAAATATTCTTTCTTTTGCAATACCCATCGTATTTTTTATAGGTTAAATAAAGGAGAAATGGTTCACGAGGAGAGATAAATCACTTTTTGACATAGCAAGAAGATGCATCTTGTATCTTTTTAACAAACTGTTCTGGTTGTTTATCAGATATCATGTTATGATACATAGACTAAAAGTTCAAAAAGTCTTATAATTATTAACTTTATTTTGGAAGCAATAAAACAATTCTTTTTTAATTTCGCTCAAAAAACACTCCGAAATTTGTGTGGTGTGCCAAAAATTATACGTTTCTTCTTTAATTATTTTAATTCGTTACTAACTGAACACATTCGTCAAAGTGTAGCTGTTACCGCAAATGAATATATGTCAATAAAACATGATTCTAAAGCTTATTATATTAATAAAAACTAAAAAGAAATCAATCTCTCTCAGTCATTTTGATTTGTCGCGCACATCCTTTTTTGTCGATGTTCGAGGAAAGATAGTTCATTATACTCTATAAATATAACCTAAAGAATATATGTATAAGCAAAACAGAAAGTAAATAGAAGAATAGATATAGATATAATAGAATGATATAATAGAATTTTTAATATTAAAATGTAAATTCTATTAATAAATTAAAAAAATTCAATTTTTACTAAGAATATGGAAACATTTATTTGAAAATTTATATCTAAGAGTTCCTGATTTTGCTAATCCGTCATTTTGGATCCGCCATGCTATTTTGAATTCTTAAATATTGACTCCAAAATCTTCATCAGGAACCCAAAAAACCATTAAATGCAATATTTCATAAGAATAGAAAAGTTATAGGGATATTTTCCAATTTCTGATTAAGCATAGGGGTTGTTCTAAGATTAGGGTAAGGAGCTAAAAACTGAAACTGGTGCACTTGAAAAAATTTATAATTGTACAACAATACTTTTAAAAAAATATTTTTTTTACTTTTCACGATAGTTTTACATAAAAAATAAAAATAGGGGTAGTTTTGGGGTTGATGATGGACTTTACAATTCACTTAGATTGTATTTGACGCTTTTAAAAAACTTTTGGACAATTTTCAAAAGGAAATTCATCATTTTGCTTTATTTTTTAAAAATTTTTTGAGGGGTTTCAATATAAATCTCGTTTTTATCCATAAAACCATATATAAAATAACCCTGAAAAAAGCCACAGGTAAGGGTATCTTTTTTTAGCTCTATTTTCCGAAAATGATTCACTCGTTTATTAACATTTTGTTTATCACTACTTGCAATTTTACTATTATCTGAAATAAGAGGGAAATGACATAACCAATTACTTAAAAACATTGTCTGTAAATGTTCTCTTATTACTTCATGATTATATACTACACTTTCAGGTTTAACATTACAATATACAGAAGTTGCAAAAGCAATTGCATAAACACCATAATCCACACAATTAGGTTGTTTTTGAACAATGGAAAAAACTACATTAGGTCTAAACGGATATAATCTAGCTAGATATTGACATTGATCACTGTTTAAAAATTTATTATTCATTCTGTCATAAACAAAGAGAGTATTTGAATCATAGTAAGTACAAATCCAGTGACCTTTTTTTTGAACCACTGAATAGGATTTGAATATGTTTCTTATCTTTTCTAATGGGTTTAACTTCATCCAACATTTGTAAATAACCCACACTTTGCATTTGAAAATGACCACCAGAATCGACTTCTAATAGTTCTTAAAATTTGTAAATATGATTATCAGTAAGCATTTCTCCTTGAATAAGAATGTTTTGATCTATCTCATCTAAATTAAAATATATTCTATCTTTTCTAAAATCTTTAATATTTTTCTCCTTTTCTTCATGTTTTACATATTTAAATATTTTTGTTTCATTGTCTAAGCAAGAATCATTTTTTATATTTTGTATATTGCTATTTACAATTCTACTATTATTCGAATTAATAGGAAAATGACATAAGCAATTTCTTAAAAACATTGTCTGTAAATGTTCTCTCATTACTGCATGATTACATACTTCACTTTCAGGTTTAACATTACAATATACAGAAATTGCAAAAGCAATTGCATAAACACCACAATCCACATAATTGGGTTGTTTTTGAACAGTGGGAAAAACTACATTAGGTCTAAACGGATATAATCTAGCTAGATATTGACATTGATCATTATTTAAAAATGTATTATTCATGCTGTCATAAACAAAGAGAGTATTTGAATCATAGTAAGTACAAATCCAGTGACCTTTTTTTTTGAACCACTGAATAAGATTTGAATATGTTTCTTATCTCTTCTAATGGGTTTAACTTCATCCAACATTTGTAAATAACCCACATTTTGCATTTGAAAATGACCACCAGAACCGACTTCTAATAGTTCTTGAAATTTGTAAATTTGATTATCAGTAAGCATTTCTCCCCGAATAAGAATGTTTTGATCTTTTTCATCAATTATAAAGTATATTTTTTCATTTGTAAAATCCATTGTATTCTTTTTTACCAATACATATTATATTGTAAATTACACAGCCCCACAAAAAAAAAAAAGTTTCGTGTACAACAGACCAGACTAGTCATTCCCTATGTATTTTGATGCGCTGAACACGAATCCGAAGTCAGTTTTGCTCCATCACGTCAGGATTTTTTCCTAACCTCAAAATCAATAAAATGACACTTTTTGTTCATTAGCATGTGAACCCGACTTAACATTAATACATGCCTAGGGCGAATAGAAAGCTTGGATTGTGACCTTTAAAACACTTTTTTAAAAATTGTTCTACGATGATTTTTAACGAAGTTATGATGTTTTATTTAAAATCATTTTTTTCTAATACACCATACCACATCAATAATTGAAGTGTTATTTACATTTGGAAAAAATTTATATTTTAAGTAAATCATCATAACTTCGGTAAAAATCATCGTACAACAATTTTTAAAAAAGCGTTTTAAAGATCACAATCCAAGCTTTCTATTCGCCCTAGGCATGTATTAATGTTAAGTCGGGTTCACATGCTAATGAACAAAAAGTGTCATTTTATTGATTTTGAGGTTAGGAAAAAATCCTGAAGTGATGAAGCAAAACTGACTTCGGATTCGTGTTCAGCGCGTCAAAATACATACGGAATGATTAGTCTGGTCTGCTGTACACGAAACTTTTATTTTTTTGTGGGGCTGTGTTATTCGTTAATATTAGTTTAACTTTAGATTAACTACAGTTTAACATTACTTTGATTTTTATTAACTATACTTACATAGAAAATTGTTTTGGATTAAATTTATTTGGAACGCTCTTTTTTAGTACCAAATTAAATTTAAATAATCTGAAAATGGCTTAAAACAATTGCTTTGCAGATTATTGTAATACATACATTTTTCAGTGTAAACGATACTTTAACATTACTTTAACTTTATCTCAAATAAACTTTAACGTTACATTGTCTTTAGTGTACATTTATTTAAAGTATAATTTAGCGTTACTTAATATTTAACTTAAGTATTATACCTTAACTTTACTTCAACTGTACTTTAACTTTAGTTTAACGTTACTTTAACTTCAATTTAACATTATTTTAACTTTACCTTAACTTTACTTTAATTCCACCTTAACTATTTTTGTAACGTTATGCTTTAACCTTACACTAACTGTACTTTAACGTTACTTTAACTTTACCTAAAATCATAACTTCGTTAAAAATCATCGTAGAACAATTTTTAAAAAAGTGTTTTAAAGGTCACAATCCAAGCTTTCTATTCGCCCTAGGCATTTATTAATGTTAAGTCGGGTTCACATGCTAATGAACAAAAAGTGTCATTTTATTGATTTTGAGGTTAGGAAAAAATCCTGACGTGATGGAGCAAAATGGACTTCGGATTCGTGTTCAGCGCGTCAAAATACATAGGGCTAGGGTATTCCGGTCAAAAGTACATGACACTTTTTTTTTGTGGGGCTGTGTTATGAAACTATTGAAACATTTCATGCAATTCATAAGATTTCAGAATTTTGAAACATATGCAACAAGTATAGTATAAATTTCTCTTCTCCAGTGGGACCTGAAAAAAAAGAAAGTTATTTCCATAAAAATTGATTTCATCTTTATGCTATTTAAAAAACCCTGCTGGATAAAGTAAATACGTTTTTTATAAACATGCTTTATTGTAATTTCAGTAATATCAGGATACAAACGTTTCATATATATAAAATAAAGGGATCCAAGATAAACACCCTTTTGATTTATTGCTCTAGAATCAAAACCGAATAAAATATTATATATTAAAAATTAATTTAATTTAATTTTTTTATTTATTAAGCAATAGCATTCCTAAATACTTCAATTTAATAGATTCACAATAAAAAGTAATAAGATATCGAAAACTATCGATATATCAAATTCTTTAACGATAACATCACATTTTGTATTGGAAAATAAAAAATTTTAATTGGTTAAAAAAATTATTGAGAAAAGTTTAAAATCGAAAATATGAAAATAAATACATTGAGATTTTGGGCCTGTCCATCTTAGGGTACATGACACAATTTTTTTATTCCCAGTAAAATTTTCTATACAAACACAAAATTAGTAAAATCATTTTAAAATATTATTATACGATAAATAAAGAATATTATAACGTTAAGTACTCATTCAAAATCATAAATTTAAATAAGTTTACCAAATTAAGAAAAACATATAAGAAAACTTTTTTTCTTCGTCTATACAAACAACAAAAATGACAGAAAGAATAAGGAGCTGTCACCTTAAAATTATATACGAAATGTCCATCTTGGGACCCTGTCCACCTTGGGGTCCTCTCTCCTACATAAAAATAAATGTCAACTACATCTCAATAACACCTTACCTTAATATAATCAAAAATAATTTTAAAAAAATCTTAAATAACCTTAAACCCCTTGAAATATCCCATTGATTTTACATGGGAATAACGCACTTTTTCGTAAATTCGCTACCAAATCCTTAAAAATCACTCAAAATAGCAATACACTGAATCACATCTTGAAAAGTCCTCAAACAACAATATTCCATAATTTATTTAATAATTTATTAATATTAACTATTTTTTATAGGGTTATAAACAACCCCCATAAATGCAAAAAAAATGATAATTTTTTTTAAATTACAAATTAATAGTT
This sequence comes from Ganaspis brasiliensis, assembly GCA_037103525.1. Taxonomy (NCBI): domain Eukaryota; kingdom Metazoa; phylum Arthropoda; class Insecta; order Hymenoptera; family Figitidae; genus Ganaspis; species Ganaspis brasiliensis. The sequence continues at coordinate 378,192 of JAZKLR010000039.1, read as the reverse complement.
TCTTTAGGATTTTTTAACAAAATTGTTACATAAACTAGAACTCCTATCGAGCGGACTCCTATCGAGCGGAAACAGTAGGCAATTCACGGGACGAGGGGAGAAGGAAGAAGTTGAGCTCCATTCATTTATCACGTCATGGTGACCTTCCATATCGAGCGGACACTCACCCAAGCTGTCCGCTCGATAGGAGTTCTAGTGTATTGCCAATTTACGAATGTCTATAGATATTTTTAAGTATTCTTCATTTGTTTAAACAATTTATTATTGTTAATTTACAGCTTTTATTTAAATAAACCTAGCGAGTTGTAGTTTTTTTTACTCAACTATTTTTTACACTTACAATTAAAAAAAGTATTTAGTAAAGTTAACCACAACAACAATTTGCAATTGTTTAAACAAATTATTGTTAATAATAATTAACTTTTTGACAAATGCACCTAGAAAGACACAACTTTTTCCTAATTTCACAAATTAATGGGCTCTGGTTAGAAAAAGAAAAATTATTGACCATAAATTATTATTTTTAATTTGTTTAAACAATTTATTAGTATTAATTTACAGCTATTATTCAAATAAACTTAGCAAATTGTAGTTTTTTCGGACTTATATATTTTTTATATTTATAGTGAAAAAGGGATTCAGTAAAATTTACTACAACAAGAATTTGCAATTGTTTAAACAAATTATTGTTATTAATAATTAATTTTTTACAAATAAACTTAAAAAAATACAATTTTTTCCTAATTTTACAAATAAATGGGCTGTAGTTAGAGTGAGAAAAATTATTCAGTAGAAGTTAATATTTTTACATTGTGTAAACAATTTATTATTGTTAATTTATAACTATCATGTTCAAAGAAATTAAAAATAATAATTTATAGTTAATCATTTTTCTTTTTCTAACCAGAGCCTATTAATTTGTAAAATTAGGAAAAAGTTGTGTCTTTCTAGGTGCATTTGTTAAAAAGTTAATTATTATTAACAATAATTTGTTTAAACAATTGCAAATTGTTGTTGTGGTTAACTTTACTAAATACTTTTTTTAAATGTAAATGTAAAAAATAGTACAGTCAAAAGAAACTACAACTCGCTAGGTTTATTGGAATAAAAGCTGTAAATTAACAATAATAAATTGTTGAAACAAATGAAAAATACTTAAAAATATCTATAAATATTCGTAAATTGACAATATGTAACAATTTTGTTAAAAATCCTTAAAAACCTATTAATTTGTAATTTAAACAAATTTGTCATTTTTTTTTGCATTTATGGGGGTTGTTTATAACCCTTTGAGAAATAGTTAATATTAATAAATTATTAAATAAATTATGGAATATTGTTTTACTGTACATTTTTGGACCACGCTAATAAACAAGTAAAATTACTTACCTGTTAAAAATTTATCTCAGATCCTCTTCGCGTTGACTCAGGACGATCTTTTCACTCGGCCTTACAAAACAAAACTATCCCCTCTTATCAACATCATTTTTAAAAAAGAGGCGAACCTTACCCACAGAAATTATCAATCGAATCATTTGGTAATTTCAAGTAAACGCCCAGAATACCCTTACTCCTTAAAGGTAAAGAAAAGGTTAATAATCACCTCATTGTAATTTTGACAAAAGGCTAATAATGAGGTTATTGTAATTTTGACAAAAGAACAAAAATAGACTCATTGTAATGCAGACAAAAGGAGAACAATAGGAGAACAATGACAAATCTCAGCCCATTTTGAAACGAAAATTTTCAGCTAAAGGGACACTGGCAAATTATTATATAGGATAGGTGCATATGTATATAAAAAGAGATAAGATTAGAAAAATATAAGTAAGATAAGGGATAAGAAAGGATAGAGAAGTAAAGATTCAAAGAGATAGAGGTACATGCTATGAAGCATGTGCATAAGTATCCGTGGTCTCTTAACTTCCTTAGTTAGCTCAGTCAACTAGAACTCCGCGTTTTAGGTATCATTGCGCTCTTGGTTAGGGTTCGCTTCTTCGTGCTTGCGGATTTTCCAGTATTAGTTGCGTAACAGGTAGGATTAAAGTAGGATATATACAATACAATAAGATTATTAAAATTTAATTATTTACTAATTAATTAAACGTGGATTCAAAAGGATAGAAAAAGATAAAAATTTCAGGCTTTGACATGGATTAAAATGGAGAGAAATTTTTTATCATTTTGTATCCATGATGGATAGAAAGAGATAGACATTGATAGGCAGGCATTGAGATAGGCATGGATAGAAAAGGATATAAAAAAAAAGATTCAAAGTATGTACTTGAGAGGGACAAAAAATTCCAGTCTCTTTCTATCCACGATGGATAAAAAAGAATGGGCATTGTGAATAGGCATTGATAAAAAAAGATTAAAAAAAAAATTCAAAGTATGTACTTGGGAGGGTTAGAAAATTTCTATCCCATAATTTCTATTCATTTCTATCTTTTTACTCCCAGCAGGGTCTCTATATTCTCTACATTTCTATGTAGAGCTGACTTGCACCCACGTGAAAATTAAAATAAAAAAAGACGATATAATTGTCGACAAAAATAAGTTTTCAATTTTCTGATTTTAATTTTCACGTGGGTGCAAGTCACCCCTACATAGAAATGACCCCCGGTAGATCATACTGAAACTGGATATTTGTTAAAATAATAAGTTTTCAACTTTTTGATTTTAATTTTCACGTGGTTGTAAGTCCCCTCTCCCCACATAGAAATGACCCCCCGTGGGTCATTCGGAGACGATATATTTGTTGAAAAAATTAAATTTTTTAAAGAAAATAAACCGAAAATTAAAGATAATAACTGAATAAACCCCCACAGCAACGAAACTTTCCTGAAAATTTCTTAAAGATTTATTTGCAAACTTCGGAATATTTAAATACAAAGTTTCGTGAAAATTGTGTAAAGATTTAAATGTCCCGATTAAATAAATGTTTAGCTCGAAACTTGACTAAAGATTTAAATTAAATTTTCGTGAAATTTTTGTCGCAAAAGTGGACTGAATATTTAAATTAATGTTTCGTGAAATTTTCGTCGTGAAGGTCCACTGAACATTTAAATTAAATTTTCGTGAAAATTTTGTCAAAAAAGTTTCGTGAACATTTAAAATAAATGTTCGAGAAATCTTCGTCGTGAAAGTTGACTAAACATTTAAAATAAATTTTCGTGAAATGTTTGTCGCGATCGTCGTGAAAGCTTACTGAAAAAAAATTTTATTAAACAGAAGTGAAACAAGTAATTCAATAAATGTCTTTATACTCATTTAATTACTGTTTAATACTTGTTCCAATTCTATTTAATATAATTTTTTTTATTCACTCAACTTTTCTATCTACATTTAGCAAATATTTACTTAAATGTTCAATCAACTTTTGCGATAAACATTTCACGAAAATTTAAGTTAAATGTTTAGCCAACTTTCACGACAAAAATTTGATGAAAATTTAATTTAAATGTTCAGTACACTTTCACGACGAAAATTTTACGAAAATTTAATTTAAATGTTTAAGAAACTTTCGGGACGAAAATTCCACGAAACTTTAATTTAAATATTCAGTCAACTTTTGCGACGAAAATTTCACGAAAATTTAATGTAAATCTTTAGTCAAGTTTTTCGCTAAACATTTATTCAATCGGGACATTTAAAGCTTTACACAGTTTTCACGAAAATTTGCACTTAAATATTCCGAAGTTTGCAAATAAATCTTTAAGAAATTTTCAGGAAAGTTTCTTTGCTTTGGGGAACGTATGGCGCCATCCGCGAAAATTATTGAAAATCGTCCATATCCAACTTGCTAAAAAACAGTGAAAACCTCAAAAAATTGAATTATTTGTAATTCGTGATCACCGACCTTAAAAATTATAAGAATACTATGTTTACATACGTAAAAAATCACAACAGACATTAATAATCGAGAAATAGTCATGACGCCAATTTGCTCATTTTTCCCGCTCTGGGCCACTTCACGCATGACGCCAGTTTTGGCGTCATACCGCCGAAGTGGTTAAACAAATCAGTACACATTGCAATGAAAAATTGAAAATATGATGGTTCCCTCACAGCATGGGATATCTCTTTGATATCTCATTATGATCCCAGGACCTCTCAGGGATAACCCTGGGATACCCCACGGGATATCTCACGGGACGGAAATTTGGATATCTCAGGAACATCCCAGGGATATAGTACTAATAAGTACTAATGTTTTTCTTTACTACTCATAACAACCTTCAATGGCTCAGTTGGTTACGACCACGCTTGCTATGCGCAAGGGCGCGGGTTCGAATCCTCTTACCTTCAAAATTTTTTTTCTAAATCATCATCATATCTCATGAGGTAGAAATTTGGATATCCTTTGTGTCCCAGGGATGTCCCTAGGATATCCCAAATTTCAGCGGGATATCCCAAGGATATCCTTTTAACCGACTAGAGAGGGGGCAGCAGGGGCTTTTCCCCAGTGGCCCGGGTCTCGTTGGGGCCCGCCTTCAAAAATTGGCTACTAAAAAAAATATTCATAGAAGGGGGCATTAAAGTTTTGTACAAGCCAATGGGACCCGTCTTTGTATGTTACGCCGGAGCCCGAGCTGGCTCTCCACGGCCCTGTAGAACCAACCACCCTGCTAAGAATAAAAAGATAAAAAGGGAAAGAGATATGTAGATAGAAAAGATTACACTTTTTGTATTCCTCTCATATATCCATTTTGCATACCTAAAACACTATATCTTTCTATCTCTTTCTATCTTTTCTCTATTCGCTTTGGATTTTTATCCCTTTCTATTCCCTTTGTGTAATCTTCTAAAAGAAATAAATCTCTTATTATCCCTTTGTCAATCTACTATTTTTATCTCTTTCCATCCCATTTCTATCCCCTATTTTCCTCTTCTATAAAAAATGAATCTCTTTCAATCCTCTTCTTTAAAAACGTAATCTCTTTCTGTTTCTTCGCTTATTTACTATTTTAAATACCCAATTACTTTAGTAGTTTTATATGGACTTTAGTATATATATATACTGAAATTAATCTGATATTTAACGCGTATAATACTGAAAAATCGTCAGCTACGAAGAAGCGATCCTTAGCCACGCCAGAATTAATACTTATTAACCTAAGGACCATACCAACTGAGCTAACAAATGATATACTGACAAATCGCTCCTCTACATAACTATCTTTTATCACTCTTACTCCTGTCTCCTTTAATCTTTCTTTTCTGTCTTTTTCTATCCCACATCGTATTTATATTTTTGGAGATATCTACTGGAAGTAAAGAGATAGAAATCTTATCACTTTTTACCTTTTCTTATCTCTGTTATAGAAAGAGACACAGAAAAGGTATAACTTTCAATCTCGACTCTATACCTTCTTATCTCTTTCTATCGACCCCAATCTCTTTCAATCTCTACCTTAATCAAAATGATCAGTTTTCGCCTTTAATCACCTTTTCCCTATAACTTTCAATCTCTAATCTCTATCATCCTATCTCGTTCTATTGCCTCCAATCTTTTTCAATCTCCACCTTAATCACCATGACCAGCTTGTCGCCATCAATCATTTTTTCCATACAACTTTCATTCCCTAATCTAAATCATTTTATCCCTTTCTATTTCTATTTCTACTAAGGGGTGCCGCTTTCACCCCCTATTTTACCATTAGAAATACATGAAAAAAGTGTACTTTTTTCAAAAATTGCAAAAAATTGTTCTTAATTTTATTGAAAAAGGCTCTGAAGTTTATGAGACCTTGATAAATGTTTAAAGTTAAAGAAACAGTCGATTATGATATTTTTCTAATAACATATTTTTTTATTTAACAATTAAAAAGTCTTGAAAATAGCAGACGGAAAAACTCGTGATATTTCTTTAATGAAACAAGCAGAAAACAAAATGCATCTAGGAGAATTTAATGAAAAGTTGTTTTAAACAATTTAAAATGTTTAAATAAAAAAACAAAATATTTAATGAACAAATTTTTAGTCAATTGTTACTGAAGAGTCGGCGGCAATTACAAAAGTTATTTAAATTTGATAATATAAGAAAAATACATTGTTTAACAAATTAAAATCGATTAAACAATGTAATATATATTGCGAATTATAAATGAATAACTTATTTATAGTTCTTCAATAAAAATTGCAAAAAAGCACATGATTCTAGCTGGTTTTAATGATGTTGAGTATTATTGTCGTCTTTAGAAAGCTCAACAGCCCTAAACTAGCTAAGATTAAAGTAAAGTGTAATTTACAAGTGCAGACAATTTATTAGTCTAAGCGGATTTAGTAGTCTTAATGTATTTGTAAGTACTGCAGATTTCCAAGAACGTTTATTAGCTAGTTTAGGCCTAGGTTGGCCAGGTATGATTTTGCCTCTATTTCGTCAGTCCTTACGAGTCTGTCTGTAGAGAAGGAACTGTTGAGATTTCATGTATTAATTTACTGTTAAAATATATATGCTTTAAAACTATTTTAAACTTTTATCATTTCATTAAATTTCAAGCCCTTAACAGGTTATGGGCCCAGTAGCTAACGCGAAAAGTGTGAGTGATTAAAGGTTTAAAATATATAGTGACTTGTGCAACTGATTAAAATGGAGTCCACAAATTTAAAAATTGAAAAGTTACGTGACAAGGACAATTGGCTTTAGTGGCGTTTTGTGGTGCGTACATTGATGGAAGATGACGATGACATGATTAACGTGTGTGAAGGTACTTTGGTTCGACCTGCAGCTAGTGCACCGAATTACGCGAGTGAATTGAACAGATTTTCGAAAGCAGATAAAGCAGCAAGAAAGTTAATTGTCACAACTGTGGATAGAAAACCATTGGATTTGATTTTAAGTTGCACAACCGCAAGGGATATGTGGAAAAAGTTAAATGCAGTTTACGATCAGAAATCGGAAGAAAACTTGTCAATGGTGCAGAAACAGTTTTTCGATTTTAAATGGAACTCAGCAGAGGGTATTGCATACAATGTGTCGAAACTAGATCAGTTGTCGATGAAAATGAAGAATCTCAACAGTGAAGTTCCGGAGACAATGATGATAACGCGAATTTTATCAATATTACCAAAGCAGTTCAATCATTTTCACAGTGCTTGGGACTCCGTGGAAGATAGAAAGAAAACTATTGAAAGTCTTACAGCAAGACTCATGTCAGAGGAAATAAGGATTCAAGGGCAGGATAATAATGACGAAACTGCAGTAGCTTTACGAAAACGAAACAGGGTAATGTGTCAAGACAGGAGCAGCAAAGAAGGCCGTCTCGTTATAATAACTTTAAAGGAAATAGTTACTCTAAAGTTTCATGTTATAATTGTGGAAAGCAAGGACATAAAAGAAAATACTGTTACGTTTGTTATACGTGTGGTGCTAAAGGACATTTGAGCAGAAACTGTTTTAAAAATCAGGGCAAACCAGGCTGGCCAGGTGATCAAAATAAAAGTACGAGTTCGTGGCAGCCGGGAAGAAGTGATGAAAATAGTGGTACGATTTCATGGTAACAAAATGCAGCGGGTAAGCTGGCTTTGGTTGGAAGTAACAATATTTCTGACAACGATTATTGTTTGATTGATTCTGGAGCATCGAACCACATGACGAAACGGCGAGATTGGTTCACAGTTTTTGAAGACTTCGAGAAACCAGTAAACATCAAAATAGGTAATGGTGAGAATATTATTGCTTTTGGTAAAGGAAATATAGAATTTGTGAATTTTGTAAATGGTAAAATTAATGTAGGCACAATTTACGACGCGTTATTTGTTCCGGATTTAAAACACAATTTGTTCTCGGTTAAAGTAGCAGCAAAAAAAGGAATATATTTTTCAATAACAGAAAATGGAAATAAATGTTTATTTATTAAAAATGATATCGTATTATTGATAACAATGATTTCTGTAAAGGCTGCGTTTATGGTAAACAGCATAGACTTGCGTTTTTGATAAATTGAAAATATTTTGTGCAGAAATTGAAAATCAATTTAAAGATAAAATTAAAGAGATTCATAGTGATGGTGGTTTAGAATTTAAAAATAAATGTGTTGAGAATTTTTTAAAGAGTAAAGGAATAAGACATACTGTAAATGTTCCTTATACACCTGAACAAAATGGTGTAGCAGAATGTGAAAATAGAATTTTAATTGAGGCTGCGCGATCAATGTTATATTCTAGAGATGATTTGCCGTTATTTTTGTGGGAGGAAGCTGTAAATACAGCTGTGCATGTAATAAATAGGACGGGCCCTACAAAACATTCTGGTAAATCTCCTTATGAATTGTGGTACGGAAAACCAGAAAATGTAGAAGATTTTAAATTTTTTGGAACAGAATGTTTTGTGCATGTGCCAAAGGAAAAGAGGAAGAAATTAGATAAAAAAGCAATTAAGGGTTTCTTGGTTGGCTACATTGAGAATTGCAAAGGATATCGGGTTTTTGTTCCTAATCTGCGAGATGTAATTTAGAGTCGCGACGTTTTGTTTAAACCGGGAAAAGTAGTACCAAACACGGTTGTTGTAAATGCATTAGAATCAGAAAATAAAATTGTAAAAGATAATGAAATTGAAGTAAATAGCGAAGATTTGTTTGAAAGTGCCGAAAGTAAAAGTGAAATAGATCAAGAACCTTTGCAAGCTTCAAATGTAAATGATCAAAATAAAAGACAATTGCGGAATAGAGATACGATAAAACCAACAGATTTTTATGGTTGTCCAGTCACATATTTAACAGAAACACTTCCTCCAAGTTATAAGGAAGCTGTGATATCAAATGATAAAATTAATTGGATTGGCGCGATGCAGGATGAAATTAATTCCTTGTATGAAAATAAAACGTGGATTTTGACTGAGAAACCAAGAAAACAGAAGGTTTTAAATAGCCGTTGGGTATTTACACGTAAATTAAATCCAGGTAGCTCAGAAAGATTTAAAGCACGATTAGTCATTAAAGGGTGTTCTCAAACTGAAGGGATAGATTACAAAGAAACTTTTAGCTTGGTAGTTCGCTTTGATACTGTTTGCTCAATGTTAAGTTTTGCAGCTGACAATAACTTAATTCTTGGTCAATTTGATATAAAAACAGCTTTTTTGTATGGTTCTTTAGAAGAAAATGTTTATATGAAACAACCGGAAGGTTTTGACGATGGTACACCGAAAGGTTGTAAATTATTAAAAAGTCTTTATGGTTTAAAGCAAGCTCCACGATATTGGACAGAGCATTTTTCGATTTTTGTTAAAAATTTTGGTTTTTATCGAAGTACAGCTGATTCTTATTTTTATATTTATAAAGAAGGCAATAAACATATGTTTTTAGCAATTTACGTTGATGACGGATTAGTTGCAGCCTCGCATGAGTGTCTCATAGATCAATTATTTCAGGAATTAGGAAAACAATTTAAAATAACAAGTACTAAAAATGTAGCGAGTTTTCTCAGAGTTGAAATTTATAAGTTGAAAGATGGATCTATTTTTATTAATCAAAATAGGTATTTTAACAGTATTTTAGAGCGATTTAATATGTGCGAAGCAAACTGTGTCTCAACACCAATAGAAATCAATTGGCAGGTTAATGATTTTGAAAGTAAAGCGAATTTTAAGGTATTTAAAGGGCACTGCAGATGTTGGTTTGTTATATTGCAATAATGGTAGTTTTGAGGCATATTGTAATGCCGATTTTGCTGGGGATAACGAAACAAGAAATTCAACTTCTGGAGTTTTGTGTAAAAATGCGAATGCGGCCATCACGTGGCAAAGTAAGCATCAACAATGTGTTGCTTTATCAACAACTGAAGCTGAATTTGTAAGTGCTGCTCTTGCGGCTAAAGAAGTTGTATGGTTAAAGAAATTGTTTATTGAAAGTGAGATAAATGTTAAAGACTACAGTTTGTATATTGTCAATATGAGTGCTCTAAAATTGATTAAAAATCCTGAATTTCATCAGCGAAGTAAACACATTGACGTTAAATATCATTTTGTTCGAGATTTGTATGCTAAAAATGAAATAGATGTAAAATATATTAAGAGTGCAGAACAAATAGCAGATGTGTTTACGAAGGCATTAGCGAAGCCTAGATTTATGTATTTAAAACATTTATTAGGTCTTCGAAGTAAAAGTGAAATCACTGATTAGATCTTGTATAATCGATAGGCTATATAGTTTTAGGGAGGGTGGTGAGTATTATTGTCGTCTTTAGAAAGCTCAACAGCCCTAAACTAGCTAAGATTAATGTAAAGTGTAATTTACAAGTGCAAACAATTTATTTGTCTAAGGGGATTTAGTAGTCCTAACGTATTTGTAAGTACTGCAGATTTCCAAGAACGTTTATAAGCTAGTTTGGGCCTAGGTTGGCCAGGTATGATTTTGCCTCTATTTCGTCAGTCCTTACGAGTCTGTCTGTAGAGAAGAAACTGTCGAGATTTCATGTATTAATTTACTGTTAAAATATATATGCTTTAAACTATTTTAAACTTTTATCATTTCATTAAATTTCAAGCCCTTAACAAATGAAAAGTTGATTTGAAACAATTTCAATTGTTTAAACAATCCATTAAATTAAATCAATTAAAGTAAATAAATTAAATGCTTTTTCCCTTTGTTATTTAAAAAGTTGTAAGCTTTTAAGATATTTATTTAAAAGAGAAAATATTAAAAAAATTGTTTAAACAAATTAAAGTTGTTTAAACTATTAAAAATTCATTTATAAATGTAGCAAGCCTTGTATTTTGTTTAGTTAATAAATTTAAAAAAAAACCGATTTAAAAAATAATATTTTAGGACTATTTACTTATATATGCTGAATTTACTTTTAGAGGTTGTTATTTAAGGCATCACTAGAGAGGGTCAGTTTGCAAAAAAATAATAATAATAATCGACGGTTTCTTCAACTTTTTAACATTTATCGAGCTCTTATAAACTTCTGAGCCTTTTTCAATAAAATGAAGAACAATCTTTCGCAATTTTTGAAAAAAGTACACTTTTCCCATGTATTTCTAATGGATAAATAGGGGGTGAAAGCGGCACCCCTTAATATTGTCAAATTAAGAAAAAAATAAGTAAGGGTAATTTTTTTTTAATTTTTAGTCGATTGCCGAGGGCCTTTAAACAAAATTCGAAAATGTTCATTTTTTGAATTACCCTAATGGACATAGCAAGTTATCGTTTTTAATCACCTTTTTCTATAATTTTCAATTAATGAGTAATACTTTTATATCATTTCCAAACCCTGACAGAATGAAAATGAAGAGTTTTCCCTTTTAATCACCTTTCTTCTATAACTTTCAATCTTTCAACTATCCCTTTCTATCTCTTTCTATACCTTCCTATCCCCTCCTTAAAGAATAAGATCTCTTAACAGACTAGTAAAGTGACTAAAAGTGATAGATAATAGTATGTATCTTTCTATCGCTGCTTATCCTACCTGCATTAACATGATCAGTTATCTCTTTTAATCACTTTTCTTTTATTGCTTTCAGTAATCTGTTGAGTAATTATGTTATTTCAGGAGGGGATAGGAAGGAATGGAAAGGTATAGGTGAAAGATTAAAAGTTATAGAAGAAAGGTGATTAAAAGCGATAACCGAAAATGCTCATCATTTTCATTTAGGTGGGGTTTGGAAATGATATGAAAGTATTAGTCATCAATTAAAAGTTATAGAAATAGGTTGTTCTTAACTTGATATGTTCATTAAGGTAGGGATGGGGCGGGATAGAAAGGTATAGATTAGAAAGGCCCAAAGGTCTTATCATTAAAGTTACAGCATTTTTAAGCAAAAAAAAACAAGGAGTCAAAAGTGTTTCGAGGAAAACAAGTACATGTAGGTACGTAAATACGCTTCGGGAGGTAAATATTTTGATATATTGCAGAAGTTCATTAAAAATTAGAAAAATAAAAAAAATCCTTTCAGAAATCTGTTACTGTCTCAGAGATATTCTTAAATGTATTTGAGTTTCCGAAAGATCCTATTTGCGAAATAATCTTTTGATTGTTTTTAAAATCTGTAAGTTGCATTTATTAAAAGAGCAAACTTTTTTATATTTAAATCAAGATGTAACAAAACATATAACATTTTAAAGCGGTTAATCTTTAAATAAAAATCGGGCAAGTACTAGTTACACTCGTACCAAGTCGAGGGGTTCCGTACCGCTCTAATTTTTTTCAATTATATGAGGCAGAGATTAAAAATTTTTCACCAGGAAACCAGTTTTAAAACTATTTTTTATTATTCACTAAATAAAACTTTATTGGTACAATTTTTTAGCACCATAGCCAAAAATTTTGCAGCTGAAGGGCCAGGGCCGTTTTTAGGGTTTCGTGGTTCGGGACCGAAACCCTTATAGTTTGTCGTCCGTCCGTCCGTCGTTCACAGCCAATAGCTGTCAATTTGAGGTTGTGTGCGAGAGAGAGGGAGATAGTGAAAGACAGAGACAGAAACATCCGAATGGTTCCGGAAACATCCGAATGATTCCGGAAACACCCAAATGGTTCTGGACACAGCCGAATGGTTCTGGAAACAGCCGAATGGTTACGGAAACACTCGAATGGTTACGGAAACACCCGAATGGTTAAGGAAACACCCGAATGATTCCGGAAACACCCGAATGGTTACGGAAACACCCGAATGGTTACGGAAACACCCGAAAGGTTAAGAAAACACCCGAATGGTTACAGAAGCACCCGAATGATTCCGGAAACACCCGAATGGTTACGGAAACAGCCGAATGGTTCCGGGAACACCCGAATAGTTACGGAAACACCCGAATGGTTACGGAAACATTTGAATGGTTACGGAAACACCTGAATGGTTCCGGAAACATAATATATTATACAAGAGAAACAGAATTAGAGACTGAGAAAGAGAGGAGACTAGTTTTTTACAATTTTTCTGGTTGTCTGTGAGAAGGAGGTTAGTAAGGATTAAGAGAAAGCCACGAAACCCTCAATTGTAGGAACATTGCGCCTGCTTTTTGTACTGTTTATTTAAATATGTTTTCAGAAAATAAGAAATTAACCAATTAATACTTAAACTTTTTTTTTAAAAAACACGAATTTTGGATAGTACATTCTATGAAGACGAACATTAACAAACTTCTATATATTTTTCCCGTAATCTACACGTAAATCTACATACATGTACCAAAATGCAGCATCCTAAGTCAAATAGTTTTGAAGATTAGGGGGGGTGCGAAAACGGACACACATAGTGATTTTAATAGGGTTCCGTTTTACGGTACGGAACTCTAAAAATCGACAAAAATCGATTTAATTTTAAAAACTCTAGACAGATTTTTTGCATTAGTGTCTTGAAATCTTCTAATTTTATCGCTGAACAAATTTTTGTAAAAAAAACTTTTAGTGATAAGACCTTTGGGTTGAACTTCGTCGAGCCCCACTGTGTTATAGGGAAAAAGTCATTATTAGCGATAACTGTAATCATTATGATCAATATGGAGATTGAAAGAGATTGAAGGCAATAGAAAGGGATAAGATGATTTAGGTTAGGGTATGAAAGTTGTATTGAAAAGATGATTGATGGCGATAAGCTGGTCATGGTGATTAAAGTGGAGATTAAAAGAGATTGGAGGCAATAAAAAGGGATAGGATGGTAGAGATTAGAGATTGAAAGTTATAGGGAAAAGGTGATTAATGGCGAAAACTGATCATTATGATTAAGGTAGAGATTGAAAGAGATTGGGGTCGATAGAAAGAGATAAGAAGGTATAGAGTCGGGATTAAAAGTTATACCTTTTTTGTATCACTTTCTACAACAGTGTCAATCTTAATCAAAGACCTCAACAATACCACTCAATTATGCTTTAAAGTAACACAGCCCCACAAAAAAAAAAGTGTCATGTACTTTTGACCGGAATACCTTAGCCCTATGTATTTTGACGCGCTGAACACGAATCCGAAGTCCATTTTGCTCCATCACGTCAGGATTTTTTTCTAACCTCAAAAAACATGTCGGATTTTGAGAGGTAGGCGATTTTTTAAAAAAATTTATGGATTTACTTCAAACTTGGTATCTGGGGGTTTTTTGGGTCGCTGATTATGAATCTGAAGTTAGATTTTCAAAATTCAAAATGGCGGATCCAATATGGCGGACGAATTTTAAAAAAATTTGAAGATTTACTTCAAACTTGGTATCTGGGGGTTTTTTGGGTCGCTGATTACGAATCTGAAGTTAGATTTTCAAAATTCAAAATGGCGTATCCAATATGGCGGACGAATTTTTAAAAAATTTGAAGATTTATCAGGAATAAGATGCAGAATGGAACAATGTACTTTCTTATTTGGCTTCTGCACCAATCATATCCAATCTGTTACCAAGGAATATTTTATGATAAAATTGTAATAGAAGTCATTTTTGAAAATGTGAGAAACTCGCTTCGAAATCACACTCAGCAACTTAAAAACCTGAAGATACCAAATTTCATAAAAATTTCGAAAATATGACGTCAGATTCGCAATCAGCGACCCAAAAAAAACCCCAGATACCAAGTTTGAAGTAAATCTTCAAATTTTTTCAAAATTCGTCCGCCATATTGGATCCGCCATTTTGAATTTTGAAAATCTAACTTCAGATTCGTAATCAGCGACCCAAAAAACCCCCAGATACCAAGCTTGAAGTAAATCCATAAATTTTTTTAAAAAATCGCCTACTTCTCAAAATTCGACATGTTTTTTGAGGTTAGAAAAAAATCCTGACGTGATGGAGCAAAATGGACTTCGGATTCGTGTTCAGCGCGTCAAAATACATAGGGCCAGGGTATTCCGGTCAAAAGTACATGACACTTTTTTTTTTTGTGGGGCTGTGTAATTCGTAACAATTATAATTTTTTCGATTCTTTATCCCGATAACAAATTTAAGTTTTATCTCGGATATAGAATATAGTTTTTGCAAAGTTCTGCTAAAATGTGACGAAATCACATGTAATACTTAATTGTAGAAAGTCTAAAAGCAGTCCATCAAAAAATGTATAATTAGAAATATTTTGATTTTTTTAATTTTCCGACAAAATAGTATATCCCCAGTTATTATTAATATTTTTCAATTTTGTAAATTTATAAACCCATCCTGAGTCAATACCTATAAAACGCTGTCAAGTTTGGTTTCAAACAAACAAACAATTTTAAAACTGAAAATTTTTGATTTTATGAATTTTGTAGAAATTTGAAATTTAATTTTTAATTTATATTTCCATTTTATCTTTAAGTGATTCCCGGACAAAATATCGCGGACATATATACATACATACATACATACATACAAACATACATAACTTTTTTAAACAGCATTTGTGGAATTGTTACTACTTGAAACGAAAAAATTAACACAAATTTCCAAGTTCTGTGCAATGTACAGACAAAACTCTGATTTTTTTAATATAAATAGATGGTTAATTATTTTATTATTAATTATTTATTATTTTATAAACAATAAAGGGATTTTTAAAAACTAAACTTTGAAACCTTAAATAATTGCAATTTTGTCAAACTAGGATCAAAACAATTTTATAAACATTGTCGAAAACGACTTAAATGTAACTTTTTATTTATTTGTTAATAACAGAATCAAAAAAAATTTTCAAATAAACACTGTTGCTTAAAACTATTTTATTAATAGTTGCTTAAGTAATACAAATCATTTTTTAACAAAATTTTGTAAATTTAAGAAAATAGGACTTTTTAAAAGTGGACCAATTTTTTTTGTTCAATTCGTTAATTGAATGTTCAATAATTAAAATTTTTCTTTTCAAATTCCGAGAAGAAGATTCGATATCAAATTTATCTTCCTTTTAATTTAAAAAAAAATTAAGGATGTTGAAATTGAACAGAACAAAATTATGTAAATATGGTTAAATATTTAATGATTAATTAATAATTATTTTATAAACAATAAATGGAATTTTAAAAACTAAACTTTGAAACTGTGAATGATTGCAATTTTGTCAAACTAGGATCAAAACGATTTTATAAACATTGCCGAGAACGACTGAAATGTAACTTTTTATTTATTTGTTAACAAAATCAAAAAAAAAATTTCAAATAAACACTGTAGCTTATACCTATTTTTTAATATTTGGTTAAGTAGTACAAATCATTTTTAAACAAAATTTTATAAATTTAAGAAAATAGTACTCTTTGAAATTGGAAAAAATATTTTTGTTTAATTTGTTAATTAAATATTTAATGCACGGAAAGACTTTCGATTTTAATACTTAATATTATAGTATTTATTTTTACAAATTTTCGATAGGAAACCAGGATATATCGTTATATTTTCAGAATTTACTATTTTTATTTAATATTTACTATTTTCGATAGGAAATGTTAAAAGAAACTTGAATCGACATTTTGTTGGGAAAATTGCTATTGAGTTTTGGAATTAGTAAAATCGAGATTAATAAGTAATTCCTATAAAAAGGCAAATAAACTGATCTTCATGATTATTATATTATTATAGGTTACCTGTGGTAATTGACATTCCATATATTTTTAACACTTTTATATATATATAAACACAATTACCGTCACAAACGAAATCCTAACATAACCTAAACACTAACGATAATACGCACGCACATATATATGCTTAATGAATCGCACAATACATATAATGTTTGAAGGGAAAAGTTTTCTTATATACTAATCGACATAATACATTACCACTTTTGAGAAAAATCCACAAAAATCACAAGTTTCCATCTGTGAACAATAGTTGAAGTTTGACATCCGCCAAATTCAAACTTCACTTAAAAGTTTTTACATGATATAACCGGTTTATATTGAATAAAACTATCACGTAGAAAGTATTTATTGTGTTATTTTTCACCCACTTTACGACAACGTTAATGATTTAATCGTTTCTTTTAAGAGAGAAATTATATAATCCGAATAAGCAAATCAACAGTGACAAGACGCGCACAACAGTTAAACTGTCATGGCCGCCAATTTTCCAATAGTTAATGGAATTTCAACAAAGCATTATTTTGAAATATAATCTTTTTAATAGTAAGATGTTCAAGATGAACTTATTTTATTGTTGCTTCCTATTGAATATAGTAATATTTTTAACCTATTTTTGTAAATATTTTTATAAAAATTATTATTTAATAAAAATTAAATAATTTTAATTATTTTTTTTAGATTATACTTTTTCCTAGTTTCATTTTCCTTTTAAAAAAAGCAATCTTTCCAGTTTTAAATAGTAAATTTTAATTTCAAAATATATAAATATTAACTGTTAAAAAAGTATATTCTTCTAGTCCTGTAGTATAAAATACCATTTTACAGTTATATCCTGATTTACAATCGAAATTTTGTAAAAATACATATTATAATATTAAGTATTAAAATCGAAAGTCTTTCCGTGTGGGTTTTTAAAAACTAAACTTTGAAACCTTAAAAAATTGCAATTTTGTCAATCTAGGATCAAAACAATTTTATAAACATTGCCGAAAACGAGTAAAATGTAACTTTTTATTTATTTGTTAATAACAAAATAAAAAAAAATTTCAAATAAACACTGTTGTTTTAAACTATTTTTTAATATTTGCTTAACGGTGTACCACAGCCAAAGTTTAAGCAGACGTTGGGGGTTGCCCCTAACACCTTTTTTCCTAAGTACGGTCCTGACTTCCTGTTACATGTGGCACAATGTGAAGATTGGTGCATATGATCATCTCTAGCCCTTACATCATTGTTTATGAAAAGTGTCAAAAAGTTCTATTCGTACTTCCCATCCTAAATTGACATCCAATAATGAAATCTTCCGTGTTTGATGTGTTCATTTTTTCAGTGCCGTACAATTGTCAGGACGAGGCCTTTTTTTCAATTTGTATACTGTTTGTACACAAATAATTAGTGAATTATAAATACGAGTGAGGACCGTAGTTAGGAAGAAAACGTTGGGGAACCCCATACGTCATTTAAAACTTTAGCTGTGAAACACAGTATAGTATAAATCATTTTTAAAAAAAATTTTGAAAAATTAAGAAAATAGTACTCTTTGAAAGTAAAAAAATTTTTTTGTTCAATTTGTTAATTAAATATTTAATAAACAAAGTTTTCTTTTAAAATTCCGAGAAGAAGATTCGATGACAAATTTATCTACCTTTAATTTAAAAAAAAATTTAGACAACATTATTTAAATATGGTTAACTATTTTATGATTAATTATCTATTTTATAAACAATAAAGGGATTTTTAAAAACTAAACTTTTAAACCTTAAATAATTGGAAATTTGTAAAACTAGGATCAAAACAATTTTTAGAACATTGCCGAAAACGACTTAAATATAACTTTTTATTTATTTGTTAATAACAAAATCAAAAAAAATTTTTAAATAAACACTGTTGCTTGAATCTATTTTGCCATAGTTGCTTAACCCGACGAGCGTAAGGTAGGGTAAAATTTACCCTGTGAAATACTTATTCCTCAATAATTTGAATTTGGCATGATGAATTTCTCTGTAATTTTTAATAGCTGCACGTGTCACGGTAACAAAGCAATAACGATTAAAAAAATTTTTTTTTTTACATTTCTTATTGTTTATTTATAACAATTGTGAACACATATACGCTGACTATAAAACACACCAAGAGTTTTTTTCTTTATAGATTGTAAAAGAAAGTTTAAATCATTATGTTTAAACATTGTAATTGTTTACTAAAGGTTAATAATGTATTTTACTATTGTTACGATTAATTTTTGAATTGTTTAAACAAATTTATAGAAATTCACTTTTCTCTATATTAGTTTTGGCATTGCTACAATTTCGCAATAATTAATTGGTTAAACAAATGAAAGATTTATTATAACATTAATGAATGACATTGATAGGCAATATAAAACAAATATGTTAAAAAATTTCCAAGATTTCAAGCTTTTTTTTTAATATACATATAGAAAATCTTTACAGGGTAAAAAATACCCTACCTTTCGCTCCGTGTTACGAAGTTTCACCTTACGCTCGCCGGGTTAAGTAGTAAAAATCATTTTTAAACAAAATTTTGTAAATTTTAGAAAATAGTAGGTACTCTTTAAATGTGAAAAAAAATTTTTGTTCAATTTCTTAATTAAATATTTAATAAACAAAATTTTTCTTTTAAAATTCCTAGAAGAAGTTTCGATGTCAAATTTATCTACCTTTTAATTTAAAAAAAAATTAAGGATGTTGAAATTGAACATAACAAAATTATTTAAATATGGTTCATTATTTTATAAACAATAAATGGGTTTTTAAAACCTAAAGTTTGAAACCCTAAATAATTGCAATTATATCAATCTTGGATCAAAACAATTTTATAAACATTGCCGAAAACGACTGAAATGTAACTTTTTATTTATTTGTTAAAAAAAAAATCAAAAAAATTTTCAATTAAACACTGTTGCTATAAACTATTTTTTAATAGTTGCTTAAGTAGTACAAACCATTTTTAAACAAAATTTTGTAAATTTAAAAAAATTGTTCTCTTTGAATGTGGAATAAACTTTTTTGTTCAATTTGTTAATTAAATATTTAATAAACAAAATTTTTCTTTTAAAATTTTTAGAAGAAGATTCGATGTAAAATTTTTCTACCTTTTAATTTAAAAAAAAATTAAGGATGTTGAAATTGAACATAAGAAAATTATTTAAATATGGTTAATTATTTTATGATTAATAATTAATTATTTTATAAACAATAAATGGATTTTTAAAAAATAAACTTTGAAACCTTAAATAATTGCAATTATGTCAATCTAGGATCAAACCAATTTTATAAACATTGCCGAAAACGACTAAAATGTAACTTTTTATTTATTTGTTAATAACAAAATAAAAAAATAAAAAAATTTAAATAAACACTGTTGCTTAAAACTATTTTTTAATAGTTGCTTAAATAGTACAAGTCATTTGTTAATTAAATATTTAATAAACAAAATTTTTCTTTTAAAATTCTAAGAAGAATCTTGAATTCGAAAATTCATAATTGCTACAATTGACATGACAAATTTTGGTGGATTTTTTATTTGGTTAAATAGTAATTTAAGAAATCGGGAAGTTTTGAAATTGGAGATATGTGGAATAGTTAATATAATGTTTCTATTTCGATTTCTATCACTTTTAAAAAGATTTAGAAAAAAATTAATTTCTATTTTCACTTCTCAAAATATTTATTTATTGACAGTAAAAAGCAAAGATGTTCGTTTGATTTTGTATTCTAAGAATAAAGTTAGTGCTATCATTACACACAATTTACACTTGTCACTTTTGTAAAATTTTTGTATTCCAAGAAGGAAGTTAGTGCGATCATGACACACACTTTACATTTCTTACATTTATAAAATTATTTCATTTTTTAGCATTATTTTTATTTAAAAATCGTAAAGTTTCTTAATAAAGAACAGTATGATAATAGCTTCCAACAAAAATCTCTTCAATTTTTTTTGCAATTTATTTGTCAAATTACAAAAGTCTAGCAAATTTCAGATATCGCAATACAAGAATTTAATGGATGTGGTGCAGGAATGGTACAAATTAAAAGCATTTTTCCCAAAAAAATAACCGTATCCCTATACTACTATACTATCTCAGTAACGCTGACAGAGACAGAGACAACAAAGATAGGTATAATATAATAGCAGGTAGCTCATTATTTTAATCTAGTTAAAATGTCTTTTATGAAAGTGAAAAAGGAATTATTACAAAATATTAAAAAAAGGAATTTCTATTGACAAATTTGTCAAAATATAAACATTGATAAAATCGAGAATTGGAAAATTTTGTGAAATAATAAATAGAGAAATCTGAGCCTTAGTTAATGGAAAATTGGCATATTAGGAAATTGGAAATTTGCTTACTACAAAATTGTAGAAGTAAAGAAATTTTTAATTAAGAAAATTAGCACAATAGAGAATTTGGTAAACTGGTAAATGGAGATATTGCAGATTTCATTATTGGGAATAAGCAATTATTAGAAATTAGTAAAATATTAAATTGAACAACGCAAAGTAAACTAAAATGCAAACTAACCTCAACTTCTGAACACATTCATCGCCACGCGCCACGGTTGCCAACCTTGCAAATGCGTACACTTTTCACTGATTGGTTTAACCCCTTCACATCCATGCCATGGGACATATATGTCCCATCTACAAAAACCTCAATATCTTCTAAGAAAATTAATATTTTTCATTCAATATTGGTGCGTTCTTTTCAGGAAGGATAAAGCTATAAAAATTTGTAGACTGGATTGGGCTTTAATATTCCTTTTGTTTAAAAAAATATATATTATAACTATTTCTATTAGTTAAAAAGGAATAAACTATATTAATACTGGATTACTAATTAAATGTGTCAAAATTCTACTATGTCAAGTTTTAGAGAGTGTATTTGTAACATTTATTTTAATTTTTCATTATTATAGTAAAACTTTCTTTTCATGAAAATAAATTATATTTCTAATGAATATCTTAATAACAAACATATAATTTTTACTAATAATACATTATAATAAACAATAATATTCTAAAATACTACTACTATAAATTTGCATTTTAAACCCTTATTTCGAATTTTCGTTTTTATAATTATATTACGCGATATTCGCCGAGAGCGTCGAACGAACTTGTGCAGCCATGTGGCTGGAAGTATAGCACGGATCGACGCTACCGCGCTTACAAAAAAATCCATAGTTAATAAACTATTTCCATCTACCAACTTTTTATTTCGGATATCTAATCCTTGATATATATATTTTGAGTTTCTGTAAAAAAAATTCACAAAAGACATCCATAACACACTCAATTATTCATTTATTTATTATAAACAATTATTTTTTACAATAAATAATGTTGGTCAACAATGAAAAAAATATTTTTTTAAACATCTAACCTTTATTAATTGCGTGTATGAAATTCATCAAGATCGGAACTTGGTGATTGTTTATATCTATATTAGTACTTTATTTTCATGAAGTGTACTTTAGAAATTACAACCCTTGGAAAATCCGAGGCCCACTTCACGAATTTTCACCCCATTATAAAAGTGAATATTAATTGTTGATTTAATTTTTCAATTTTTGTACATTTATGTGGTTGTACATTTTTCGATGGGTACTACGAATACTGAACTATCATTCAGTTACCGGTACAAAAGACTCTAACTATTGAATACCCATGAACAATGTCCTAACTTTTTATTACCTTTTAAAGATGACCTAACTGTATTTTTTATATATTTCAGTAATTAGAATAAAATTACTTAAAAAATTAAGAAATTTTTAATTTTTCTATGCTAAATACAATTTGAGATCAAATTATTTATAAAACTTTAAACGTAAATTTTATAATTTTCCATTCGTAAGATTTGTTCCCACGAAAAGAAGTCTATCTTTAAAAAAAATCTGAACATCGCTCCTGCTTTCACTACCACGGTAAGATTTTTTGGTTTATATCAATAATTTATATCAATGTCAAATTTGTAATTATAAAAGCATAAACATTACAATTAAGTTCTGATGCATAATGTTTTAACGATGTGTAAAGTAATTTTTTAACATGGATTTAAATGACTTTAATATTACAAATGATCATATCGATGAACGTAAGTGTAAAACAGTTAATTAACTTGTTATTTTCCTTTTTTGTACGAATTCGTTGCTTGCAAAAAATGGATTACTTTTACTTTATTTATTCAAAAATATTTATTTTACGATATAATTTTTCCCTTGTTCCTTTCTAAGTTAATTGCAGATAGATTTAAGTACTGAAATTATCATTTTGCTTATAGATAATTCACTTTTTGAAAACGTTTCTTTCATATTCGATGTCGACATTATTGAAAGGTAAATAAATAATATTATCTTTTTGTTAATAAAATAAATAAATAAATTCTTTTATCTTAAATTTAAAATTATGTAATCTGTAAACTAATACCACTTTATCACAAATTTTTAACCACTTATAATTTAAATTTAGTACTAAATATGTCCCGGAAACTAGAATGCTTTATTCGCAGAAGCCTGATGATTCTCTACAAGCAGAAGATTGTACTGGTGAACATAGTCAAAAAGCAAATATTATGGATAACCAAGAAACTTATGAAAGGTTATAACTATTCATATTTTAAATTTTATACTAAATTTCTTAATTAAGTTTTCTTTTTATTTAATATTTTAAATAATTTAAAATTAATCTTGAATATGTCCTTAAAACTAGGGTGCTTTATCCTCAGGAGCTTGATGATGCTATCTGCAGAAGGTGGTACTAGTGAACCCAGTCAAAATTCGAATATCGTAAATAATTAAGAAATTAATGAAAAGTAATAATTACTTATAATTTTTAACTAGTTAATTTCTTTTTTAATTTCTTTTTGATACGCTGGAATAAAATAGAGAAATTCATATCTATAAATATAAAAAATGAATTTCACGCAGAAAAAAATATAATTTTAAAAACAATAGTATATATTTTAGTATTAGTGTACCTGTATAAATTGTTATTTAAGCATTTAAATATTCGTTTAGGTCAGTGGAAACACTACAAGATCTAGAAAATTCATCTGGTGCGGGATCAACAATCAAAAGAAAGAGAAGACGAGAATCACCATCCAGTCGTAATGTTCAAAAACGCTCAGTGAATAAAACCCGATGGAAAGATGTTATGGCAAAAAAAGCAAGACAAGCAGGAGAAACATATAAAGAGATTAAGTCACGCAGGATGAAAGAAGAATGCAACCCTAATTGTTTGCTAAAATGCAAAACTAATATTAAAACTAAAGAGTGGATAAGTAGAAGAAGTTTCAGCAAAGAATACTTTTTAAATATTAACGGCAATAAAATCAAAAGTTTGTAAAACTACTTTTTTAGATACGTTGGGAATCAATTCTACTTGGGTTAAGACGGCATTTAAAAAACTCACTGAATTGTTAGTCCTGATAAGCGAGGCAAATTTACAAAAAACAGAAATAAGATACCTGAAGGTGTTAAAAATGGAATTAGAGAGCACATTAATTTTTTTCCTAAAGTATCGCCTCACTATACGAGGAAAGACTCTAATAGAGAGTACTTAGAAGAAGAACTTTCGATAAGAAAAATGTACTCATTGTATTCTGAATGGGCAAAAGAAAAATTTGACGAAATTGCAACTAAGCGCCAATATAGAGATATTTTTAATTGAGAATTTAATTTGAGTTTCCATTAGTCGAAGAAAGACAGATGTGATCAATGTGTAGCTTGGGAAAATAGTAATGAAGAACAAAATGAAGACAATAGAGAAGTTTATGAAATGCATATAAAGAATAAAGATACTGACAGATATTTAAAAGATACATCAAAGGAAAAAGCTTTAAAAGATAAAACTCTCTGCGTTGCATGTTACGATCTAGAAAAAGTTTTGGTTACACCTCACGGAGAAATTTCAGGGTTCTTACTATAAACGCAAGTTCTCAGTGCACAATTTTACAATTTATGATTGTGCTAACCATGAAGGATTCTGTTTTATATGGGGTCAAAATATTGCAAATAAAGGATCCAACGAAATTGAAAAAAAAAAAATCAAAATCAGAAAGGAGTTCAAGAATTTCAGCTATACTCTGACAATTGTGGGGGTCAGAATAAAAATAGATTTATTTACGCCATGTACCTGTATGCTGCTGTTAAATTTCGAGTTAAAATCATTCACAGATTTTTAGAAAAAGGACACACGCAAAATGAAGGCGACAGTATGAAAAACGTCTTTAAACGTACAAAGTATAATTATTAAAATTTTCTGTAATTATTTCCTCAAAGTAGATAAAATTTTGAGGAAAGTAAGAACCGAGTGAAGTAATTTAGTCAATTTTTCATTGAAATATGTTAAAAATGTGGATTTTTTTAATGTTTTACAAATATTGAAATTAGTCTCGAAATAATGCAAGTTTTTTAAAGTTCTTATGTTTGCTTTGAAGGAAATTTTCTGAAGAATAAAATTACTGTGCAATTTTTTTCTTAGCATATGCAGGACTCAAAATTTAATCCAAAAAATTTATAAAATTTTGAGACATTATACTACTTTATTCCGAAAGTTATTGACAATTATAACATTGGTATATTTTATATAACTGTATTTGATATCAAGATATATACCATAATTTTTCTATATTTTTTGGTCCAACTTCCGACCCTTGCAAATTTAATGAAAAACTTACACTTAGATGCTTATAAATTATTCTTACTCTTCAGAAAATGACCTTTAAAACAAGCATAGGAACTTAAAAAATCATCATAAATTCGAGAGTAATTTAAATTTTTGGCAAACTTTAAAAATTCTACTTTTTTAAACATATTTTAATAAAAAATTAACTATATCACTTCACTCACATCTTATTTTTCTTACAATTCCATCTATTTTGAGAAAATAAAGACAAAAAAATTTTAGTAATTATACTTGGCGCGTTTAAAGACGTTTTTTAAACCTTAAAAATTAGTGGACTGCCAAATTCCGACGGTACTGTATATATTGATATATCAAAAAGAAAAAACTCACCTCAAAATAAAATCTCTTTAGCACAAACGAAAACACGATTTCTAAATTAGAAAAATTAGAAAAAACACGAAATGTAGACCACGTGTCAAAGACGAATGTTCGTTAAGTTAAGTTGAATTTCCTGTCGGGTAGTCCAAGTCCACTCTGTAGGTTTACGTTGGCATCACCACATTATTTCTCTTGAAATGTTTAAGCCTCTCATAATTCTTGAATTTTCAACCAATAACAAGCGCCTTGCTTATAAATTCCAGTCAGTAGCAAGCGCCTCGCTCAAAAATTCCAACCAGTAGCGAGCGCCTCGCTCAAAAAATTCAACCACTCGCAAGCGTCTCGCTTCTAAATTCCAACCAATAGCAAGCGCCTCGTTTCTTATGTAGCATATTCCATGAGATTTCTTATATAGGGAACTGGTGATCGCGCCGCGTCTGGATAGATCGAAACACGTGTTTGCAGAATATTTATAAATTCTACTACTTATTATGGTTAATTTATAAAAGCAAGTGAAGTTAAAAGTTAGTAATAAATATAAGTGACTTTTATTTGCATTAGAGAGTCTCAGAAAATTTCGTTCGGTAGTGGTAGTCGTCTCTCCAAGAAAACGAATCAGAGGAGCCAGCTAAAAAAATGGAGGAAGATATAATGGAACTAACCTCAAATCAATCTAACACAAAAGATCCCGTTGCAGCAGCACCAAAAATATTAATGTTCGACGAGTCACAAAAAGGCAGTTGTAAAATCTTTTTGGAGCAACTGGCGGATGCCGAAAATCCTAAAAAGAGCATGGATCGAATTCCTTTTGCTAAAATGCTAAACGAAAAATACAAAGAGGCAATTCTAGAGGTCAACAAGTCAGGTTACCGCAGGTTAACAGTTTTAATTAAATCAGCTCGAGAAGCTAACATCATTATAGCCGACAAATTTCTTACCGATAAAAGTCTCAGAGCTTTTATACCGTCTTATTTTGTTACTTGTCACGGTGTGATTGGCGACATCCCATTGGACCTTTCTGAAAGTGATATCGTTGCAACCTTAGAAATTTTAGGCACTCCATGTTTTCAGAGTAAGACAATCATTGAAGCTCGTCGACTTCCTAGGAGACAGGTAAATCAAGACGACGGTAAAGTTGAGTATGTCCCCTCCAGATCTGTGGTCCTAACTTTTAAAGGCAGATTGCTGCCTACGAAGGTTGTCCTATTTAAAGCTGCAATGAATGTAAATTCTTATACACCCCCCCTTAGAATATGTTGCAAATGCTTAAGATACGGGCATGTTAGCAAACATTGCAAGTCAAAAGCTTACTGTAAACAATGCGGTGAAGTAGCACACGATAAAGATGTCATCTGTCCAAGAGCTGAAGACAGTCCGAAGTGCATCCACTGTAGTGGTGATCACCTCCCTAACTCGAAAATCTGTCCT
Source organism: Ganaspis brasiliensis (assembly GCA_037103525.1). Taxonomy (NCBI): domain Eukaryota; kingdom Metazoa; phylum Arthropoda; class Insecta; order Hymenoptera; family Figitidae; genus Ganaspis; species Ganaspis brasiliensis. The sequence goes on along the minus strand of JAZKLR010000039.1, from coordinate 351,273 downwards.
GAGTACGCTTTTCAGAAAGAATCCCGAATTTACGCTGTTAATAACAATTTGACCTTTGCCGAAGCGAAATCTTTTCTCCGACCTAAAAAAACCAATACTCAGAAATCATTCACACATCGAACAGAAAGCAGGAGTTTCAATTTCAGCAGCTTCCCGGAACTGGTCGATACTCCAGCTCCATCAGCACCTCTTACTTTAGAACACTTCTACACCCAAATATCAAAGTCCACAGCTGGGTCAAGGCCTAGGTATTTATCCTCACCAAGGGTCCCAAAACTTAATGAACATAAGAAATTACCTGAACAAAAAAGTAAAAAAATTGAGTCCATTCAAAATACATCCTATGCTCAACACGCGAGATTTCATCACGAAGATACACAATTCGAATCATCAAATGACCCAGGGACATATTTACCCCACAAATTACTTCCCTCTAAAACTTCCAATCCATTTAATAACGAAGATGCAGAGGCACATAAATCTACAAATTCTCCCACGTCAATAGCACATACTCTCTTTCAACTCTGTTCAAAATTATTGATCAGCTTATCATTGGGCAACTTTACTTCAATAGTAGAAGACCAAAACTTCATTAATAATTTTGTTCACAACCTCCTAACAATCCAAAATAGGACAAGGAGATAATTTGAGAATCATTCAATGGAATTGTCGCGGTGTCGCGAAAAAGCAAAACGATATTTTAAGCTTATCAAAAGACTTTGGCATTTTACTTCTCTCTGAAGCTTATTTAATACCAAATAAATCTTTCTCCCTAGGGACTGATCTAAACATCATTCGACTCGATAGGCAGGTTAACGATAAGGGTGGCCTTGCTATAGTGCTTAGGAAAGACATTTGCTTTTCTAGAGAAAATTATATTCTCCACATCGAGAATAGTCTAGAAACACTAGCCATTTCGCTCAATTCTTCAGTTGGTCCAATCCTGACTGTTTCTATCTACAGAGTTCCTACAGCGGGTTCCAACAATTCAGAACTCACTTGGAAAACCCTAATAAATTCAATTAAAATTTTAAATTATGGAAACGTCTTTATTGGAGGCGATTTTAACGCACATCATCCACTTTGGTACAGTTCAAAAATCTGCCCAACCGGAGATGCCCTCAACTCAGCCATAATAGAAACAGACTACATTTGTCTTAATAATAATAAATCCACCTTTGTCAATCGTCCCAATGAGCGCCCCTCAATATTAGATCTGTCATTTGTTAACTCCCAACTATCTTTTTTGTGCAACCAAGATGTATGGGATGACCCTTTTGGTAGCGATCATTACCCTGTGCTCACCAAAATAGGAGTCTCTATTCCCTTAGCTAACTTCTTCTCTCATAAATACAGAACTAAAAGTATCAACTGGCACATGTTTACAGAATTACTCAAAGCTTTTTTAAAAACAGAATTTTCCGAATCAGATGTTGCCGATACTGATGCTATTAACAGATACAAATTATTTGTCAATTGTGTTGACAAAGCTGTAACTTTTGCTTGTCTTCAAAATTCTAATCTTAAAAACAATATCAGAAACAAAAGTGCAAAATATCGCAACAAAAAGTTTATCCCCGCTTTATGGTGGAATGATGAATGCCAGAAAGCTCTACTACAAAGAAAAAAGACAGCAATCAATTTTAGAAAATTATCAAATTACCCCAATTACTTAGCCTATAAAAAAGCAGAAGTAGTTGCCAAGCGAACCTTTGATAAAGCCAAAAGAGAATCATTTAAACTTTTTGCGATACACTTAATAGAACTTCTTCCATATCCCGAATGTGGAAAGTTATCGAATCTTTCAAAAACCGCTTTTCACAACATAATAATGCCTCCTTCTCAGCTGACATCAATGTTATAGAAAGTTTAAAATAAATAGTCGATGAAATGTGTCCTCCCACTGTTCTTTATAACAAATTCCTTATAAATTTTCAAACAAATAGCTTTTTCGAAAACCCCTTTTCGACCACTGAACTTAACTTAGGCATATCTACTTAAAAAATCAAGTCCGGTCCCGTTCTTGACAAGATTGACAATAAAATGACCGCTCACTTCCCAACAGAGGGCAAAACTGCTTTTGCTCCAAATCTACAACGATTTTTTCTTAAATAAACAGTACCCAACACCTTGGAATAACTATCTGATATTCTTTATCCCAAAATCATCTTCACACAAATTTAGACCTATCTCTTTAGCATCTTGCCTCTTTAAACTATTCGAAAAAATGATTTACAACAGATTATCCTGGTTCCTAGAACATAATTCGCTTCTTCCTCCCCGGCAATTCGGTTTCAGAAAAAGTAAGTCATGTGCTGACAATTTGGCAATATTATCAACTCTAGTATGGACTGGTTTCATCCAGCGAAAAGTCACTGCCGCTCTTTTCTTAGACGTAAAAGGAGCTTTTCCCAGTGTTATACAGCACAGTGGCAAATAAAAATATGTTCTTTAACATCAATAGGGAGTTAGTGGGACCTAGAAAAAGTACAACAGGGCTTCCACAAGGATGTGTCTTAAGTCCCATTCTCTACTCCATTTACACTCGAAAGTTAAGTAAACTTGTTCCAGAGAATGCGATGGTTCTTGATGAGATCAGTGATTTACAAAATTGTGTGAATATTCTGTCTCTATATATGTCACAAAGAGGCCTGCACATCTGCCCAGACAAAACAAGATTAGTTTTATTTAACAAACTTAAATTAAATATTAACGACCCAACGCTTACTTTACAAATTAAGAACTTAAACCTTAATCCCTCTACAAATGTTAAACTCTTAGGCTTGATTTTAGATTCAGCTTTTACCTTCGATGAACACTTTCAATATTTAATAAACAAGTTGGTTAAAACTCTTAGCGTAATTAAGGTACTAAGGGGTGTTTGGTGGGGAGCTCACCCACAAACCCTTCTTACAATTTATAATGCTTTAATGAGAAGCTGCATAGATTATGGATCCCACATTTTTAATTTCCAAAATCATAAATTCTTTAATAAAATTAAAAAAATAAGAAACTCAGCTTTAAGACTTGCTATGGGATACCGAAATAGCACTCCCATAAATCTCATGATGGCGGAATCTTGTCAACCCCCCTTAAAGTTTAGATTTGATTTTTTGTGTAAAAAATACATACACAAAACACTAATGAACACTCATTATCCTCTTACACACAGATTAGAATTTTTATGGAATCTAGTTAAAAACTCAAATCAATATAAAATACTTGACAGATTTACACTTATAATAGCATACTCAAAAACAGGAAATTTTAAGGACAAAATAGATAGAGCATCACACCATTCATATTTTGAATTCCCATTTGAAAACCATCTCCTTATCCCTAATGTAAATCTAGAAATTGGAACTATAGTAAAAGCCAATAAAAACCCTCCTGAATGCTTTGAAAAATACGTGAGAGAACAATTTCATTGGTACTCTCTATTCTTCACGGATGGCTCTAAATCTAAGAATGAGAATACTTGTGGATGTGCATCGCTGTGCTCAACCACTCAAGTTGCTCAATCCTGGAAGATAAATAAACAAGCCTCAATTTTTTCACTTGAAGCAATGGCTATCCTTTTTACTTTAGATTACATTACTAATAACAACCTTAATAAAGCAGTTATTTTTTCAGACTCACTAAGTGTTCTGAAAAGTATGTCCAGCATCAACCCGAGCACCATCAATTCTTATCTAATATTTCTTATCAGAAATAGGCAAGCTCTTCTAGAACAAATTGGTTCCAACATTGTCCTATTATGGGTACCTGCCCACATTGGAATTCGCGGTAATGAATTAGCAGATAATATGGCAAAAAAAGCCGCCAGTGAGGCACGACTACTAGAGATTAAACTACCTGCATCTGATCTTGTCAGAGTTTTTGCCGAGAGCTTAAAAGTAAAATGTGAAAAAATACTTTAAAGACATAGGCTCCCGAAATGGTGCTGTTTTACAGAACATTTTTATAAATACAGAACAAAACCATGGTTCTCAAATTTGGTTGCTAGAAGGGAGTGGATTGTTTCACTCTGCAGATTGTGAAGTAATCATTACGCCGCAAATGCTAGTTTAGCTCGTAAAAATATTATAGATTCACCAGGTTGTATCTGTAATCCCCTTATAGAAGAGGACGTCGATCATACACTTTGGAATTGCCCTAGACTTGATAGCCTTCGATCAAGTCTCTTGAAAGGTCTAACGAAGGCGCTCAAGGACACTCCACCTTTTCAAACTTTAGAAATTTTGTCTGATCCTACCATTAGAACTGTCTCACACGTATTTCGTTTCTTAAAAAATGCTAACATTCAACTACAGTAATGTCGCGGTAAGTGTCCACTCGTCGGGACCAGCGATTTCAGTAACTGTCATTTCTTAAAGCCACGCCCCAGAATCTTTTCGGGGGTTAAAGCAGGAGCGTAATCTGCGTTCGAGCAGGTGGGTTTTGAAATTGTTCAAAAGCCTCGTGCCGTAGCGAAATAGACAGCACTGACGGTAGTAGTAGAGGGAGGGACACTTTCTGAAACATACTCCGGGACACTTGCTGAAATGGACAGTTACTAAAACGGACACTTCCCACGACCTTACTGTATAATAGCCAGGAAGAATTAATTAAAAAAAAAACTTTTGAAGTTGAATTTCCCTCCTCACAAAATCTGAGCAATTCAACATAGTCTTGTTGATGGCCGAATGTGCAAGACTTTAAAGTCAGTATATGACCAACGTAAACTGTGGACAAAGCTTAACCAAGCCGGCACAGAAGAAGAAGAAGAAGAAGAAGAAGAAGAGAAGAAGTCTGCTAACTAATGCCAACATTTTGCTTTACTATGTCATTATTTTGCCATATGCTGTCAATACTTTACTCCCTAGTCAAAATATTTACCGCATCACGTTCCCGTACAGTAGGAAATCGGCCACTTTGCATACCTGCGAGTGATTGCCAATTGATAATTTTGAACGTATGTATAAAGAAAAAAGTATTTTTAGACCAAATTGAGTCAAGAATAGTGAAATACTTGAGAAAAAGAAATAAATTACAATAAAGAACAGCGATTTAACAGCCTGTAACAGTTCGTTTATCTAGTGGTCTAACTTTTTATATTAATAAGACCTAAGAAAGAGCCTGAGGGAAGGTAAGTAAGCGTAAAGTCAGTTTGAATTAATTGACATTTATTTTTATTGATTTTCTGCCGTTCATACAACTCAATCGTAAGTATTAACTAATTTTTATTATTTTTATAATAATCAAAATAAATTAACAGTCTTTTTCTTTTAGGTGGCAGTTCGTCGATGGAAATTCACTCGTAAGTATTAACTAAACTTTATTATATTTTATAATAATCAAAATAAATTACCAGTCTTTTTCGTCGAGGAATAATGATATGCACTGTCGGTAACTGACCTGTGCAGATCATTAGAACTCGACTGTCGATAAAACCGGTTGTACTCAGGAAGAGGTCTTTCTACAGTTTTCCCTCTCCACTGGCAAGAAAACCCAATATACCGGGTGGTCTAGGCAAAATGCGAGTACTCCTACTTCAAAGTCGTCCTGTAGGCGCGCAATACTTGGTACTTAAGTTTAAAGTACTATTTCTCGGAAATTTCCTCGGTGAACACTTGTAAGTGGGAAAAAGCCAATAGACAAGTGTATAATTATAAAAAAAAAAAAAAAAAAAATTAACAGTCTTTTTCCTATTCGTAGTTTCTGGTAGAAGCGCACTCATCAGAAGTAGGTGTATACATATCATCTGGTAATCACCATATTCGACCCAGGATCAACTCCTTATTGGGAAAGATTGAAAATGCACGTTCCGGTAGCCTCCTGGCGTGGACCGGAAATCAAATTAGAGAAACGTTCCGGCAGACTTTCGGCGTACACTGAAAGTGAAATCACAAAATGTTCCGGTAGCCTTTCGGCGTACAACGGAAATGGAATCGAGAAAATGTTCTGGTAGCCTTTCGGCGTACACCAGAAAAATGGTACACTAACAACAATTGTGAGGTCCCAAGAGCCTTGCGGCGTACCCTGGGAGATAATTAATATCGACCAGTTCACTAAAGCCTCACGGCGTACTTAATGAGACTGGGATTACTCACCACGATGATAACTCGGCAAAGATGCTGGATCAACGGAAAAGGGCTGAGCGACGACTCTGTGATTTTTGAGGGCTGGAATCTGGTCCGTTACCCCCGGCTTCTCACCGAGGCTGGGCGCTGACTCCTCTTTATGGTAGTCGAGTAGCTCTCCAGGCTGATCGGCCTCGAGTTAGAATTGATCAGGACAGTTATAGCCTCAACTCGCGAACTTGATCGCGAGTGAGGTTGTCTGCCGTGAGAAAAGAATTCTCTAGCGGGAAATCGCGTAACCCTTTCTGAAGCCTTGGGGCTCTCTAATCCGCGCCCGTCCCTGCGCTACCCACGTAGCACGCGTTTGCATCGCCTCGTGGTTTTATGTAATGTCTTGTCTTAAGACGAACCGTTACAAGCCAGATATAAAAATACATTTTTTTGGTCGAGTAAATATTTATTTATTTTTTAAAATTTTATTTTATAATGAAAAAGAGAATGGGAGCATGAATTTTAAACTTTTTTACCTGTTACAAAAATTACCACAAATGAAACAGTGAAGTATTCGTCGTAGTATACAGCGTCCTGACATACGTAATTTCCGAATTTCGACATCGGAAACTACGAAGTAAACGACGTAGTATGAGACGTAATGTACTACGTAGTATGATACGTAGTATTCGACGTCGTATACTATTTATTGTTAGGTTGGGTTATGATATCTTGTACTCCTAGCCTTTTTCATTGGAACTTAAATTAAAATAAACAGTACAAAAAGCAGGCGCAATGCGCCTACAATTGAGGGTTTCGTGGCTTTTTATTATTGATTTCAAACAAGTCTTACCCACACCCAGAAAATGGTCTCAAATTCAATACAAAAATCTAAGGTATTAATGTATTAAATAAAATTGTTTCCAGAACCAATCGGGTAATTCCGTAACCTTTCGGGTGTTTTTCGGAACTATTCGGGTGTTTCCGTAACCATTTGAGTGTATTTGGAATCTTTCAGGTATTTTCGGAACCATTCGGGTGTTTCCGTAACCATTCGGGTGTTTCCGGAACCTTTCGAGTGTATTCGGAACCATTCAGGTGTTTCCGTAACCATTCGGGTGTTTCCGTAACCACTCGGGTGTTTCCGTTACCATTCGGGTGTTTCCGTAACCACTCGGATGTTTCCGGAACCATTCGGGTGTTTCCGGAACCTTTCGGGTGTTTCCGTTACCATTCGGGTGTTTCCGTAACCACTCGGATGTTTCCGGAACCATTCGGGTGTTTCCGTAACCACTCGGGTGTTTCCGTAATCATTCGGGTGTTTCCGTAACCACTCGGGTGTTTCCGTTACCATTCGGGTGTTTCCGTAACCATTCGGGTGTATTCGGAACCACTCGGGTGTTTCCGGAACCACTCAAGTGTTTCCGTTACCATTCTGGTGTTTCCGGAACCATTCGGTTGTTTGCGTAACCACTTGAGGGTTTCCGTTATCATTCGGGAGTTTCCGGACCCCTTTGGGTGTTATCGGAAGCCTTTAGGTGTTTTCGGAACCATTCGGGTGTATCCGTAACCATCCAGTGTGTGAAATATCGTCTTAATCTATGAATTCAATTTAAAAGACGTCTTAAGGTAGCAATAATTAAAGAAAAAAACGTTAATGGTTTCAAAGATATTTTGGTCTCAGATTCAATAAAAAAATCTAAGGTATATCTACCTTACCAATATCAGCATCAAAAACCACCCTTTAAAATTGCCACTTAATCATTAATTATGTGTTGAACTCCCTCTAGTACACAACCTAAAATGACAGCTATTGGTTCGTGTGTTTTCGTCTCTGGCTTTGACTATCACCCTCTCTCTCGCACACAACCTAAAATTGACAGCTATTGGTTCGTGTGTTTCCGTCTCTGTCTCTCACTATCACCCTCTCTCTCGCGCACAACCTAAAATTGACACCTATTGGTTCGTGTGTTTCCGTCTCTGTCTCTCACTATCACCCTCTCTCTCGCGCACAACCTAAAATTGACAGCTATTGGTTCGTGTGTTTTCGTCTCTGTCTCTCACTATCACCCTCTCCCTCGCACACAACCTAAAATTGACACCTATTGGTTCGTGTGTTTCCGTCTCTGTCTCTCACTATCACCCTCTCTCTCGCGCACAACCTAAAAGTTCGTGTGTTTCCGTCTCTGTCTCTCACTATCACCCTCTCTCTCGCGCACAACCTAAAATTGACTGCTATTGGTTCGTGTGTTTCCGTCTCTGTCTCTCACTATCACCCTCTCTCTCGCGCACAACCTAAAATTGACTGCTATTGGCTGTGAACGACGGACGGACGGACGGACGACAAAGTCTCACTATAAGGGTTTCGGTCCCGAACCACGAAACCCTAAAAATAAATAAATGTTTGCTCATTAAGGAAAATATATTTTTTATACCTTGGTTTTAGATAGGTGACGCAAAAGAACCACGGATTTATCAAAATAGTTAATATTATATTTTAGAAGAATACAGTACACGTCGTAGCACATAAATTGAACTAATTATAGTATATACTTCTGCGCAGCTGTCTGCTGCAACAACTAGGTCTGTGGTGGCGCTGTAGTCGGTAGTAATAAGGAGCGGGCATATTTAAATTCCAGCACTCCCTCCTGAACGCTCCTTTTAATACTCATTTTTTCTCAAGCTTCATTTGTAGTATTAGTACCTGAAAACAACATAGGATTAGTGAAAATTCATAATTTGATCAACCAAATTTTTATGTAAATTGAATTACAATGACTTTGTAAATATATCTCGATTTGATCCCTAGATCTGATCCATTTGATTATTATTAACTTCCTTTTTACACACTCTTTAATATAATGTTCTTTAATTTCTACAATGTGTCTCACAAGTAACACTAGGGAAGTGCCATATGCCGATTTCTCTGTAACTTGGTGTATAAGCAGTTTTTTAAATACTATTTGACCCGTATATTTTTGTTTTTCCCCAAAAGCTGTTTTAAGAATGTAACTCTCCCTGTAAACTTTGTTATTTGTGTGTTAAATAGTTTTCTCACAATGAAAACACACATCACAACAAATTTTTAAGGGTGAGTTACACCCTTAAAACAGCTTTTGGGGAAAAACAAAAATATACTGGTCAAATAGTATATAAAAAACTGCTTATACACCAAGTTACAGAGAAATCGGCGTATGGCACTTCCCTAGTGTTACTTGTCAGTTTATTCCCACCGTCAGTTTCTGCACTTATACACGCTGCTTTATTATCGCACCATAAAGCCATCGGTAAAAGAGGTTCAATTAAAATCAATTTTAAGGAGTTATACATTGAAATCAATTCCTTACTCGCCTCACTCCTCGCGACGTACTTAGCATGACAAGTTGAAAGAGATACGTATGGCTGTTTATGTGTTTTCCACATAATTGTGTCACCATATAATTTGATCAGAAAACCACTCGTCGTTAAATAGTTTTTACAATCGCCAAAGCTTGCATCGGAAAAAGCTACCACATCATATATTTTTCCTTGATAATTGAGACATAAGGTTTTAGTACCTTTCAGGTATCTAAAAACTCTTTTGACCATTTTCCAGTCATCAGTAGTTGGATCAACTTGATGTCTACTTAAGACATTGACTGCGTAGCAAATATCTGGTCTTGTTGCAACGGCTAGGTAAAGCAAGCTTCCAACAGCTTCTCTATGAGGGATTTTCTCCTTTGTTTCAGTTTTACTTAATAACTCGTCATCATATTTTCATTCTCTCTTCTTTCTTTCTTTCTTTGTTAGTTACTTGAGCTGTATTCATGGGTGTTCTCTACGGATGAGACTCATCAAATCCAAACTTTATCAACATCTTATTTATAAATCTTTCTTGATGTAACTGAAGTGATTTATTTAAGCTATCTCGTCTTATTTGAATACTAAGAAATTCTTTTGGCTCACCTAAGTCTACCATGTCAAATTTCTTGCTCAATTCAATTTAACCTCTAACAATTTTGACTCGTCATTACTGGCTATTAACATGTCGTCCACGTAGAGAACTAGAATCAGAAATTTATTTCCATTTTTCCAAACAAAAAGACAAGGTTCAGAGTCAGAATTCGTTAAACCAACGCCAGGCCCCTGAAAGTCGGTCTATTTTGCATGGGCTTAAGTGGTACTGAGAGTTGACTAAGGCCACCGCGGCGCTGCCTGTCAGTTGGGCTGAGATTTAAATGATTGCCTTGCGTAACACACAAAAAATTAATTTTATCTTATTAAGAACTATTTTATTCCATTTATTTTTGTTGAATGACAAAATAAAATAATTAAAAATATAAGCAAAGAAAAAAAAACCTGACAAAAGATTAAAATATTCAATATATCAGCAATAATAAAACAATATTCTTGACTACACAATTAATTTTAAACTATTATACGCGCGGGAATAACAATGAATAAAATGAAAGTAATCAATCAATCAGGTATTTTTAATAAAATCTCTTCTTTGACAGTTATTCTGTTATAAATACAATTTATTTAATAATAAAGCAGTAATTTTAATATTCATTTCCATTATAATATAATTAACATTTGTTCTAAAACATTAAAGCCAGAGCTGTTATTGATTTAAATTATTTTGATTTAAATATTGAATTAAATCATGATTTAAGTCATAGGGACATTTGCATTTAAAATCATGATTTAAATAAAAAAAAATTACAATTTTCCGGACGTCTAATACTGCATGTAAAAATTCACAAACATTAAAAAAGCCCATAAATTTGTGGATAAATCTTAAAAATTTTAATTTTTATATTTTATTTTTTATAAAATTGAAGAAATTGTGCTAATACTGATAATCAAAATACCTGCGATCTAAAAATTTTTAGTATGAAGATATGGCACAGAATAGTATCAAATTTATATATCTTTAAGTCATTATCATTAAATAAATTCCAAACGTCAATTAACTCATATTCCAATTTCTTCAAACTTTTAAAATTCAATAAAATTAAATTTAAATGCATAATAATAAAATAATCAGTGCTGATAAAAATCATGATTTTTATTAAAAAATCAAAAATTCATTTTTTTCATAATATAATCAGTATTTAAAATCTCTAATTGTTTATTTGCAAGTAGTTTATTAAAGAAATAAAGAAAAAATTAAAAACACAACAGAAAAATGAAACAATGACATAATTATTATATAAAAAAGTAGAAACTCTTTTCAAAAAATGAAACCATTTACGAACATTTTTTAAATTATAATAAAAAATAAGAAGATAATTAAAAAAACGTTAAAATATATTACTGAAGAGAACAAAATTTTAAAGTTAGGGAAATTAGAGAATTATTTGACATATTGAATGAAAAAAGAATCAATTAAATAAAATTAAAAAAAAAAAATTTAAAAGAAAAGAAATTCTATGAAATACAAGAACGATGTTCAAATGAAAATATTTAGTACAATGAGTAAATTCATATAATATAAAATAAAAGAATAAAAGCTTTCAAAAAAGTAGAAAATTGGGAAATTTAAAAAATGTAGATAAAAGCACCAAATAAATGTTTTCAAAAATTCGTAATTATAAGATAAAAACTAAACAATTGAAAAGAAGGAAAAATGCTTCTTAGAAATGGAAAAATGATGACAAAAAGTAAAGAATTAATTAAAAAGCAAGAACACTGCAAAAAGTAGGTATTTTAGTTGAAGATACATTTGTAGTCACTTTTAAGATGTTTCCGAAAAGTTAGCAAAAGTATCTTAAAATTCATTAGTTTTCTAATATGGAAGCTGAAATATAAGATACTTTAAACGTTTTAAAAGTGACTACAATGCATTTTAAGATGTTTCTTTTTACAGTAAAAGAACTAAAAATAGTAAAACATCAAGTAAATTAAATAAATAGAAAGAAAATAGAGAAATGTTTTTTTTTCTTAATCTAACAAACTAAAAAAAATGTAAAAAGTACAAAAAATAAATATATCAAGATAAATAAAAAGAAAGTCCACAAAAGAAACTTTTAAATCCTTTAAAAATAAAAAAGTTTAAGCAAATTAAACCAAATACATTTTTATAATATTACACTTAAAATAAGTTCAATAATAAAATTAAGAAAAGTAAATAAAATCTGAAAACTTTATGGAAGAATAAGTAAGTTTGCAAAAAATCTCGCAAAATATAGACAAGATGTGAAAAAAAATTGAATAACTTACAAAAAAAAAAATTAAAAGTAAAAGAAGAAAAAACTTTTAAATGTTATAAAAATAAGAATTTATTAAGATAAAAATTAAACAGTTTCGAAAAAATGAAATCTCTTCGAAATCTTGTAAGAATATTAAAAAAAAAAGGTGATTGTGAATATGAAAAATAATTAATATTATTTAATTATTTAGCAGTAATTAATAGTACCTATGCACTTAAATTTAAATTAATTGAAATTTAAAAGTTGGACCCAATTGGAATATGACTTAATTGACGTTTGGAATTTATATAAGTATAATGACTTAAAGATATAAAAATGTAATACTATTTTTTGCTATCATACAAAAAATTTTTAAATCGTAGGTATTTTGACCATCTGTATTAGCACAATTTTTTAAATTTTATAGAGATTAAAATATTAAAATTGAAATTTCCAGGATTTATCCACAAATTTCTGTCCTTTTTTTTAATGTTTGCGATTTTTCACATGTAGTATTAGGCATCTGGAGAATTGTTAAGTTTTTTTTATTTAAATCATGATTTTAATGCACATTTTCCAATGATTTAAATCGTGATTTAATTCTAGAACAGCCCTGAAAATAATATTAATTATTTTTCATATTCACAATAATCTTTTTTTTTTAATTCTTACAATTTTTTAAAGAAATTTTTCTTTATTAAGCTGTTTAATTGTTATCTTCTGATTTCTTATTTTTAGAAAATTTTAAGATTATTTCTCTTTTTGCTTTTGATATTTTTTTTTTTTTGTATTTGTCTTTTTATTTTAGGATTTTCTTTAATTTTCTTAATCTTATGAAAATTATTTAATATTATTTTACACAATTTTGTTATTATAACATTCACTAAATTTTTTTATTTCGTACCCAGACCTTCATAATTATGTATTTTCATATTTGTAAAAAATAAATACGCTCATTTTTTTGTAAATTTATTCAATTGGTTTTCTCATCTAGCCTATTTTTGCGAGATTTTTTGCAAACTTACTTATTCCTTCATAAAATTTTCGGATTTTCTTTATTTTTCTAAATTTATTGCTGGCTTGTTTTAAGTGTAATATTATAAACATATTTTTGGTTTAATTTACCTAAACTTTTTTATTCTTAAAGGATTTTTTAATTTCTTTTTGTATATACATTCTTTTATTTTATTTTTATTAATTCTAATTTTTTAGTAGATTCTAACCAAATTTTATTATTTTTTCTACTTTTTACTTTTTTTGCAGTTAGTTAGATTAAGAAAAAGAACATTACTATATTTTATTTGGTTTGATGAATTTATCATTATTATATCACCATCATTATCATATTACTCCATTTTCTTCCTATTTATTTAATTTTCTTGGCGTTTCTCTATTTTTGTAGTTCTTCCTTGCGTTTTAATTAATTTTTTAATTTTTGTCATCATTTTACCATTTTCTTAGAACTAAATATTCTCATTTCAACATCGTTCTTCTATTTCATAGAATTGTTTTTCTTTTAAAATTGTTATTAATTTTTTTTTCTTCAATTTGTGAAATAATTCTCTAATTTTCCTAATTTTAAAATTTGATTCTTTTTAGTAATATTTTTTAACGGTTTTTTAATTATCTACATATTTATTTTTTTAACTTAAAAAAATATGTCCGTAAATAGTTCAATTTTTTTAAAAGAGTTTCTACTTTTTTATATATTTCTATGTCCCTGTTTCATTGATGTGTTGTTTTTTAATTTTTTCTTCATTTCTTTAATAATGTCCATAACATTTTTTATTTATAAGAATTTTCTCATTTTTTAATTAGACTGTTTTCTTATTTTTTTCCGTTTTTTTTTACAATTAATTATTTTTTCGTTGCTTTTTTGTATGAATTAGAAAATATTTTTTGGGAATTTTCTCATTTATTCGACATGGTATATATGATTTTGATTAAATGTTTTATTATTTATTATTTCTTATAAATGTTCTCAGTTTGAAAAATAAACTACTTACAAATAAACATTTGGAGATTTTATATATACTGATTGTATTTAAAAAAAATCAATTTTTGATTTAAATCAAATAAATTCGATTTAAATTAAAAAAAACCAATTTTGTTGATTTTTTAAAAAAATCATGATTTTTTTCAGCCCTGAGTAAAACTACATAGTATCAAATATTTAGTTCATATATCTCTTTATCAGCCTCATTAGATTGATATTTTCAGTGTAAAGCTTAGAAATAATTAATATTTAAAAATAATATTATTTTTAAACAGATTTAAAGTTTGTACAGTTTAATGCTTATGAATAATTAATATTTTTAAATAATACTGTTTTTGAATATAATTTAAATATTTAATGTTAGACTTTCCTTTAATATAATGTTTTAAATAAAATTTTTAACAATTATAATTTTTAAAATATATAAACTTCAATCTGACATAAGTTAGACAGGTTAAAAGTTGCCTAATGTTTTGGTCAATGATATGTAGTCAAAAAACAAAAATTTTAAGAAGGTTCTTAGGTCTGTGTAATGCGTGGTTGCCATGTTATCAGGGGCCCAATTTTATTGCAGCGTAATTTTCAACGGCCAATAACTTTTAACCAGATAAATGGATTTAAAAATCTTATGGGTGTTTTTTGTGCAGAATTTCTTAAACTTTCAAATAAAATTACTCATTATTTTTATAATTTTATTTTTTACAAGAAAAATGCAAAAAATTATTTGTTTTTTAATTTTTGACCAACACTCCCCCCTAGGAACTTTTTCATAGCTACCTAGAAATGATCCTTATTTTATAAGCTTTTCAACCCCCTAAATGCCATTTTGGGAGAGCAAGATTCGTAGAAGCTATAGGTGAATGTGTGATACAGTACACCTTACAAATTTGCTTCCACTTTTCTTTTATATAGTCTTAAATGATTTTAATGTTACCAACTTTCTATACTTGAACAAAAAAGTGAAAAAACAGTATATATTCTTTTTTCTACAACAAAAAGAACGATTTGTAAGGTGTACTGTATCACACATTCACCTATAGCTTCTACGAATCTTGCTCTCCCAAAATGGCATTTAGGGGGTTGAAAAGCTTATAAAATAAAGATCATTTCTTGGTAGCTATGAAAAAGTTCCTAGGGGGGAGTGTTGGTCAAAAATTAAAAAACAAACATTTTTTTGCATTTTTCTTGTCAAAAATAAAATTATAAAAATAATGAGTAATTTTATTTGAAAGTTTAGGAAATTCTGCATAAAAAACACCCATAAGATTTTTAAATCCATTTATCCGGTTAAAAGTTATTGGCAGTTGAATATTACGCTGCAATAAAATTGGGCCCCTGATAACATGGCAACCACGCATTACACAGACCTAAGAACCCACTTAAAATTTTTGTTTTTTGACTACATATCATTGACCAAAACATTAGGCAACTTTTTTTTAGGGTGGCTTTTTGCTCAGAGAATGCCTCTTATGTATAATTATGTGAAATAAAAGAAATACATAATATATTAAAAAAAGAAAATTAATGATAAGAAGACACTGCAATAAATTAATATTGATGTGATCTTTGATTCATCGTGTATATCAATTTGCAACTTTTGATTAATTAAAAATTAATTAAGTAAAATAAAGAGAAAGAATACAATAAAGAATATGAGGAATAATTATAAAAAATTATGATATGCCTAATGCCATTTAAAAACTTTATTTTAAAAAGTTTACCGTTCAACACTCTCTGCTCTTAATATTTTAGAACCTTCTTCCAATATAACCAATAAATGAATGTGTAGTAAACCGTACTTTTGAAATTCAATAACATAAACATAAGACTTTACTTGTTCAAATAGTTTATCATCTACTATAGTTTCGATTAATTTTTTTATTTTTAAATGAAAGACTCTTGCAACCGTGTCAGGTTTATTAAAAGCTGACTGATTAAGTATTAAATTTTCTTAATTTTCTTTCCATTTTGAACTACATGTCTTTGTAATAAATAAATCTGGTCTACCATGAAAAGCTACATAATGGTCATTGCATATGAATATTGTGTTAACATGTTACGAGGTAATCCTATAAATGTTGAAGGCAGTATCAACATCTTGCCAACATGTACATTATTTTCAATTTCTTGATTATCTAAATGATCAATTAATCCTTTTTAAGTTTCACTTCTTAATTTTGTTTGATTATTTTTACAAAAATGTAACCTAAATTTTTCAACTTTGACATAATTATCCACTAACCATTGCTGAAACATTCTTCCACCATATAAAAATTGATTGAAGGTATGATCTCTTACTCCTATTTTAAATTTTATATAAGCAGATCTGGACATAGTTTAATTTCTGGTTGGTTTGTCACTATGAGTACGAATCATATCGAGACTATAATCCTTGCTTCCTAGAGGATAAAGTATAGTATATATCCAAGGTTCAACATTTGGATCTAAATGATTAACCAATTGCAATTCTTGAATCGATGTATTATAAATCGTTACATAAGACTCTGGTATTAAACCTTCAGCATTCATATTAAAAATAGCAGCAACTTCATTACACCTTTAAAAATTGTAAATTAAATTTTTTTTTTTACGCAGTTTCCATTTCAGTGATCTCAGACATCATTAAAAAAGACTTTGTATATGCGTTACAATCTCTCAATAATTTGTCAATACTAAATAATATATCCACATCTAAGTTGTCATGTTTGTTAATTCTATAGCAAATTGCTTCTTCTGGATCTAACAGGAATAATTGACCAAAAGATGGATCATTATCAATTTCAGGATATAGGAAATTGTTGATTTGATAATAAATTCGACCTTCAATTATTTATCAAAATGGTCCCCGCCTTCTATTATTGAAATTAACTACATTGGCATTTTAAGATGCAAAAGCAAATGAATTATTGTAAAGTCTTATATTATTCCTAAAATGTCCAGATATCTTATAAGATCCCTCTAACAATTTTTTTAATTCATGAGGATATTTTTCTGAAGACAACGATACACCACCATGACTGCAACAATATATATAAGTTAATTTCTTTTGAACTTTTTCCTTCTCAAAATGATTAGTCTTGCATCTTTTGCAAAAAAACGACATTTTACCAAGATAATGTTCGTTATAACTTGGAACATGTATGCTATTAAAATTTTTTTCTGCATAAGCAAAATCACGAATTTCAATGTTCTTTTCATTTGCATAAATGACTCCATTTTTTCCTGTATGTTCCGAAACATCTATTTTTTCCTCATCGATTACGTTTCTTTTTAATTTTAATTTTTTTTTTATAGTTTTTGTTATTTTGCGTGACTTTTTTTAATTTTTTCATCACAAATCCTTATATCTTTCTTCTGCATATCTTTTGAATTAATATTTAATTATTTTCATCCTTATCATGGCACATCTTCTGTTTCAATTTCAATCTTTAACGATAGCTTTTTTTATATTCTGTTCTACTTTTTTTTAATTTTTTATTTTAGGGGTGTTAACAATTTTTGTCTGGCTCACTATTCTTTGTAATTTTTCATTCTTATTATCTCCTCCTACTTCTTTAAGATACTTTAACTGAATTTCAACATTTTTTGATATTCTGCACGACTTTTTTTAGTTGTCTCATTACAATCGCTAGAAATTATTAATTTGTCAGAATTATTATCTCTCTTTTCTTTTTTAACAGCACTATCTATGTGTTTTTTTAGAAAAATTTAAATCTGTTTTACTACTTAACCCTTTGAAGCATACATTTTTCTATTTGAGAATTTTAGCCATCAAGTATGCTCTAGGGGGTTTTTTGAGGCGCTGATTAAGAATCCGGAGTCAGATTTTCAATATTTTCAAAATTCAAAATGGCGGATCCAATATGGCGGACGAATTTTTAAAAATTTATTGAATTCCCTTAAAACTTGTTACTCTAGAGTTTTTGGGGGCGCTGATTACGAATCTGAAGTTCGATTTTCAAAATTCAAATTAATTTCCTACAGGAAATTGAATATTAATGAATGCTCGTTGGAGCAGTTAGGAAATACATGTATACATACGTACAGATATTACAATACAGCTTAAAAGACAGAAAAATATCAGAAAAATAAATTTCCTACAGGAAATAGAAAATTAATGAATGAACGTGTGAGCAGTTACCTAAGTTCATGTATGCATACTTACTTACATTATAATAAAATTTTAAAAATAGAACAACAACTGCAACATCAATTTTTTACAGTAAGTAGGAAAATACGAATGAAAGTGTTAGCAGTTATCAAGTACATGTGTACATGCGAGCATACACAAAAATAAAACTCTGAAGACAGAACAATACCGGCAACATTAATTTCTTACATGAAATTACAATCAATTTCATACGATCATATTCGTGAACCTTCTTGGATTAGTCAGCTTCAATTCTAGAAAATTGGCCATAAGTTTGCAAATACTTGCCTCAATAAAACCTCGTGTTACCAAGTTTTATAGAAAATTAATATTTTTAAAATTTTACGTCCGTCATATTGGATCAGCCATGTTGAATTTTTAAAATCGGACTTCAGATTCGTAATCAGCGACCCTAAAAACCCCCGAGTAACAAGTTTCAAGCGATTTCAAGGAATTTTCAAAATTTCGTCCGCCATTTTGGATCCGCCATTTTGAATTTTTAAAAAAACAAGTACGATATTCGTAATCAGCGACCCCAAAAACATGTTAGGTGTAATCCCCAGTTTAATATGTATTGTAGTTTACTGAGAATTACATTTATTCTAAAAATATCGCTTTTTTTCAAGTTCATTTGTTTATAACATTTATTTTGTTAACAATAAACATTTATTTATTGCTTTGTTATGGCCAGGGATCTTCTGTAATATATTTTATTCACTTTCTGTCATTGAAACAAATGAAATAATGTTTAAAAAATGCAAAAAAGTGCAAAGGAAAAGGTGACACTCTGGAGTGTCACTATGCCGCAAAGAGTTAAACATACATCTTCTATAACTGATATTTTTGTTTCTTTGTTATCAATTCTTTTTCGTTTTAATTTCATCATTTTACTATATTCTTACTGATATTGTGCTGTAGTTTTTCTATTTTTCTCATTAGCATTGCTAAAAAATATCTTCTTGCAACTATTGTTTCTAATATTTTATAATTATTACCTTCTTTTACTACTTTAATAGAATGTGACGCATTTTCCACATGTTTTTTCTTACAAACATTTATATTCTGTCACTATTTACACTTTCCATATTTGTCATTTGTCTCTCTTTCCCATCTCCCCTTTTAACTTAGGTCTTTTACAATACATTTTTTCATATTTGGTACTGCTTTTTTTAGTTTCTTAGTCAGGAATATTAACAATTTTTTTCTGTCCTATTTTTGTATGTAATGAAGGACTACTACTATCTACTTTCATTTCTGTAAAGCCGTCATTAGTTTGATAATCTAATTTTCTCTTCTGTGTCGCATCTTTTACATTCCTCACATGTAAATTATTGTTGTTTATTTATTCGATATTGTCAATTCCAAGTTTATACAATTTTGTAAAATTATCCGAAAATGAGATGACACATTTTTTTCAAACATCATATATAAATGAGTTCTCATTAAAGCATGATTATATACAACATTTTTAGGATTAATATTAAAATATAAAAAAACAGCAAACGCAATGGCGTATACACCACAATCAACAAAATTTGGTTGTTGTTGTACTCTTAAAAAAACTACATTAGTATTATTAAATTGCACAATTTAGAGAAGAACGATTAAAATTGATTCATTTTCGAAGAAGTTATGAGCATTTGAAAAAAACATCCAAAATTTTGAAAAATTTATATCTTGTGAACGGTTTTATAAAAAAATTTGAAAAAATTCATGAAGCTCTTTTTCGTAGGATACACATATAAAAAAATGAGCCAAATCAAAAATGTCAATTTCGATGGTATGTCGAGTTGGCATGGAATGACCCATATATACAATATATATACTCTCTAAATTTCTTGGAGTGAGTTTTCACTTCACTAAGAGTGGAAATTGAGCCACTCCAATCAGAGTAAAAGACCCTCTTTAAAAGAGTGAGATCTCACTCTTAAAGAGTGAACTCTAAAAAGAGTGGCTCAATTTTTGCTCTTAGTGGAGTGAAATCTCACTCTACGAAATTTAGAGAGTACATATATATATATCGAAATTTTAAGTTGCTACCCACTCGGGCTTAAGCTGTCCTGCCGGGCCTGCTCAATGATATGAATATCGAGGCAGAGATGCTCAATAGGGTGGTCCAAAAAACATCAAACTTTAATTTTAAAAATTCAAGATTCCTATTCTTGAAGGTAAAAAAATTCATCTACCGTTTTCAAAAATTCAATTGTTGTTATTTTCAATTACCGCCGAACTGCGAAAGTTTGTTCAAGTTTACTATCAAAATGGACACTTTTTTTGGAAAGTTTGCTTCACGGTGATTATGGAAATCATAGCTTCTATATACCTCTCTAAAAAACGTGAAAATAGTGGATTTTTCCACTCTTTGATGCTTAATAATATCTGTAAATATAAATTAATTTTAATTTACGTTTATGCAAAAGAAAATTCACCCTAATAGCACTGAATGTTATTTAACTTCCCACACAGCACCAGAAATTCCCTGAATTTCCCCTGAATATTGGTCCACATTTCCCGAATATTCAAACCTAATATTCAGGGAAGTTTCGTGGAAGCATCAAAATGTCCGCCATAAAGAATATTGGACGCTAAATTTCCCTGAAAATGTATTTCTAATTTTCAGGGAATTTCCGCATCTAATATCCCTTCAATATTCACAGTATTCGTAAATCTTCTGTACATGATGCGCAATGGTCGAACTTGGTTTCTGTGACACTTACGGCTGCGCAGTAGTTTTTAATGTTCTAGAATCCTACGGGTGCCAAATATGACATACAATTTTTATCAATTACCAGATCAAAAAAATTTTGGAAATGTTTTTTAACTTTCCCTGAATATTCTAGGAATATTAGATGCGGAAATTCCCTGAAAATTAGAAATACATTTTCAGGGAAATTTAGCGTCCAATATTCTTTATGGCGGACATTTTGATGCTTCCACGAAACTTCCCTGAATATTAGGTTCGAATATTCGGGAAATGTGGACCAATATTCAGGGGAAATTCAGGGAATTTCTGGTGCTGTGTGGGTTCCCTGACTTTAACGTCAGGGACGTTAAAAAGTAACGTTGCTGAAGGTCGATTTAACGTTGAAATGTCCACGTCCATTTAACGTTCGCCTGGAACGTTATAGAACGTTACTTTGGGACCTTCAATGGACATTCGAAAAATCGAAGTACGGGTTGCGGAAAAATGTTGCGGAAAGTCTGAAAATTTTTTTATTAATTACAATCAATGTTGATAATGTTATTTCTTCTTAAGAACAGTGGTCGCTAAAATCAACTGCGCAGCTCTAGTTGTGATAGAAAACTACTGCGCACAGTATAAACGTTATTTAATTTTTAAACATTTTTGAATGTCCATTGAAGGTCCCAAAGTAACGTTCTATAACGTTCCAGGCGAACGTTAAATGGCCAAGGACATTTTAACGTTAAATCGACCTTCAGCAACGTTATCTGAAAGTAAAATGACGTTCAGTGCTATTGGGCCAGTGTTTGCTTAACCATATTCTAAAAAGGTTTTATATTATGATTATAATGAAGGTATGAAAAAACAAATTAAAAATAAAGTGTTTATTTTACGTGTTAAATTCATGAAATTCCCATAAGAGAGAAAAACGCTCGGCGCGTAGTTGAAAATAACGACAATCGAATTTTTGAAAACGGTAGATGTATTTTTTAACCTTCAAGAACAGGAATCTTGGAGAATATTTTGAAAATTCAAGTTTTGATGTTTTTTGGACCACCCTAATGCTCAAGCTATAAGATACTGCTTGATAAAATTATATTTCAAAATGGCGGCCAGAAAATTATTTTTTGCAAAATAATATTTGCGTGTACGGAAGCGTTAAAATTTATTGGATTTTCATAAAACTTGGTATCTGGGGGGCTTTCAGGTCGGAAATAATAAATATGGAGTCAAATTTTAAAAATTCAAAATGGCGGATCCATCATGGCGCACAATTTTTTTTAAATCCATTAGATTTACATCAAACTTGGTAATCGGGGGTTTTCGGGGTCGCTGATTACAAATCTAAAGTCAAATTTTAAAAATTCAAAATGGCGCATCCAAAATGGCGGACATTGTTTCTTAAGTTCATTAGATTTACATGAAACTTGGTACTCTCCCTAATGTAAAAACGTGCGTGAGATCTGTTATAAGAAGGTAGGTATGTACTTACATGTGTACGCATATTCCCGTACATTCCCCCGAATCCATTTCACCGAATGGACATTTCCCTGAATGTCCACTTTGCATATAAGATCTCAGGTGACACAGACGAGATCTCGTAAAAGATCTTATGTGAGAACGTAGGTACGAACGAATGTAAGTTCTTATATGAAGTTCCGTCATGCGCCGCGTATAACGTTACTGAATATGAAATTGAAACAGCGTTCTTATATTAGTTCTCATCTGCGTACGTGTATACGAACACATGTGCGAACAAACGTACGAACTCATGTGCGAACACATCTAAGTATTAAATTAAATATGTTAAATTAAATATATTATTAAAAAAATTCTCGCCAACGGGATTCGAGCCCATCTAACCTGAGCTTAAGTACGCCTTAAACCCCTCGGCCACCGTAGTTATAGAAACAATTTTACAAAATCTTAATCATGTTTAATACATAAATTTCTCCGGAAAGACATGACTAAGATTTTGTAAAATTGTTTCTATAACTACGGTGGCCGAGGGGTTTAAGGCGTACTTAAGCTCAGGTTAGATGGGCTCGAATCCCGTTGGCGAGAATTTTTTTAATAATATATTTAATTTAACATATTTAATTTAATACATGAGTTCGTACGTTTGTTCGCACATGTGTTCGTACACATGTACGCAGATGAGAACTCATATAAAAACGCTGTTTCAATTTCATATTGAGTAACGTTATACGCGGCGCATGACGGAACTTCATATAAGAACTTACATTCGTTCGTACCTACGTTCTCACATAAGATCTTATACGAGATCTCGCCTGTGTCACCTGGGCACGGATTCTCTGTAGCATCAGCGCTACGTAGCGCTTTTTGCTTTTTACTACATAATTTGAGGATATCTTAGCTGATATGAATTACCAGTAATGTAAATAAGACTAATATGTTTTAACTTTTCAATAAAATGCGAATACACCCTTGTACTAATACAAAAAACTTGAACTTAACCCCACTAGATAGCGATTTGACATAGATATTTTGTCAAAACGCTACGAATAGCTATGAAAATTATTGAACATAGCTTATGATCGTCAATTTTTCGTAGCACTAGTTGAAAATAAACATGTTGCCAACTGTTTGAAAAAAGCAGATTATACAAGGTGTCACGATAAATTAGGATCTGAGTAATAAACGCAATTATAATTATTATAAAATTAATAGGAAAACGGAAATAAGTGTATATTAATGAAATACACTGTGATAATTTTCTATTAAATTTTCCACAGGACCATAGAAGATAAAATTACACAAGACTCTCCTGTGAATTTTAACAAACTTGTTAAATTTCCATGGCTATAGTGTTGTGACTTTAAATCTACATTTTTATTAAAATTCACAGGACACTCCTGTGTAATGTTATGTCAACCAACTGTCGTTGAAAAATTAAAACATACTGTAACTTTCGATGGATCCTCAGTGGAAAATTGTTACAGTATGATGACATTACACTGATCAGCGATGGAAATTTCCTCAAAATTTGTAATATTTACAGGACGGTCTTGATAAAAGCTTCACACATCAATGGGAAAATTCAATACATTTTTTTACAGTGTATCCTAATATTTGTACTGCATAGTTATGCTTAAATTACTATAGTTTTTCTTTAAATTTAGAAATAAATAATGTACTTATATTGATTTTATTTCAATAATATTATTCATTTGATAATTGTATAATCATAATTAAATAATGCAATTATTAAATGCTATAATTATGTATATTTTATATATGTAATCAATTCATAATTTTTAAAAGTTTTACTATTCTAATTCATAAATTTATACATTACTTAATTATATTATAAACTAAATATTTAATATGTAAAAGTCTGGTTGTTGTGATAAATTGAGTACAGTAAAATGAAAAAATGTATATTTTTAAATTGAATTTTCAAAACCAATATTAAATGATTAATATACTTAATTAAAATGTAATCTTTCGAGAAGCCAAAACGGTTTAGTTAAAGTTTAATTTCTTATTCGTGTTAATTTAACTTGGAAAAATTGATTAGTTGTTTGAAAAAAGTTTATAAAATAGTAAAAGCCTTGTAAAATTAACTGAATACAATTTAGTATTTTTTAGGGTAAAAGTGAGAAATTATAAAATATTAATATGAAAGAATCATAAATTATACAAAAATTTTACTTACTTGAACAATTCATTCATTGAGACTTAATTACATGATTCCTTTTTTTCAATGTTTTCATTATATATTTTGTAGAAATAGTGTTATCACAAAACTTGGATGATTACTTGAAATTTAGGACTTTTCTTAGTGAATACGTAAACATGAATTTTTAAGAATATATTTAAATTATTTAATTTAAAGAAATTTAAAATTAAATATCACATACTTTAAAATATTTTTGAGTTAAAAGAAAATGAACAGAATTTAATATTTCGAATTTTATTGACAGTTAATGGTTTTAAAAAATTCAACATTTTTGTAATTAAATAATAATTAATAAAATTAAATTGAATAAAATTGAAATAAACATGTAATTTTTCTAAAACTATTGTTAATGAGTTGTGAAAGTACACAATTATATAAATTTGTACTTAAGTTTTAATAAAAAATTGTTACCTTTGTTTAAAACATTTTTATTTATGTTGTACAATAAAGTTTAAAATTTTTTCAAACTTAAAGTTAAATAACACACATCTATGTCTATCTATCCATTTTTTAATTTTATTTTCTTGACGAGT
Source organism: Ganaspis brasiliensis (assembly GCA_037103525.1). Classification (NCBI taxonomy): domain Eukaryota; kingdom Metazoa; phylum Arthropoda; class Insecta; order Hymenoptera; family Figitidae; genus Ganaspis; species Ganaspis brasiliensis. The sequence continues at coordinate 325,982 of JAZKLR010000039.1, read as the reverse complement.
AAAACCCGAGTAAAACCGGGTTGAAACTATTTCTGTGTTGACAACGACATAAATCCCGGATAAAACCCACTTTTCAACCGGTTTGACTTTTGTCATATAAAACCCGGATTGAACCGGATAGGCGCCAAGATTATCACGTCCGGATTAAAACCGTGTAGCTTTCGTAAAATAAGCTGATTGAAATTTTAAATTTTATTTTCCTGGCCGGTAAAACCCGAATAAAAACGGGTAGAAGTTATACTTGTTTTGACTGTCATATAAAACCCGGATAGAATCCACATCAAAAGCGACATTTGTGTTATATTTTTTTATATGTTCTGGATTAAACCCGTATAGAACCATACAGAATGTCACCACTTATTTTTATTTTAATTTTATAACCCGGATAAAACCCGACTTCAACCTTATTGGATCAGTAGATTTTAAATAGTTTCCGAATAAAAACCGGATACAACCAACTAGAACCCGAACTGGGTTTTATCTGGTGTCTTTCCGGATTCTATCTGTTTCTTATCGGATTTTTTTAGCAGGGTGTCTTATCGTATTTTAATTATATTATTTCTCATCGGAGATCGAAAGCCTAGTCAATTTTGCTTCAAATGACCCCTGGTTGAATAAAAATTACTAAAAATTGTCAAAGTTATACTACTTTTAACTTTGTAATAACGTCATTAAATTTTGACGTCATGAACCGTTTTTCATTTTTTCTTCGTCGCAGTATTCGTTTTCACGTTTTTTATATTTTTGTGTTATTTTACAATACTAAGGAACATTTTTTAGAGATTAATGTTCCCTAATTAATATAAACTAGCTATTATTAAATAAATTCAATATTAGGTACTATTAAGTAATTTATCTGTAAAAAATATTCCTTAGTATTGTAAAATAACACAAAAATATAAAAAACGTGAAAACGAACACTGTGACGAAGAAAAAATGAAAAACGGTCCATGACGTCAAAATTTAATGACGTTATTACAAAGTTAAAAGTAGTATAACTTGGACAATTTTTAGCAATTTTTATTCAACTAGGGGTCATTTGAAGCAAAATTGACTAGACTTTCGATCTCCGATGAGAAATAATATAATTAAAATACGATAAGACACATAAATTAGTATCAAAGTTGAAGAATTATTAAAAAAATGAAATTTTCCTAACGTTTTTGGCTCGCATCTTCATAAATTTTAATGATATAAAAAAAAATCTTGAATGATTTTAAAGGTCTGATTTTCAGCTTCAAAATGAAAAAAGAAGTTTCCAATCGGACCAAAAATGACAAAATTACGAGGTATTATATACATTAATTGACCTAAAAAAGGTTTTTCGCTTTAAAACCAGATTTTGGGAGTGTATCAGAAATTTAATATATACCATTCTTTTCAGTTTTTTATTACCTACGACCTCCACTTGGTCCGATAAAAAGTATATTACTTTTTTTTATTTTGTAGCACCGTGTTATTGTCTAATGTTTGTAATTTGCCATGTTTCTTTTTAGGATGAAAATCAGTTGCCAACCGCATTTCAAAAAATGCAACAAGAGTATTTAGTCGTGTTAAAGGAGCTGAAAGATATTATGCTGAATTGCATAAATGTGAGCATTGCTATTCAAGATATCTTTAAGAAGATGAATAATCGTTAGTTTATATACCTATAGTATTCGAATGTATCATGTTTAATTAATTTATTATTTAATAATAAAGGGGTTTTTCTGTCTAAACCAATGTGTTTTACAATATTATACGAGAACATATATTGTTCTCCAACCCTTCATATAATGTTTGTGGTCGCTGATCATGAATCTAAAATCTAAAGTCCTCTTGAAAAGGGCCCATTTGGTCGATTTTATTTTCCTGTAGATATTAGCATTTTTCTAAAAGAGGTTCAGAGTTTCGAATTTTTTTTTTATTGATGAAAAACAAACTATGTTATGTCACACGTCAAATCATGCGTTTATCATAACTTTATCGTAATAAAAAACAGAGAATAATATTATTTTTAATTTTTAAAATGCATAGGGATTAATGGTAATCTTGAACTTGAAACTCAATTTTCTCAAAACTGGGGTTTTGACACTTTTAACTATAAATGCTTGTAACTTTATGAATTTTTTATCTAAAATCTCAAATTGAGAAGGAAAGAAACTATGTTTGTTTTTTAGTCCGTTTGAAGTTGCTTAACTTTCTCTTTTATGGAGTAGATTTCTCACGCCAATGAGGCATATGTAAATAAAAAAATAAGACGAAAAAATGTTGTTCCTAGGTAATGAACACTTAAACACGTTTACTTGATAAGGGTAGTAGATTTTACTTTGTAAAAAATGATTTAAAAATTTTAATTCTGCTTATTAGTATAAGATTTTAGGAAAAACGTTGAAACAAAATTTACCTGAAATACACTTATAATTTTCCTGAAAAATTCAAAGATTTTAGGGATCGTAAATGCGTTATTATTAAAATTTAAAGTTAAAAAAATAATATATGCCATTACAAAGTGTATGTTTTGTACTCTTGATTATTGAAGCACTTTTGATCAACCTGTGTGAATTTCATCAGTAGATAATCAACATTACATAATCCATTAAAGGACTGTGAGAAGTTGAGATTAGGTTTTAATAGTATTTTCTTGTTTTCAAAAATATTTTAATTCAGTTGGAACACTTGTAAACACTACAGTCGGAAATTTTTGGCCCAATCGATAAAATAATGGGTAAAATTAGTTTCAAAAACACAGGTCAATTCAAATCAGGATATTTTAATCAAAAAGATAGATAAGTAATTAGGATTAAAATATTTAAAAATCTTATAAAATTCTATGTCAGATGGTCTACTGATACATTATTTTTGACTTTTGAAAGTGATTATATTAATTGTTGAGTTTGGATAAAAATTACCAAATTTTTCGAATATCGTTCCATAAGTTTGGCTCGCTGCATGATCTACAAAAAGTGTACAAAAACTTAGAGATTCACCTTGTTGTTTTTGCTAAATTGTAAGCTTTAATTTGAGCTGAAAAAACTTAAAAATTTCAAGTGGTTCTTGACATATGACTCAAAACGTCCGAGAAGATTTTCCGGAAAAATAATGGTTTTTAAGTAGAATCCACGGTTTTAGCTGATTTTGAAAGAAAATATGGTCTAACGTTTTGAATCATATTTCGAGAACCCCTTAATATTTTTCAAGTTTTCTTAGGTGAAATTAAAGCTTACAATTTAGCAAAGAAAACAAGGTGAATCTCAAATTTTTTGTACACTTTCTGTAGATCAGGCAGGAAGCTAAACGTATGAAACGATATTCGAAAAATTTGGTAATTTTTATCCAAAATCATGAATTAATATAATTACTTTTATAACTCAAAAATAATGTATCAGTAGACCATATGACGCAGAATTTTATAAGATTCACAAATATTTTAACCCCAAGTCCCTATCAAACTTTTTGACCAAAATATCCTGATTTGAATTGACCTAAGTTTTCAAAACCACTTTTATTGATCAGACCATCAATTTCCGACGGTAATATATAATTCTCGTTGTCTTAGTTGGTAGGTTTGGTTTAACGTGACAAGATTTCTCGTATTTCTAATATTTTATTTAATCACTAAAGAATGAATCATGTTTATGTTAACAAACTGATTTTATTTTTAAGAATACTTATCAAGAAACTGTATTACGGGTAAAAAGCTGTTCCACAATTTATATTTTTCAAATAAGAAAGGATTATCTACTATTGTCAGGAGGTAGTTTTTGAGTATTTAAATTTTTATCGAATTATAAAAATACTTATTATGAATAAGTTGTTAGTTTTTGGCCCGTTTTGATGATTGTGATAATTAATTGAATAGATTAGCTTCATTTTAGTGTTAAACATTTTATTAATTACTTCAGCCTGAAGCAATTACACCTGTTGGAAATTTCTAATATCTACTGTTGGGCGGTCTCCTCTACATATTTTTATAAAAATAGAAAATTAATTGTAAATTAGATAATAAGTTAATATACATTGAATTTTATTTTTATATAATGTTTTTATATATTATATATATATTAATAGAATCAGACTTTTGTATGTACATTGGTTAGAGCTTGGAAATTCATGTTTAAGAAATTGTGCAACGTTCCAGTTGAAAATGGCAAATTATGTGTAAGATTATATTTTAAATGAGACCAAAAACCAAAATAAATCTTTATTATTTTATGAGTTGAATAAATAACTTAAGATTGATTTCGTGAGTTATCTGTAATTTTCGTTTTTTTAGAAAGAAAAATAGAAGTCTCTCAAAAAAAGGCTGTGGTGAGTATTCTGGGTTCATTTTGTTTAGAATATAGATAGTTTAAGACCAATTAGAGATAAAAGATTTCTTATTAAATTAAAAACATAAAAGATAAATTAATTTGAAATTCTTAAAAAGGATGTCTACTCAGTTATGGCCGTTAGTGTACATACAATTCTTTATTTGCTAAAATAATACTTTTAACCCATTAACGCCCAAGAGGACACAAATTTTACCAAATTTTCAAGACTATTCCTTAGCAATGAAAAAAAATTTGAAAAATTTGAAACGAACCATTTCCGACGTAAAATTTATCGCTCTTTCAGATTCTGTTATCAAAATTTGTTTATAATAAACATGCAAAAAGTTATAAACAATTGTTTTAAAAAAAACACGATTTTTTGCATAAGAAAAATTTTTCAATCAATATTTTCATGCAGAACAAGAAACGAGATTGGGTCAAAGCCTCAAAATATCGTGTCTTTAAGTTCTCAGCCGTAAATATTCGGAAAAACATATACAAAATACAAGATGGCGGCTCCAATATGGCGACAGAACTGACTTTTTTTTTACAAAATATGAGCTTAGTGTACCAAACCTTCAAAAATTGTCCGAATTCGATGACACTTGGTACCCTTAGGTTTTTGGGGTCCCTGAATACGAATCTGAAGTCATTTTTCAAAAATTCAAAATAGCGGATCCAATATGGCGGACGAGATTATAAAATTTCAATTTAATTTCATGAAACTTGGTATATGGGGGTTTTTGGGGACTCTGATTACGAATCTGAAGTCATTTTTCAAAAATTCAAAATGGCGGATCCAATATGGCGAACGAGATTATAAAATTTCAATTTAATTTCATGAAACTTGGTATATGGGGGTTTTTGGGGTCTCTGATTACGAATCTGAAGTCATTTTTTAAAAATTCAAAATGGCGGATCTAATATGGCGGTCGAAAATGAAAAATTTCAATTTAATTTTATGAAGCTTGGTATGCATGGTTTTATTGGGTTCTCTGATTACAAATCAAAATCTTATAAAATGTAATTTGTCCGTTAGCCGTCAATACTACAGTATTGTCGTTTCCCAGCTCTTACCACGAGGAGGTGGACGTTCATAAGAGCCTTTTTTTTGTTTTTTGTTTTTTTTGTTCCATAATATTACATAATATTACATATTATGTATTATATATTATATTATATATTATATATTATGGCTTCCATAATATTACAGATACTAGTGCCACAAGTTTGCAACTTCGCCAATTAAAGGCTGCAGGCGCTAAAAAATATTGTCACTACCATGCAAAATGTAGTAAGAGAAGTAAAAGCATATGCGTTCAATGTAATTTCTTTCAATGTTCAATATGTTTTAAGACTGTGCACAGTTAGGCTATATAAACACTATTTTTCATAAAAGAAAAAAGTAGAAACTGAGACAAATCTAATACTAAACTAATATATCTGTTTATAAATTTATAAATGTGTGTACAATTTATTAAAAACAAACAAAAATGGTATTTATGAACGTCCACCTCCACGTGGTAAGAGCTGGGAAACGGCAATACTGTAATATTGACGGCTAACGGACGAAATACATTATAAAAGATTTTGATTTGTAATCAGAGAACCCAATAAAACCATGCATACCAAGCTTCATAAAATTAAATTGAAATTTTTCATTTTCGACCGCCATATTAGATCCGCCATTTTGAATTTTTGAAAAATGACTTCAGATTCGTAATCAGAGACCCCAAAAACGCCCATATACCAAGTTTCATGAAATTAAATTGAAATTTTATAATCTTGTCCGCCATATTGGATCCGCGATTTTGAATTTTTGAAAAATGACTTCAGATTCGTAATCAGAGACCCAAAAAACCCCCATATACCAAGTTTCATGAAATTAAATTGAAATTTTATAATTTTGTCCGCCATATTGGATCCGTCATTTTGAATTTTTGAAAAATGACTTCAGATTCGTATTCAGGGACCCCAAAAACCTAAGGGTACCAAGTTTCATCGAATTCGGACAATTTTTGAAGGTTTGGTACACTAAGCTCATATTTTGTAAAAAAAAAGTCAGTTCAGTCGCCATATTGGAGCCGCCATCTTGTATTTTTGTATATGTTTTTCCGAATATTTACGGATGAGAACTTAAAGACACGATATTTTGAGGCTTTAACCTAATCTCGTTTCTTGTTCTGCATGAAAATATTGATTGAAAAATTTTTCTTAAGCAAAAAATCGTGTTTTTTTTTAAACAATTGTTTATAACTTTTTGCATGTTTATTATAAACAAATTTTGATAACAGAATTTGAAAGAGCGATAAATTTTACGTCGGAAATAATTCGTTTCAAATTTTTCAAATTTTTTTTCATTGCTAAGGAATAGTCTTGAAAATTTGGTAAAATTTGTGTCCTCTTGGGCGTTAATGGGTTAAAACTCTCCTCATTTGAAGTGTGTAGTTTTTAATTTAAACTTGTTTGTTTTAATTAATTATTTTACTTCATCTAATTTGTTGAATCTTTTTTCAAGTTTGTAATTAAGAACATAAATTACTTTTTATTTGTTTTAAATAGTTTAAGAAGTAAAGATTCTAGAACAGTGTCGGATTTCATGAGTTAAAAATCATAACAAAAAAGAAATTTAGTAAAATAATATAATTCCTAAAAATGATCCCCTTTTCCCGCACTAAGAAAGGGTTGTTGATCCGACTCTGTTTTAAAACGTATTTGTTTTAAAACTTTAAACGCGGTTTCTTTAAATCCATGTTTTCGAAATTGGTAGAACTCAAAGCTCATCACATTTTCATCCGATTTACTTCATTTGCAGTTTAAAATAAAAGTAATTAAATATATAAGCAGATACATATTGAGCATTTGTAAATTTTGAAGGCTGAAAAAAATTCAAGCAAAAGAAAGGTCAAAATTTATTATCCACTTTTTTATTTTTTCATTAATTAAAAATAAAATCTGCAAATTGAGGTTTATTCGCATCTTACGTTCATATTTTTTTTTAAAAAAAGTTTGCGATTTATGTTCCATTCGACTTTTATTTATTTTTTTGTTAACTTTAATGGTGAAATTACTTATGAAGATTTTTACAAATCAAAAGTCTACAATTCAAACTAATTATTCAACTTTTATAGCAATACTATTATTTCCGCATAATATATTGCTTTTTACTTACAGTAATATATTTACAGTGAAAGAAAGTGACAATGAAGGGAAATATTCTCTGAAATTTATTGCACTTTTAAAATCAGGCCCGGCGAATAAGGTGGGTACGGTGGGTATTACTACCCACCCGGAATCAGACATCACTTTTTATTAACATAGCCTGTTTTCTATATCCCTAAAATTTCTTTACTCACATAAACTTTTTTAAATCCCCCCTTCCCCTTCTCCAATTCAACTACCCACCCGCATTGAATATGATTTGCCGGGCCTGTTTAAAATAATATTTTACGATATCTTCTCATATTAATAATTTCCATTTATACAATTTTATATTCTCACTGATTTTCACGCGCAACACTTTTACCAACCTTAGCATGTCAATTCACTATATTCATTTTAGTGACCTGTCATTAAAAATTACTTTCGTCTGAATGTAGTTAAAAGCGCTTCGTAGCGTAGCGCTACATAGCGTTGACGCTTCAGAGAATCCGTGCCCTGAGATCTTATATGCGTACACATGTAAGTACATACCTACTTTCGTACGACAGATCTCACGCACGTTTTTATAGTAGGGCCGGGGGCTTTTGGGGTCGCTCAATACAAATCTTAAATCAAAATTTAAAAAATTCTAAATGCTGCATCCAAAATGACGGACATTGTTTCTAAAATGCACTAGATTTGCATGAAACTTGGTACTTTGTGGTTTTTGGGGTCTCTGATTACAAATCTGAAGTCCAATTTTAAAAAACTCGGGGTTTTTGGAGGTTGCTGATTATGATTTTTACATTATAGTTACAAAATTCAAAATAGTAGATCCAATGCGTCGGAAAAAACTGTAACATTTGATCAGATTCGTTTGAAATTCATTAGTTGATGTTTTTTGGGGTTGCTGATAACGAATTGCATGTCATAATTTTGACTTGCGATACTACAAATCCTGCAACAGAATAAAATAATAACCATTTATACCTGTAAAATGAATTTGTAGGAAGAAATAAGGAATCAATTTCAGGAAGTAAACAATTGAGAAAATATTGGTAGTACTTTTAATAGAATAAAGATCTATTGTGAGAAATGCATCCATCTGTCGGCTGGTTAAGAACTAATACTTGTGCGGGATTTTTTAATTGCCTATATAATCTATAAAATACACAACATTCATACAAATTTTAATTTAAATTAGTTCTTAGATCCAATGGCGGATCCAGACAAGGTTTTTGGAAAGCGTATTACATGAGAGAGACAGAGATGGCACTATTAGGTTATCTCTTTCTCTTTCACACAAATATAAGGCTTGGGGGGGGGGGAAGAACCCGTACCTCCCCTCTGGATTCACCAATGTTTTCATCTGACTTTGATACTTTAAATGTTTTGGGGTTGCTGATTACAAACCTGAAGTCCCCGGTTGTAAATCCGTGTACAAGATCATCTACTGAAGTTGTACATGATTCTGGATAAAATCATCTTGATTCAATACTTTTTGAGACTAGTCGTATGTAAAGTACACTGAAAAAAAAATTATTTGATTCAATCAATTCAAATTATTTGAAAAATATTTACTTGGTTCAAATATTTTGTATTTAGATCTAAAAAATATATATTTGATTTAAATAACTTGAATTATTTGAATCACATTTATTTGAATCAAATAAATCGTAATTGAATCAAAAAAATAATTAATTGAGTCTAATAAATTAAATTATTCAACATAAATAATAATTTACTTAAAACAATTGATTTATTTATTTCCCTCAAATCTTTGGTTTTTTAATATAAATAAAAATTATTTCACACAATAATTTCATTTTATGAATCCAAGTAAACTAAATTATTTGAATCGAATAATGATTTATTTAATGCTAATACATTATTTTATAAAAACAAATAAAAAATATTTTGATCAAATAAATTTTTAATTGAAACTATAATAGTGAGTTACTTGTAACCATTAATTTATTTATTTCAGACAAATATTTTTTTGTTTAATACAAATAAAAATTACTTAAGATAATAACTTCATTTTATGGATTCAAGTAAACTTAATTATTTAATGCGAATAATTATTTATTTAATACTAATACTTTATTTTATGAAAACGAATAAAAAATGCTTCGATCAAATAAATATTTAATTGAAACTATAATAGTGAGTTATTTGTAACCATTAATTTATTTATTTCAGCCAAATATTTTTTTGTTTAATACAAATAAAAATTATTTCACACAATAATTTCATTTTATGAATCCAAGTAAACTAAATTATTTGAATCGAATAATGATTTATTTAATGCTAATACATTATTTTATAAAAACAAATAAAAAATATTTTGATCAAATAAATTTTTAATTGAAACTATAATAGTGAGTTACTTGTAACCATTAATTTATTTATTTCAGCCAAATATTTTTTTGTTCAATACAAATAAAAATTATTTAATACAATAACTTCATTTTATGGACTCGAGTAAATTAAATTACTTAATGAATTGAATTGTTATTGTTCAATTTTGATTTAAATACTTAATATTCTGTTAAAGTATTTTTTATTAAATTAGTTATTTCTCATCTTTTATTGATTTCGGTCACAATTAATATTAGAAAGAATTGTTTAATTTGTAAATAATAGTATTTAATGGTTTCTTCATAAATTACTATTTATAAGAAGTTTAATATGGTACTAAACATATCACAAATTAAAAAAGGAAGCACCCCTTACAGACCTGACGTACCAGTAGAAGATTTTGATATTTCTCACCAGAGCTTGCGTGTACTAGTGCATGAGGGTTTGAATCCTCTGTAGGTGCGATTTTTAATTATAAGTATATAATTGTTTAGATGTGCAAAATATGTTGTGTAAAAGTTGTAAAAACCTTTATAAACAATGAATTCATTCGTTTAAAGGAATAAATAACACAAGTATTAGAATATTACCTTAAAAAAATTAAAAACCAGTTACAAATAAAGTAGAACTCAAGTATGAATAATAATTTAGAATTAATTTTATGATTTTAAAATTATTTTTAAATATTTTATTAGTTTCCTAACATTCTGGCACTCGAGAATTTTGAATTAAATAAGGAGTTTACTTGAATTAGATAATTTCTAATTAGTTACAAATAATTTATTTACTTAATGCAATTAGACATTTAATTGAGATAAGTAATTCTTGATTTAAGTCAAATTTAAATTTATTTGAATCTAATAATTTTTTCACTTGATGCAAATAGATTTCATATTTGGGCTTAATAAAAAAATATTTGACAGAATTATATGTGTATGTGTTCCCTTACGGGATCCTTAATCTATTGAACAATTTAAATGAATCTACAAAAAAGAATATTGTTAAGAAAATAATTCATTTGTCAGTAACTATTACACACCATATTTACAAGAACAAAAAAATCTATTGCGCAGCCGTAAGTGCTATAGAAAACTACTACGTTTCATGTTAAGTTTTTAAAAATTGATTTGAAATCCTATGTACATGGGATCCTATATGTACAGTATTGTACAGTGTTCCCTCGAGGGTTCGTGCCAAAGTTCCTTGGTACACAGGATCCCATATGGGAACCCATGTAGGAACCATTAAGGGATCCCATACGGGAACCCATACAGGAACACGCGCGGGAACACATACGAAATTTTTAACTGGGACGAGTGACATTGTAAGGTTAGGTACAATCGACAGTGGCGCACCAATGCATTATAGGTAATTCACACATATAGTTGTCAAATTTCTAGATAACCTGTTAACCATAGTTAAATGTCTAATCTGAACCGAGTATTTTTTTCAGTGCGCGGTCTTAACTCGCTCAAAAGTTTTTCAATGTAGAGGACATTCCTGATGAAGAGTCTAACTAACAATTGCAACTTTACAATTAATTTTACAACATAAAATGGTTTTATTTATTACTAATTCTAGCTATTTTTATTGTTTTTATTAGTAGTTCCAACTTCAGTTGTTTGCTGGGGCCTTCTGGAACTGCCAGACAGTAGTTGTATTTATTAAAAACATCTCTAGTGTCTATTTTCAGGTTTAACAAGTCACAGTTCTGTTGTACTTTACTGTAAGTATAGAGAATATATAGAGAATATCATTTAAATTGCCTTATTTCATTTACAAGTGCAGAAAAATAAAGTGTTTGCATTACACGTGCTGCTTTCATTGAAATGATTCCTCAATTACATGAATCGTTTATTTAATAGGTCAGAGTGAATGAATGATATCCTCTTTAACAACATCTATAACACTTGAAGCACGCGACTGATCCATGAAAACCCTTGTGGTTGGGAGTGCTTGTGACACTTGGGACGAGTGTTTTTGATTGACGGCAGTATACCCTGAGACAGATAGTAACTACCACCAACCTTTCTATTACAAGTTTTATGTTCTTAATGCCTTTGGTGAATACTTTGAACACTACATAATTGCTATAGCCCTTCAATTCATCTCCGAGAATTGATTAAACATACCTATCTTGATTTCATTAGATGTGTTTTTAATTAATAACAACTTTAAACATTCTAACAATTTTTTTAAATAATGGGTGATTCTCCACGAAACCGACAATTCAATGTCCCTTGTGTTTTTTTTTTAAGAAACAAATTGCACATATGGTAATGAATCCAACGTAAAAAAGTAACTCTAGTGATAATAAACAAAAGCCTGTACACTGAAAAAATTTTTTGTTAATTTAACATATGATTTGGGTGAAAATTTCATTGCAGCAGAAAGTCAACCATATGTGTAAATTTAACATAAAAATAAAGAGACATTTAACAATGATCTAAGAGTTAATCTTAAGAATTCCATTCACCTGAAAATTAAATATTTTTTTTAAATCCAAATTTAAAAGCCAAATCTTCATGGTGTAGCCTGTCCCCAGGGTCAGTTACGAAACAAAAATAAATATTTTTAGTAAATTTCAATAATAAAACTAATTAATGGTAACATTTTTTTATTGTGTTAGTGTGTAGAATTCACACTGTTAAAAAAAGGAGTTGAAATTTAGCTCCCTACGGGACTCTATAAAAGTCGCACGCCTTGAAGAGTTGAAATAAAGAGAGTTAACGCTTAATCCTTCAGTCCCCACTCTTCTTAAACATGGAGAGTATGAGACTCACTTATCTTGGGGAGCCGATTTTTAACTCTAAAATCTCAACTCCCAACCCCAGCAACCGTTAACTGCCCAAATTTTTAACAGTGCAGAAAAAAATTGGTAGTAACAAAAAAATTATTTTTTTTATTTTTCTCTAGATGTTATTTCTTGGCCCTAGTTTTGTGCCTCATGGTGAAGCCTTTTTAAAAAATTGAAATATTTTATGAAAATCAAATCAGAATTTAGTTATACTTTAGTATAACCAAAAATTGACCTTCCTCAAGAGATTTCCTACAATAGAAACAAATTTTATAATTGACTTTTTTGCGTTTTTTATGTTTAAAGCGACAAATTTGTGTAGGGAATCACAGAATCGGCATGATAAAGCCTTCACATATTTTGCAATAAATAAAAAAAAAAAATTTTTGTGCAACACCTACAAGAAAAGTACCATTTATCATCAGGGTTGCCACAAATATTTTATTATAATTTTCCGTGACTTTTCCCTGATTTCCAGACCAATTTTTTTCTTTTTCCCTGACCTTTATTGAGTTTTTAAAACCAATTTTTCGTATATATTTACTATAAAAAATAGATTATACAACGCGCACAAGGCCGTAGCCAGAAAAAATTTTCGTAGCCCCCTGGCTACGGCCTTGAACGCGCGCTAGCGCGCGATTAGTTTCTGAGGCTTGTGTTAGCGTCAATTATAAATATTTTTAATATAATATTTAAATATGATTAAAACAAGTTTTATTTACGAATAACATTTTACAATTGGAAAAATAAATTGAAGATAATATAATTGAAATTTAAAAAATTGCATATTTGAAAATGTGTAGTTGGACTTCAAATACTGGGAAAAATTAAAATAATTACAAATTTTGCAAATTCATTGAAAAATAATGAAAACAATTAAAAATTGGGGAAAATGATTTAAAAATCACAGAAATATTCTCAAATTGAAGAAACTAATTGAAAGTTGAGAAAAATACTTGCTAATATTATAAATTATTTGAAGACATGAAAATAATTAAAAATTAGGAAAAATAATTGGAAATGTCAGAGATTAATTGAAAAAAATGAAAATAATTAAAAGTTTGGGAAAATAATTAAAAAATATATTAATATCAGAAAATTAAATATCATAATGTAAATTTGACAAAAATAATTGAAAACATTACAAAATATCTATGAAATAGAAAAAAATAATTAAGCTTTCAATAAAATTATTGAATATCTCAGAAATTAATTAAAAAGAATTCCAGAATATATATTGAATAATAGAAATAAATTGAAATTTTGGACCACAATTTTAGAAATTATGATAAATAATGAAAAAAAATAAAAATTCGAAAATTTGGAGAAAATTTTTCTACTACCAATAAAATGGGAAAATAATTGGAACTGAATAAAATCAATTAAAAGTTGAAGAAAATAATATTGCATAAGAAGAAAATTAATGAAAAATTATTTAAAAGTAATTAAAGTTTCAGAGAAATAATTGAAAAAATTACAAAAATTATTTAAAAAGCAAAAAATAATTGAAAAATGATCTTAAAATTAGAATCAATAGGCAACTGAAATTTTAGAAAATTAATCGAAAAAGAATAAAAATGTTGAAAAATTGGAATAAATACTTGCAAAATGAAATCCTTGAATAATTATTAAAAATTGAAGAAAGCAATTCAAAGTTGATGTAATTAATCAAAAATTAAAATTTGAGAATATTAATTGAAGTATAATGAAAATAATTAAAAATTGAGACAAATAATTTTAAGATGATATACATAATTTGAAAACGAAAAGAATAATTTTAATTTAAAAAAAAATAATTGGAAAAAATACAAAATTTGTTTGAAGTGCAGTGGAAGAAAATAATTGCATTATGATGAAAGTAGTGGTAAATTGAAAAAAAGATAATTGAAATTTTCGTAAAGTAAATTTAAGACTTAACGAAGAAATTGAAAAATAATGAAAATAATTGAAAATTGAAGTTAATAATTGAAAAGTAATGAAAATGTTGCAAATTTTAGTTGGAATCATAATAGAAAAGAATTGTTAAAAATTGAAGAAATTGATAAATTGTGAAATATAATTATTTTTCAGATTGCAAACATTATTTATTTTTAGTATGTTTAAAATATGACTTCCAAACTTTGTTTTTCACAACGCCCCTGTCGAAAACTACACTTTCAACAGCTTTGCAGGACATCGAAATTAGCCAATTGCAGACGAGATTTTACCTTTTTATTTTCTTCCCGATACTTCATGAATTTTCTTTCCTAGGTTAGAAAGTTGATGACGCAGCGGGAAGAAAGAAAACGTATCTCTACTATCATTGGTCAGTCACTTTTCTTCTAATCCTAATCAGTTCCCTCTGTAGTGGGAAAAAGAAACTATGTAATAACATCTATTTTTTATTGACAGGAGCTTTTTGTTTCCAATTTGCATTTCGCTAACGGTCGTGTTGAATTTAGTTAAGTATTTAACAGTGGATTCATAAGTAATTTGTCAATTTAAACTAATCACTATTTTTACATCGTTTCGTTCCTAAACAGTCTTAATTTATTTACAGAAAGTGTAAGTGTACAACGTGTACAATTGTACACAAACACAACCTTATTTATTCAATAAGATTTTATACAATATATTTTGTACTTTTTAATCGGGTTGTTGTAAAAAATATAATGCGTGACTAGGAGAGAAGCTGTCTTTATCGTCTCGAATGATTGCCGCCCTCGCTGCGCTCGTGCTTCAAACTTCATCTTCGACGGCAAAGACTGCGTTTCTCCCCTTGTCACGCAATATACTGAAAAATATAATTTTCATCTTTTTTAGAGATTCTTTGCATTTTTGCAGTATTTTTTATGAAAATCCCTGACTTTTCCCTGACTTCCCTGACCCATTTCAGTTTCCCTGCGTCCAAAGAAAACGCAAAATAGGTCATTCCTGTCCTAGTGCAGCAAAGTAAATTTTGCTGCACTCTTAGCCAAAAACTGTACCCAAAAGTATATTTTGTTGTACTTTTTGACAAAATTGTTCAAGAAAGTGTACTTTGATATACATTTTGACAAAAAAATGTTCATATTTTTGCCATAATATCGATTTTTGCGAGACCAGAAATCCGGCGAAAACGGAGCCACAAAAATAATGGTTTTTCGTAAATTACACATATCTCTTTAATTAGTGCTTTTCCCTGAAAAGGTATTGCACAAAGTATCGTGTACACCACGTACGAAAGAGCATTTTCCGTCTTCGTGCAAATTTCTGCTCTCGCTTCTCTCGAGCAGCAAACCCTGCGCTCGTCGGAAAACAGCTGCTTTCGATACTTGGTGCACAATGTACTATTTCATTAAATAATGTATAGTAGTATTATTTCAGTGAATATCGGTGACAGAAACGCGAAATCGATTAAAAATTGCTAATAATTTATTTAAAAAGACAGTATTCATTATGCGTCATGGTGAAGCCTCAGCGTCCTGGTGAAACCATTTGCGTCAAAGTGAAGCCTTTTGGTTGTCTTTCATTGAATTTGTGGTTTAAACAACCCAGGGAAAAAACTTATTGCTAAAATTCTTGCGTGATTCAGAGATTTTAAGAATGCGGTTTGAAGACTGACATTTTGAATGGTGTTGAATCGGAGTAATGTTTTGAATCAGTGATTTTTTATGGCTGCCCTATTCATGAGTAATTTTTTAAAATCTTTTTGAACAATTATGAATAGGATCAAAATTTTATCGGTTTGTAATTGGAAAAAGTAAATATGATATTACAGATTCTTAAAAGGAAATCTCCGATTCACTTTTTCCAATAACAAACCGACAACATTTTTATATTCATAACCCGAATCGAAATTTCTATGCTCTCTTGATACTATTGATGCTCTGTTGGTCCTCCTTTTTCTCTTTTGATCCTCCTTTTACTCTTTTGATCCTCTTTTTATTCGGTTGGTACTCCGTTGGTTCTCTGTTGGTCCTCTGTGTATTTTTCCTTAATATATCTAATCCTCTGTTGGTCCTCTTTTTTCTCTTTTAATCCTTTGTGTATTTTTTCTTACTATTTTTGATGCTCTGTTGGTCCTCCTTTTTCTCTTTTGATCTTCTCAATAATTTTCTTGATATTTCCCATGCTCTTTTAACCCTCTTGATGCTCTTTTGATCCTCTCTGCAATTCCTTAA
Source organism: Ganaspis brasiliensis (assembly GCA_037103525.1). Taxonomy (NCBI): domain Eukaryota; kingdom Metazoa; phylum Arthropoda; class Insecta; order Hymenoptera; family Figitidae; genus Ganaspis; species Ganaspis brasiliensis. The sequence goes on along the minus strand of JAZKLR010000039.1, from coordinate 309,249 downwards.
TATTTTTTACTCTCTTGATTCTCTCTTGATCCTCATTGGATCTTCTTGAAACATTTTTAAAAATGTATGCATTACTTTTATTTTATATTATTTTTGTTAACTAAGGGCAGATATAAAACAATTACAAATTAACATTTATATTTGTGTTCAAATAAAAATAGAAGACGTTAAGAAAACAAAACATTAATAATTTAGGATATATAAATATGTTACTAGAATTAATTATAATTAAAACTTATTAGCTCTAGGAACTTCGACTTTTTAAATAAATAAAAAATAAATAATTTTAAAATATTCAGATGTATAAAACCATAAAACTTTAGGTTCTTTTAATTTATCTCTTTATATAAAAAATATCTAAAATTGCTTTCGACAAAGTTGTGGATCTGATTAGAATACGTGTTTTATGCTTTTTTGTTGTTTTTTTTTCTTTTAAAATCAAACTGAACGTTATTTAACTTCTAAGTAACGTTACTTCTTAACGTCCCTGACGTTAAAAAGTAACGTTGCTAAAGGTCGATTTAACGTTAAAATGTTCACGGCCATTTAACGTTCGGCTGGAACGTTACAGAACGTTACTTTGGGACCTTCAATGGACATTCAAAAATGTTTAAAAATTAAATAACGTTTATACTGTGCGCAGTAGTTTTCTATCACAACTAGAGCTGCGCAGTTGATTTTAGCGACCACTGTTCTTAAGAAGAAATAACATTATCAACATTGATTGTGATTAATAAAAAAATTTTCAGACTTTTCGCAACATTTTTCCGCAACCCGTACTTCGATTTTTCGAATGTCCATTGAAGGTCCCAAAGTAACGTTCTATAACGTTCCAGGCGAACGTTAAATGGACGTGGACATTTCAACGTTAAATCGACCTTCAGCAACGTTACTTTTTAACGTCCCTGACGTTAAAGTCAGGGAAGTTAAATAACATTCAGTGCTATTAATAATATCTGTAAATATAAATTAATTTTAATTTACGTTTATGCAAAAGAAAATTCACCCTAATAGCACTGAATGTTATTTAACTTCCCTGACTTTAACGTCAGGGACGTTAAAAAGTAACGTTGCTGAAGGTCGATTTAACGTTGAAATGTCCACGTCCATTTAACGTTCGCCTGGAACGTTATAGAACGTTACTTTGGGACCTTCAATGGACATTCGAAAAATCGCAGTACGGATTGCGGAAAAATGTTGCGGAAAGTCTGAAAATTTTTTTATTAATTATAATCAATGTTGATAATGTTATTGCTTCTTAAGAACAGTGGTCGCTAAAATCAACTGCGCAGCTCTAGTTGTAATAGAAAACTACTGCGCACAGTATTAACGTTATTTAATTTTTAAACATTTTTTAATGTCCATTGAAGGTCCCAAAGTAACGTTCTATAACGTTCCTTGCGAACGTTAAATGGTCAAGGACATTTTAACGTTAAATCGACCTTCAGCAACGTTACTTTTTAACGTCCCGGACATTAAAAATTAACGTTATCTGGAACTTAAATAACGTTCAGTGCTATTAGAGAACGGACCTTAAGGTTACAAGATTATTTATTTATTTAACAATCTTCCCCTCAGTCATAGATACAGGCTTTATAGGCGTCTTTATTTTACCTAAGAGTCCCCTACTATTTTTCACAAAACTCTTTTTACAGTCAGGGTACCTAATGATTCAAAAAATTGCTGGTAATTTAGTACATCAAAGATAAAAATCGGGCAAGTACGAGTTACACCCGTACCAAAATCTAGGGTTCCGTACACTAAACATAAATATATGCTATATTAATAAACATAGATTTCCAATTTGTTATAAAATTTTTTATTAATGATTACAAAATATTTTTTTAATTTAAACAAGTTAATTTAATTAAAGGTAATATGTGTTAAAAGAATGGTGTTTGTGTTTGGTATGGCGTTTGTGGTTGGAATTGTGTTTGTGGTTGATATAGCGTTTGTGTTTGGAATGATGTTTGTGGTTGGAATGGTGTTTGTGGTTGGTATGGTATTTGTGGTTGGAATTGTGTTTGTGGTTGGTATGGTGTTTGTGGTTGGAAAGCTGGTTGTGGTTGGAAAGGTGTTTGTGGTTGGTATGGTGTTTGCAGTGGGTATGGTGTTTGTGACTGGTGTTGTGCTTGTCTTTGGTATGATGTTTGTGGTATATATAGCGTTTGCAGTTGATATTGTGTTTGTGGTGCATATGGGTATGGTGGTTGTTGTTGGTATAATGTTTGAGATGCGTACTTTTGTGTTGGATATTGAGTTTGTGGTGTAGGTCGTATATAAGTTCTTGATTGTGTGTAAGGTCTTGATTGTGTATAAGGTCTGAATTGCGTGTGTCTTGAATATTGCTCCCTCCGTTTCCATTGCTGTAATTCTCTGAAAATTAAAAATAACATATTTAATTACCATAATTGAATTCATGTATTTAATTTAAATATAAATTGTTATTTATTATTTTAATAAATTAAATTTTTTTAATATATTTATTTTATTTTTATTTTTATTACATTATTTTAACAATTTAACCAAATTAAATAAAATAATTAAATTAAATAATGAAATAAATATATAATAAATATAAATTATTTTATTTTTATTACATTATTTGAATAATTTAACCAAATTAAATAAATAAACATTAATTAAATAAATATATTCAATGTATTGAGTTAAATTTATGTTAGTATACCTTGTGGTTTCTTTCTGCTTCTTTCTTCTTCTTGCATTTCTAGAAGCTGTCGATTCTTTTTCATTTCTTTAATTATTTTTTACAATTTTTCCTTTCTTTTCCTTTTCTTCCTTCTTTTCGTTCTTTTCATCATTTTCCTTCCTTTCTTTCTTTTCATCTTCCTTATTTTCCTTCTTCTCCTCTTTTTCCTTCTGATTCTGATTCTTTTCTTTATCCTGATTTTTCTCTTTCTCCATTCTTTCTTTTTTTCTATATTTTCTACTTTATTCTCATTTTCTCTTTCTATTTGTATTTCATTAACTTCCGCTTTCTTTTCAGTCTCATAATTAAAAAATATCTTTTTCAAAAACTCGAATACTAAAAATAAATAAATTATTTTTATTAGAGTAAATTTATTTTAAATCAGTTGACAATAAAATTAAACTTAATAAATTAAATTATATTTACCCATTTTTTTTAGAAATATTCTTGATTAAATCCTTCCGTGCAACTCAATTTTTTTTTCAAAATGTCATTAAATTTAAAGCTAACCAACAAATTTAACAATAATAGTAAAAGTGTTTTTGTTTCATAGACATATAACCAATAATGTTTTTAATTCATAAAATTATAAAAATATGTTAAAATTTTCTTTTTTTTTAAATTTAACAACAAGAACATTATTCTATAAAATATAATAAATATAATAATAGAATAAAAAACAAATAATACAAATATATCATTAAAAATAATAATAAATAATATAAATAATAAAAGTTTGATTTATAACTTTAATGAATGAATATATATAAATAAATAATAAAAATCTATTTAATAATCTATTTAATATCTTTTTATTTAATCTTTAGCTAACCTTCAGAGTAATAAATTGATCAAGTAAATCAATTAAATAAATCAATTAAAAAATGATAAAAATAAAAAGGTTTGAAAACAAACTTAACTCTAAATTCAAAGCTATGTAAATTACAAATACCTCTTACCTAACACTATTTTTTCAAATTTTTAAAAAATCTAAAAACCCCGAATCAAATTTCAATTTTCTAATAAATTTTGACTAACATATTTAAATTAAATTTTTTTTATTAAAATTTTTTTATATTTTATTCAATACAATTTTTCAATACATTTTTTATTTCATGTTATTCTTCTCTTTCCATTGATTAAATGCTTCTAAGACTTCTTCGTCAGATTCAGTTAATTCTGTAAATAAAAATTACTCATTATTAATCTATATTATTTTAAATTAATTACACACCCCCACAAAAATGGGGTTAATAAATAAATAAATAAATAAAAATATATTAATTAAATATAAAATTCTCATTCTTACCAATTTCATTTTCAATATTTCCTTGTTGTTGTTGAATATTTATTTCTTCATTATGTAATTCTGAAACATTTATTAACAAAAAAATAATTATAATTATAAAAATTTTTTTCTTTTATTATAATTTAGTTATTTATAACTAAAAAAACTTTAAATCATTTTTTTAAAATAATACTTATAAAAATTATTTTTATTTCTGATATATAAAATTATAAAAAATAACCTTCTACGTTCTCAATATTTCTCGCTTCCCGATATCTTTCTTCTCTTTCTTCTCCTTCTTCACTTTCTCCTTGTCTTTCTTGACTTAGTCCTTCTTGTCCTTCATTTCCAGCTTCTTCATTTTTTTTTTTTTTTTTTTTTTACAAAACAAGTTTAGGAGAGGAAAAAATGCATTTACGCACTTGTTCGTGTGGGACTCGACCACGTGCTGTGGTAATACCTCACTAAAACAACCTCTCCCATTCTTGCTTTACATATTCTAATCCACTATTGCTCCATCCGTCCTGGAGGGTAAGCAAAAGCGTGATTCATTTACTAGAGTTGTTATTTTCGTTTCTTACACTGTTGTTCTCACCCATTGCCGCCGATATTCTTAAGCGGTGGTCAAGAACGTTGTTGGATGCTTTTTTAGAGCTACCGAATAGGATCTTATAATGAACAGTGCTGCCGAACCAGATTTAGAGAGTTCAGAAGAACAGCCTTCTGCATGCGAACCGCCAACGCATTAGCCTTGTGCTCGCAGCTAGGAATTTTTTGTAATTGGCTCACAAATGAAGCTCGCATCCCTCCTAAACAACCGAGTACAAGAACAATTAATCTGACCCTGTAGCCTGGATATATTTTACTCAATTCAAACAGAAGGTCTTGATACTTTGTCCGCTTCTCATCCTCCTTTTGAGTGATATTGCTCTCAGCAGGTGCCGAAAACTCTATCACACAAATGACCTTACTTTTATGATCCTGGAGCACTATATCAGGTTTATTGGCGCTGATACGATGAGTGGTGGAAAAAGAAAAATTCCAGTAGATCTTACACTGATCATTTTCCACAACGGACTCCTGATCCCCCTGGGCATACGGCAAGATGGGTTCTTTATCTATACCATATTGGTGTCGAAGGTGATAATACAACACCTTAAGCGCAGCATTGTGTCTTTCTACATATCTGTAACATGCATACTTCGGGCACGCACTTAGAATGTGACTAAGTGTCTCCGGGTATTGCCTGCACGCTCGACAGTTGGTATTGTCGACAGATATATGCATCACTCGACTGCGATACACCAAAGTATTTATCACTCCATCTTGGCAAGCAAATAAAAATCCTTCAGTCTCCGATTTCAAACCAGCAGACTTGAGGAAAGCAAATGACAAAACCCCAGACAGTCCCAACTCTTTTATGAGACTGAAAAACCGTCCATGCACAGGCTTGTCAATATGCTCCTGTAACAGAAGCGCATGTTCTGCTTCCTTAACACGTTTTTTAAGCATTAATGGTGTTAAAGATGCTAAACCGTGTTCCATATCCCTGGTTTCAAATGGGAGACTAAGTTCACTTGCAGCTCTTTCTGCCGCTCGATATAAAAACGCCCCAACATTTGCAATTTCATGATGGTGAACAAATTGCATAAGAGGATCTCTACTGTTTATGACTGAGCATGCTGCAGATAAAACAATTCTACGATGAAGACACTCTAAATTTAAAAGACCTCTTCCTCCCCGATCGCGTGGAAGGTAAATGCGAGGTACGGAAGACCTAGGATGATGACTTCGATGTATAGTCATCATCTTGCGAGTTTCTCTATCTAGTTCCTTCAACTCATTCACATTCCACTTAACTGCTCCAAATGTATAGAGTAGTAAAGGAATGGCTAATGTGTTTGTGGCTTGTATCTTATTCTTCCCAGATAGTTCAGAAGCCCAAATTTTTCTGAGAAGACCATGGTATTTCATATGGAGATGATCTTTAAGCCCACACAAATCTTGACTTTCCGATTGAGGAATTCCAAGATATGTGTAAGTTTCCCCAACACCAAGGTGATGAATGGTATTGCCACCAATGAGCTGAATATTCTCAGAGTCGCTCGACATTTCAGCTGTTTCTTGTCTCCCTTTAATTAAATGGATAACAGCACATTTATCTAATCCAAAATCCATACCAATAGCTCTGGAGTACTCGGCTACTGCAAACACCAGAATTTTTAATTCGTCCTTGCTGGATCCATATAGCTTAAGATCGTCCATATAAAACAGATGGTTGATCTTATGGACTCTATTTCTGGGTTTTCCACACATGTATCCAAAGTATTTTTCTCGGAGTAATACAGACAGAGGCAAGAGGGAGATGCAAAAAAGTAGAGGACTTAGGGAGTCTCCTTGGAAAACTCCTCTTCCAAACGAGATGATGTTAGTCATCACTTGCTGTTTGTTGGATGTTATAACAAACCTTGTCCTCCACATGAGCATTAGCTCCTTTAAGCATCTCACAATGTTCGGATGTACCTCTAAGCATTCAAGGAGCTTGATGATCAGCTCATGACTTGTAGAGTCAAATGCCTTTCGGTAATCAATCCAAGCCATTGACAGGTTACGTCGATAAAATATCGCGTCTTGGGTAATACACCTATCAATCAATAGGTTCTCCCTACAACCTGCCAGACCTCTCTTGCACCCTCGCTGTTCGCTTATTGCACTCCAAACTGGCTCGATGGATGTCAAAATCCTCTCTTTGAGGATGCCAGTGAATAGCTTGTAGCAGGTGTTAAGACAAGCTATGGGTCTATAATTTTTTGGAATAGACAAATCACCAGATTTTGGTAAAAGTACCGTTCGTCCTTCCACCAACCACTGTGGTATTGGATGTTGACCGTTGAGAAAGGTAGAGAATATTTGAGCAAAATGTTGGTGAGTTGAAGAGAACTTCTTCCACCAAAAGTTATTAATCTTATCTGGCCCGGGTGCTGAAAAGTTCTTCGTTTTAGCAACTATGTTTCTCACCTCCTCCTTAGTAATTGGTGGACTTACCTCTGCTGGATGGTCAAGCCCCTGTCTAAAACAGAAGCTACGAAAGAGTGTTAAGGATGACTCTTCATCGTTCACTGAATGGGCTTTCCCATATATGTTACTCCAGAAGTTTTCAATCTCTTCACGACATGGGGGTCTTTCGACAGTTGGCGATAGTGGACTGAACAGGCGAGAAGGATTAGTAGCATAGGTATTATTTTGCTTTATCCATTTAACCCGCCGTTCTAAACGCTCTCTTATAACAACAAGAGAACGTATCTTCTCAATCCAATGTTGCTTGATGGTCTGCAACTTCGATTTCTTCAGAGTGTGATGCAATCTTTTTAGAGTCTGGGCTATTTCCAAAACCCTGGATGTAAATTTTCTTTTCGATTCAAGATATACAATCACACTCTGCAATTGAGAAGCATGCCTTCGAGCCACCCCAATCTTAAACTGTACTTGTCTGATTCGTTTAAAGGTCCTATCGACGCGGTCTGAAACAGATTTTCTGTTACTTTCACGAAGCAGGACCTTTGCTTTTTCGTACACAGCACAATTTAATGTCCAGAGATCTACATCCTCTGGGAGTAATGAGAGCTCGTTATTCCCTTCAGCGATTTTGTCCATTTTAATGGAAACCTTTAGATGTACTTTGGTTTCCCTAGGCCTCATGTTCCCTTCCTCGGTCGTTGGTGTAGGTGTTACTGTCGGAACCTGAAGGTTCTCGGAGGGTTCTTCTTCTTCCTGCTGAAGAAAAGCTTCATGTCCCGTTTTTCGCAGAAAGGATACTTGGTCTCTTAAATACTGAGGTGTCATTTGAGCGTATTGGGGGTACATATTGACCCATCGCTCATGCAACCTTAGCATGTATCCTCTTCTGCAAGGACTACTGTTTTGCCAACATAGCATGATGTCCTTCCGAAGTTGGTCCGTCCATTTAAAACGTACTCTAGCTTGTCCCGGGTCAATGCCTGGTCGTTGCCTGGGTTCTGTCCTATTGCCACTCCCAACTGAACCCTGATCTCCATCCGAGAGAGACCTATTGTGGGTGGCACTGCGCGTTACAGTCGTCGTAACCGCAAATACTCTGTGTGGGAGGTTATCCCAACACAGAGTGGACAATTATATCGGGTGCCCACCCCTATCTGACTTTTGGTCCGCCCCGGGTATTCTAATTTCCTCGGTATCTCCCATATCTGAGAGGCCTTCCCCTATCCGCCACCTGGGGAGGCGCCCGATTGGGGTATCAGAAACCCCATCTCAAATGACATTCAAGTACCCGACCCAGTCGGCTAAGAAACTCTGTGATATCCCGTAAAGGGTACCACAAGTCCCTCACCAACCCGATCAAATACCTACACGATGTTCTGTAATGGTCATCTTAGTACTGAGCCAAGTCGGACCAGTATCTTTGAGCTGCTTGGTAACGGATAAACCAAGCAACCCATTTCGGGTTATTATTATTATTAATATTTTTATTATTATTATTACTATTATTATTCTTATTATTCAATATAATAATAAAGAATATCATTAAAAATAATTAAAAATAAACTTTTAAAATATTGTAGAAAATAAGAGGTTAAAATATTTTTTTCCTTTTTAATATATACTAATAGTATGATAACATTTTCCGGATAAAATAAATTTATCCAACAGTTACTATTTTAAATATATTTTTTAAAGAATTTTTTTCTTCTTAATTATTTATTTTTATCCTGATACTTTTCTTTGCCTTTATTATTGTCATTAAATCCATATTAACAAAATTCACAGTCGTATTAATAAAATAATTAATTAAAGTAAATTAAATAATAATATTATTATATACATCCGCTTTGCTTTAAAATGTAAAAGAACCCCATATACTTAATAATAATTTATTATTATTTTTATAATTTAATTGAAATAATCAATAAATATATTATTATATTCGGCTATCCTGATATATTGACAATTTGTTAATATTCATTTTTTTAAATTACCTTTTTTGTTCTTTTTAGACATCGGTTCATCTGAATGTCCTTCATCTTTTCTTTCTGAAAAACATGAAATATTTTATTATTTAACATTATTATTTTTTTTTATTTAACTTAGGTTAAATACATATTATTTTTATTATTATTATTATTATTATTATTTTATTATTATTTTATTATTATTATTTTATTATTATTATTACTATTAATTTTTGAAACTTACTCCTTTTATCTTCCTCCATTGAAATGAGTATCAATATTTGAATATTCTTTGAAAAAATCTTTTTGACATCAATCTAAAACAACAACAGCATTAAATCTGTCATTTTTTTATAAATCCAAAACAAAAGATTAATAATAATAAACCAATTTCAGAACTAATAGTTTGACATTTATAAGTGTTTGTACACAATCTTTAAATGTTTATTTACATGCGATTTTTAATTGAATAATAATAAAATATTCTTAATAAAGCTAAAGCAAAAGAATAAAGCAAAAGAAAAACTAATCTACAAAGGTAAAATCTTCATATTAAAAATATATTCATATTCATATTTTATATTATTTTGTAAAATAACCGTTTAGTTCATGAATATAAAATATTTATTTATATTGATAAACATAAAAATATTCTAAAGCAAATTTCTAACAATAATGATTTAATATAATTTTATTTTTATAGAATCTTATTTTACAGAATATCAAGATTAAAACATATTAATATTACAGAATATTACATAATCGTTATGTAGTCTAAAATTTATTTTACTCAAAATCATTTTGACCGAATCTCAATTTGTGCAAATGAGATTTTAATAGAATATTAATTTTACATAAAATAAATTATTCAGAATGCTAATTTTACACAATAATTCTACAAAATAATAGTTTTTACGAATATCAATTTTACAAAAAAACCAAATGTACACAATATTAATTTTACATAATCGCTACTTGGTTTAAAATTAATTTTATCAAAAATCATTTTCATCAAAACTCTATTTCTATATTTTTTTATATAGATTCTGTAAAATATATATTTTTTCAACTCTATATTTTGTAAAATTAAGGTTCTCGCAAAAAGTTCTATCAAATCATTATTCTAAAAAATTTACTTAAGAAAATTTTCATTCTTCTCATATTATTTACATTCAAGATAAGTTCCATCTATATGCATTCTTTCTCAACGAAGCCACCCCACCTCTCCATTTTTGGTTTGATCAAAAAAGCATTTATTATAGGTCAAATTAAAGCTAAGAATGTCAGCTTTTTAATGCCGGGTGGCATGTTTCGAAATTTTAAATGGCGGAGACAATATGGCGGACTAAATGAAAAAAAATAAAAATTAACATTGTATTTCTTGTAAAAAAAACAAGATAAACCCAATTTAATAACTTTTCTTAAGCCTCAAACATTGTTTTGGTTGAGTACTTTCGAAATTAGAAGTATTCTCAAAAAATAAAGATGGCGGATCCAATATGGCAGACGAAAAATTTAAAAATTGTTTCGATTCGATTGAAACTTGTTACTCGGGGGTTTTTTGGTTCGCTGATTACGAATCTGATGTTAGTTTTTCAAAATTCAAAATGGCGGATCCAATATGGCGGACGAAAAATTTAAAAATTGTTCGATTCGCTTGAAACTTGTTACTCGGGGGTTTTTGGGGGCGCTGATTACGAATCTGATGTTAGTTTTTTAAAATTCAAAATGGCGGATGCAATATGGCGGACAAAAAATTTCAAAATTGTTTGATTCGCTTGAAACTTGTTACTCGGGGGTTTTTGGGGGCGCTGATTACGAATCTGATATTAGTTTTTTAAAATTCAAAATGGCGGATCCAATATGGCGGACGAAAAATTTAAAAATTGTTCGATTCGCTTGAAACTTGTTACTCGGGGGTTTTTGGGGGCGTTGATTACAAATCTGATGTTAGTTTTTAAAAATTCAAAATGGTGAATCCAATATGGCGGACGAAAAATTTAAAAATTGTTCGATTCGCTTGTAGCTTGTTACTCGGGGGTTTTTGGGGGCGCTGATTACGAATTTGATGTTAGTTTTTCAAAATTCAAAATGACGGATCCAATATGGAGGACGAAAATTTAAAAAATTATCTAGATTCGCTTGAAACTTGTTAGTCGTGGGTTTTTGGGGTCGTTGATTACGAATGTGATATTAGTTTTTTACAATTTTAAATCTTAGATGCAATATGGTGGATAAAATTTTTAAGTCCATTGGATTTGTCAAAATTTCGATATTCGAAGATTTTTGGGGTCTCTCATAAAAGACCTCTTGAAGAAGTTCAATTTTTTTTTAATCGGGAAATATTCTGCCCTTAGGGTCATTGGAATATCTTTTTATCAGCAATTTACCTTGAGGCAACACTACAAATGAATGGCTTTTTTGTATTTCAGGAATTGGTGGAGCTGCGTTGAATCTGGCTTTTAAAAATCTTTTATTTTTATCATGTGCTACTTTACTGTAGAAAAGGACTGTAATGTTGGAGAATTTTTTTTTTCCCCAGTTATAAAGTGCAGTAGCGTTTAGAATAGCCTCTGTAGGTTTAGCCAAAAGACTTTCACGTGCTGCTTCTCTTTTGAAAACTGCACCTACTCCGTCACAAGCGTTTTTTCCATGCGCTGTCGCATGACAATTCCATTCAGCGGCAATATTAAAATCTTTTTCGTGATGCATCAAGTTGCTGATTTGGTAGCGATTTTTAAAGCGTTCTTTTGCACCATCACTGTAGTAAATAATTTTCACAACATTTTTGACGCATTTTTTTATTTCTGGCAACAATAGTTGTTGGATGGTGTAAACCGCTGCTGTATCATGTCCAGTGCTATCTGACAAATAGACTAGACTTCTATGTTTTAATTCGGGACCCTCCATGTAGTAATATACAACAGTAAATACAGTGCATTGATCGTTAAAAAAGTGGAAGGCTTGTGATGCGTCTTGAACTACATATTTGTAGTTCTCAGAAAAATCTAACGTTACAAGCACTTCACCATCCTTGAGGTTTGTTTTTTTATACTCGAAATATTGTGACTGTTGTTTTGCTAGAAAAGAATGGGGTTTCAAAATCATTAATCTGTCGCTCAGTTGTTGAACAAATTCTTCGGAGCTGAGAATTTGTTTCTGCAAAAAAGATCTCTCGGTTGATGTCCATGTGCTAAAAGATATATTGAAAACATTTTTGTCATATAACTGTTGGAGTATTCTTTTTGAAAATTCTGAAACATCTGGACACTTTGCGCATTCATTTAAATGACAATTTTCATCTCCTGTTTCACATGTAATTTGTTGCAAACAATCTTTATAATCTGCTATTGGATTTTCCGTGTTTTGAGTCAGCTCTTTTATATTTATGGCGTCTAACATAAGTTTACAATTTTGATGCGTCGTGCATACACAAACGCAATGTGTCCCAGCAGCACCTGCAAGTATGCAGTGCTTCGGTCTCAGTAGAGCAAATTTGCTAAAACTTACAGTTAATTCCTTATTCTCTTCACTGTATTTAGCAAACAACCCTTTTAGATCGAAAAGAAGTAAACGTTTTTGAATCAGCCTTCTTGCACCATCTACTTTAACTGAGATTACATCTTTTGCACCTGGCATAATCCTACTGTTATCATCACTGTTATAAAATTCTATAACTCTTTTAGTGATATTTGCCGGCAACGGACGTCCAGTTTTTTCTTTAGGACGTGCTAATACGCCTTCTAACTGTCGCAATTCTTTACCTTTCTTTGCTAATGTTCTAGAACAATCATATTCTTCATCAATTTGTCTTATGCTCCAAATAGCAGGATGAATTGTCAGAATTGATAATCTTTCTGGATCATTTATATCTAAATTCGAAAACTTTTCTTTTAATGCATCGAACATGTCTTCTAATTCTATTTCCCTTTGCGACCTACTCTGTTGGTTTTTATTATCAATAATACTAGCACTTGCAGATTCAGTACTTTTATCAAATGAATCATTTCTTAAAGGTTCTGATTTTTCAGAGTCATTAGTTTCTTCATTATCCATTGAATGATTTTTAGTTGCAGAATCATTCATACTTTCATTTACTTCAGAGTCAATTATATTTCCAGAGTTAGCGGCGTCATTATCACGTTTGATTTTTAATAATCTGCAACTGGAACAAATTTTGAAATTGAGAGGCCACTCAGGATAATTTCTTCTCATTTTTTCAGAGACAACTCTTAACTCTTTTCCAATATGCCCACTTAGTCCATAAGCATTAAAACACCGATCAGTGCGTATTTTAGGCATAGTTTAAAAATTGCAAAATAAATGAAAAAAATAATAAAATGTTACCTTACCTGGAATAGAAAAAGCGCAAAACCTTAAAAATAACGAATCAAAAAAATTGTAATTATAATTGCAAACTGACAAAATAACATTTGAGAAAAACAAAGCAATAAATTCTCATAGGAATTGCAAACTTACAAACTAACTCTTTAAGAGAACAAAGCAGAAAATTCAAGTAATAATTGCAAACTTACAAACTAACTGATACAAGGAACAAAACGATAAAGTGGAACAAAAGATTCCAGGTAAGGTAACATTTTATTATTTTTTTCATTTATTTTGCAATTTTTAAACTATGCCTAAAATACGCACTGATCGGTGTTTTAATGCTTATGGACTAAGTGGGCATATTGGAAAAGAGTTAAGAGTTGTCTCTGAAAAAATGAGAAGAAATTATCCTGAGTGGCCTCTCAATTTCAAAATTTGTTCCAGTTGCAGATTATTAAAAATCAAACGTGATAATGACGCCGCTAACTCTGGAAATATAATTGACTCTGAAGTAAATGAAAGTATGAATGATTCTGCAACTAAAAATCATTCAATGGATAATGAAGAAACTAATGACTCTGAAAAATCAGAACCTTTAAGAAATGATTCATTTGATAAAAGTACTGAATCTGCAAGTGCTAGTATTATTGATAATAAAAACCAACAGAGTAGGTCGCAAAGGGAAATAGAATTAGAAGACATGTTCGATGCATTAAAAGAAAAGTTTTCGAATTTAGATATAAATGATCCAGAAAGATTATCAATTCTGACAATTCATCCTGCTATTTGGAGCATAAGACAAATTGATGAAGAATATGATTGTTCTAGAACATTAGCAAAGAAAGGTAAAGAATTGCGACAGTTAGAAGGCGTATTAGCACGTCCTAAAGAAAAAACTGGACGTCCGTTGCCGGCAAATATCACTAAAAGAGTTATAGAATTTTATAACAGTGATGATAACAGTAGGATTATGCCAGGTGCAAAAGATGTAATCTCAGTTAAAGTAGATGGTGCAAGAAGGCTGATTCAAAAACGTTTACTTCTTTTCGATCTAAAAGGGTTGTTTGCTAAATACAGTGAAGAGAATAAGGAATTAACTGTAAGTTTTAGCAAATTTGCTCTACTGAGACCGAAGCACTGCATACTTGCAGGTGCTGCTGGGACACATTGCGTTTGTGTATGCACGACGCATCAAAATTGTAAACTTATGTTAGACGCCATAAATATAAAAGAGCTGACTCAAAACACGGAAAATCCAATAGCAGATTATAAAGATTGTTTGCAACAAATTACATGTGAAACAGGAGATGAAAATTGTCATTTAAATGAATGCGCAAAGTGTCCAGATGTTTCAGAATTTTCAAAAAGAATACTCCAACAGTTATATGACAAAAATGTTTTCAATATATCTTTTAGCACATGGACATCAACCGAGAGATCTTTTTTGCAGAAACAAATTCTCAGCTCCGAAGAATTTGTTCAACAACTGAGCGACAGATTAATGATTTTGAAACCCCATTCTTTTCTAGCAAAACAACAGTCACAATATTTCGAGTATAAAAAAACAAACCTCAAGGATGGTGAAGTGCTTGTAACGTTAGATTTTTCTGAGAACTACAAATATGTAGTTCAAGACGCATCACAAGCCTTCCACTTTTTTAACGATCAATGCACTGTATTTACTGTTGTATATTACTACATGGAGGGTCCCGAATTAAAACATAGAAGTCTAGTCTATTTGTCAGATAGCACTGGACATGATACAGCAGCGGTTTACACCATCCAACAACTATTGTTGCCAGAAATAAAAAAATGCGTCAAAAATGTTGTGAAAATTATTTACTACAGTGATGGTGCAAAACAACGCTTTAAAAATCGCTACCAAATCAGCAACTTGATGCATCACGAAAAAGATTTTAATATTGCCGCTGAATGGAATTGTCATGCGACAGCGCATGGAAAAAACGCTTGTGACGGAGTAGGTGCAGTTTTCAAAAGAGAAGCAGCACGTGAAAGTCTTTTGGCTAAACCTACAGAGGCTATTCTAAACGCTACTGCACTTTATAACTGGGGAAAAAAAAAATTCTCCAACATTACAGTCCTTTTCTACAGTAAAGTAGCACATGATAAAAATAAAAGATTTTTAAAAGCCAGATTCAACGCAGCTCCACCAATTCCTGAAATACAAAAAAGCCATTCATTTGTAGTGTTGCCTCAAGGTAAATTGCTGATAAAAAGATATTCCAATGACCCTAAGGGCAGAATATTTCCCGATTAAAAAAAAATTGAACTTCTTCAAGAGGTCTTTTATGAGAGACCCCAAAAATCTTCGAATATCGAAATTTTGACAAATCCAATGGACTTAAAAATTTTATCCACCATATTGCATCTAAGATTTAAAATTGTAAAAAACTAATATCACATTCGTAATCAACGACCCCAAAAACCCACGACTAACAAGTTTCAAGCGAATCTAGATAATTTTTTAAATTTTCGTCCTCCATATTGGATCCGTTATTTTGAATTTTGAAAAACTAACATCAAATTCGTAATCAGCGCCCCCAAAAACCCCCGAGTAACAAGCTACAAGCGAATCGAACAATTTTTAAATTTTTCGTCCGCCATATTGGATCCGCCATTTTGAATTTTTAAAAAATAACATCAGATTTGTAATCAACGCCCCCAAAAACCCCCGAGTAACAAGTTTCAAGCGAATCGAACAATTTTTAAATTTTTCGTCCGCCATATTGGATCCGCCATTTTGAATTTTAAAAAACTAATATCAGATTCGTAATCAGCGCCCCCAAAAACCCCCGAGTAACAAGTTTCAAGCGAATCAAAAAATTTTGAAATTTTTCGTCCGCCATATTGGATCCGCCATTTTGAATTTTAAAAAACTAACATAAGATTCGTAATCAGCGCCCCCAAAAACCCCCGAGTAACAAGTTTCAAGCGAATCGAACAATTTTTAAATTTTTCGTCCGCCATATTGGATCCGCCATTTTGAATTTTGAAAAACTAACATCAGATTCGTAATCAGCGAACCCAAAAACCCCCGAGTAACAAGTTTCAATCGAATCGAAACAATTTTTAAATTTTTCGTCTGCCATATTGGATCCGCCATCTTTATTTTTTGAGAATACTTCTAATTTCGAAAGTACTCAACCAAAACAATGTTTGAGGCTTAAGAAAAGTTATTAAATTGGGTTTATCTTGTTTTTTTTACAAGAAATACAATGTTAATTTTTTTTTTTTCATTTAGTCCGCCATATTGTCTCCGCCATTTAAAATTTCGAAACATCTCACCCGGCATTAAAAAGCTGACATTCTTAGCTTTAATTTGACCTGTAATAAATGCTTTTTTGATAAAATCAAAAATGAAGAGGTGGGGTGGCTTCGTTGAGAAAGAATGCCCCATATATATATTTTTTTTTTCGATCATCTAATCATTCTACTTTTCGCTTTAGATCCCACTATGTGCTCTATTTTTTTACTTCATTTATAAAATGCTTCTAAAAAAGTAAAGATTGTTCCACCTATCTATTTTTTCCTATTGTGCTTTTTTATTGAAATTTAATAACAGTTTACAATAAACTATTGGTTTCATAAATTATTTTTATTATTACTATTGTATTTTTGTATTTTATATGTATTTAATTATTTTTTCCCTCTACTTACCTTTAATACACTCACAGTTGAATTAATTAACTATTTAAAACTTTTCACGAAACTGTTAAATTATTCCTATACATAAAATTCTTTCATTCTATGACGAAGCAAAATAATAATAAATAATACAAATAATAAAAATATTAATCTATAACTTTAAAAATATTATCTTTTTAATTTTTTTTCTTCTCTCTCTCTCTCTCTCTCTCTCTTTTTCTCTCTCTAATCACATCAATTTTTTTAAAGTTTATTTGTAGGGGAGTGGGCTACAAAATAGACATTTCGTATAAAATTTTTGTTTAAGGTGAAAGTGCCTTATGTTTTTTGTGTTATAGACGTAGTTTTTAATGCACATTTTATGATTTTTTTGCGACATTATTTGTCGCCAGGATATCTCGAGAACCCTTAAATGTATTTAAATATAATTTTAATGACTTATTAAGCTCATCAATATCTAAATTTGGACACAGAGATTTTTGAAATTACCCAATCAAATTTGTTTAAGCACCTTTTTTCATAGAAAAAAATTGTTTTTTCCAAAATTTTTTTACATGCTAAAAATACAACTTAATGAATACAAAAATCATATATATTTCTTATCTCAAAGCGAATCGATTGACCTATATAATTTTTATAATTGATCAAAAATTCGTAAAATAATTATTGTTTTTTTTCATTTTTTTGCATTTGAAACTCTTTTTTTTTAATAACTTTACCAATTAACTTTTATATTGTTAATTTTTAATATTCAAGTACTTCTTTATAATTTATTTGAAATAATTTTATTATCTTTCAAATTTATTTTTCTTAAAAAAAGAATTTCTTCTTCTAAAGTGGAATATTTTAGATTTCTAATGTTATCATGGATCAAAAATTAAAAATAAACTGATAAAAATGAGATACTATTTGAATGTAATTTTGTGTTTGCTATAAAATTTATTAAAAATTCTTTTTTTCTTTTAACGGAATATTATTTCTATTATGAATTAAATTTAACTACTTTATTTATATTATAATATTCTTTTCTGATATAAATCATAATTAGTTAAATCAATTCAAAGTCTTGTTTTAATCTGTTCAGTCATTCTTCATTAAAATGTGTTATAACATTTTATAAAACATAATTTTATAACAAACTTTATATCTTTATATCATGTAATGTATAGCATGTAAAAGAACCTAAATTAAGTTAAATTAATTTATGAACTAAATTTGAAAATTCAACATTTTTATCGATTTCGTTTCTTGACTATTCTTTTATATTTTGTTAAAGATTTAAATTATCTGAATTCAATTGCTAAAATTTATTTATAGTTCCTATCATATCCAGTCTGTCTGAATTAGAATGAATTTATTCTTTAATATTATATCATTGTTACAATAATCTTCATTTTTTAAAATTATATTTTAATAAGTAACATCCTGCTTTATGTAAAAATAATATAATTAAATATAGTCAAATTATATAAAAATAATACAATTATTAATATAATTACTGAAATTAAAAAATTATATAATTAAATAGGTATTGAAAAATGGAAAAAAAGAAAGAAGCATTTCTATCCAGCATTACAAACCAATATTTCCAAATATAGGAGGACTATGTAAACAAATTTCATTCCATACTTGCACAAAATACAAGCTTTAATCCTGTAAATTTATATCTATTAATGGTACCAGATCTTAAAAAATACGTAATACCGATTTTGCCAATACAAGAACATTTACAATTGTTTTTTCGCTATTCAAATGAAGAGTACTCACTTACTTCAAATTTAATTAAACACTGGTTGTGTATTCATCATATAAATGATCAATTACGAATATATGATAGCTATTATAATAATCTTACCCAGTTTCAAGGTAGTTGTTTATCTACGCTTTTTCCACATTTTCCACAGATTATTTTTCCGCATGTACAAAGACAGACTAATTCTACACATAGTGGTGTTTTTGCAATTGCGTTTGCAACGTCAATAGCTCTTGGAATAAATCCTTGCGAGCAAGAATTTGACATAAAATTTATGCGTTTACAAATGAAAAATATATTTAATAGTGGCGTACTTTCCCTTTTTCCAACCAAAAATTCTATTGACGTTTGCAACGTCAATAGCTCTTGGAATGAATCCTTGCGAGCAAGAATTTGACATAAAATTTATGCGTTTACAAATGAAAAATATATTTAATACTGGCGTACTTTCTCTTTTTCCAACCAAAAATTCCATTATTACAACTCCTGTCTTAATGAGTTCTGTTGAAATTATGAAGAAAAAAAAAAGAGAAGCATATTTATCCTGTATTATAGACGAAAATTTTTATATACAAGACGACTACATACATGAATTTCATTTCATACTTGAACAAAATACAAATTTTAATCCTGTAAATTTATATCTGTTAATGGTACCAGATCTTAAAAAACACGTAATACCTATTTTGCCAACACAAGAACATTTACAAGTGTTTTTTCGCGAGCCAAAAAATGATATCTCACTTACTTCAGGTTCAATTGGACACTGGTTATGTATCCATCATGTAAATGGTCAATTAAGAGTTTATGATAGTTCTTTTAGGAATCTGAGCCCATTTCAGATTAGTTGTTTAGCTACGCTGTTCCCACATTTTCCACAGATTATCTTTCCGGATGTACAAAAACAGACTAATTCTATACATTGCGGTGTTTTTGCAATTGCGTTTGCAACGTCAATAGCTCTTGGAATGAATCCTTGCGATCAAGAATTTGACATAAAATTTATGCGTTTACAAATGAAAAATATATTTAATACTGGCGTACTTTCTCTTTTTTCAACCAAAAATTCTATTATTCCCACTCCTGTCTTAATGAGTTCTGTTGAAAACATCGCTTCATCAAAATCATTACTAAGACAAATTTCAACGGTTGAAATTGAAACTGCTAACAGTCGTTCTCGTGGACGTCCAAAAAATATTTACTTTGGAAGTAAAATTAATCGAAAACGAAAACATGAAAATGATAAAAACAAACGAATTAAGATTAAGAGAAAAGATTCTCAATTTAAAACAACTAATTCTAATGCTCCTTTCATACAAAATACCTCATTAACCGACGATATTGTCTCATTAAACAATACTAAATTACTGAATACAATTCAAGCAATAAATAAAACTGACTCATTGAACAAGAACGAATTATTAAATAAAGAAAATGAATTGTTAGACAAGAATGACTCAGTTGATAACACTAAATCATTAAATAAGACTGAATCATTAAATAATCGTATTCGCGGTCGTCCAAAAAATATTTATTCTTTAAGAAAAATAAAACGGATTCGTATTTGTGAATTAGAAAAAAAGAAACGAATGAAAATTAAAAAATATTTAATGTTACAGAATAATAAATCGATTGGAAATAAATCATTCGCAAATCAAAATAAACGCAGACAAATAAAAAGTAAAGCACAAAGCATTAGACGTAAAAATATTGAAATAAAAGAAAAAGAACAAAGACTTAATACAATTGCTCGACGCCGTAAAAGGAAAGACCCAGAAATATTAAGGCATGAAAGGCAAACTAGAAAAAATAAACAACAAATTTCATTGAATGATTGGGATGAAGTAACGAATCATTTTTTTAATGCGATTAATAATGGTCAAACACATGTTTGTCATTGTTGTGGTCGCTTATGGCGAAATACTTCATTAAAAGAATTAAATAGAAATTTACTATTAGAAAAAATTTTGGTTACAAAAGATTATTTAAATAAAATTTTTTTTTTAACTACCTCAGACAGTGGATATTTTTGTTTTACTTGCTCTAATTATATACGATCGGGTCAAATTCCTCGACTTGCACTATGCAATGGATTAATGTTTCCTGATATTCCAGAAGTGTTGAGTATCTTAACTCCTCTTGAAGAAAGATTAGTTTCTCCACGTCATGTGTTTCTAAAAATAGTGGACAAAGGTCAAGGTCTCGGTTTTCAATACGGTTTAAAAGGCACAGTGATAAACGTTCCAGTTGATGTAAATACTATGGTGTCTGCATTGCCTAGAAACATTAATGACCAAAATCTTATAACAATTGAATTGAAAAGAAAGATGTGCTACAAGCATGGCCGTAAGGAAATTATCTGCCCATCAAAAGTGCGAGCAGCTGCTGACTATTTAACAAGTACACAACTTTTTCAAGAAGTTGGCATAAGTTTTAATAATAATTGGCAATATGAAGATATTGAAGATGATAAATCTATAACTTCAGAATCAGAGTGTACTTGTACACTAAATACTGAACTAGAAGAATTACCTATTAATCCAGCTAATCAAGAGACAATGCTCGATAAGGAGCAGGAAGTAACTATTACTATAGCACCTGGAGAAGGTAAAAAACCTATTTATCTAATTAATGATGAAAACTTAGAAGAATTTGCCTTTATAAAAATTTACGGAGGCGAAAGAAGAAAGTTTTCTGTAAAACTAAGTCATTCAGATATTATAAAATCAGAAATAATACGATTTGATCGTAGAGCAATGCGTGTTGATTATCTGTTCACTGCATTGAAAAAGCAACAGATGCTACATATAGCAAATAGTATTAGCACATGCTTAAGAAAAAAGACTTTGAAAGGGGTACCAATTTTAGCTAGTAATTTATTAGACGACAATTTTATAGAAAATCTAATTCAACACGATGACGGTTACAAAGTTCTTAAAGGAATTAGAAACTCTCCGGCTCATTGGAAAGCAGAAAAAAAGAAAGTATTAGGTATGGTTAGACAATTTGGTGTACCAACATTGTTTATAACCGTGTCAGCAGCAGAAACCAAATGGCCTCAATTGATAAAACAATTAGAAAAGACTGTTGACAAAGTAGATATTACTGAAGACGAAGCAAACGATCTATCTTATGAAACAAAAGCACGATTAATACAATCTGATCCTTTTATTTGTGTTATCTTTTTCGAGTGCCGTCTTAAAGAATTAATGAAAACGTGGAATAGTCCTGTAGGGCCTTTCGGAGTCCATAAAGTTGAACATTTCTATTACAGAATATAATTCCAACATAGAGGTTCACCACATGCACATATAATGGTATGGTTAAAAGATGCACCAATTTTTAAGCCAGGTGATATAACTTCCATAAATGCAGTGACTTTATTTGTTGATAAAATTATATCATGTAATAGTAATGAAATTTCTAGTAATCTTTCTGAGCTGCAGCAACACAAACATACACACACTTGTCATCGAAAATTGAATAAAACCTGTAGATTTAGTATTCCTTTCTTCCCCATGGATAGAACGCGATTATTATTAGAACTTGATAAAGACAGTGATAACATATCCAAATACAAAAATTTAGGAAAAACACTTTTAAAACAACTTGAAGATATTCCTTCTGATATAAGTACTTTTGAAGAATATTTAAGTTATACAGAATTGAAATTGGAAGACTATATACTATCTGTACGAGCTACATTGAAGCGTCCAAAAATATTACTCAAGCGTTCCCCAATTGATCTATATCTAAATCCATATTCTAAGAAAATATTGACTTTGCAGAAGTCAAACATGGATATACAGTTTATTTTAGACCCTTTCGCTTGTTCAATATACATTGTTGATTATATTAATAAAGCAGATCGTGGTATGTCAAATTTATTAAGATCGGCTGTTGAAGAGGCTAAGCAAGGCAATTCAGGAATAAAAGAAGCATTGCGAACTGTCTCCAATGCATTCTTGAATTCATCAGAAATATCTGCACAAGAAACTATATATTGTCTTGCTGGTATACCAATGTCACGAAGCAGTGAACAAGAAATATTTATTAATACTTCTGAACCTACAAATCGAGTACATGTTCTAAAAAGTCGAAAAGATTTAGAAAAATTAGAAAGTATGTCAGAAGATATATTTCAAAAAAATTTGTTAGATCATTATGTCAATCGTCCAATAGATGACACATTTAATGTTATGAGTTTAGCTCATTTTGCTGCATATTACATGTATTTAAAAGACATTAAGTATAACAAATTAAATAATGTAGAAAATAATTATAAAGAAAATGACGAAGAAGAAAATTCTAACAATCATGAGAATGATTCATCAAGTGGCTGTTATATTAAGCTTTTAAATAATGATGGATATATACGTTGTCGTAAAAATCCTAGAGTAATTCGCTTTCGTCGGTATAACAAACAAGAAGATCCTTAAAATTTTTACAGAGAGCAGTTAATGTTATACGTTGCATGGCGTAATGAGGATGTAGAGCTTCTCAATCCAGAAATTGTTATTAAAGAACGTTTTAACAATTTGATAGAAAATATAAGTCAAGAAAGCAAAAAATTTAACAAATTAGGAGACGCTGAGGATTTTGAATTGCTTCTGAATGCAGTTAAAGATGCTACAGCAAGACAATCGACTGAAGAAGAGGAAGAAGAAGAATTTAATAATAACAATCATCATTTAAAAGGGTTTGAATACGAGAAAGAAAATGACGACTTAAACGAATTAGAATTTTCTGATGTTTTACCTGATCTTAACAAAAATGATCCAAAAATTATTGTTGCTCAACCTTCTGTAATAAATCAAGAAAATGTTCTACCTTTAACTCGTATGCTGAATTCAGATCAAAGAGATTTTATTTTACACGTTGGTAATTATTTTTTTAATAAAACGGAAAATTCATCACCCTTATATTTGTTTGTAAATGGTGGTGCGGGTGTAGGTAAAAGTTTATTAATAAAAACACTTTTTCAATATCTTATGGTGTACCATTTTAACCGAATACCTGGTTCAGATCCTGATGAACTTAAAATAATTTTATCGGCATACACAGGTAAAGCTGCATTTGGAATCGGTGGACAAACAGTTCATAGCGCATTTGGTCTTCCTATATCACAATGTGGATATACAATGCCTGAATTATCACCTTCTGTATCTAATACACTTGCCTGTAAATTAAAATCAGTAAAACTAATTATTTTAGACGAAATATCTATGCTAGGAAGCAAGACATTTTATCAAATTAATAAAAGATTACAACAAATATTTTACACTAATGAACCTTTTGCAGGTATATCCCTAATCGTAGTAGGAGATTTTCAACAATTGCCTCCTGTTGGTGATAATTAGGTTTTTCAACCTAACACAAGAACTAATCCACTGGCAGTTATAGCTGGTAATCCACTTTGGAACCCATTTAAATTATTTCACATGAAACACATTATGCGACAAAGATATGATTTTAGTTTTGCTAATGCGTTAAGCAATATGGCTTCATGAATGATGTCCACTGATGACATTACTTTGTTACAATCTCGTTGTTACATGTTAAAAGATTTACCCCCTGAAATAAAAGGTGCTATTCATTTATTTGCAAGTAACAAAGAAGTAGACGATTTTAATAATAAAATTTTATCTACAATGGATACAGATGGAGCAAAAGTAAGAGCCATTGATATAGTCTCTGGAGCACAGAATGCTCAAGCAAAGAAAGCAGCATTGAAATCAGTCAAAGATTTAAATAGAATGCAAACCTATGGCCTGCCAAAATCACTTTTACTAAAAATTGAAGCAAAATATATGATAACTGTAAATATTAAAACATCGGATGGTATAGTCAACGGTACGACTGGTATTTTAAAAGCAATAAATTATGGTACACATAAAGACAAAGGAAAAAGACGTTCATAAAGGTTATGGATGGATTTTGCTAATAAAAATATATGAAAATCTACTAGAAACAAATTTGTACCGTCAAATAAGTTTCATTCTTATTATATTAATAATCAATGGACACCACTTGAATCAGCAACCTATACTATAAAAAAATGGAAATCAACAAATTTAATTGTACAACGAACACAATTTCCTATGGTTGCCGCAGAAGGAATAACTATACACAAAAGCCAAGGCGCAACCATGGAGAAAGTAGTCGTACATGTTAATCAGAACGTTCGTAGATCTATGTTATACGTTGCATGCTCAAGGGCGACAAAAGCATCGGGTTTATTTATTGTAACTCAAAACGGTAAATTTAAAGCACCGTCTCCACCTAATAACGAAAATCCTGTTATTATAGAAATGAAGAGACTCGAATCTTGTAGCCCTCTTATACCGTGTTATAGATTTTTGCGAAATGTTCCTAAAGGCGTAATTCAACTTATATTTCATAACGTACAATCCCTATCTAAACATGTAGAAGACATTGATACAGATCCAATTATAAAAGTTTCTCATATTCTCTTTTTAGTGGAAACTTGGAGCTGTCAATTTAGTAATTTTTATTTAAATGGTTTTTCAGAAATGATTAGAATAGACGGTCCATCTGAAAGAAATGCAAATCCTGGCTGGGGTTCGATTGTACTTTGTAACGAAAATTTAAAAAACGAAATTAATATAGAATGTTAACAACGATACTGTAAAATTGAAAGTAATATTGGGCATTGTAGTGATGCACGTCGAGCAAACGATCTGATCGACTTCACATCTGATCGTCTGTTGTTTGCTCGATTATGATTGATTTGAACAAATTACTTTTTATTTATCTTTTAATAATTAGCATAATTTTTGAAAATATCTTTAAGTAAGAATCCTTTCTTTTTGTTGACATTTTTTATCAGACGACAGTCAATGGAATTACCCACGTGACAAATAAAAAATGTCAACAAAAAGAAAGGATCCTTACCTAAAGATATTTTCAAAAATTATGCTAATTATTGAAAGATAAATAAAAAGTAATTTGTTCAATTAAATTATAATCGAGCAAACAGTAGACGATCAGATGTGAAGTCGATCAGATCGTTTGCTCGACGTGCATCACTAGGGCATTGTGAATGTACAAAAATGATGTTAAACGGAATTCGATTTTTCGCAATATATAAATCTCCTAAATGTTCAATAAATACTGCAATTGAATTCATTGATGAGACAATTTTTAGAAATAGAGAAAAAAATAAATCTCTGATCCCAACAGTAGTAATGGGTGACTTTAATATAGATTTTATTAAAAATCCAGAAAATAAAATAGTAAAGTATTTTGAAAATAATGGTTTGCAAAGTAAACTAACTAACATATCCACGACAAGATAGTTTACTGCTATAGATAATGTATTTTCTAATACAGAATTAATTAACGGGGGGACAATAGATACATTTTTCAGTCATCACAAGCAATTATATATACGAATAACGCAAGAAAAATGTTGTGACTTGTAAAACGGTTGTTTTTGAACCCTATTAGATCGAAATTCCGATTAAATTCTCAATTAACTTGATATTTGACACTATGACAGACTGCCGTCAGTAGATTTGCTGCTCAATTATTTACGATTATAATTAAAAAAAAATTTTTATAAATAAAAAAATAAAAATAAATAAAAATAATATAAGTGAATAACACAAATAAATGAATTTATAAAAATAAACAATAAGTATTTATATTCCTTGAGCCACGGTTGAGCCGACTATCGGTTCGACTGTATCCCCTAAATTTGCGAACAATTTAATGACATAGGCATTCATTGAGCTACGGTTGAGCCGACGGTCGGTTCGACTGTGGCCTTTACATTTGCGGATAATTAAATTATATAATTTTATGTTTCTAGATTGGCCTACAAAAACAAAAAAACAAAACAGTAAACTGAAATTTATTAACAAAACAATCTATTTTATTATATTTATACTTTATTCGAAAAAAAGGGTGTGGTTTTTAGTGATATATATATATATATATGTATATATATATAAAATATATATATATATATATATATGTACACTGTAAAAAATAATGGAAAATTTTCCATACAAAAGTAACGAATTTTTTCTATACTTGGTATGGAAATATGTTTTTCAGTACATCAGTATCGAAAAATTTCATGACATTATGGAAAATATTCATTCTTATAGTAAAATACCCAATTTGAGTATGGAAAAATTACCTTACGACAAAATTCCATACATGGGGATGGAAGAATTACAATACATTACAAAATATTTTCATACGTGTTTGGAAAAATTCCAATTTTTTTAAAACAGTAATAATGATAAATTGTATGTAATTATAAGTGCATAATTTTTACAATAGTTAATAAAATAAAAAGTCAATGAAATAATTGGAAGAAAATATACCTATTATTACGTGCTAGATAGCGTAATTTTGTAAAATCATTTATTTCTAAAAAACTTTAATTATATAAATTAAATAAATTCTATTTATTTAAATAAAAATCCCCCTCAATATATTATATGTAAATAATTTTTATAATTTACTTTTGTATTAAGTATTATTGAAATTAATTATTTAAATAATATTTTATTTTTAAATAATAATATTAAATTAAAATTAAAATTAATAAATAATAATTATTTGTTAATTTTGTTTACATATATTGCAATTATTATATTAGAATATTTATTTAGAAAATATTTAGAAGTTAGGAGATTGGATTGTATAAACTGTGTATTAGTATATACAAAAGATAAATAAATTCTATTAATTTATTTTAGATAATTAATACGTTCCAGAATTATTATAATTTAAATAGCATGTAATCCAGGCCTGAACCTCCCAAAGTTATTTCTATCGACACTCAACTACCCGGCATAGCCGAGTGGTACTAATAGCGTGCGTTCACCGCGAGCGAATTCGTCTATAGGGCCGTGGGTTCGATCCCCCCTTGAGCGTGCGATATTTTAATTCATAGGTTAAGTGTTTATATGTATTAAAATTGTTAATTAGTCTTAGGTCTATAATAATTAAGTGTTTAAATGTACACTTAAGATTAAATTATAAAAATATCAATTTAAATAATTATAGATTCTGCTTCTGTGGAAACAGACTTGACCATACAACGTATGGGTTTTTTTTCCATACAATCGTATGGAAAAATTGCAACAAAGTATGTTGATATAACTATACAACGTATGGTTTTTTTCCATACAATCGTATGGAAAAATAACAATAAAATATACTAATATAACCATACAATGTATGGTTTTTTTCCATACAACTGTATGGAAAAATTACAGTAATGTAAGGGTTAATTTACGTCCAGTACATGTATGGAAAATTTACCACAAAAATTTTTTACAGTGTATATATATATAAAATATATATATATATATATAATATAAAATACTTATGTGATAAAGAGAATAAAAATATCCCTTACATTTGAGAACTACCCCCACAGCACCTAAACTTGCCTTAACTTTGCCAACCTTTCCTCAAGTATCGTCAACTTTCAGAAATTTTGCTGCAAGTTTAGAAACTTGAGGAAAGGTTGGCAAAGTTGAGGCAAGTTTAAGTGCTATGGGGGTATAGGTCCTTTTGAACTTTTAGTGATAATCACATAACTTACAAATAAATTTCACAGGCTTAGTTAACAAACAGACAGATCCAATTTGGTACAATTATTTTTTTATATGTTTTTTCATGTTTTGTTTTTTCAATAAACCGATGTTGCGCTAAGGCGACGAAATTATGAAAAATAATTAAAACGTTCAGATTATGAAAAAATGTCTACCTTGAAGTACATGAAACACTTCCTTAAAGTCACAGGCTTGTATTTCATATAAATAACATAAAAATCAATAAATTTCTTTTTAGAGGAGGCACTAAAATTTTTATTGTGTTTCAGTGTTCATAACAGCATTGAAAATAAGTCCTGTGACAGTCTTGATCAAGCCTTGTATAAAATCAAAAAAATTTTTTTTGTTTTTTCACAATTTTTCAATTTTTTAAAAAAAAAAGTTAAAACAATATTCAATCACGTTTTATATCTTTATTTTAGACTCTGACAATAGAAATGAAAATTTTATTGGTTTGAGGGGTACTGCAGGACAATTAGGGTGAGCTCTAGCATATGGGTCTAACCCTCTTTTTGGTCATTTTTTGAATTTTTTTTTTTACCTCATAAAATTTAATTTCAATTCCAAACAAAATTTTTCCTAATCTGCATGCAAAAATACACGAGTGTACCAAATTTTAGCCCTCTAGCTCAAATAATGGCAAAGTTAGAGAAAAAAAACTTTTTTTTCAAAAATTTGCAGTTTCTCCTTGACAACGCTATGGCCATTAATCCAGATCATGTTCTCTATATTTTTCGTGTAATCTACAAGTGAAAATACATATGTGTACCAAATTTCAGACCTCTAGGTCAAATAGTTTAGAAGTTAAGGGGGGGGGGGAATGGTCCATTTTAATGCATTTTTGCTAAAAAAAGTTGTTATTTCCTTGACAACGCTATGAACATCACCTTGAATCATGTTCTCTATATTTTTCGTGCAATCTACACGTGAAAATACATAAGTGTACCAAATTTCAGCCCTCTAGGTCAAATAGTTTAGAAGTTAAGGGGGGGGGAATGGTTTTTGGCTACGGACGCACGAGTCTCGTTATAAGGGTTCCGCCGAACACCGAAGGTGTACGGAACCCTAAAAATGGACGTAGGGGAGACCGGGGCTATTTGGCTCACTTTTGGTCAGACAGGAAAAAAGTTAGGAAATTATTTTTTAAATTCAAACATGGATATATCATTTAGTAGCCTATCATTTGCACTTTCAAATTTGCAAGGACTTTTTGATTTATCTTTTATAGTTTTAGCTCTAGATAATTTTGAATGCAGATATACCAAATTCTCAAACTGCAAATTTGGCAGGTAAATCGGCTCACCCTGTGGGGCAATTCGGCGACTTTTATTTTTTACGAAAAATAAAAAAGTTCAATAACCTTTATTTTGTAAATATGAAAAGTACCTATATTCTTATTATAATTATGCAGTGATGGATCAAGGTCAAAATTTGGGGGGGGGACTGGGGCCCCTAAAATTAAAGAAAATTCATTAGACCTTACTTTTTTTTATTTTTTTATAAAAAATAAAAAAGTTAGTACACACATTATTGGTAATTATTAAAAGTAGTCATATTCTTATCATAATTAAGCAGGGGCGGATCAAGACAAAGTATTTTTGGATAAGATGATTAACCGTCGCGTGAGCCCATTTACCCCAACCTGACTTTTGGCACTTTAAAACAAATACAAGTCACATTTGATACATATAAATAAAATAGCATAGGTGTATCGAAAGAGCACACCTGAGAGCATAAAAAAAACTTACCCAAAAAAATTAGGCTCGTAAATTAATGTACTAAAAACGTAAAAGTTTGTAAGTAAAAAGTGTACGCGCGACGCATAAAAACATAATACTCTACCTGACACGAGGCTGAATCAATAGAATTACACTAAATTTCGTTTACCTAACTAAAATGTTGAGACCTATATTCTATAGCGACCTTTCCCTCCTAGATTCTAATTAGGGCGTGAAATCGCTAATGAGCCGAATTACCCGCCGGTTCGGATTGCCCCGCTCTCCCCTATATATAAAAAGATTAAAATTTTTTTAAAGTTGTCCGGAAATTTTTAAGGAATTTCAGGAATTTGTAGGTTACGGAAAATTTTTGCTTATAACAGTGTCGTCATAATCCGTCGCATGCCCTTATTCAAATTTCGACGAATCTTGGAGTCAAAATTTGGCACAAATTAAATTCTTATGAAAAATAATCTTTACTATGACGGCAATTTGCAAAAAAAATGTAACCAAAAAGACAGTGAGGTTTTGGAGTAACTTCAATTCAAATTTTTTTAGTGAAACCGGCGCTATTTTGTTATTTTAAAACATTTTTACAATTTTTTAATTTTGGTGTATAAAAAAAATTATTCTTTTATAGTTATTCTCTTTTAATTTTCAAATTTTGTTTTCAACATACATAAATATTAAGTAAATAAATAAATTTTAAATATTTTATGTAGTTCTTTTAAGTATGTGATCTATTTTGGGACCCTTGATTTCAATGAATTTCTGGCCTGATAAGCTTGGCAATTCTGTAATACAGTCGAACCTGGATAAGTGACATTCCAAGGGACCGAGAGTTTTTTGTCACTTATAGAGGTTTTTCACTTATAGAGGTTTTCACTTATGGAGGTCGAAGAGCGGCCTCTGTCACTTATAGAGGTTTTGCTAATCTACAAGGAATACAAAATTTAATTATTTGAATAATTTATTTAAAGAAAATTTTATCAAAAAGTAATTCGCCAATTTACATGAATATTAATTAAGGTATTAGTCGCGTAAAATGATTTTCGTCAGATTTTTTTAAAACTTTGTATCTGTATTTATGAGGTATTTATCTATGAAATGAGATCTATCCTATTAATTTTGACCACTTCTGAGGTTCAAAATATTAATTCAAAGTTTATACCTTTTACATGCAATAGCACAAAATGCATGTAAAAAATGTCTCTTATATTCAATTATAAAAAAACATGTCGTCAGTTTTTCAAATAAAACTACTAAGTTACACATTGAGATAAAATAAATCCTTTAAAAAAAAAATTAATTTTATTGACCACGCCGTATAAAAAATACAATAATTTAAAAATTCATAATTTTTCATTTTCACGTGGTTTCATTGAAAAATGTCGAAAACGTGTAAGCAATACATCACGATAACTTATAGTACCTGACTCAAAATCGTGAAAATTACATATACTATATTAGAAGAGGTCACAAGGAAGCAAGTGAGTTGATATAAAAGTTTATTTTTTGTTCTTTTTATTTTGCGGGAGTTTTGCGGGAGCATTTACGCGACTAATACCTTAATTGATTGAAAAAAGTCTGTCAGTTTTGTTTGTTTTTGGACGTTACTACTATTCACATACTTCTCAAGTTCATAAATTTGGTCAAAAACGGATTTATCAATTTTCGTCGAAAATTCAAAAAATCTATGAACTGTTTCTAGAGCAGCTAAAGCATCTTGATGTTTAGGGATTGAAACCTCTTTAATAGTCAAATTTTCGTCTACTTCTTCGTCATTATCATTATCATCATCAATGTTGTTTGTGTTATTTACTACTGTCCTTTAGAAAAATTAAATACAAAAGAGATTTTCACTTATAGAGGTTCGAGAGACGTTTCATTCAATTATAGAGGTCTTGCCGAAAAAAATGACCTGTCACTTACAGATTACTCACTTATAGAGGTTTTTACATGGGAAATTGAAGGGACCTGGCGATAGCCGGTCACTTATAGAGGTTTTTCACTTATCCAGTTTTCACTTATCCAGGTTCGACTGTGTAATGAAAATTATATTTCTATCAATCTTATTTTTTGTAATCCAATTAAGCTGATTAAAATTAGAATTGACCCTACTTTCAAACCTACAATATAATTAGAATAAATTTAATAAGTTTAATA
This sequence comes from Ganaspis brasiliensis, assembly GCA_037103525.1. Classification (NCBI taxonomy): domain Eukaryota; kingdom Metazoa; phylum Arthropoda; class Insecta; order Hymenoptera; family Figitidae; genus Ganaspis; species Ganaspis brasiliensis. The sequence goes on along the minus strand of JAZKLR010000039.1, from coordinate 277,035 downwards.
ATTTACTCGCGCAATAAAAAATAAGCAATTTGAGATAAAAAATACAATTTTTCTGAACAAATTTAATTTTTCAGGTATTTTTATTTAAAATAGTGAAAGAAAGTTTTAAATTACATAAAAAAAGGAAATTCTTAAAATAGAAACGAATTATAAAAAAGGCATTCAAAAGTCTTAAAAAATATTGGAAAACATGCTCGCTTTTTTCAATTAAATTTCATGGTATGACATTTTTATTTTTATTCATGTTGTACTTTATAAAATTTATTAAAACCTCGAAATATTGGTAACATTAAATTTTTAATACACATTTTTTCTTTAACTTACATATTATGTTTAAAGTGTTTTAAATCTTTATAATCATTTAAAAATCATACTTTGATTTTTTAATGAATTTTTTAATGTAATAATCAATTTTCTATTTTTTGAAAATTTTTAAGGAGGTTAGTTCAAAATCATGAATCATAGAGATTCGTTTGAAATTTGCAGCAAAATTAAATTACATATTTATGCATATTATTGTTAAATCTGAGCCAATTTGACTGTATAGTTTTCGAGATATTGACGGCCAAAGTTCACTATTTTTCTCAGTATTTAGCATTGAGCTAATGGCCGCAAAAAAAATGAAAAAAAAATAACAACTTGGTTAATAACTTTTGACACAGCAGAGAGATTCAACTCAAAATTAGAGCAAAATTAATTCAATGTTTAAGGAACATAATACTTCAAAGAGAACGAAATTGATTGTTTAGTTGCAGAGAATTATTTATCCAAAACTTAAAGTTACTTGTAATTTTTTTTTTTTTTTGACGTGAGTGACGCGGAGTGCGTGGCAACATCGCAACTGTTGAGAGCGGTGGGAAGAGAACGGTGGGAGAAGCGGAGTAGCGCGTAATTCAAATAAAGCTGAGTACTGAAAAATACACTATTTCAAAAAGTGAAAAAAAAACAATTTATTAAATTGTCTCTTCATTTTACGTAAAAATATTAATAATATTAATTCCCAAGAGTCGCAAATCTACAAGGCGAGTTCTTTCGCAAGGGTAGTTTTGTTCTTTGGAGGTTACTCTTCGCTCAGCATTTATTTTTTAAACTAATTCTCTTCGTTTCATTTTGTGCTTCAGCACTTTTTCTTTTATGAAGCGACCTTTATATTTGAGCTGCTGTCCCATTAGTAGTGTAACAAGACGGGTTCCAAAACATAGTTCCGATGTTCGCCACCAGGTGGCGCTATTACCCTCAGTCGGTATTACCGTTCGTCGGTAAGGTAGATTTACAATCGGTCGGTAATGCAGATCGCTGTCGGTAATGATCACTGCTAGATGGCGCTAGTTATATAATTACCCTCGGTTGGTAATGCAGATTTCTGTTGGTAAGTTACCGCTAGATGGCGCTGGATTTGCATAAACAATATATTGTTGTTAACTTTAGTACTACCACCCAACCAACCACCCAACCCAACATACCCCACAAAACCACTCAACCACCCATATACCGAAAATAATGTATTGGGACTTGAATTTTTAAAATACCACCCACTACCCACTTTGCATATATGATCTCAAATTTCAAAAATCATAATAAAAACCGCGAGGGATGGCTGAATCGCGAGATACCGCGCAGTATTAGCTGGGTGGATTGGGGGTGGGTCTGACTCAACGCATGGTGCGCAACGAGATGCGTGTGGCCAATGTGGACGTTGTCTAAAGTTTGGGTAGTGGGGCTGTCGGTAATGATCACGTCTAGATGGCGCTAGTTTATTCTCATCGGTAAGGTAGATTTCCTATATGTTAGCATGGGCATAGTTTTACCCTCCGTCGGTAATGCAGATTTCTGAATTACCTTGTGTCAGTAATAATCACCGCTAGATGGCGCGAGTTTGATAATTTGCATGAACAATAATTGGTTGTTAACTTTTATCTTAAAAATAATTTACATTTCTTTGGTACTACCACCCACAATATACCATTTAGTATGTTTTCAATGTATGTATCATATGCCAAACACCCCCCCCCCCTCCACCCACCATTAGCGGGTGGATTAGTGGGATGGGTCGCGTTGGGCCTGACTTGAGGCATGGTGCGCAACGAGATGCGCGTGGCCAATGTGAACAGATACTCAAGCGATGTATACATATTCGGTCTGGCCTAAATAATGAATCAACAATGTATCAATAATGAATCAATATTGAATCAGCAATGATTCAAAAATGAACAAACAATGAACCAACAATGATTCACTAATGAATTAATAATGAAACAACAATGATACAATAATGAATCAATAATGAATTTATAAAAAACCAATTTTCTTTTTATTAAATTTGAAATTTTCACATGCGAAATAATTATCAGTACATAATAGAATAAAAATTAAATGTATTTAATTCATTACCTGCTTTGAAATATTAATCTGCGTGGAACAAATAGCTTCTAAAATATTTTTTTTTGTTTTATATACATAATTTACGGAAAAATAATAAAAAACACGAGTTCAATGAAAACTATGCATTGAAGTTGTTTAGCTCGTAATAGGGAGAATTTATCAGCTCGTTATAGAGAGAACTCGTAATATCAAAGGTCGTTACAGTGAGATTTAAGTGTATATATAGTTGACAACGAGTCTTTTTTAATATTTCTAATTTCATTTTTTCAGAAGTTACCATTAACTTTTCGGATGGTTAACTTTAAATTTTCCGAAAGTTAACTTTAACTTTTCCGATAGTTAACTTTAACTTTTCTAAAAGTTAACTTTAACTTTTCCGAAAGTTAAAATAAATTCTTATGTGATTTACATGTTAATTGCATTTAACTTTTTCACAAGTTAACTTTACCAAAAGTTAACTTTAACTTCTCTGAAAGTTAACTTTAACTTTTCTGATAGGTTACTTTAACTTTACTAAAAGTTAACTTTAACTTTTCCGAAAGTTAACTTTAACTTTTTCGAAAGTTAACTTAAATTCTTATGGGATTTACATGTTCATTGCATTTAACTTTTTCACAAGTTAACTTTTCCAAAAGTTAACTTTAACTTTTCTAAAAGTTAACTTTAACTTTTCTGATAGTTAACTTTAACTTTTCTGATAGTTAACTTTAACTTTTCTAAAAGTTAACTTTAACTTTTCCGAAAGTTAACTTTAATTTTTTCAAAAGTTAACTTAAATTCTTATGGAATTACTATGTGGGTTGAATATATGTTAATCTTATAAATTTTTATTAATTTTTCAAATTGCGAATTGTAAAATTTTTTACTTTTATCAGTTTGTAAATTCTTTGGAATTCGAATTCCCGATGTAATATACGTAGAAAGCTTGGCAATTTACATGTCAAATGTATAATGTATATAACTACCCACATAACTAGCGTACAATTACCACGCACCTTTGCATTATACTACTACTACTACTATACGAGTGCAATAGGTTCTTGATATAGTGAAGCTGAATAAAGTGAAGACCTGAATATAGTGAATGTTTAGGACTTGATATAATGAAGAAAATTATCCCCACTGGAAGTCAACCGTATATGAAACGGTTTTGACAATTAAAACCGTTAATGAACTTTGTTTGATTTTATTTCGTTATTTTCAAAGCATCCTGCAATTTTCTTATTTTTTTACTCTTCATTGAAGTTCTAAATATGTTTAACTTCACCTGAACTTAAAATATTAACTTAGCATAACTTAAAAATATAACACGTGTTTGTATACTTTCCCTTACGCGCACATCGTTTGTACAATTTGTGCAAGCATAGCAATTAACTCACACATAGATAAAAGAAAAAGAGGAGAACTGCTGAATGAAAAGTGGAATATTCACTGTATGAAGTCCTTCCGGTCCCGACCACTTCACTTTATCAAGAACTTACTGTATAATAATACTGATTTTCAAAGTACTGATTCTAAATTGATTTAGTGCCAGTATGTATGTACCTTTTTATTAGATTTGTACGAAGTACTTGTATCGTACTAGTATTACATACTAGAGTTGTACTAATCCAGCAACCTTGAAAAATAAATTGGAAATTGGAGTACATAGTAAGATTCTAATCCAAGTACAGGGCCAGTACATGATACTGTTAAAAAAATGCACATACTGGCACTCTACCATTTTAATGCAAGTAACTGAAGATAATTACGTTATACTCGTGTTATACTAGTACAATGCGAAGGTACATAAATAGCACGTGATTAAATGTACGTGAACTGACGTATGCTACATTATGTAGAAATGTAGAAAGGTATATTATATAGGTAATATACGTTAATGAGGAATCGGACAAACACTAAAAAATGTCAGAAATTTTTTAAATTTTGAGAAATAATGTTATCTGGTACAAGAAAAAAAGCATGCAAAATTTGAGAATTTTTTGCTAAATAATTTAGATGTTAAAATTATTGATTTATCAAGGTCTCTTATGGAGAAACGGTAACCAAGGTACTTTTAAAGTAAATTTCTAATAGATATCAATGCCAGATTTTCTTGGAATAATTGTATTTGAAAGATGAATATTTAAGGTTTAATAAATTGGAAAAGTTTGGATCATTTACAGATCATTTAAAAGCAAAAATGTTAAAAATACTAATAAATTCTCAAGATTCTTCGAATTATTCAGCCTAGATGTGGCAACGCTGTAAAGCTGTGAATTGTAGTAAAGAACGTAGGTTACGTAAGTTAGGTTTGGGTCAGGTAAGAAGTTCCGGCTACAAGCACGCTAAATTCAAATTCATTAATATTAAAGTTTTTTCAATTTACTTAAATATTGTCAATTATTATTTATTTATAAATATTTAAATATTATTCCACTTATAAATTACTGTAGACATTTCTTTTAACTGTCATTTCAATTTCACTGTGATTTTTACGTATTTAAGCACAATAGTTGTCAAAACTCAAACAAGCAACCTGTTTGTAGGCAGCCATTTGCAAAAAGCATTTCAAGTGTGTTAGTAATTCCATGTACACAAAAAATGACATTGTGTGGCTTATAATTCTAAGCTTTTCCGCTAGGTTCTCCACTATCGCTAATTTGTAAGAGAAACTGGGAAACCAGCTTCAGCTTTTTCAAGGTTAAACGTAGCAGTGGGACCTCCTTATACTACTTCATGCTTTTACTTTATTCAACCCTCATATTAGAATATGTCATCACATTATAAATAAAAGTTAGTATTTTCATTAAAAAAGTTTAATTATGATATTTAAGGAGGTTCTATGGTATGACGGTACTAGTCAAAACAGAGACCATTATTTTAAGGTTGAGTTTAAATTTAATTTTACGAATATATAATTAAACAATTCTATTTATCAACTTTATTTACATTTTTTACTTTTTAAATGTGAGTAAAAATCATGTGTGATCAAAATCATTACACTCAAAGTCCCATCGGTGGGGTTGATCGGGGATGGAACCCCACGGATCGAATGAGAATTTGAAGCATTTGATTCGTCGCTTCAGAGTCTCCGCTTTTCCCTCCATCCCACTTCGTCAACAAACTTCGGCGAACTCAGTAAACAGTGTTCCACCGATCGAAATTCCACCGATAGGACTTTGAGTGTATTTTAAAATGTCAGAACGTCTGAAAATTTTAACTGCATCATTATAAAACCTTTGTCTATCAGTGAACCAAATTTGATGAAAATAGTAATGTTAATTCTCTGGTAGAAAGCCCAGTGCGTATGGATGTTCAGAAAAGGTAAAACACCCCCCCCTCCACTTACCACCCAAACACCTCCTGCAATCCCCGCCAGCTCAACCAACATCCGAGACCACCCATTTACGACTTTTTTCTACTACCACCAACCTATAACTCCTGTGATAAAATTCTCTTACTCAGAACAGTTAAGTTTAACTTTCATAACCCCCCGCCCTGCAACACCCCTGATTTCGATGCATTTTCCACAGATTTTTAGTTTTATTTCAAATCATAGTAAGTTTTTGATATCTTCTTAATAATCTATAAACTAAGAGTTAAAGTTAACTTTGGAAAAAGTTAAAGATAACTTTCAGAAAAGTTTAGAAAAATTAAATTTAACAGTCATGGAAAGTCATTGTAAAAATTAACATGTAAATCCCATAAGTGACGAAGTTAACTTTTGGAAAAGTTAAAGTTAACCTTTGGAAAAGTTGAGGCTAACTTTCGGAATAGTTAAAGTAAACTTTTGGAAATTTTAAATGCAATTAACATGTAAATCCCAAAAGAGATAAAGTTAAATTTTGGAAAAGTTAAAGTTAACTTTCGGAAAACCTAAAGTTGGTTTAGCATCTTTAGGCGAAACCACTTCTTCATGCTTACTATATGGAAAGTACTCAATTCCATCAACTTTACTCAATACTTTTTCTAGAAATTTATATTTAGTTTGTTCTAATAATTTTGAGTATAAATAAACTTTTTTAAAACTCAAGCCATTCGGATGTATAATTAGAGAAAGGGATTATTTTCGATAAAGTTTTGAATTAAAAAGAAAGCCCTGAAAAATTGCAATTTAAAAAAAACCCTGTGCTTATCTAAGATTATGAAATTTTTCAAAAGGTGTGCTTACTCACTAAAATGACTGTCGGTAACGTAGAACTCTCACTAACAACAGACCAAAAGCCCGTTTAAAAGTAGGGAAATCTTCGCTTGAAAGTTGGTTAGTAACAATAATGTTTTGTTTAAACAATGTTTAAATAAAATTTAAAACAGATTTAAAATTCATAATCGGCGACTTTAAAAACCTTTGGATAACAAGTTTTATAAAAATACAAGGTCGCCAGTTTAAATAAAGGGTAAGTGGGGGTAAAAATTCAAAATAGCGCGCTTGAAAAACCTAAGAGTGGGGGTAAAATTTAACTTCCCGCTCAAAAGTGGGAGTAAAATTTAAATTCTCGCGCAAAAGTGGGGGTAAAAATCCAAAATGGCGCGGAGAATCCCCCACACAACGCCATCTGGTCGGTAACTAGGATAAAACAGATTCCTACCCGGTAAACAGATTTCTACTCTATATAGCTCTACTACTAACATTACTTTAGGTTAAACAATATGAATAAACAACATGAACTACAAAAAAAATTTTTTGTCAAAACGATAAGCGCTCAGTTTGGGCCCCACTAAAACAGCAGGCCTTCCCGCACCGCAGGGACTCGCGGGGGTTTAGTTACACCACTGCAAGTGGATCATACTTCCAATTGTTTGAAATCTTATTATGAGCAATGTAAATATTGTTTTATTCGATATTAATCTTTTTTATGAGCAATGTAACTTGAGCTATTAGCATTAAAATAAGCCAAAGAAAATTAAAATATTTTGACTGGTTCAAAAAGATATAAGTATATGTGTATAAGAAATAAAACGCAACAATTTCTTCGTTTCCTCCCCTCCCTGCCTATTTGTAGTGTATTAAGCATCCAAAAGTGGAGCGAGCACTAGAATCATTGCGTTTTTTCGTATGATACATTTACTTATAACTTTAGAACTAGTCAAGATATTTAAGTTTTCTTTGACTTATTTTGAAGTTAGAAGTTCAAGATTTTATGTAGCTTGATTTTTCAAATTTTTTCCAAGTACTTTTTCAGAAAAAGCAGCTTGCTAAAATTGAACATTGAAAATTCACAAAAATCGAAAAATTCATCTGTCTTTATTACATTGAATCTCAGTTTCTGTTAATCAAAAAAGCTTTAAAATAGGACCATTTATTGGAAAACTTTATAAGCTTTTCAATGGACTATGATAAATTTCATTTTGCTTATATCTGACAGAGTTATAAACATTTTTAAGACGATCATGTTTTTAATCCCATTTTTGTAAGTGGTCCCACAATTTTGGTCGGTAGTGTACGTCACAAGTTCTGCGCGAAATTGTTATTTTTAATTCCAAATTAACCTCAAAATCTTAACAACGTGTCATATCTAAGTTCTATTTTTAAAGACAGGTTCCAGCGTTTGAGCATCGGAGGGTTAGGTTGCTTGTTTGAGTTTTGACAACTATTGTGCTTAAATACGTAAAAATCACAGTGAAATTGAAATGACAGTTAAAAGAAATGTCTACAGTAATTTATAAGTGGAATAATATTTAAATATTTATAAATAAATAATAATTGACAATATTTAAGTAAATTAAAAAAACTTTAATATTAATGAATTTGAATTTAGCGTGCTTGTAGCCGGAACTTCTTACCTGACTCAAACCTAACTTACGTAACCTACGTTCTTTACTACAATTCACAGCTTTACAGCGTTGCCACATCTAGACTGAATAATTCGAAGAATCTTGAGAATTTATTAGTATTTTTAACATTTTTGCTTTTAAATGATCTGTAAATGATCCAAACTTTTCCAATTTATTAAACCTTAAATATTCATCTTTCAAATACAATTATTCCAAGAAAATCTGGCATTGATATCTATTAGAAATTTACTTTAAAAGTACCTTGGTTACCGTTTCTCCATAAGAGACCTTGATAAATCAATAATTTTAACATCTAAATTATTTAGCAAAAAATTCTCAAATTTTGCATGCTTTTTTTGTTGTACCAGATAACATTATTTCTCAAAATTTAAAAAATTTCTGACATTTTTTAGTGTTTGTCCGATTCCTCATTAACGTATATTACCTATATAATAAACCTTTCTACATTTCTACATAATGTAGCATACGTCAGTTCACGTACATTTAATCACGTGCTATTTATGTACCTTCGCATTGTACTAGTATAACACGAGTATAACGTAATTATCTTCAGTTACTTGCATTAAAATGGTAGAGTGCCAGTATGTGCATTTTTTTTAACAGTATGATGTACTGGCCCTGTACTTGGATTAGAATCTTACTATGTACTCCAATTTCCAATTTTTTTTTCAAGGTTGCTGGATTAGTACAACTCTAGTATGTAATACTAGTACGATACAAGTACTTCGTACAAATCTAATAAAAAGGTACATACATACTGGCACTAAATCAATTTAGAATCAGTACTTTGAAAATCAGTATTATTCTACAGTAAGTTCTTGATAAAGTGACGTGGTCGGGACCGGAAGGACTTCATACAGTGAATATTCCACTTTTCATTCAGCAGTTCTCCTCTTTTTCTTTTATCTATGTGTGAGTTAATTGCTATGCTTGCACAAATTGTACAAACGATGTGCGCGTAAGGGAAAGTATACAAACACGTGTTATATTTTTAGGTTATGCTAAGTTAATATTTTAAGTTCAGGTGAAGTTAAACATATTTAGAACTTCAATGAAAAGTGAAAAAATAAGAAAATTGCAGGATGCTTTGAAAATAACGAAATAAAATCAAACAATGTTCATTAACGGTTTTAATTGTCAAAACCGTTTCACATACGGTTGACTTCCAGTGGGGATAATTTTCTTCATTATATCAAGTCCTAAACATTCACTATATTCAGGTCTTCACTTTATTCAGCTTCACTATATCAAGAACCTACTGCACTCGTATAGTAGTAGTAGTAGTATAATGCAAAGTTGCGTGGTAATTGTACGCTAGTTATCTGGGTAGTTATATACATTATACATTTGACATGTAAATTGCCAAGCTTTCTACGTATATTACATCGGAAATTCGAATTCCAAAGAATTTACAAACTGATAAAAGTAAAAAATTTTACAATTCGCAATTTGAAAAATTAATCAAAATTTATAAGATTAACATATATTCAACCCACATAGTAGTTCCATAAGAATTTAAGTTAACTTTTGAAAAAATTAAAGTTAACTTTCGGAAAAGTTAAAGTTAACTTTTAGAAAAGTTAAAGTTAACTATCAGAAAAGTTAAAGTTAACTATCAGAAAAGTTAAAGTTAACTTTTAGAAAAGTTAAAGTTAACTTTTGGAAAAGTTAACTTGTGAAAAAGTTAAATGCAATTAACATGTAAATCCCATAAGAATTTTAGTTAACTTTCGAAAAAGTTATAGTTAACTTTCGGAAAAGTTAAAGTTAACTATTAGAAAAGTTAAAGTGAACTATCAGAAAAGTTAAAGTTAACTTTCAGAAAAGTTAAAGTTAACTTTTGGAAAAGTTAAAGTTAACTTTTGGAAAAGTTAACTTGTGAAAAATTTAAATGCAATTAACATGTAAATCCCATAAGAATTTAAGTTAACTTTCGAAAAAGTTAAAGTTAACTTTCGGAAAAGTTAAAGTTAACTTTTAGAAAAGTTAAAGTAACCTATCAGAAAAGTTAAAGTTAACTTTCGGAGAAGTTAAAGTTAACTTTTGGAAAAGTTAACTTTTGAAAAAGTTAAATGCAATTAACATGTAAATCACATAAGAATTTATTTTAACTTTCGGAAAAGTTAAAGTTAACTTTTAGAAAAGTTAAAGTTAACTATCGGAAAAGTTAAAGTTAACTTTCGGAAAATTTAAAGTTAACCATCCGAAAAGTTAATGTTAACTTCTGAAAAAATGACATTAGAAATATTAAAAAAGACTCGTTGTCAACTATATATACACTTAAATCTCACTGTAACGACCTTCGATATTACGAGTTCTCTCTATAACGAGCTGATAAATTCTCCCTATTACGAGCTAAACAACTTCAATGCATAGTTTTCATTGAACTCGTGTTTTTTATTATTTTTCCGTAAATTATGTATATAAACCAAAAAAAAATCATTTCAGAAGCTATTTGTTCCACGCAGATTAATATTTCAAAGCAGGTAATGAATTAAATACATTTAATTTTTATTCTATTATGTACTGATAATTATTTCGCATGTGAAAATTTCAAATTTAATAAAAAGAAAATTGGTTTTTTATAAATTCATTATTGATTCATTATTGTATCATTGTTGTTTCATTATTAATTCATTAGTGAATCATTGTTGGTTCATTGTTTGTTCATTTTTGAATCATTGCTGATTTAATATTGATTCATTATTGATACATTGTTGATTCATTATTTAGGCTAGACCGAATATGTATACATCGCTTGAGTATCTGTTCACATTGGCCACGCGCATCTCGTTGCGCACCATGCCTCAAGTCAGGCCCAACGCGACCCATTTCACTAATCCACCCGCTAATGGTGGGTGGAGGGGGGGGGGGTGTTTGGCATATGATACATACATTGAAAACATATACTAAATGGTATATTGTGGGTGGTAGTACCAAAGAAATGTAAATTATTTTTAAGATAAAAGTTAACAACCAATTATTGTTCATGCAAATTATCAAACTCGCGCCATCTAGCGGTGATTATTACTGACACAAGGTAATTCAGAAATCTGCATTACCGACGGAGGGTAAAACTATGCCCATGCTAACATATACGAAATCTACCTCACCGATGAGAATAAACTAGCGCCATCTAGACGTGATCATTACCGACAGCCCCACTACCCAAACTTTAGACAACGTTCACATTGGCCACACGCATCTCGTTGCGCACCATGCGTTGAGTCAGACCCAGGACCACACGCATCTCGTTGCACACCATGCGTTGAGTGAGGCCCAGCGCGGCCCACCCCCAATCCACCCGGCTAATACTGCGCGGTATCTCGCGATTCAGCTATCCCTCGCGGTTTTTATTATGATTTTTGAAATTTGAGATCATATATGCAAAGTGGGTAGTGGGTGGTATTTTAAAAATTCAAGTCCCAATACATTATTTTCGGTATATGGGTGGTTGAGTGGTTTTGTGGGGTATGTTGGGTTGGCTGGTTGGTTGGGTGGTAGTACTAATGTTAACAACAATATATTGTTTATGCAAATCCAGCGCCATCTAGCGGTAAATTACCAACAGAAATCTGCATTACCAACCGAGGGTAATTATAAAACTAGCGCCATCTAGCAGTGATCATTACCGACAGCGATCTGCATTACCGACCGATGGTAAATCTACCTTACCGACGAACGGTAATACCGACTGAGGGTAATAGCGCCACCTGGTGGCGAACATCGGAACTATGTTTTGGAACCCTTCTTGTTACACTACTCCCATTTTATTTTTCACATCAAACCAACTTTAAACTAAAGAAAAACTATTCTCCATAACGAAAGTCAACCAAAACTGACCAAAACAACACTAATTCGCATGCGCTCGCATCAGCTGTTCATGCCATGTTGCCAGATCTCTAAATGCTAAGCACTACGTTCTTCAAAATATTACTGTTTTCTCTTAAAATTTTAATTATTTACAGATTTTTACATAAAAATGTACACAACATTATTTTAAAAAATGATCTTTTAATTTACATATTAAAATTTATTTCATATTTGAACATTTAAAAAAAAATAGTTATCTTGACTACCGTCGTGAACCTATCCTCCTTAAGAACTATTATTTTTTTAAATAATTAAATTTTTATCTTATAATTTGAATTAAATTTAAACTTTTAGATTTTCACTCTAAATAAGTGAAATTCTTATTTATTGTAAGTACATGTATACACTTATTGAAAAAGTGGAAGACTTTAGAATTATTCAGATTTAGAGAGAATATGGACCATATCGCGAAAAATGAAACCATGGAAAAAAAAATTTATTTTCAAATTCCATGGGTTCTTGATTATTTGCAGGCTATATACATCTTAAAGTATTGAATGAAATAAATATCAACGCGAAATCAGTTGTCTGTTCAAAAACTCAGGCTTGTTTCTTTGTAGTATCGAGATTAATAAAATTGAACAAAAACGTAACACGAAACAAAAAGTTGCATTTTATTGAATAAATGTTACTTTTTACGTACTATCCGTTACTTTCGGATAGAGTTAGGTTAACTGAAAGTAACTAACTTAAATACTTTAAAGAAAAAAATTTTTATAGTATTTGTAATGCAAAAGAATTCGACCGCTTTTTTTTAATTTAACGTAACAGTCAAATTGTTTGAACATTAAAAATATACATTCATTAAGGGCATGTGATGGATTATGACGTCACTGGTATAGGCAAACTTTGTCTGTGACTCTTCTCTTAAAATATTGAATATTTTGTCACGAAACTTGGTGCATTTACTTATAACGTTTTTAGGAAGGTCTCTCTGACCCAAATTTGCTCGAATTTTAGCCCAAAATTAATTTTGGAAAATTTTAAAAAATTGCATTTTTTTCAAATCTAATTTTGATTCAGAAAGACCTTCCTAATAATATTTTAGGTAATTCTACCAAGTTTCGTGACAAAATGTTTAATATTTTGGTAGAGAAGTTACGGAAAAATTCCCCCTCGTGGTGTCACCTTGTCGTGGTGAGGGGGCTTAGGACCGGCCAGGCGCTTGTCCTCCGGTCGCCATACCTAGACGAGCTGTTCGGCTCTTCCCAGGACTCACCGACTCCCAATGTCTGGCGAGTTTGGGCACCGGGGAACGAACGGGACCCCGTTAATTCGGGTACTCGCCGCTCTTGTACTTTGTGCACTGGCTGCCTGTGCGGATGATGTTATTTCGGATTCCAAATGGGGGCCAACCATCTTTGCCAGCGGTGGAAGACTTGGATTCTGGGAGGAATGGGACACTCTTGCCGGCTTGGCATACCAAGTTGTGTGGAGTAGTCTCGATCTGGTGCTGACGGCCGTTGGACCGGTTGTCTGTCCGATCTGACCAACGACACCCCCAATCCAAGGTGTTTTCATCGTGCCGAGGGATGAATGGCACTAGGGTTAACAAATCCGAAGCGGAGCCCAGGAGGGTGGCGCGGAAGGGGTCCAACCCAGAAGAAAAGCTGGGGCCTGGGCGCCGAACGCGCGGCTCTCGTCGGTGAAGTGGCTGGAGGTGTCGCGCACGGGGACTCTGGGACACCGGGCGAACTCCCAGTAGTATTTAGTCCTACCCCTGCAAGCGGGGCTCTGCAGGGGCCGAATTCTTTTCCCTAGCTTCTCGTGGGAACAAAATGACGGACCCAAATAAATTAAATATAAAAAACTTAAATATTGAGACCAGCCAAAAGGATATGGCGGCTGAGGCTAAGGTCCCATCTGGGGCTGACAGTTCAAAGGTCCCTATCCCGGCAGCTGGTACTGTCCCATCACCTGGAACTTCGGGCTCTTCGGGGTCTGCTGAGCCAGGTGATAATCCATCCAAACCTACCGACTTGGCTGGAAGGCCTCTCGGAAAGAAAAACTTTCCCGGTTCTGTAAAGAGACGGTGGAGGAGATTAAGGCAGGCACTTGCCCAGAAAGGTGAGACAGCTGGTCCCTCCGGTGATTCGGGCGGTTCCGCTTCTGGGGTGGATGGCGATCCGGTTTTGGGTAAACCAGACGGATCTGAGTCTACCAAGAGGAAAAAGGGACATGACTCGTCTCCGCCGGGGGCACCAGCGGTCTCTAAAAAACCTAAACAAAGCCAAACTGCTGTCTCTCAAGAGACGCAGGGAGGTATTAGTGCGGCCATCAGGGCAAATCCCCTGACGATGGTGGTCTCTGACGTCGGTTATCTCGACGTTCCTCTTACTGCGGAGCAATTCGGGCTCTTTAGAAGGGCTGTAATGCCGCTCCTTGTAAGAGAAACGGCTGAAAGATTGCCGAGGTTTGAGGCTTCCTTCTGCAGGGGAGGAGTCTTTATTTTCGTCGCTTCCAACGCAGCAGCTAAGGACTGGCTCACCAGTGCGGTGGAAGGTCTGAAGCCCTGGGAAGGGGCGACGCTTCATGTTGGTGGGGTGGAGGTACTCCAAAGGATGCTAAAGGCCACCTCATGGATTCGGGGCGAGCCGGAAGAAGTGAGGGAGGTACTAAAGGCACTGGAAGAGTACAACCCTTCACTAAAAACTTCGTCTTGGCGAATAGTCAAGACGGAAGACACTCAGGTGGCTGGAGCAGCTGAAGGGAATAAATTCCTTTTAGTTGTGCAGGTCCCTGAGAGTCAGGCGAGGGCTCTAGCAGTCCTCGACTACAGGCCATTCTACCACCTGTGCAGAGTGACTTTTAAAGTCACTGGCCGGGTGGAGAATGAGTCCGGGACGAGTGAAAGAAGTGATCAGCTACCGTAATGGCAACTGACGCACTCAAATTTACTCAAATTAACTTGCATCATTGCAAAGACGCCTCAGCAGTACTGATGAGGGGTATGGCAAAGATGCACACAGGTATCTCGTTTATCCAAGAACCTTGGGTAGTACGAGATACCATTAGAGGGCTTCGGGGAAAGAGTTTCATATGTTACAGGGACCCCAAGGCTAAGAGACCAAGAGCGTGCATCCTGGTAAAAGGTGTATCAGTTACTCCTTTGTTGGACATGTGCACTGGAGACTTAATGGCGGTGATCACTGACTTTAAGGGAATTGGAAGGACCGTCATTGGATCGGCTTACTTCCCCTACGACGGCAGGACCAATCCACCAGTAGAGGTTGCAAAACTGGTTAATTACTGTACGGTAAGGGGGCTTCCCCTGGTGTTGGGGTGCGATGTTAATTCGCACCACACACTATGGGGGAGCTCTGATATTAATCAAAGAGGTTTGAATTTGTTGGACTATCTAATTAATACTAACTTAGACATCCTAAATACAGGTTCAACACCGACTTTTAGGACCAAGAACAGAGAGGAGGTGTTAGATATTACACTTGGCTCTGATTCCATATCCAATAAGATAAGGAAGTAGAGAGTATCAGATGAACCTTCACTTTCTGATCATTTACAGATAACCTTCGAGCTGATGACCACGGTTAGTTCCACACCTAAATGGTTCCGTAATCCTAAGAAAACGGATTGGGCTGGCTATGGGACTAAGCTTAAGAAAGCGCTGTTTGGATTTCCAAAGAAGATCAGGGATACTGTGACTCTTGATAGGGCGGCGGAGATTTTTACAAAAGTCGTTCAAACGGCCTTTGAGTGTAGTTGTGTTCCAACTGAAACTCATAGGGCTACTACCATCTGTTGGTGGAATAATTATTTGGACAACCTCCGTAAGGAAACTAGGAGGTTGTTTAGACGTGCTATATCAAGTCGCACGGAGGCAAGTTGGGCCATCTATTCCAAAACTAGGAACAACTATAGGGATGCAATTAGGAAGGCTAAGCAAGATAGCTGGGCTTCCTTTTGCTCCAATATTAACAAGGGAAGGGACGCGTCCAGATTGGATAAGTTGCTTTCTAAAAACCCTGACTCAATCATGGGCACTATGAAATTACCCGATGGAACTTTCTCCGAGTCGGACGAGGTGACATTGGTGCACCTGATCCGGACACACTTTCCGGGCTTCACAAGGTCTGGTAGTGGTGATCCCGTATCCTGGCCTACGGCTGATCTCCCGAGGGCTAATTATGGTCCTCGTAGAGCGTTGGCTAACAGGATCGTGACCGCAGACGCGATCAGGTGGGCCATTGAATCCTTTATTCCCTACAAGTCTCCCGGACCGGACGGCATCTCTCCCGTTCTTTTACAAAGGGCGGGCGAAAGTGTAGTCGGCCCGTTGGTAAGGCTTGCTAGAGCAAGTTTGACTCTGGGATATGTTCCAGAGATATGGAGGGGTACGAAAGTGGTTTTCATACCTAAAGCAGGCAGAATTAGTTACACCTCACCGAAGGACTTTCGACCAATCAGCCTAACATCTTTCGTCTTAAAAACAGTAGAAAGACTGGTGGATAGATATATCCGCTGTGAGATCCTGTCTAGACATCCGCTTCACAGAGATCAACATGCCTATAGAGCAGGACGCTCTACTGAAACAGCCCTAACTAGAGCTGTACATCTAATTGATGGTCAGCTAGAAGTTAAGGGTTTTGCTATTGGGGTTTTTATGGATATCGAGGGGGCCTTCAATTACACCTCTAGGGATGTAATACGAAGGGCTATGCGCGTCCATGAAATTTCGGAGACAATCGTTGACTGGACCTGCCACATGTTAGGCAATAGGAACCTTATAACGAGTAAGGGTGGTACTACCCTGCGGGGGGTCGTTGATTCTGGCTGTCCGTAGGGAGGAGTTATCTCACCTCTGCTGTGGTGCCTGGTGGTTGATGAGCTGCTAAAGTTACTCACAGAAAAAGGCTTCCATGTGATTGGGTACGCGGATGACATCTTGTTGATTGTCCGTGGCCAGCACCTGGAGGAATTATTTGGAATAGTGCAGCAGGCATTGAACCTTGTCGACAATTGGTGCCGACAAGTCAACTTGTCCGTCAATCCAAAGAAAACTGAGGTTGTCGTCTTCACGAGACGCTATAAGTGGAAAGCTACACGCACGCTGAGGCTCTCGGGACAAGAACTTCAATTGTCAGTGCGAGCAAAGTATCTTGGAGTCATCCTGGATAGTAAACTGGCCTGGAATGAACACTTAGAAGATAAGTGCAAGAAATTCATGGCAGCCCTCTGGCAATGTAAAAGAGCCATCGGGCATAGCTGGGGTTTAAAACCGGATACACTAATGTGGATCTATAAGGCGATTCTGCTTCCTAGGCTAACTTATGCATCTGTGGTCTGGTGGAGCAGAGTCGAATTGTTGTCGACTGTCGATCGACTTGAAAGTGTAAGGGGAATGGTCCTGAGGTGCATAACGGGGGAATTGGGTACCACACCTATAATGTCCCTGGGTGCACTTTTGGGGCTGGAACCACTACACCTCACCATCAAAGCAGAGGCGGTTAAATCTGCCCTAAGAATAAACGATGGACTTGGGCGGAAGTATGTCAGAGGAAAGGGTTACGTGACACTTCCTGCTAGTTTGGTGGAAAAATCTATCTTCAAAATGAGAAGGGATAGAATTTCTCCGCAATACCTCTTTGACAAGAAATATAAAATTAGCTTACCAGCAAAAGAGGACTGGAAAAATGGACTCGTGGTCCTCCCCACTGATGGAGGGCTCGGCATTTAAGCTTGGGTCCACTGTAACTGTTTTACAAGCCGAGATAACGGCACTGCTCTACGCGGCCGGTGAGACCGCGGAGCTCTGTCGTGGTAGGAACATATTTTTCCTTTCGGATAGCAAGGCGGCCTTACTGTCCTTGAATCATTACTCAACAACATCTCATCTAGTTTGGGAGTGCCACTGTGCACTAAATCACCTAGCTGAGACTAACCGCGTCACGCTCCTATGGGTTCCAGGTCACTCTGGAATTAGGGGAAACGAGAAGGCGGATCGACTTGCAAAGGCGGGTAGTAGGAGCCGCACTATTGGCCCTGACCCGCCTGTAAATGTCTCCAATGCAGTGTTGGCCTTAGAATTCAAACAATGGCTACGCGCAGAACACCAAAAGGAGTGAAATGGCTACGCTGGTGGCAGACAGGCTAAGTCACTCCTTGGTAACACTATCAACCTGAAACGAGCTGCAAATTTCTGTAAGCTCAGCAGGATAGATGCCAAGACCCTAACGCAAATATTAACTGGCCATGGGGATCTTCGCTATCACCGACACAAACTGGGCATTGTCAATGACCCCGAGTGTCGGAAGTGTGGGTTGGAGGATGAAACCTCTACTCATGTACTCTGCCATTGCCCTTCGCTAACTAGCGAACGACTTCACCTCATAGGAAAACCATTCCTTGAGGAAGCAGATATCGCGGCCATGACTCCGGCTCGGGTTCTCTCCTTGTGGAGGGGGCTCTGGGCTTAGGATTAGATGGCTCGTTTTCTTTTTTTTTTTTTTGGGGGGCGTAAAGGGATTACCCAAGCGCCGTTGGTTGCACAACCATTCCCCTTCTCTTAATAATAATAATAATAATAATAATAATACGGAAAAATTTTGCCTAAACCAGTGACGTCATAATCCATCACATCCCCTTAATACATTATATTTAAAAAAAGCGACGCGAAAATAGCGCAAATTGTACAAAAAATAGAAAATGTCATCCATGTTGGATCAAACTTTATCTTATTAATTAAAATTAATAAAACCAATATGTGGGGATTTTTGGGGTTGGTGATAATGAATTCGCTCATAATTTTTTAAGATTCAAAATAGCTGATGTATAATGGCGGACAAAAAATCATAATTTTTTACAAACTTAATAAAACACAGTATTTATGGGTTTTTGGGATCGCTGATAACGAATTTATTCATGATTTTTTAAAATTTTAAATGGCAAATGCAAAATGGCAGACAAAAATTTAAATTATTGATTAAATTAATGAAACTCATTATACATTCTTATCATACTATTTAAGGTCAGGATTTATTCATAATTTTGAAAACGTTGAACCTAGATTCAAAACGTACATCAAAATTTAAGTATTATTATCATATATAAAAATTTTAATTTTTTTCAGACATTTTGATTTTCCCATTATCAACTTTAAAAAGTCAAGAATAGATTTGTTATCAGCGACCCTATAAACCCCCATATAGTGAGTTTAATTAAGCATTTCTGAAAAAAAAATTATTTGTGTCTGCTATATTAGCGATTTAAAATTGTTTTTTGAAGGTTCTAACTCAGACCCGTCTGACCAATTCTGATCTCGAATTCGGATTTAGCTCTTCAAAATTCGTAGGAGTATATAGTTCTTGTTTCTAGATCAAGAAATTTTTTTGTGTGGCTATGTATTCAGAGTGTTGTTGCTTGCTTGAAAGTTTATATATTCTATTGTAATGTTTTAATTGTTTAGTCGTAAGACAACCGAATTAATGTTCATAATGTAAAATAAAACAATGGTAGCCATTTTTAATACCTTATTTTACTTTTTACATGAACATAAATCGCACAGGTAACGTAACAGTCTTTTCGTGTAACGTAACAGTCCAAACATTTTTGTTTCTAAAAAATTAAAAAAAATTTTTTTTAGTGTTATTGACATTTATTTTATTACTTGCATTCAAAAGCTACAAAATTATCTACTACACGTTAAAAATAGTTCACTAGAAGAGCAGGCTTTTTCAACAATGTAGGACAGCTCTAAAGCTTACTTCCAAAACTATGTAAAGTAACAGTCCGTACTAAAACATTCATAACTCTTAAATAACATAACATACGGAAATATTTATATGAGTAAAAAATGTTATTAGAGAAGCATACTTTTAGATGCATGCATAAAAGATATTAAAACAATTCAATTTCGTGTGGTTTTGGAAACTTTTTGTTGAAATGTGCGTACAAATGTAACGTAACAGTCCGCGATCTGGTCCATATATGTATGTATGATGAAAATGATATACATATTACGCATTAAAATTGAAAAGTATTTTCCTTCTTTCCAGAAAATGCAACAGTGGAAAATCAATAGTGCAATTCATAATTTGTATCATAAGAACACTGAGAAAATAATATATTCTCATCATAAGCGTCGGTAGCGTAGTGGTTAGTGCGTTAGATTATAAATGCGTTAGGTCGTGGGTTCAAATCCCCACTTGCGTTTTAATAATTTATTTAATAAGTTTATACCATTTCCAGTTTGTGTGTATTAAGTGTGCCGAATTCTAAAAATATAACATCACAGGAGAATTTTAAATATTTATTTTATATTTTTTTATAATTTCATATATATTAAGTTTGGTTTTACCCGTCAAAACAGATTCTTCCCTTCTTGGTCCTCTTTTGATCCTCTTTTGATCCTCAGTTCATTCTCTTTTGGTTCTCTTTTGATTCTCTTTTGGTCCTCTTTTGGACCAACAGAGCATCAGTAGAGCATCGCTCGATGCTCTGTTGATTCTCTGTGAGTCTCTAAAATTGCAGATTTGGAAATATCCGCAAAATTCGAGCATCCACAGAGCATCGAGAGCATCGAAATTCAATGCGTTTGTTTCTATCTTGATGCTCTGTTGATCCTCTGTTACAAAGGATCAACAGAGCATCAGAATTTCGACTAGGGAATTGTTAAAAAAGATTCAAAAAAATTATTAATGAATAGGGCAGCCATAGAAAATCACTGATTCAAAACAACTCCGATTCAACACCATTCAAAATTTCAATCTTCAAACCCCATTATTAAAATCTCTGATTCATGCAAGAATTCAAGCAATAAGTTTTTTTTTCCTGGGAAGTGTACAATTTAAAAATTTTAGTGATTGTGTCTAAACAAAACTAAACAAATAAAAGTTACTTAAACTGTCATAATTGTAATAAGTTTAACATTAATTACTTTATAAACTTTCATAAATTACCATATAAGTTTCTATAAATTGCTGGAAGCTGATTAGAAAATTTTAAATTATATGTTAATAAATAACAATAAATGTTTTTAAAATAATTTATAAAATTACAACAGATGTACAAAATTTAAGTTCAATATATTTAAATTTAATTTAATCTTAAAAAAATAATTCTGAGTTTGCGCTTTAATTTCTTAATCTGAGTATGCGCTATAGCTCGCTAATTTGAGTTTGCCCTATAAACATTATATTGTAACCTTAATATCTACCATGTCACCATGTGACAAAATTATATATTTTAATTTAACTTAACCTTAAATTATGTGGTTTTTAAATTAAAAAGTTTTAAAAAGGATTACAATTTTTTTTTTTTTAATTTTAAATTGAAAATCATAAAATATATGGAGATGTTCTCTACTTTAGAAAACTTAATTTTTCTTAAAAAAGTTAGGTTCTCTGTTAAAAATTCCGACGTCGGAAACTACGTGGGATCCGTCGTATTATACGACGTCATGGCTGACGTAATATACTAAGTCGTTACCTACGTAGTACACTACGTCGTATGCTACGTAGAAAACTAGGTCGGAAATTGGGATAGTATACCACGCCGGAAACGACGTAGTATACTACGTCAGAAACTACGTAGAATACGACGTCGGAAACTACGCAAACCAAATTCAGTAAGTAGAACTGCCATACGTATTGGTGTTTTAGCCATACGGCTATGTGAAACCGCGAGTCATATTGTAAGGTTAGGTAAAATGGACAGTGGCGCACCGATACATTATGGGAAATTCGAACGTATAGTTGTCAAACTTCTACATAACCTGTCAACCATACTCAAGTGTCTAATCTTACCACAGTATTTTTTCAGTGTACAGCTTTTGTTGTTTAAAATTTAATTTAATTAATTAATAGTCAATTAATTTCAATTAATTTAATTTAATTTAAATTTAATTAGATAGATAGATATTTATTCTGCGTTATAAAAAATACATTTTTTGTCGCAGGAAAATCCGCATTTATAAGATAATTTCTTTTTACACTTTTTTTTATTCGTTCATAATGAAGGCGCGCAATAACAAGCAATTTATTATGAAATGACAAACATTTTTAATACTTTTTTCATCAGGCACATTACAGAGCTGGGTTACAGCAAAATCATGTCTTTCCACATTCAATTCAATATTCTTCAAGTAAAAATTTCTGAATCCTTCATAAACTGGACATTTAAACAAAAAATGGAATAATGATTCATTCTCATTCAGGTTGCAAATAGTACAGATTTTATGCTGGTCCCAGCTGTATAAATTACCTTTGTAAGAGAAGCTGATATAATATTTTGACGCCAATCTTAATTGAATGAATATTTTAGTTAAGTATAATTTTCGTCTTCTAGTCAGATATAAAGCTGTCTTTACCTCTAGCGTTCTTATCACATTGTGAATTTTTGAATTAGACTGCTCGTATCTGATCAAATCTGAAAACCTCAGGTATCTCTCATAACGACTTAATGCCAAACTTAATTTCTTTGACCACGCTTGAGGGCAAAGAGTTAACCATAATTCTGTCATGTTAATTTTTACGAGAAGTTTATTTACTTGAGAAACCCAATTGTAATCAGAGTCATTCTTTGAGCGTTGCATTAATTCAACTTGCACAAAAAACATATCCTAGGTAGACGAGTTTCAGACATTGACAATATTTTTATGATATAGAGATATGCCGTCTTAAAAATGTTTATTTCTACACTAGTTTGACCAAGCTCCAATCGCAGTGCTGCATTAAAAGTCCATTTTGGAAGGGATAACAGTTTCTTTAAGTGAGACGTATGTGCCGCTTCGATTTTTTCGATATACCTCAGACCCCAAATGTGCGCGCCATACAAAAGTGTTGCTGAGTCGATGCTATACTAAAGTTTACATTGAGCTAACCAGTAGTCCATTTTGCCATTATATGTATACAATTTGCCTGATCACGCCGAGAGCCTGGTTAGACTTTGTGATTGCATTTTCAGAAGCTTTTTTACCCAGGGTAGAGCTAGAGAACTGCACGCCTAGATAATTATAGGAATTAAAAATTTTAAGCAATTCACCGTTTAGGTAAAATTTCTCAGACGATGCTTTCCCCGACCTTCTGAAATGGACAATCAACGTTTTCGATGTATTAATTGTCAATTTGTTCAATAAGCAGTAAATTTCAATATCTTTTAACAATTTTCGCATCCTCACTGGGGTGTTCGCTAGAGTAACCGCATCATCAGCGTACAGTGACAAGACTAAACTTACTCTACCATTTATATTTATACCTTCGTTGTCCGCATCCCTGAGCTTTCTTTCAAAATCCGCAATGTATAGCAAAAACAAAATCGGACTGAGTGTTTCACCCTGAAACAAGATTTGAAGTTTCATTCCCAATTCTAATCATAAACGATGCGTTATCATAAATTGATTTTATTATTCTAATTACCTTATCGCTTACTTCCAAATCATATAATTTTTGCCATAATAATGCATGTGACACGGAATCGAAAGCTCTCCGGAAATCAATAAACAAGGCGAATGCAGGCGTTTTTTTCTCTTAATCTAAGTTGTAGGGCTAATTGCAGAGTGATAATCTGGTGGCAAGTACCTGTGTAAAAATTTTTGCAACATTATTACACAATGCAATGCCCCTATAATTAAGGGGGTCTGTCCTGTCACCTTTTTTATGCAATAAAGTAACAATTGCCTGAGACCAGGCTTTAGGAGCTCGTCCCTCCTCGAGAATTTTATTGAAAAAAGAGTGTACAATGAGAATCCAGGAGAGTGACAAATTTTTGTAAAACTCGGCGCTAATGCCATCCGAGCCAGGAGCTCTACCGTTCTTGCTTTTGTTAATTGCCAACAAAACCTCATCAAGCCAAATTTCTCCATCCAGCTCAGGTACGCTATGACTAAAGAAATTTATATCTACACAAATTCGTTTTGGATGTATGGAAGAATAAAATTTTTCCCACTCTTTAATCGCTATCGGGTTTTTATTAAAACCTTGCCTCCTACGACAAGACCCTACCGCCGCCCAGAAGGCTTTAACATCTTTTATGTTTTGAAATTTAGCTTGAATGCTTTTCTCATAGTCAATTCGCTTCTTAACCAACAGAGATTTATATTTTGTTTTTGCTGCACATAAAGAAAGTCTACCATCAACTCCAAATTCTGACTCTTTCCAAGATTTTGCCCTTAACTTTAACTCATTTTTTAAATTATAAAGCTTATTATCAAACCAGGGTTTTTTGTACCTAGATCTATAATTCAAAAAAAATTTTTTGACATGCACAAGCAGTTTGCTGCCTCTAATATTTTATTTGTTAATGCTAGACCTTGTTTATTCACAGACATTTTAGCTAAATTCTTATGCTCTGACAAAAACTCAGGACTTTCCAGAATACTAACATAATCATCCCTCTTTTCCAAGTCCCAATACAGTCGTTCAACATACCTACCGACGGAAACCGAATCAGCGCCATCTCTCCGCCCTCCTGCTTGAATTTTAAGTTTAAATATCACCTCAATAGGGAAATGATCCGAATCGATAACTGACGTATGAACCAAAAAATCATCAATTATTTCTGCATGCATTACATCGATCCAGGCCAGGTCGACAACGCTACATCCGGTTCCACTAGCAAACGTATAATTGCCCAACATATCATTCTGCGTTCGAACATTCAATAGCACAAAACCATTAACATTCATGAATTCGTTTAGTTAACATCCTCTCTTATTTTCAGTATTATCATAAGACCGACGCATTCTAGATAACTGGGGGTTAAAAATTGTTATTTGTTTAAAATCGGCGAATGTTCCAAGTCTAGCATTAAAATCGCCTCCTATTAATATTGGTAAGTTTTTAAAATTACATTTTATGTCATCAATTACGTTCTGAAACATTTCAAGCAATACAATAATATCTAGAGATGGTTTAAAATACAATGATCCGAGAATAAAATTAAAATCTTTAATTGTAATTTTGATAAAAAGCCAATAGGCTGATTTTTCTATAACTTGGGTTTTAAAGTTTGAGTTAAACATTACCGCCAGTCCACCAGAAGCTCGTCCTGTGTTGCGCTCCTTCACAGCTGATGACGCAATGCACGCACTCGAAGACCAGTTATCCGGCGTTTTAACATTCTCAGCAACAACACAGTTTTCTGACTCAGGATTCCAAGGGTTTCTTGAGCGTTGTTCTTGCCGTATCAACTGATTATCCTGATGATTCAAAGCGAACCAGATGTCATCAATTTGAATTGCTCCATTTCTGACACGAGCGTTTTTCCCCTGATCTCTAGCTTCACGGGCCTTGGCTCTTAACAATTTTTCAACACGTGCATCCTCCGGAGTCAAATCGGGATTTATAAAGATATGCTTTTCTTTTATTTTTTCTTTCTTCATTTTCAGAATTGTATATTTTGCTTCTCGTGACAATAGCTTGATCAATATCATGGGTTTATTCTCAGATCTCGATATCATTTTTGCCTCAGCTATCTGGTCCTTTAATCCAAATCTAGAGAGAATAAAGTCGTTAAGCTCTTCCATCATTCCAGCCCTTGACACCTCCAGACCCTTGATTAACAGATTCTTTTCACGATTTCAACGTTCCTGAGCATTCATCCAGTTTACATGATTTTTCAATTGACCATTTATTAAATTAATAGGGCCGCTAAGATTGCCAGGATCAATCCGAGATTCTATGTTAGCCAGACGCAATTAAGTAGCTGTGTCTTCAGTGTCAACATGACCAGCTTCAAGGGCAGACACTCTTGCATTTGTACTTGCTAACTCTTTTTTTAAATCACTAATTTCAACTTTGAGAGCGGCATGATCCTTGTCCATACGCTCAATTAGTGTTTGAATAATTCTGTCAAATCCTTTATTCATATAATCTTTAAGCTGATCTCTTATTTCAACAGGTGATAGATCTTTTGTTTCTGATTCCGCTTCTGTCAAGCCCATATTTAATTCCAAATTAAATTTATTATCCTCTGTTATATTTATTCTTTTAGATTGGTTGTCATTAATCAATGAATCGTGGCTTTTCTTTTTGCGCGCTTTTTGGCTTGGTGATAGTGATAGAAATGTGTCAATCTTGTGTACAGTAGCAGATCCTTCTTTCAGTGCAAGTGACAAATGTGTTGGTGTTCCTCTTCCCGCTGTAGGCTGCTGTTTATCCACAACGCTCATACCACCTGAATCACTTAATTGTGGGTATACAGGGTGAAGAACGGGGGAGCGGAAGAAGACTGAATCATACCAAATGTAGTCTAAACGATTTCAGATAACTGTTAACTCGAAAAATTCTTCAACACTCCACTTATTTTGCACTTTTCACCAAAGATTTTCACACAATTCGGATTACCAATTCACTAATAAATTTGCACAACCGGTATTTTCTGTGAATAATCCATAAATAATCAGGAGAAATTTTAACACGTGTATACAACCAAACGCCGCCTAGCGGATCTTTAAATTTAATTAAAATGCTTAATTTAACACAATTAACTGCTTTTGTTATTTTTCATTATGAATGTATTTGAAGTTAATGAAAAATTAAAAAAATATTGTACATTCTATTATGAAATATTTAAAAAAAACAAGCTTGAAACAACTAAAATCTTTAAGACTATGTATTTGTAAAGTAAGCATTGTTTAAATAATATGTAAATTAAAAAATGAACTTGAAATTGTATTTTAAACTATCATTATGTAATAATACTTAATATTGCAAATTAAATTAATAATTTTTAATTTTTAAAATAACAAAAGCTGTAAATAGTGTTAAATTGAAACGCTAAATGTATATAATCTGAATAAATCAGTTTTTGATCACTAATTTGTTAATAAAAAATGCAAAAAAATTCAAACAATATGATTACTGCTCAAAAACATTCTTAGACTATTGCAACCATAAATTTAATTATTATTTTTTTAATACTAGCCTACATTATGCAACAATATATGTTTAAAGTACAAAAAATTTTTTTTTTACTTTAACGTTTAATAAACAGTTGTTAACAATTTTTGTTTAAAAATAAAAGACGTACATTTTATGCAGAATAATATTATCTTTAATTTAAAAAAATTGTAAATCTGTAAAAAGTAGGGACTAAAATTCAATTTGGACACAGTCAATTTTTCCCCACTGTGGCAGCGAACCGGGCCGTGTATTGGCAGTATACCAAAATTTATCAAATTCCATCAAATAGAACTGTCAAAAAAAATTTATTTCTAACTTGATACTTAAAAATTGTTTAAACAATAGGTAACTCATGAAAAAATTAAACATTTGCAAAACAACTTCAGAACATTATTTCGGTTCGAAAATAATACAAACAATTTTTTATAAGACATATAAAAATATCACCATAAAAAAAAAGTGTCCAACTTCAGAAATTTTGAGCACTATATAAAGTATTTTTAGACCAAAATGAGTCAAGAATAGTGAAATACTTGAGAAAAAAATAAAATACAATGAATAACAGCGATTTAACAGCCAGATACAAAAATACATTTTTCTGGTCGAGTAAATATTTATTTATTTTTTAAAATTTAAATTCTAATGAAAAAGAGAATGAAAGCATGAATTTTAAAGTTTTCTCCTGTTAAAAAAATTACTACAAATGAAAGAATGAAGTATTCGTCGTAGTCTGCAGCGTCCTGATGTACGTAATTTCCGAATTTCGACGTCGGAAACTACGTAGTAAATGACGTAGTATGAGACGTAATATAATACGTAGTATATATGCTACGTAGGTTAGAACGTCGTGAGTCAATGTGTAATTTGCGACGTCGTATGCTACGTAGTATCCAACGTCGTATACCATTTCTTGTTAGGTTGGGTTATGATGTCTTGTACTTCTTCCCTTTTTCATTGGAACTTAAATGAAAAAAATAAATAAATGTTTGCTCATTAAGAAAAATACATTTTTTATACCTTGGTGATGGATTGCTAATATCATTTGGCAAGCAAGATCTCCCTTGGTCGAGTGCGTTAACGCGTGATTCCCAGTACTGTCGAAATCTAAACATATAGCTGCAAAATTGGGATTCACGGGTTCGAGCCTTGCAAATCCCAGATGTTTCAAATATGAAGTTCCTCTAGATTTTCTAAATTTTTTTTTGTTAAATACAAATTTTTATTTAAAGTAAATGCAAAATATACATTCTGCATAATTTTTTAAAGCTTTCTAAACAATAAATTGTTTATTTAAAAAAAATTTTTACGTTTAAATTAATTATTTTAATTATTGAATTTGGTTTGCGTAGTTTCCGACGTCGTATTCTACGTAGTTTCTGACGTAGTATACTACGTCGTTTCCGGCGTGGTATACTATCCCAATTTCCGACCTAGTTTTCTACGTAGCATACGACGTAGTGTACTACGTAGGTAACGACTTAGTATATTACGTCAGCAATATTCGGCAATATTTTTAAATAGTAAAGCACAATAAGAAAAATTTATATTAATAGTTAGGTATATACATATTACTCTTCTTATGTAACAATATACATTTCTTATAATTTAAAAACTGCTCGTTCAAACGGTGCACCAGAAAAACTGGAAATTTAAAAATAAACGTACCGTCAAGTGGGGCTATTTTGTGCGCCGTGGGGCTATTTTGTGCATGCGAGGTTTTCAATGAATAAAATCTTTATATTCAGTTGCTCAAGATTGCTACTTGGTATAAATATTTTCTGATCTCTAGACTACAGAGAGTACTAAATGAATTTCTTTAATTCTTTATCAGAAATCAGAAAAAAATCGTAAAGTCGTGAAAATCAAGCTGAAAATTTTCAATGTTCTCAAAACTCTGTTCAGATCTCCGGAAGTTTAAAAGTGTTTCTAAAGGTATTAATAACACTTGTTGACAATTTAGTTATGATGATGTACACGTGATGCGCTAACTTTTTATTGCATATTTTAAGAAAAAAGTGTAAAAAACTGAAAAACCAGGATTTGGTGGGTTATTTTGTGCATTCTTTAAAATCAAGTTTTTTTCAATAATTTGTTTTGTAGTTAGTAAAAATTACTTTAGAATTTCATTTTGAAACATTTTTGTCTTATTTTTATTATATAAGATAAGAAATATGCATAAAATTTCAGTTTTACACATGGTGCCTTAAAAACCTCAAAAAAGTAACATTAATAACATGCTTTTCAAGTTAATTTTAAAACTTTTTCTCTTAAAATAACTCAGGAAGTGTAATAGAAGTTATTATAAGTAAAATTTTGTTAAAGAAATACATTTTTTTGTAAATCTAAATTTTTGTGAAATTTAAGTGTTTAACTTTCAAATTAATTAAACAATTCCTAGAAATAAAATATTTCTGGCTTCGTTTTTCTTTATTGTACTCTAGAATATCTAGAAATAATACTTCATACAGCAAAAACGTTCAAAAAATTTGTTTACAAAACTTTATAAATAAGCAAACTTTGATGCACAAAATAGCCCCACCATGGGGTTTATTTTGTGCACAACTTTGAGTTTCTATAACTCAGACATAAAATTTTTTCTTGTCGGCTAACTCATAGGACACCTTTAGAAGAATGTCTACAACATAACTGAATAGATAAATTCTTTATTTTTCAAATTCTGAATTTTAATAAAGCATAGAGTGTAAAAAGAGTGGTTTTGTGCACAAAATAGCCCCACTTGACGGTACTACTGTTAGTTAATTAATAAAAAAAAAAAATTTCGAGGTTTTTTTCCCTTATGGAAAAGTGTGACATGAAAATAATGACACAGATGCGTGTCATTACTTCATAATGTCATTGCGTGTCATCATTTCGCGACCACACGAAAAAAATGACACGAAAAAAATCACATGGCAAAGAATGCACCATTAAAAAACTTTTTATTATTATTAGTTTTATAATAATTTCGTATAAACATACATTGTGCACCATTTTGGGGAGGAAAAAATTTACTGCGCAGCCGTAGGTGATGTAGAATAACTAGAATACGTCTGGCATCCTGGCATTTTTATGTATGCTTTGCCGTGTCATTTTCTCCCGTGTCATTTTTTTCGTGTGGTGCGAAATGATGACACGCAATTACACGAAAGTAAAGACACGCATCTGTGTCATTATTCTCATGTCACACTTTTCCATAAGGGTTACTTCAGACTATTTTTCCAGTCTTTTTAGATAATTATACTAACCTAAAATGAAAAAAAAAATTTGATTTTTTGAAAAAACTCAGTGTAATCTCCCCTTAAGATAGTATTATACTTTGCATCGATCAAAAAATCGACTTTTTTTTATTATATTTTTGTGGTCTAAATTACCTCAAAAATATAATTCCCAAATTGCAGATTAAAATTCAAAGAAATAAAAAACTTATACGCATGTAAAAGTTATACATATGGGTGATTCTCCAGAAACAGGGTACTTTTGATTTTTTGATTAATAACTTGATAAACGCTATCTAGATTTGGTTAAATTTTTTTTTAATTTCTTTATTTTAATAGCACTTAATGAATTCTCTAAAAATAGAACGATTTTTCATTTCCCAAAATTTATTTTATTACCTGAAAAGTGCTAAAAATGTACTTTTTCTAATTCCACAAACGGAATTTGTCATCTTTGGACAAGCATTTTGACATTAAATTTTAAACTATAAAATTTTCCATTATAAATTGTTAAAAGTGTGGCTCAAAAACTGCTATTCTCTAAAAGAACTTTTAATTTTGCGTCAATTGTAATAAAAAATTTCCTAATTGTTACGTTTATTTCTAATTTTTTTTTTTGGAACCGGAGTTGAGAAACGGATGAGGTTTTAGATGTTTTGCTCATTATTTTAATAAACCAAAGTAATTCTCACATAAATTAATGTAAAACTAACAATTACATAAAAATCAACGGTAATAATTAACCAATTCACATTTAAATTCATATTTTAAATTAATATATATTGCGTATTTTTATTGTGTCTTAACTCCGGCCCTAGGTAAAACAAGGCTTTTTCGAAATAATTTTTAATTTTTACTTACAATATCGATAAAAGTAATCAAATTTGATAAAATTTTCATGCGTTTCTCAACTCCGGTTTTCTCAACTCCGGCACCTGAGGGTAAACGAGCATGCACAATTTGATCATACCTATCTTTAAGATGTTAGTTTAAAGCTTATTACTTTGAAAAATACTTATTCAGATACATTATTTCAAATTATTTGTTTAGTCATAATTAATTAGAAGAATGCAAAAAAAAATTTATTTTAAAATATTATTAGAAAAAATTTTCTTCTTTCCAAAAGTGCCCTGTTTCTGAAGAATTATCCATGTAAACAAATTTTATAAACAATTTCACATGTCCAGCTCCTTATCCTGAAATTATTGAAATTTTGTACACAATGTACACAACAACAATTGATATTTAAAGAAGTCAAGAAGCCACTGGACTCAAGGATAACCAACGGAGAGACGAACTTTAAAATTCGTTATGTAAATGGGACACCGAAAATTGTGAAAATTTAAAATCTTTTGATAACCAGAACTTTAAGTATTATGATTTTTTTTTATTTATTATCAAAATGTTCGAGGCCTAAACACGAAAATTTTTTCCTTTTTAGTATTTCAAGATTTTTCTTTTTTCAATGTTTTTGCTCTAACTGAAACATGGTTCACAAATAACGTTGGTATAAATAATTATTTTCCACCAAAAAATTTTTTAGTTTTTAGTAAATGAACGCAACACCCGAATGTGAGGGGGTGTTCTCCTCGCTATCAAAAATCAACATTACTGCGAACAAATTTTTGTGCATTTTCCTCAACAATACCTAGAATTTGTGAGCCTTGTTCCAGTTAAAATTTATTTTTATAATTTTTTTCTATAATAGTTGTTCTCATTTATATACCGCCATCACTGTCTAATGACCTTGCGCGACCAGAATATGTAGATAATGTTATAAGACTTTTTTCTCTTTTACTTTTACAATATTATTGCTGCAAATAGTTGAATAAAGCACAATTTTATTTTTTTTCTACATAAGCATTATCTAAACACTCATTAATTAACAAATATGGGGCGAAATTTCTGTACCGATCCAACTAAAAAAAAAATTTCCTCCGATTGGGCTAAAACTTGTCCTAAGTTTAGGTCTATGCATGAGTACATTAGCCACCAAGTATTACTAAATTTCATCATTAACTGTGTAGTGGGGAGGGGGGTCAAGTTTTTGATGGATGGTGGGTGGACTAGTTTTTCATCACTCGTAACTTTTATACGGTCAATCGCACAAATTTTTGACCTATATACTTTTGAAAGGGTTTTTTCTGCTCTTTCAAACGGTAAAAAGAATTTTTTCGAAAATTAAAAATTTGACCCTTTTTTTTAAAAATCAAAAATATTTTTGACTTTTTTTTCAAAATCGACATTTTTTTTTTCATTTTTTATTTTTTGAAAATAAAGTTTAAAATGTGTACTTTAAATACACCAAGTATGAAAAGGTCCTTTTTTTTGTTTTCGAGATATTAAATAATGAATTTTTAAAAATTAAATAAAAAAAAGTAATAATTCTTTAAAAACGTAAATTTAGAATTAATATGAATTTTTATTCTAAAGACAATAAAAATTTACATTCAACAAAACCCAAATATATAACATTTTGCATAAAAAGTATTAAATAAAAAAAATTTAAATAATTATTAATAAAAAGTTAATTATGACATTCTTAGCGTCCAAATAAAAAAAATCATAAGGTCAATTTTCTTTTTATTGTATGACTTATTTATTTGTTTATTTATTTATGTGGATGTTTTTTTATTTATATGTTTAAGAAAAATATCAAAAAGTACCTACCTATATTTTTACAATCGCTAGTAAAAAGAAATTAAGGAAAATAGCTATCCGTGTACTTTAAGTAGGATCACAGTTTATATCCCCTTTGTCCACAAAATTGTTTTCGTTTTTTTTTTGTCTTTAAGAATATAGTAAAATATTGTAGTACTGCTATCTGCATTTTACAGGGTTTAGACTGTCATGTGAGTTATTTCAATGCCTGCATTACAGCTGTGTAATATGTAAATGTGTTAATATGTTAATTTTAACTTTTGTTAAAAATATGATTCGTATTTTGTGTTGTAACTGTGTAATGAGTTGTATAATAATATTTTCCATATGTGTAATTAGATTTAAATGATTGAGATTGTTTTACTTAGTTTTTTTATTGGTTTTGTTTGATTTCGTTGTTTTTGAAACCTTTGTATTAGATTTGACTGCTTTTGGATTTTTCCTTCTTTTTCTTGGAGTTTTGTTCAACGTTTTCGGAAAAAAGTCACTTTCCATCGCAGATGAGAATTTTTTTAGTTGAATTCTACCATATTCTTGTGGTATATAGGAATGGTATTGAGAACTACCAGTTATTGTTACTGCACTATCGAATCTGCATTTCAACATTTGGGTAGTTGAAGCAAGAGTCTCTTTACTTTTAAAAAAAATGTGAGTTTCTTTGCAGTTTTTCTTTGCCCAGTTAAATAGATTTTCTGCATTAAGAATGTGTTCTTTTGAAGAGGCTTGGAGACTTGCACGAGCAGCTCCTCTTTTTATATTAGCTCCTACGCCATCACAAGCACCTTTACCATGGGCAGTGGCATGATAATGCCATTCTGCAGGAACTCCAAAATCTTGTGCATGAGCTAGAAGATTAGCAAAAGAATATTTATTCTTAAAATGCTGCTTTGCTCCGTCTGTAAAATAAAAAACTTTTTTTACTTCAAAATTTTCTTTCAAATAGTTCATGATGACAGTCTGATATTCATATACACTCGCAGTGTCATGTGACAAATTGTCCGAAATAATAGCCATGCTTTTATGTAACAAATTATCTTCTACTTTATAGTATATGACTACTGTAAAGATGGTAGCTTGATTGTTGTTCCTTGGGCAGCGTTTTGAACAATAAAGGCATAATTTTCAGCGAAATCACATGAAATGACAAACTCACCTGGCACTAATTTTTCCTTTAGATTTTTATAAAAAGATGCTTGCTCTCTGGCAATAAAATCATGTACTTTTAACTTATTTAAGCGTTCACATAAATCTTCTGTAAATTCATCAACATTTAGTACGAGTGTTTTTAAACTGTATCTGTCGGTCTGCATCCAAATTTCACATTTTACCTCTTCAACACAATCTTTATCAAAAGCTTTAATTAAAATCTCTCTTAAATTATTTGTACCTGGACATAGTCCACAATCTCCTAAGTAACAAGAAGTACTCGGAATAGGACAAATTATAGCTTTTATGCAATCATGATAATCAGCTAATTGTAATTGATGGTCTTTAGTTAAATGTTCAATATCAATTTCATTTAGCATTAATTTCACATTTTCGTGATACGTGCAAACACAAACAGTGTGTGTTCCACTACTTCCAGCCAACACACAATGGGTAGGCCTAAGTTGGGAAAATTTTGATAAACTTATTTGGACGTTCTTATGTTCTGATTTAAATTGCTCATACAGTTCATTTAAATTGCATAATAAAAGCCTTTTTTGTACATGTTGACGAGTTCCATCTGCATTTTTGACAGATATAAAGTCCTTCATGCCAGGCATCATGCGACTGATATCATCACGATTGTAAAAATCTTTAACTAAATTCACTGTTTCAGTCGATATTGGATTTCCTTTTTTTGGTTTTGGAAAAGCCAAAATACCATATTTAGCTACTTCATCTTTTACATTTCTTGCATGTCTATCGGAAACGTTAAATTCTGTCATTATCTTATTACGACTCCAAGATTTTGGTAAAAGTGAAAGAAGCTGAAATTTTTCTGCTGAATTGTCTGAGTTCTCAAATATTTCCTTAATTTGATCAAAGATTTCTACACACGATTTGTGATGTTCATAATCGTCATCAGAACATTTAGACTTAGTTATTTTATTTGGAGTTAAAACAAAGTCATTATCATTTGTCCGATCATCATTTTCTTCAATAAATCCACCAGGTTTTTCAAGATCTATTTCACTTACTTCATTTTCCTGTGCTTCAATATATGAGCTTGAAGGTTTTTAAACTGTTGTTGAAGTCTTCATCTCTTCTTTTAAATCAAAATTGCATTTCAAGCAAATTTTTGCTCCTGGTGGAAAAGAGTATCTACTTTGTACACTCCCAGCTACGGGACGTAATGCTCTATTTGGATGGCTTTTTCTTTTAAAGGGATTAAGGCATCTATTATAACAAACTTTTAATGGCTTACTAGGAGCCATGTTTGATTAAAATACCAATAAACAAATGAAAACTATTTTATTAAATAAAACGATTGTTAGAAAATATTAAACTTACTTACACTATATGTTAGCAAACGATATAAAAAGAGAGATTTACAAACCTGCGTTTAATGTATTTAAAACTCGAATTTAAAAGATCTAATATCTGACAGAAAACTTATTCCAACAATACAAAAATATAATTAGTTTTTTAAAAGTATATAATACGAAAAAGAAACCAAGATAATTTGTACAAACCTGAAAACGTATCCTTGTAGAATAAAAAACTTGAATATTAAGCTCTTATATAAAATATAATACGCATCTGTACTGTGAGAAATAGAAAAGTTGGCCACCCTGTGGCAACTTTTGATACTACTTTAAATAGGCGCCAAAATTTGAACTACTCTAAGCAAAGAATACATTATTAGACAAAACAAGATTATTTTATTACAACAGAAAAAGTATTTTAATACTTCTATAATTGAAATAAAAAAAGAAGACAGCAGTACTACAATATTTTACTATATTCTTAAAGACAAAAAAAAACGAAAACAATTTTGTGGACAAAGGGGATATAAACTGTGATCCTACTTAAAGTACACGGATAGCTATTTTCCTTAATTTCTTTTTACTAGCGATTGTAAAAATATAGGTAGGTACTTTTTGATATTTTTCTTAAACATATAAATAAAAAAATATCCACATAAATAAATAAACAGATAAATAAGTCATACAATAAAAAGAGAATTGACCTTATGATTTTTTTTATTTGGACGCTAAGAATGTCATAATTAACTTTTTATTAATAATTATTTAAAATTTTTTTATTTAATACTTTTTATGCAAAATGTTATATATTTGGGTTTTGTTGAATGTAAATTTTTATTGTCTTTAGAATAAAAATTCATATTAATTCTAAATTTACTTTTTTAAAAAATTATTACTATTTTTTATTTAATTTTTAAAAATTCATTATTTAATATCTCGAAAACAAAAAAAAGGACCTTTTCATACTTGGTGTACTCAAAGTACACATTTTAAACTTTATTTTCAAAAAATAAAAAATGAAAAAAAAATGTCGATTTTGAAAAAAAAGTCGAAAATATTTTTGATTTTAAAAAAAAAGGGTCAAATTTTTAATTTTCAAAAAAATTCTTTTTACCGTTTGAAAGAGCAGAAAAAACCCTTTCAAAAGTATACAGGTCAAAAATTTGTGCGATTGACCGTATAAAAGTTACGAGTGATGAAAAACTAGTCCACCCACCATCCATCAAAAACTTGACCCCCCTCCCCACTACACAGTTAATGATGAAATTTAGTAATACTTGGTGGCTAATGTACTCATGCATAGACCTAAACTTAGGGCAAGTTTTAGCCCAATCGGAGGAAATTTTTTTTTTAGTTGGATCGGTACAGAAATTTCGCCCCAATTTTTTAATTCAAAATGTAATAAATGTTTTCTATTTATTAATTTTAGTTCTGCTGATAAACATGCTTTTTTTATATATGTGACCTGGACAGTGAAAAGGTGGCTTACGTGTTAAAAAAAAAATTTTTTTTAGAATACACCACGTGAAAGAGCGTCAAAAAATCTATCAGAATCGACAAAAAAATGAAAAACGATTTTTTGACACGTAAGCCCCCTTTTCACAGTCCAGGTCACATATATTAGAATAAAATATCGTTCTCAGAATTTTCTATTTTTCGGTTTAAAATTGACATTTTACTTCTCAATATCGTCTTAAACTCGTAAAGAAAGTTTAAATTTATCATCATTATTTACACTTTTTTGTCCAATTTTTATAATATGTTTTTCAATATTCAGCAAAAAACCATAGAAGAAAATAAACGACAATTCAGAAAGAACTCATCTTGGTTCTCCCACGATTTAGTCTATCTAACAGGGATGTTAACACTGATGTGGAAGTTTAGTATTTTTTTTACAATTTTCATACATTTTGTAAAGCTACACTGAACTCCATTCAACTTTCAAACTGAGACAATTAACCTCTAACCGACTTGTACAAATAACTTTCTTAAGGCCAGGTCTTTTTTCAAAAATGGCGGCACCGAAAATGGCTGTTAAAAAAAATCCCTTTTGTTGGTGGGTGTCACGATATCTCTGGATCCATTCAATTTAAAGCAAAAATCAAAATAGTTTCTTATTCTGCATGACATTGGCTAATATAGTATGAACTAGAATGAAACATTTTCAAAACAAAAAAAAATGGCGGACTTTTCAATTTTTAACTCTTTTTTTCACTTTTAATTATAACTTTTTTAAATGATGATGAATATTTTTGGTTTTAGTTCACACTATAGAGAGACATTTAAAGAGTAAAATGCCGTTTAGTTCATGTTGATAAGTGCAATAGTTTCTAAATAAGAGTGACACCCAGTTCAAAAAACGTGGTTTCGAGAAAAAGGTGATTAAAGTTTTTGTTCGTGAAAAATCGTAAAAAAGTGGATTTTACACATATATCCAATCCGGCTGCGTACACAACTTCTTCCTGGTCGTCATAGGTGTCATTTTCAAGAATTTTTGCATTTCTTGTTGCAGTCCTGTAATCTTTAGACGCTTCTGTGTCCGCTCGAGCGGCCTGATTTACGGCTTAGCGCGTACCGCTCTCCCCTCTTGTATACCTACCTACTTCTCGGTCTTGCGGACCTTCGAGACAAATTCTATATTATTTCTAAGAGTATTTTCTAGCAATTTACAGGGGGAAAAAATTTAACATTTTTTGAAAATTGTTTGGAGGAACCTGGCCTTAAAAGAAACGTATTTAAAAGTACACTCCTGGCAAGGTATGCTTTAAAATTTTGCTTAACAATTTGTATGGCAAAATTTTAAAGCATACTTTGCCAGAACTGTACATAAGATATAGTTAAAAGGTAATAAATAATACTTGCTTTGACAATTCAGTTGAGATTCACAAAATGTAAGCAACCTTTGCATGTTTAAAAACAAACTTGTAGTTGATCAAAATTTACCTTTTCGAATGGCCACGGTATCCGAGTATGTTTTTAACAAAGTGACAGTTTGCTACCATAACCTAGAAACCTGACAAATGTTAACAGAAAAATATAACCGAATTCACTTTGTTAGAAAGAAACTAGCGCTTTGCAGGTGCTATTCTAACAGCCTAGTGCTTCACGATATGTCAATATAATATCGATATCGTCTTGAAATATCAAGACAATATTCTAAAAAAAATTTCGTTACAATATCGATAAAGACATCCGAGATTTTTAATACAATATCGATAAAAGACTTTCGAGATTTTCGATATTACGGATGTCGACTTTAATGAGAAAGTATAGTATTTATCTCAATGATTCAAGATTGAGAAAAAGTACGGTTTGAAAAACATATTGATCTTTTAATAAACTGTTTTATTTAGAATATGACATACGTTTAACGTAAATTAGTAAAAATTAGTAAATTAGAACATAAAAATGAGTACAATCATGAATTTGACTGGGAAAATATCAAAATTTTGGATTTTGAATCTAATAAAAGAAAAAGAATCATTTCTGAAATGATTCATATAAAATCTGATATTCATAACATTAATAAATAATGTTAACTGTTATTTAAATAAACATTCAGGTTTTTTAAGTGAGAATTGTGTATAATAAATAAAATAACAATTAATAATTCCTAAAAGGCTTCAAAATGTTGGGCTCAGAATATAATAAAATTTTTATGAAAAAGAATCTCTATAGCAGGATGTGTAAAAGATTAATTATATTCTAGGTCTTTAACATGCCATACTACATATCATTTCTAATAAAAGCTTATTAAAAATTAATATTAAATGCACTGAAAAAAATTCTTAGTAGATTTTACTACTTTTCTACTACTTTTCTTAGTTAAATAAGTCCCCAATGAAATTTGTTCTTTTATGTCAACTACTACTTAAGTGGTTAATCGAAATAATAATACAATTTTTACAATAATTTTTCTTAATTGATTTTAGTAAGTTAATCAAGTAGAAACAACAAAATTTTTCTTAGTAAAATTTACTACTTTTCTTAGTTCAATAAGGAACAATGACATTTTTGCAATTAAGTTAACTGTAAAGTTACAGTTAAAGTAACTAAGATTATCTATAGATTTAACCAATTTTCTTAGTCAATTTTACTACTTAAAGTAGTAAAATAAATTTTTTTATTATTATTATTATTTATTATTATTAAGATATATTTTCCCACCCTCTCTCCTACTATTTCTGTTTATTGACACCTTATATTATTTAATTATCATATTCCTAACAGAGAAAAATCCCTAAACGCTGGGGATTGAACGCACGACCCTAACATTCGCAAGCCGATACCTTAACCATCTAACCACGCACGCACGCTACGATGGCTTGCATAAAACTTAAGGACATTCTACTCATCCGCAGTTACCTTTACTATCAAAAATAGTAAATTTTACTACATTTCTTAGTTCAATAAGGAACAATGACATTTTTGCAATTAAGTTAACTGTAAAGTTACAGTTAAAAGTAACTAAGATTAACTGTAGATTTAACCAACTTTCTTAGTAAACTTTACTGCTTTTCATAGTTTAATAAGGAACAACGACATTTTTGCAATTAAGTTAACTGTAAAGTTACAGTTAAAAGTAACTAAGATTATTTGTAGATTTAACCAACTTTCTTAATAAACTTTACTACTTTTCTTAGTTCAATAAGGAACAATGACATTTTTGCAATTAAGTTAACGATAAAGTTACAGTTAAAAGTAACTAAGATTATATGTAGATTTAACCTACTTTCTCAGTAAATTTTACTACTTTTCTTAGTTCAATAAAGAACAATGACCTTTTTGCAATGAAGTTAATGATAAGTTACAGGTAGAAGTAACTAAGATTATCTCTAGATTTAACCAATTTTCTTATTAAATTTCACTATTTAAACTAGTAAAATTAAATCACTGTATTTTACAACTTAGTAAATTTTGTTGCAACTACAATTCTTAGTAGTTTTTACTACATTGTTTAATTTACAAGAAGTCTGTTAATTTTACTAGTCGCGATATAGATATTTTACTATACATTATACAGTAGCACTTATCTTTTTTCTGTACTTAATTTTACTACTAATTTTGTAATTCAAAGTAACTACGAACGATAGTTAATTTTACTAAGAATTTTTAACTACATAAAAATGGTAATTTTAACTAGGTAACAACAGTTGAAATAATTACAAATGTAATAGGTTTAACTAATTTTCACTCTACTAAAGGACTGTAGTAGGATTTACCACAAGAATTTTTTTCAATCTGCTAAATATGAAATAGAAATTGCATTTGCATTTAAAAAACTGTTTTCACAAGACAAGTGTAGTAATGTAAGACTTGCTGTTATTAGATAAGTAATATTCGTAATTAAACTCTGATAAGGTCAAAGTCAGAGTTACATTTTGATATGTTTATATTTGATAAGCTTTAAACTAAGAGTCCGTGAAGGATTAGAGTTGGTTTAAACGTAGTCAGTAGATTATAACGATGGTAGTTTCCATTCCACCACTTTTTCTTAAGGAGGGCTGTACGTAGGTATCCGTAGCAGTACTGGCTGGTGCGGGTAATGGCAACCAACGAGAATGGTCCATGAGCTACCCCTGATATTGTTGGGGGTGGGTTATATGGCCACGCCTTCGTTTGAAATCACCTACCTCGTCGACGTCACGGTCACGACTTATCACCCTCTCATGCTCATAAACTGAGAAAGAGAAAAAACAGACTCGGAGAAAATGTGGCAGGAGTTGAGAGTTGGGAAAAAATAATGAAATGAACATCGAAATGGAATCAGGAATTATTATAAGACCTGGCTGGGGTTGGCTCAGTTAGCTTAAATAAATTGCGAAATGAGAGAAGGATAGATGAAGACGTCTGTGTCACGGAACAGAGTATTGTGGATTATGAAGTATAAAGTAGTGAACTTGAATAAGAATATTTTTTAGTGATAACAGCATCGGATTAAGACTTATAGATCCTCTAACCCTATATTTTATTATTATTTCTTTTTTAGACACGCGCTTTTTTGTAAAATCGTTGATATATGAAATATTTATTTTAATTGTTTGAAAATTATAAATTATTATGGTTTGTTATATCTACTTACTCTCTAGATCTGAATTAATTAAAAATAGGTCACTAATTCAAATTAGTGGACATTTCCAATATTTTGTAGCAAGATTTTACAATTTCAATTAGTAGATACATATAAATAACCGAAACTTCAAGTGAAATGAGATCGAAAATTAGTATTATATTTCCACTGATTTGAATTGGGGGCCAATTTTTCACTAATTAAGATTAATAGAGCTTATATATGTATACTAGAAACCAAATTGTTTAACGAAGTGGTGGGTAAGTTTTTTTTAAGGAAATCATTACAGTTTAGTTACATTATAAAAAAGTATCGAGTTACAATAATAAAATGTAATTATCTTAATGCGCTTAAGGGTATGTGATGGAGGATGACGTCACTGGCATAGGCAAAATTTGTCCGTAACTTTTCTCTTAAAATATTTAATATTTTATCACGAAACTTGGTAGAATTACTTAACATATCATTAGGAAGGTCTCTCTGACCCGAGTTTGTTTGAATTTTGGGTCAAAAGTAATTTTTAAAAAATTTGCTATTTTTCGAAAATTTCCCAGAAATTAATTTTGAACCAAAATTCAAATAAACTTGGGATAGAGA
Organism: Ganaspis brasiliensis; assembly: GCA_037103525.1. Classification (NCBI taxonomy): domain Eukaryota; kingdom Metazoa; phylum Arthropoda; class Insecta; order Hymenoptera; family Figitidae; genus Ganaspis; species Ganaspis brasiliensis. The sequence continues at coordinate 235,130 of JAZKLR010000039.1, read as the reverse complement.
GACCTGCCTAATGATATTTTAAGTAATTCTTGATATTTTAAGTAATTCTACCAAGTTTCATGACAAAATATTCAATATTTTAAGAGAAAAGTTACGGACAAATTTTGCCTATACCAGTGACGTCAAAATCCATCACATACCCTTAACCTCCAAATTTGAATCTGAACCTCAACTTTCCTGCCAGTAAGAAAAACTTAAAATCCTATCCGTACTAATTTCAGCTTCCTAACCAAAAATTTCGGTATTGCGCTATTGTTTACCACTGGCGCGATAGCACGCTATTTGTGTTCGCCGACACTTGGCGTGTCACAAGGCTGGCGGAACGAATGTTTCCCAGGTGGGAAATTGTTAATGCATTTGGGAAGGGAATGAAGCTCGAATAAGAAATCAATCGGCAGTAATGTAATATTCAAATTCACATGTGAAAAAATTCCACACTCCAAACTATAGTTCCGTCGGCCCTGGCGTGCCAGAGTTAGCGCTGTAATGTCTGCAATAATGTATTGCAGTACTGCACCAACTTGTTGTTTTCATAATGGCTGCTCACTGCTGAACCAATGTTGGCACAGTACTGACTGAAAAATGCTAAAATCAAGTTTTATGTATGCAAAAAGAAAGATTTAAAAAGTACTATTATACACTGAAAAACCCTATAGTCAACACGGAAAAAAATGGTTTGTTTTCAACAACCAAACTCAGTATGGTTGACATTAGATAGGTTGCTTGAAACAAATAGATTGGTTTCTTTTAGTGATGCATTCGAGAATCGGTCCTTTCATTTAAAAAAAAAGATACAAATAGTATCTTCATTTGTTTTCAATGTATTTTTCACGAGATTCTCGTTTTTTTCGAGCGATAGCTCGCTCGAATGCAACACTAGTTTCTTTAACCTAACCAGTTTGGTTGTAATAATCTGAATCGTTTGGTTGGGATAGAAATGTTTAGGGAAACCGTACCTTCGGGTTGGACTGATCTAACGCAGCATCCCCACTCCTTTAAATCGGAACTTAGAAATTTGAGCATTCTGGAGAACTTTGCAAACAAGTGTGAATTTTAAAATTATTAACTTTTATTAACTTTAATAAAAAATACAAATAACTTGATTAGTTTCTCTTAATTATTTTATTTATTATAATTATACCAAATTTATTTATGTAACATGTTATTGTTATAAAAAAATTTCTTTACATATTTATTACTAATATATTTTAATATTTACTTCATCTGTTTAATTTATAAAAAAACTTATTTTTAACAATGTTTGCTTTTTAAAAATATTAATTTTTATAAATTTTGATAAATAAAGTTGTTTAAAAAGTTACTCAATTTATTTGTATTCATTTTATTGATAATCTGTATCCTTTTATCATTCTTAAGTACTCTCTAAATTTCTTAGAGTGAATATTTCACTCTAATTTAGGAGTGAGATGTACATTCACTCCAGATAGAGTGAAAGTTCACTCTAAAAGAGTGAAATCGCTCACTCTAATGGAAAGAGTGCAGAAATTCACTCCAGTGGTTGGAGTGAATATTCACTCCAAGACTTAGAGTGAAACTTTCACTCTGTTTTGAGTGAACGTAAGCACGTATAACTTATAACGGCAGTTCGTAAGTTTTGTACCAACGAGCGTATAGCATAGTGGTTAGAGCGTTGGGCTTTAGGCCTGGGGGTCGCACGTTCGAGACCCCTCAGCGTCAAATATTTTAATTATATAAGTTTAGCGTTAGTATTAAGTTGTATGTTTTATTTGTAAATATAATATAATAAAATGTTATAAAATAATATAAATAACAAATATCCTTGAGACTAAATAAATACGAAAATACCACAGTACTGACAGAAAGTTATTCAAGAGATTCAATATTTATTTTTATTTATTATTTTTATTTTTCAAAAATAAGGTATTATTCCTTTAAAGTTATGTTATGCAAATTTCCAAAAGCTTTAATTTACCCAATCTAAAATTGGAGTGGGAAATTTGATCTAAGAGGAATGAGCCGCCATTTTAAATCAGCTGAAAAATTCACTCTAATTAGAGTGAACTCCTCACTCTATCTATAGAGTGAATAAATTCGCTCTTTCAATGAGTGAACATTCACTCCATATGGAGTGGCTCAATTTTCACTCTTGCCTGGAGTGAAATCTCACTCTTTAAGAGTGAGGTTTCACTCTAAGAAATTTAGAGAGTAGAGATTAATTATTAATATTTAATTAACTTTATGGTTCTCAATTATTTTTCATAATACATTAAATTTAATCCTATACTTATTTGTTTGGACCAGTTAATATTGTTAACAATATTTATTTAATTAATTTATTGGAAATTCAGTAATGATAAATAATTATCTTTACTAGATAAATTTAAACTTATGTTAATTTCATTCAGAAAAAAGTTAACATTGTTAGTAATGACTGTAATAAAATTTTAAACTTCAATATTAGAAATGTTTTCTATTTTTGAATGTTTCTTAATAATATATACAGATTATACAAAAAATGAAAATTTCTTCGAATATATATTATCTTATTTTAGTAAAATATTTTTAAATTTTATTTCGATAAAATTCTTTTCCAAAAACACGTCTTAATCTTCTAAATAATGGATTCACAAAAAAATTGTTGGAAGGAATTTATTGCTATTCTCCTTTTGGTGAAAATATGTTTGATTGTCACATGCCAGTAATGCTAACTAAACCATAGGACCAAAATTTATGAGTCTATTGTTGACGGACGATGTCATCGCGGGGGTTCATCTGCACGTGGCGACCAAACGAAACTTGAGATTACCAAGTTCTTTGAAAAGAAAATTTCATAGCCAAGATGGCACAATGGTTAGGCGCTCGTCTCGTACACTGAGAAAATAAGTTGACTAAATATAACCAATTTATGATTAAATTTAGCAGAGAGAGGTTGTTGATATAGCACCTGCAAAGCTCTTTGTTTATTATTAGCGGATTAAATGCTACTGTTAACCTTGAAGTTTGGTTGTGATCGCCGGTATCTTGTATGCGTTTAATTGCGTTAAGGTATGAATAAAATGTTAATTAATAATCAAATGTAATTTCAGCACAACACAACAATTAAATTAAATAAGTATGTAAAAACAAACCCAAATCCCTTACTGTAAAATATAAATTTCCTTGATGTTTTTCTGCTGATTTTAATAATTTATTAAATAGTGGGATTTTTTTATCGGGATAAACATATTTTTTTATTACAACAATATATGTAATGTTTCATATACACTAAATAAAGTGATAAGTTCCTACAAAAAGGATATATTATAATTATATTGGATCAATATCAGCATCCAAAATTAAATCCTATATTTTGAGATCTAACGTTAAAATTTTCTAACTTTTGAAGGTCGGTAATCAACGGTACATTCCGGTATTAAAGGTACCTTCGAACTCCCTAAACAGACAGTTTGGTTACAACAAACGCTGAGTTGGGTCAGGCCATAGTCAACCGTCCAGTTTGGTTAAAAGCAGCCCCATGACACTTCTGGCTTAGCAGCTTGAAAACAGTGTCAACAGAACTGTTATCACCTATAGGGCGGCGCCACCTGTGCAGTAGGCTGGCGTGTCTAAAGAATATACAGAGAAAAGGTGAAAATAATGTATTTTTATTTAAATAATATTCCATTTCTTCAATTACTGTTAATGAGTAATGATATTTAATATTTCTAAAGTTATATTTATTAATTTTTAGCTAAATTACTTTATATAAATATAAAATTAGATTAATTTTGAGATGAATAAATTTATACTTTTTTTGATTTCTAAATACAAAATAATTACTTTTATATAATCAAATTTTAAAGTTAATATAATAATAATTCTTTAATTTTTATAAATAAAATATTTAAAATATATAATATAATTGAAATAAATAAAATAATTAAAAAATAATGGAAATAAATTAAAATCGAAGAAAATAATTTAAATTTGAAAAAAATAATAATTGGAAAAATTAAAAGATGGAAAATAATATTAAAAAAATCAAAAAGGTAATTAAAAGTCAAAGAAAATAATTCAAATTTTTAGAAATGATTTGGAAAGTGGTGAGAATAATTAGAAATTGAGAAAAGTAATTTAAAAGTCATAATTTAAGAGAAATAATTGGCATTTGAATTGATTTTTTGAAAATTTAAGAATTTACTTAAAAGAAAATGAAAACAATAAAAAAGAAAATAATAAATTAATTATAGATCAAACTTAAAATTGTAGAAAATAATTGAAATTTAAGAAAAATAATTGAAAAAATTTAGAATATACTTGAAATAAAATAAAAAAAATTATTTAAAATGTTAAAAATAAAAGTAAATAATTTAAAATTGAGATAAATATTTGAAAATTTAAGAAATTAATAGACAAATAATTATAATAACTAAAAATTGAAGGTAATAATTGAAAAATGATGAACGCATTGAAAAATAGAGAAAAGAATCAAATTTGAAAAATTAATTTTAAAAAAATTAGGTAGGTAATATTTATGAAGTGATAAAAAATAATTTAAAAATTATTTTACAAAATGGTAAATTGAAAAATATGAATGAAGTTTGCGATAAGTAATTCAAAATTTAGAAAACTAATTGGAAGATAATGAAAATTATTTAAAATCCGAAAAATAACAATTAAAATAAATTTTCATTTATTTAAATTTTTTTTACCCATTTTTATTTATTAATTAACTTTTTTGGTAGCTTAATAAGTATTGTTTTATTAATTTTTAATTACAATATAACACAAAATAATACAAATAAAATTTTCGAGTCAAATTTATAATAATTTTTTTATTTTTATAAATAACATATTTAGAAAATATTCAGTTCTTTTAAAATATTAATAATTATAATTTTTTATTTTTTAAACTTTCAATTAATGTTATAATAAACCAAAAAAATTTTTAATAAAGAGGAACCTCTATTATTTCCTAAAAAAATATCTATTAATGAAAATTCAAATTCAAAAAAGTTGTTAAAAATGAAATTTATAACATTAAATATTAAATTCTATAAAACTTATGATTTATAAAATTCAAAGCAAATAATACGTGTAATTAATCAAAGTTACATTTCTGAACAACAGTGAAGAATAGAATTTAACAATTTGTAATAATTTACTTTTATCAACAATTTTATTGTAATTTATATTTTACATAACATATTAGATTAATTTTAATTCCTTAATTAATTTAATTCCCTAATTAATTTTGATTTTTTTTAAATTGTAGTAAACAATAATTTTATTCTAATAATTTAATTATAATACATGTAAAAACATTTACATACTGATGTCAAAAAAATTATGTAATGAATGAAATTGGGTTCATGAAAATGTTATAAATGAAAATTATCAAGGGTATAAATAATTAAATATTAAGTTGCTAGAAACCGACATTAAAAATCTGTTAGTAAATTACTTTTCCATTTACTAATATTTTTAGAAATATATTATAACATTCTATTTTTTTTTTTTAAATTTATAAACAATAAAAGTCTTACATTGAATATTTTTATTTCGCTATTTGCTATTCGTTTCGTCTTAAACACCAATTATAATTTTTCAAATTTTTATCAAATCTATACATAATATAGGCAAATCGATTCATTTTAAAGATGTATGCAAATTTTTTTACATATATATATATAATTAAATTAATAGAATACAATTATTTTTTGATTATTGGAAAAATGAATTTTCAAAGAATTACAAATTTGTTTACGATAATTTTAAAAATCTAAATTAATTACGGATTTGAATTAATTAAGGAATCAAAATTAATCCAATATGTTATGTAAAATATAAATGACAATTGTTGAAAAACTAAAATTATTACAAATTATTCAATTGAATTCTTCACTCTTTTGCAGAAATATAATTTTTATTAATTACAAGAATTATTGCACTAAATTTTTTAACCCATAAGTTTTATAAATCATTTTTTAATTGTTTTCTTTTATTCCAAACATATTCTGAATTTTTTCAATTATTTATCTTGAATTTCAATTATTTTTTAAGTTTGCTCTATAATAAATTATTTTCTTTTTTATTGTTTTCATTTTCTTTTAAGTAAATTCCTAAATTTTCAATAAATCAATTCAAATGTCAATTATTTCTTTGAAATTATAACTTTTAAATTATTTTACTTAATTTTTAATTACTCTCATCTCTTTCAGATTCATTTCTAAAAATTTGAATTATTTTCTTAACTGTTATTTAGTACTACCTTTTTGATTTTCATAATATTGATTCCAGATTTTAATTTTTCCAATTATTTTTCTCAACAGTTCTTAAATTTAAATTATTTTCTACGATTTTAATTTATTTTCATCATTTTTTAATTATTTTTTTATCTTTTAATTATATTATATTTTAAATATTTTATAATTATGAAAATAAAAAAATTAGTATAATCTTGACTCGAAAATTTAATGTGTATTAGTTTGTTTTATATGGTAATTAAAAATTAAGTAAACTTTACTTTAGCTATCAAAAAAATTAATTAATAAATAAAATTGGGTAAAACAAAATTTTAATAAATGAAAATTACGCTTTTCTAAAAATTGTGAAGGGCACAAATAATTCAATTTAAAATTGCTGGTAAAAACGACATAAGCAATTTGTTATTTTTCGGATTATAAATAATTTTGCTTCCTCATAGAGGAAGCTTTGTGATCGTTAAGATTTTCGATTTTCCAAAAATAGTCTAAATCGACTCATTTTCATCTAAAAAGCGTAAATTTTCATTCCTAAGCAAATGTCCAGATGTATGTGTGTGTGTGTGTGTGTGTGTGTGTGTGTGTGTGTGTGTGTGTACGTGTGTGTGTATAGCGTTTTTTGTCGCCAGGATATCTCGAGAACGCTTCAACGGATTTCAATAAAATTTGGATGACTTTTTAAGCTCGTGAATATCTAAATTTGGACACAGGGATTTTTGAAAATACCCAATCAAATTTTGTTGAGCACCTTTTTCATCGAAAAAAATCGTTTTTTGCCAAAATTTTTTTCCAAGCTAAAAATACAACTTAATGAATAAAAAAATCATATTCCTTATTTCAAAACGAATCGATTGACCTATATAACTTTTATAATTGATCAGAAATTCGTAAATTAATTGATGTTTTTTCATTTTTTTGCACTTAAAATTCCTCTTTTTAAAGAATTTCTCGAATTAAATTTTATATTATTAATATATTGCTTTTTCTATAAGAAAGCAAATTTGTTTGCTAACTTTGGAACGAAATATCCACGAAATGGACATAATTTTCACCTAGTAAAATAATGATAATAATAATAATAATAATATTACTAATAATATTAACCCTCAACTGCTAGACTATTGGGATTTAACGTAACTGCTAGATTGGGTCTACGGGACCCGAGCGATTTTCAAACGCTGATTGCTCAGAGCCTAATGAACATATCGGGACTTTTTTTTTAAAACTTATTGCCAGAACCTGTAGAAAAAGAATATCTAGCTTAAATTAATATGTCTTTAATATTTTTTTAAATATTTCAAGAAATGTAAAGATATGTTTTTAAAAAGTATTTTTTTTCAAATAGCTATAGTAACACCAAAAATAGACATAAATAAAATTTCTAAGAGGATTTTTAAAGCTTTAAACATGTACCTTAAGTCTGTTTAAACCATTTTTTGATTGGCTGAAAAAAACATATTTTATGGGAGAAATGAAAATCATCAAATTTGGTTCATTAAGTGAAGTCACCTGAGAAATTTCAACCCATCGAAATATATGTTACTTATCGGTGCCAATTTTTTTTCTGGGACTAATTTGGATGTAAAAGAGAACCATATTATCAAAATTAAAAAAAAAAAAAAATTTGAAAAAAAAATTAAAAAAAAATTTCTTTTTGTTGAAATTTTTTTTTGTTGTTGTAAAAATCTATCTCCTCCTACAATTTTTTATATTTTTTTAATGCCAATTTTTTTATATGCCTTTTTTAAGATTTCAAACAAAATATCGTATGGGTTTTAACATTTTTTAATTTTTTCAACAAAAAAAAAATTTTTTTAATTGTTTTTTAAAAAAATTTTTTTATTCAAAACCTTTTTTTTTAATCTTGATAATATGTCATTCTTTTACATCCAAAATAATCCCAGAAAAAAAATTTGCACCGATAAGTAACATATTTCGATGGGTTGAAATTTCTCAGGTGACTCCACTTAATGAAGCAAATTTGATGATTTTCATTTCTCCCAAAAAAATATGTTTTTTTCAGCCAATCAAAAAGTGGCTTAAACAGACTTAAGGTACATGTTAAAAGCTTTAAAAATCAACTTAGAAATTTTATTTATGTCTATTTTTGGTGTTACTATAGCTATTTGAAAAAAACGACTTTTTAAAAAAGTATCTTTACATTTCTTGAAATATTTAAAAAAATATTAAAGATACATTAATTTAAGCTAGATTAACTAAATAAACTAATCAAATTGTTTTAGTATCTTTTTAATCAAAATAATTCATGTTTTTTTAATTTTTGTTTTTATTAACTTAAAATTTTTAAAATATTATTAAATTATTGCTTCCTCTATGAGGAAGCAAATTGTTTTGCTTCCTTGGAAGCGAAGTGTCCATAAAATGGACAGAATTCACACCTAGTTCATTATCTTCCAATTAGTTTTCTAAATTTTCAATTACTTATCGCAAGTTTCGTTTATATTTTTCAATTTACCATTTTGTAAAATAATTTTTCAAATTTTATTCTTTTCTTTAATTTTTTAATGCTTTCATCATTTTTTAATTATTACCTTCAATTTTTAGTTATTATAATTATTTGTCTATTAATTTCTTAAATTTTACAAATATTTATCTCAATTTTAAATTTTTTACTTTTATTTTTAACATTTTAAATAATTTTTTTTATTTTATTTCAAGTATATTCTAAATTTTTTCAATTATTTTTCTTAAATTTCAATTATTTTCTACAATTTTAAGTTTGATCTATAATTAATTTATTATTTTCTTTTTTATTGTTTTCATTTTCTTTTAAGTAAATTCTTAAATTTTCAAAAAATCATTTCAAATGCCAATTATTTCTCTTAAATTATAACTTTTAAATTATTTTTCTCAATTTCTAATTATTCTCACCACTTTCCGATTCATTTCTAAAAATTTGAATTATTTTCTTTGACTTTTAATTACCTTTTTGATTTTCTTAATATTATTTTCCATCTTTTAATTTTTCCAATTATTATTTTTCTCAAATTTAAATTATTTTCTTCCATTTTAATTTATTTCCATTATTTTTTAATTTTTTTAATTATTTCAATAACCTTTCAATTATATTATATATTTTAAATATTTTATTTATTAAAATTAAAGAATTATTATTATATTAACTTTAAAATTTGATTATATAAAAGTAATTATTTTGTATTTAAAAATCAAAAAAAGTATAAATTTATTCATCTCAAAATTAATATAATTTTATATTTATGTAAAGTAATTTAGCTAAAAATTAATAAATATAACTTTAGAAATATTAAATATCATTACTCATTAATAGTAATTGAAGAAATTGAATATTATTTAAATAAAAATGAATTATTTTCACCTTTTCTATGTATATTTTTTACACACGCCAGCCTACTTTACAGGTGGCGCCCTCACCAGGCGAATAACAACATATGAACCATTTTCAACTCAGAGTTTCAGGGGGCTGGTTAAAAGAAACGAATTTTCGTTTATTAAAACCAAACCTTTTTTTCCGTGAATCTATAGGGGAATAAAAAAAAGTTCGAATTATTAAGAGTTGTATTTATCGAAAGTTTTATTTATCAAGTGAAAATCTGCTACAATTCAAATTATCAAGAGGTTAATTATTTAATGTTTAATTTTCACTTTTTGAAAATAAATCAGAAATTTTCTTTTGTTTGAGTGCACTCCAATGTGCATGGTCATTTGACCTTCCTATTGTGTTAAGAGCTGAAAAAAATTGTCATCAACCCAGTGGGAAACTGCCAAGAATCACCATTGGCGCATTAATGGGCCAGAAATAGCAGCTACGGGTTTTCTCCTGGCAGCCAATAATAAACCAACATTGGACCATGAATGGTTGAGTCTTGGGATGATCTCACTCTTGCCAATTATTGGTTGCCATTAATGGCCAACAATTGTCCGCCAAGACAAATTTCGGATTCTGAAAACATTGGCTATTCATTGGCTACCAATAATGGCCAATAATGGAAGCCAATAAATAAAAATTTTTGATTTTTAATAAATTTGTTTAAAAATTTTTTATTATATTTTTTTTTAACAAAATTTTAAATTAGTTATTAATGTATGACAAAAGCATTGCCATTAAATTGGTTTTCAATATTGCCACCATTGAATAACCAATAAAATTGCCTTTAATAAGTGATTTCTTATTGATGAGAAATTTACTGAATCTGATTTGAAAATCATGAATCAAATCGAAAAATGTTAGATTATGTTGTAGAAAAAATTAACTGACTTATATCGGAGATTTTTTTAAGAATTAAAATAAATAAAGGCAATCACTATTCAAAATTATTCAGATTTTGAATCAATCGTGAATCGGCATTTTTAAAATCTCCGATTCACCCCAGTTAAAAATTCCTTTACAGGAACTTCTAAGGATCATGTCATGAACCTTTAAGGAACATTAAATGTTCCTTTAAGGATCCGGACAGGTCTTTTAAGGATCCTTTAAGGATCCTTAAAGGTCCTGCGATAATTCTTTAGAGGATCCTGACACGATCTTTTGACGGAATTTGGAACAACGGTCCTTCACAGGTTCCCGCGAAGGAAAGCATAATGTACATGTTCTCATGCAGGTTCCCGCGCAGGATCCTTTAATAAAAATTTTTTGGATAATTTTTTTTTTTTGATCTGGTAATTGATCAAAATTATATGTTATATTAGACGTAGGATTCTAGAAACTTAAAAACTACTGCGCAGCCGTAAGTATCATAGAATCCATTTTCGACCAGTGCGCATCATGTATTCAGTTCTTTGAAAAACTACACATGTTCCTACATAGGAGCTTACTTATGTTCCTTTAACGAGTCCCTTATAGGACCATAATACAGCTTGGTATCCTGTACAGGTACACGCGGGAACCTGTGAATGATCGTTATCCCAAATTCCGTCAAGGGATCGTGTCAGGATCCTTCAAGGAATTATTGAAGGACCTTTGAAGATCCTTAAAGGATCCTTAAAGCTCCTGTCCGGATCCTTAAAGGAACATTTAATTTTCCTTAAAGGTTTATGACACGATCCTTAGAAGTTCCTGTAAAGGGATTTTTAACTGGGACAAACAAATTCATCAATAAATTTTTAATTCCGGGATGTATCTATAATTTTATTAATAACAAGGAAAATTATATTTTATTATTCAAATAATACGAATAAATTCCGTAAAATGTTTAGACATAATTCACTAACATTTAATTTTTACGAAATATTTAGAACAATGTTTCTCACACTTTTATCTTTCCTAACTATAGAAAAAATATTTTTCTACTTTTCTAAACATTTTTAAACTTCATACCAGACTCATAATCATTTATATACGTAATACGTAAAAATCGTCAAATATGTATAACAAAAGGTAAACACAGTTTGTTATTGTATAAAACAGATTTCTGCTTCGGCACATACAAGTTAAATTTTTATAAATGTTCAGTAAATGCTCCGAGCACACTCCAGAGAAATGCTCAGAGCACGTAAAATCGTTTAGAACTATACGCGCCGGCGTGGCAGTGCGGCGGGTATCTAAAATTTAAAATAATTTTTTTTTTTTTTTAATAATTTAATTATAATTTCTAGAAAATAAAATCAATTACAGTAAATTTAGAACAATAATTTTTAACTTTAGGACACTACTTTAAGTGCTTTTCAGAACCTTCAAGAATTCATTATTTATTTGTAAAAGATATTTATTATAGATATTTGTTAAAAAATAAGCATATTATTTTTAATTAATCATCAGAAAGCGATACTAATTTAATAATTTGTACATATTTTGTATTAATTATAGTTTTTTTTATTGTATTTGAATAAATTCTTTAAAAATTCAAATTGAAATATTACAAGATTCCCGCCGCACTGCCGCGTCGGCGCGCCGAGGATGGTCACGAGTATATAGTTTCTACAAGTAGCCGCAGGGCGCGCGTCGTCAGCCTTTCTCATGAATGAGTTACTCTGGCTCCGTTATATAAGACCCGATCCTTTACCGTTGAAAATATAGTTTGATTCAGATTCACATGCGTCAGAGTGTCTACCATGTGACATCTTCATAGTCAAATCTTGGTTAGCAATTTGTTGGTTATTCGATGGCTACCAATAATGTGCCAATATTGAAAACCAATTTAATGACAATGCTTTTGTCATGCATTAATAACTAATTTAAAATGTTTAAAAAAAACTAATTAAAATATTTTATAAAAAGAAATTATAATAAAAACTAGGTGAGAATTATGTCCATTTTATGGACATTTCGCTTCCAAGTTAGCAAAATAATTGGCTTGCTCATAGAGGAAGCAGGAAATTATTAATAAATAAGATAATTGGGGAAGTTATTAAAAAAAGAAGAATTTGAAATGCAAGAATTGTAAAAACATGAATTATTTTACGAATTCTTGATCAATTATAAACTTTATGGGTGATTCTCCACGAAACCGACAATTTGGTTACTGTTATTTTAGAAATTTTATTTTCTAATTAAAATAAAAATCGTAATGTAACTTTCAAGTATGATAGCCAAGAATGAAATATATGTGATGGTGCGGACAAATTGTTTATAATTATTGTATTTTTTAAACAAATTGGCTGTTACCGCATCCATGTACCATAATCGATTGCAGTATAACAAAATCGATAGTTGCATTTACAGGAAAGTGTAATAAAAATCATTAGCATTTGAACTTTCAGATTTTATATTTGTTAAACAATATTTATTTAAACAAATTATAAAAAAGTCACATTTAATTAAAACTATGGATGCCAATCGATTCTACAAGAAAAATTAAAACGATTTTATTATAATCATATTTTACTAGCGTAATGAACCTCGCTAGCTAACGCTCGCTCGGTGATTATTATTTATTTGATTCCTTATTGATGTGGACATTTTATAAAATGTTAGTGAACTTATTGTTTATTGAATGTTAAATAATTTTTTTTAACAAATTTTTTATATTCCAATAATTTTTATTGTCATATTTTATTATTATAAAAATTTTTAAAAATTAATTATCATATTAAGGTGGAGTGGCTATGGTCTCACGGACGAAAAAAAACACCTTTTAAACACCACGTCGTGGGAGTTGGGCAACATTGTATAAAAAATATACATAATAGCTAACAATGGAAGAGTTTAAAAAGCAAAATATGCTTCACAAACAATTTGTTAAATAAAACTTAAAAATAATGCATTAACACGAAAAAAGTATAAAATGTATTATTTCTAAACCAATTATTTCAAAATGTAAGAAAAATATACTTAAAGTAGGATACAAAATAAAAAATTAATTTTAAAAAACTAATAAAAAAAAAATTGCGCGTAGGTTTTTGTAGATTTAACACATGCGCAGCATTTTTTTACTAACATTACACATGCGCAGTAGCTTTCTACAAACGTTAGGTATGCGCAGTGGTAAAAAACGTAACAAATAATGATTGTTTAACAATATCAACATGAACTGACATTAAAAAACATGTTAGCAAAAAAGTTTAATCCAATGTTTAAAACATATAATTTTGAAGACTAAATTGCACGCATAACATTTTACAAGTGGAGAAAAACGAAATTTTAATTTTCGTTGGACTTAAAAAAAAAAGTGTTTAATAAAAGTACTTTTGCGCATGTGCACATACAATGCAACAGTGTTACGCATGCGCAATAATAAAACGGATTTCTACTGCGCACTTATTAAAAAAAGTATACTATATGTACTGAAAATTTAATTATCTGGTAAAGCACAGCACTGCTGCGCATGTGCAACAATATGATGTGCATAAAAAAATTGTTCAGTTTAACATGCTTGACAAGAATAGTGCCAGTGCCCATTGTTACAAACCGTAATAACATGATAAAATGAACATTTTTGTAAGTTGCCTATTAGAAAAAGTAGGTGAACTTTGAAGTGTGTACGACGACGAACGAAGTTTTTTCGGTATCGTATTAGTATATCATATTTTATTTTAAGGTATAATTTGTTAATAAAATCGCTATAAACAAATAAAGAAATCCATGGTGATAATTTATGCGGTAATTTATGAAAATATTAAGGTAGTTTATCCTATATAAGAAACAAGTACTGAAGGTAAGCGTTAAAAGTTAACGAAAATGCGTTAACAGTTAACGAAAAAGGATACTTTTATACCTGGTTCCTTGGTTAAAGAGAGAAGATATTTGGGTGATTCTCCCGAAATATTACTTTTGTATGTCCTCAAGATTTTCTCAATAATAATAATAATTTATGACAATTTCTCTCTGCACGTCAATAGTTTACCACTTTTTCTAAAAATCCTGCAAGAGAATTTATTTATTTTATAACTTTAAAGTACTTTTTTTTTGTAATTTTAACTACTAAAAGTGAGCCTTATAACCTGTCCTATGTCAATTTTTCATTCTTTCAAAACGTAAAACAACTATTTAATATTTGAAAAACAATACTTTACATATATTTTCTAGAAGCTAAGGGATTGTAGAATATTTGTACAAAGTATAAATAAAATAGATCTTATAGATTTTCCATAAATGGAAAATGAATTTTGTCCTCTGGTTTTGCATCATTCCTTTGGTTTGTTGTATATTATTTAATATTTTTTATATTAGTTGAGTTATTTATTTGTTTTCATACTTATTAAATACATTGACATCCCTAATAATAATTTGTCAAGTGGGTTTTGTAAAAAAATCATTATTTAAAGTTAAAAATATATAAATTGAAGCTATTACAGCGATTCACAACCTGAAGCGTCATTCCTCTGGCTCAAATTGAAAATAGAATGACAGTAGATAAAATATTTTTGCAATTTTTCTACAATAAAGTTAACTTATACAAACATGCTAAATTATTTTAAGTTTAAGAAAAATTGCTTAATTTTAAATAAAATGTAAAAAATTTTGAAATCATCATTCCTCTGGCTCGTCATTTCTCTGGCCCCTATTAAAAATTAATATAAATATCAATTGTTTTTGAACTGTCGACGAAAAATAAACCTTCAAATCTTGACAAATAACACAGCCACACAAAAAAAATAAACTTCTTTGTCCCAGACACTACACTACTGTATTCTAACGTATTTTTTTCCGCTGAATCCGAATTCGAAGTCAGAATTGCTAGATTGGCTAAATTTTTTGAGATAATCTGAAAAAACCAAATCTTAAAAAATTTCAAAAACACCCAAAAAACAAAAAAAAAAAATTTTTTAGCCGGGACACTACACTAATGTATTTTTATGTATTTTTCTCTGACGAATGTAAATCAGAGGTTAGAATTTGCAGATTAGCTAAAATTTTGAAAATTATCTCAAAAAAGATAAATAAAACATCACCAATTAAAACCCAAAAAAAATTTTTTTTGTCCGAGACACTATGATAGTGTTTTTTTACGTATTTTTTCCGCTGAATCCGAATCCGAAGTCAGAATAACCAATTTGGCTAAAATTTTTGAGATATTTTCAAAAAACTACTCAAAAACACGAAAAAAATCGAGTTTTTTGAGATTATCTCGAAAAATTTAGCCAATCTAACAATTCTGACTTCGGATTTGGATTCAGCGGAAAAAAATACGTAAGAATACACTAGTGTAGTGTCTCGGACAATAAAGTTGTTTTTTTTGTGTGGCTGTGTAATTATTGGTGGTCAAAAGATTTCATACTTTGTAAGTGTTTTAAAATCTACAATTTTTTTAAATTATAATTAATAATAAATTAATAATATTAAATAGCTTTCTGACTATAAAAAATATTGTTTAAAATAAATTTAAATGACATGAAGTTGTTGTTTACTTTAAAAAAACCACCTGCTCTACATTTTAGCCTTTAGATTTATCTATAAATTTTAATATTAAAAATCTTTTTTAAATGATACAAATTAGCATGATCAAGTTATGAAGGTGTTAAATCTTTAATTGCTTAACATGTTTATAAATTTCAGAGGTCCTAAAATGTATTTAATACATTTTCATTTCCGATGCACAAAAAGGAATATTTCTGGAGAATCACCCATTTGTTAAAAGTTTACGGAAAAGGAAACTCTCAGCTCATTATACAAATTACCCTGAAATTTAAATTTTATTTTTTAATACAAACAATAGACTACCTGCAGGGGGTCATTATCCTTTGATCAAACCCTTGTATAATGAGGGTCAATGGCTTTAGGAAAGGAGAAAAATTTTCGAGCTTTAATGAAAAGAGAAAAATTAAATTAAATTCTGGAATTTTGCCTCACTAGAAATTCAAAAGCGCGCCACGCGCGCGCAATTCTGTTGTGCTTCAATTTTCTTTATTTTTCAATTGTCCAATTTAATATTTTACTAATTTCTGATAATTGCTAATTTCCCAATAATGAAATCTGCAATGTCTTCATTTACCAGTTTACCAAATTCTCCATTGTGCTAACTTTCTTAATTAAAAATTTCTTAACTTCTACAATTTTGTAGTAAACAAATTTCCAATTTTCTAATATGCCAATTTTCCAACAACTAAGGCTCAGATTTCTCTGTTTATTATTTCACAAAATTTTTCAATTCCCGATTATATCAATGTTTATATTTTGACAAATTTCTCAATAGAAATTCCTTTTTTTAATATTTTGTAATAATTCCTTTTCCACTTTCATAAAAGATATTTTAACTTAATTAAAATAATGTGCTACTTGCTATTATATTATACCTATCTTTGTTGTCTCTGTCTCTGTCAACGTTACTGAGATAGTATAGCAGTATGGGAATACGGTTATTTTTTTTGGGAATAATGCTTTTAATTTTTTACCATTCCTGCACCATATCCATCAAATTCTTGTAATGCGATATCTGAAATTTGCTGGACTTTTGTAATTTGACAAATAAATTGCAGAAAAATTCTAGAGAACTTTGTTCGAAGCTATTATCATACTGTTCTTTAAAAAGAAACTCCACGATTTATAAATAAAAATAATGCTAAAAAATGAAATAATTTTACAAATGTAAGAAATGTAAAGTGTGTGTTATGATCGCACTAACTTCCTTCTTAAAAAAAAATTTTACAAAAGTGACAAATGTAAATTGTGTGTTATTATCGCACTAACTTTCTTCTCAGAATACAAAATCAAACGAACATCTTTGCTTTTTACTGTCAATAAATAAATATTTTGACAAGTGAAAATAGAAATTAATTTTTTTCTAAATCTTTTTAAAAGTGCTAGAAATTGAAATAGAAACATTATATTGTTACGTTCGTAACTTATATATATATTAATACAACAGATAACATTATACATATGGGGGATTATTTCTGAAGTGTCACAGGTCCGAAAAGCAAGTTTATTCTATCGGGCTGAAACTTGGTCAAAATGTTGTCCTATTGAATAGTAATGAATAAAAAAAAAATCTTGACTATAGAAGAAATATTAAGACTGGGGGAGGGGATGAAATTTTTGATTTTTTTAAAAAACTGTTTACTTTGATAAAATTTTTGTTCTTATAATTTAAATTGAAAAAATTCTTGTAATACCAGTTTCGATAGATTTTTTCACGCTCTTTCGATCGGTCTTATTGTTTTTTACGAGAAAAAATTTTTTGATCCCTAAAAATGGAAAATAAAAATAAAAATGACTTTTTCTTCAAAAAGGACAATTTTTAATTTTTTTTTTATTTTTTTAAATGAAAGCCCTACTTTTTTCCTATAAAAAATCTTTGGAGTAAAATGTTGGATGACTTGATGCAAGAAACTATATAAACTTATATATTTTACCAACAAATTTTGTCTAAAATATTTTTAAATGGTTCCAGTTATAACACAACAATTTTTAATTTGTTTAAACAACCTTAGTTAACTAATAAATAACTTCCAAACTTTTCCTAGCTTAGACTTCGTTTCTTTTGTAAAACTAATTTAATTGTTGTTATATTTTTTACAGTCCTTGAAAATGAGAATGGTTTATTCTCGAAACGTCGTACTAATGTAGTGTTTTTATCTGATTAATAAAAATACATATTTAATAACCGACTTGTCCGAAAGTGTCATTAGAAATTTTTAAAAAATAAAAAAAAAAAAACTAATTAATTACTATTGGCCTGGAGTTCTAATACAGTTGGGGATAATTTCTAACAATTTTTAAATTGGTTTAAACAATCTTAGTTAACAAATAAATTACTTTTAAAGTTTTCTTTATTTAGATCTTGTTTTTTTTGTGAAATTAATTAATTACTATTGGTCTAATATTCTAATACAGTTCAGGTTGTTTATTAACAAATTTTAAATTGTTTAAACAATCTTAGTTGACAAATAAATTACTTTGAAGTAAGTTACTTGAAGTAACTTACTTCCAAATAAATTGTTTGTGAACTAAGATATTGTTTAAACAATATAATAATTATTACTGAACATCTTAAACTCTATGATAAATCAAGGCCAAAAGTTATCAGTTAAATTTGCAAAACAAAGGAAATCTAAGAAAAGAAAACTTTCAAAGTAATTTACTTGTTAACTAAGATTGTTTAAACAATTTAAAAATTGATAATAAACAACCTGAACTGTATTAGAATATTAGACCAATAGTAATTAATTAATTTCACAAAAAAAACAAGATCTAAATAAAGAAAACTTTAAAAGTAATTTATTTGTTAACTAAGATTGTTTAAACAATTTAAAAATTGTTAGAAATTATCCCCAACTGTATTAGAACTCTAGGCCAATAGTAATTAATTAGTTTTACAAAAGAAACGAAGTCTAAGGTAGGAAAAGTTTGGAAGTTATTTATTTGTTAACTAAGGTTGTTTAAACAAATTAAAAATTGTTGTGTTATAACTGGAACCATTTAAAAATATTTTAGACAAAATTTGTGTGTAAAATATATAAGTTTATATAGTTTCTTGCATCAAAGTATCTGGAAATCACTTTCTCAAAAATCAATTTTTTACTTTTTAAAAGTTATTAACATTTATTTTAGTTTATAAAAAAATCTTGATTTTGTAGCAGTTAAGCGTTATAGTACAAACATTCTTGAGTATTTAAATAAAAATAATTAAAATCGGTTCATTTTTGAGTTGTCGGCTGATTTTTATCAAAAATAGTGCTTTTGGCCACAGTGTGTGCTAGTGGCAGCGAGCGTCACAGGCGTTAGGTTCTATTCAACATTTATTTTCGATGATTAGGAGTTCTCATCCAACATTTTACTTCAAAGATTTTTTATAGGAAAAAAGTAGGGCTTTCATTTAAAAAAATAAAAAAAAAATTAAAAATTGTCCTTTTTGAAGAAAAAGTCATTTTTATTTTTATTTTCCATTTTTAGGGATCAAAAAATTTGTTCTCGTAAAAAACAATATGACCAATCGAAAGAACGTGAAAAAATCTATCGAAACTGGTATTACAAGATTTTTTTCAATTTAAATTATAAGAACAAAAGTTTTATCAAAGTAAACAGTTTTTTAAAAAAATCAAAATTTTCATCCCCTCCCCCAGTCTTAATATTTCTTCTATAGTCAAGATTTTTTTTTTATTCATTACTATTCAATAGGACAACATTTTGACCAAGTTTCAGCCCGATAGAATAAACTTGCTTTTCGGACCTGTGACACTTGAGAAATAATCCCCCATATTTATATATTTATTATCTTCCAATATAATGTATCATTATTTTATTCGATCTTACTTAACGAAGACAGAGAGCGATTACGCAAGTTATCAAATATGAAGTAAGCATTTCCGGAACTAGATAAGCACATTGTAATGTGTCAACAAGAGGTGGACGTTATTCTCAAAATCAAAACAGCTCTTCTGAGCATGTACAAGACAAGCGGTGGAACCTGTACAGACGCGGGGACCAAGACGCACATAGGTCATGATCTCTACATACTGTAGCAAGGGGAAACGGACGTAAGGAAATAGGAACCACAAATGATAAGCTAAAAAGAGAATTAAACTAAAACAAATACACGAAGATGAGCATCTCAGTCTTCAAGCTTTGATATAAAAGGGATCCAGCTGTCGCAACGATAGTTAGTCAGTTAGATATTTAGATAGCTAGTTAGTCAGTTATTAAACTCGAATCTAAAATCAATTTTCATATCGGATCTCGGAAATCCAGTTTCATCAATATTATCAAGACAGTCTAAAATCTAAGTGTTAATTTCGTCTTTACGTATCCGTCATTGATGAACGAATTTGTCAAACCATTTAAAACTTTCTCGCATTTTGAATTGAGTATCCTGAGCGACAATTCGTGACCTAAGTCAAGATAAGTGATTCGGCCTGCCGCCAGCCGCTGCCTATCTCCTGCTAATTATCAACGCAGAACCAGCTTATCACCGTAGAGATTTTTCAAGGAAGATAAAACCTACGGATTCTTCGTTCACATCATCGAATCGTTTCTCTTCTTCCAAAAGTAAGAATCAAATTTGCATGATATGTTTGTAACATTGATCTTCTTCTATTGTTTAAATAAATAAATATTCTCAAACTTATTAGCCGCTCATTAACATAACCTCATGCCAAATTAGGATCATTAATTTGAACCTAATTTAAAAGGAGGATCTTAGGATAAATTTGGTAAGAGGTTTCAGACATAACAATATTAACGATTCCACATATCACCAATTTCAAAAGTTCCCGATTTCTTAAATTACTATTTAACCAAATAAAAAATACACCGAAATTGTCATCTCAAATGTAGCAATTATAAATTTTCGAATTCAAGATTCTTCTCAGAATTTTAAAAGAAAAATTTTGTTTATTAAATATTTAATTAACAAATGATTTGTACTACTTAAGCAACTATTAAAAAATAGTTTTAAGCAACAGTGTTTATTTAAAATTTTTTTTGATTTTGTTATTAATAAATAAATAAAGTTACATTTAAGTCGTTTTCGTTAATGTTTATAAAATTGTTTTGATCCTAGATTGACAAAATTGCAATTATTTAAGGTTTCAAAGTTTAGTTTTTAAAAATCCATTTCTTGTTTATAAAATAATTAATAATTAATCATAAAATAATTAACCACATATAAATAATTTTGTTATGTTCAATTTCAACATCCTAAATTTTTTTTTAATTAAAGGTAGACAAATTTGACATCGAATCTTCTTCTTGGAATTTTAAAAGAAAAATTTTGTTTATTAAATATTTAATTAAAAAATTGAACAAAAAAATTTTTCTACTTTCAAACAGTACCATTTTTTTAAATTTACAAAATTTTGTTTACAAATAATTTCTACTGCTTAAGCAACAATGAAAAAATAGTTTTAAGCAACATTGTTTATTTAACATTTTTTTTAATTTTGTTATTAACAAATAAATAAAAAGTTACATTCATGTCTTTTTCGGCAATGTTCTAAAAATTGTTTTCCTCCTAGTTTGACAAATTTGCAATTATTTAGGGTTTCAAAGTTTAGTTTTTAAAAATCCATTTATTGTTTATAAAATAATTAATAATTAATTATAAATTGTCATCGAATCTTCTTCTCCGAATTTTAAATGAAAAATTTGTTTATTTAATATTTAATTAACAAATTGAACAAAAAAATTTTTTCACTTTCAAAGAGTACTATTTTCTTAAATTTTTAAAATTTTGTTTAAAAATGATTTGTACTACACTGTGTTCCACAGCTAAAGTTTTAAAAGACGTATGGGGTTGCCCCTAACGTTTTTTTCCTAACAACAGTCCTCTCTCGTATTTATAATTCACTAATTATTTGTGCACAAACACTATACAAATTGAAAAAAATTGCCTCGTCCTGACAATTGTACGACAATAAAAAAAGTAACACATCAAACACGGAACGATTTCATTATTGGATGTCAATTTAGGATGAGAAGTACGAATAGAATTTTTTGACACATTTCATAAACAAAGATGTGAGGGCTAAAGATGATCATATGCACCAATCTTCACACAGTGCCATATGTAATAGGAATTAACTCAGAACCGTACTTAGGAAAAAAGGCATTGGGGGCAACCCCCGACGTCTTCTTAAACTTTGGCTGTGGTACACTGTTAAGCAACTATTAAAAAATAGTTTAAAGCAACAGTGTTTATTTGAAAATTTTTTTTGTTTTGTTATTAACAAATAAATAAAGTTACATTGTAGTCGTTTTCTGTAATGTTTATAAAATTGATTTGATCCTAGATTGACAAAATTGCAATTTTTTAAGGTTTCAAAGTTTAGTTTTTAAAAACCCATTAAATATTTAATTAACAAATTAAACAAAAATTTAATTTTTTTTGACAATTCCAAAAATGCTGTTTAAAAAAATTATGTATGTTTGTATGTATGTATGTATGTATGCATGTATGTCGGCGATATTTTGTCCTGGCATCACTTAAACCCTATTGAAAAATATTAATTTCAACGGAAGTTATAACATTTTTTCAAAAAAATTAAAAAACCAAAAAATTTAATATTTCTTATTTTTTTACGTAACACTCTTAAACTCTCTGTACCTATCTGCTTTTTATTTCGACAATAATTAATAAAGGATTAATAATTGAATAATAATTTGTAGCCATAACCCATTAAAAATTATGTTTTTGAACGGAAGTTATAGCACTTTTTCAAAAAAACTTAAAACTTAAAAATTTTAATTTTTTCCTTGTTTTGACGGTCACTGCAAAACTCTTTGTACTTAGCCCTTTAATTTTAATAAAAATAATTAAATTAATTCATATTTTAACATTAAAAATAAAAAAGGAAAAATAAACTACAAAATTAAATTTCAAATTTTTACAAAATTCAAAAAATCAAAAATTTTCATTCAAAAAATTTTTTTTTGTTTGAAACCAAATTTGACAGAGTTTTAGGTATTGACTGAGGATGGATTTAAAAATTTACAAAAATTGAATAATATTAATAACAACAAGAGGTATACTATTTTTTCGGAAAATTAAAAAAATCAAAATTTTTATAATTATACATTTTTTGATGGACTGCTTTTAGACTTTCTACAATTAAGTATTACATGTGATTTCGTCGCATTTTAGCAGAAATTTGCAAAAACTATATTCTATATCTGAGATAAAATATAAAATTGTTATCGGGGAAAAAAAATCGAAAAAATTATAATTGTAACGAATTACTTTGAAGCATAATTGAGTGGTATTGTTGAGGTCTTTGATTAAGATTTTGACGTCGAAAGAATATATTTCAGAATTACAAATTCAAAATTTTAGATTCAAATATTTGAGTTATTTAATAATTTAATAATTAATTCAACTTTTTAATGGACACAAGTCAATACTTAAATAAAAAATTGTAATTAATTGAATTGAATTTTGAAATGGGAGATACAACATAGTTTTGAAAAATGTATGCACATTTTTAGACTTGTTTCTTTATACAATGTTCCTTAATTGACAGAACTTTAAAAATATTTAAAAAGGGGGAAAGAAAAATTTCTCTAACAATCTAAAAATGTTCTTAAATTTATTATTATCTAATATACATGACTTCTAATACTTGTAACTAATGTGAAATAAAAATTTTATTAACTAAATTAAATTTCATTTAATTTTAAAGTTGGAATTAAAAAAGATTTGCATAATATATATTATAAATACTCTTATGATAAATATAACATAATGTAAACAAACCAATACATAACTATTAATTTTCGTAAGATTTTTGCTTTTTTGATCCTTTTTAAGTAAATTATACTTATGAATATAAATTATCTTTTAATGTGACTATTCTTAAGAGACTTTAAAATTATTTTTGAAGATGAAGTGTGACAAAATTGCAATTATTTAAGGTTTCAAAGTTTAGTTTTTAAAAATCTATTTATTGTTTATAAAATAATTAATAATAATTAATCATAAAATAATTAACCATACTTAACTAATTTTGTTATGTTCAATTTCAACTTTCTTTAAAAATATTGTTGTCTGTGCATAATATGGTGCTGTTCATTATATTATTAGTCATATAAACAAATCTTAAAAATATTACCAAAGACGACTTAAATGTAACTATTTCTTTATTTGTTCAACACGACTTTCTATGAAATATCTCTCTCTCTCTCTCTTTCTCTCTCTATCTTTTAAGCTATCTGGCATCCCAATTTAGGATAATTAGGTTTAAGTCTTAATTACGAACATTTTCAAATTATACCTACCATCTTAAACTATTTTTAGTTTCTCTACATAACCGTCCTGCGCAACATTTTTGCGTTACAGGCCCATAGCTAGCTGATTTCTTATATAGGTATAAAATAATTAATAATAATTAATCATAAAATAATTAACCATACTTAACTAATTTTGTTATGTTCAATTTCAACTTTCTTTAAAAATATTGTTGTCTGTGCATAATATGGTGCTGTTCATTATATTATTAGTCATATAAACAAATCTTAAAAACATTACGGAAGACGACTTAAATGTAACTATTTCTTTATTTGTTCAAAACGACTTTCTATGAAATATCTCTCTCTCTCTCTCTCTCTCTCTCTCTCTCTCTCTCTCTCTATCTTTTAAGCTATCTGGCATCCCAATTTAGGATAATTAGGTTTAAGTCTTAATTACGAACATTTTCAAATTATACCTACCTTTCTTATCTCTCTCAATCTTAAACTATTTTTCGTTTCTCTACATAACCGTCCTGCGTAACATTTTTGCGTTACAGGCCCATAGCTAGCTGATTTCTTATATAGGATCGGATTTTCCGAATCGGTTAAAAAACAATAACTACAAACAACCAAGTTCAGAACCGATGACCAGGTGACTTTTGTTCAACTCCTTCGAGAATGTTAACCTCAAAATTTAAAAATCCATAATTACGATTAAGTTAAGTCACCTGTATATCGTTGCGGCAATTGATGTTTTCCTAATTATTGCTTTCTGCATTTCTGCACTTGGTGCTTTCCTAAATTTTGATTAATAAATTACGAGATTAACTGCCTATCACTTCTGCACTTGCTGTTTTTCTAATTATAGATTTTTAAGTATTAAAAGACAAGTATATGATCCAGGGAAGGTCAGTAGAATAAAATTCACAAATTTAGCGTCATAAGAGCTACGTTTCGTCGACTCAGGTTTGTCGACCTCATCAAGCTACAATTTTTTATTAACAAAAAACACATCTGATTACACACACGTCAATTAACAAATACAAATTTTTTTTTTTTTAAATTAAAAATAATTACCTAATAAGTTAAAACATATATTTTGTTTTAACTAGTCAAAAATTAAAAATTGTTTAAAAGTAATTTTTTGTTGAATTTTAAAAAACTTTGCACAAATGTCAATATTTCGCTCTTTGGTCAACATCGCACGACGAGTGATAGACAACTGAAATTACAAATTTTCTTAAACGAAGATTTCAATGTCGAAAAATAGAATCGCTAATCGAAACGTTTCAGTCAATGACCTTAAAAGAAAACAAAACTAAATATGAAATATAATTTTAAAGTCAAGACTTTAATATGCCAAGCAAAGGAAAATAAACCTTGTTTAATGAAAACGCATCTGATTTTTTATTTATAGTATTCCGATTACAGTTAATATGAATATTTTCGGAAATTATTCTAATTCTCCAGTTCTGTTCAAAATCCAAAATTTTCGCATTTTTCCAGTCAAATTTATGACCAAGGGAATCTTGATGAAGACTAACCACGGAATTTGGATTCTTTTTAGTTATATGTGTACGTCCATATGAAAAGGGCCCAGGTTGTCGATTTTATTTATCGAGATATTCGCATTTTTCTAAAGAAGATTTTAATTCAGAGAATTAAAAACACAAAGAAATCTTATTTTTAATTTTAAAAATGCATGGGCGCTAATAGAAATCTTGAACTTTAAACTCGTTTTTCTCAAAACTAAGATTTTGATACTTTTAACTTTGAATGCTTATAACTTTGTGAATTTTTCATCTAAAGGGGTCCAAGACCTCTCGAAATGTTCGAAATTTAATAAAGAATATGGTCATATAAGTCCAATAGTGCCAAAGTGGGCCCTTTTCATATGGACGTACACATATTTTCGTTAATGGAAGGAAAAAACCAACATGTATAGGGGAGAGTGGTCATCAATGTACCAGTTTTTTCAATGAACCATTTCAATCCTTACTAAGAAAGAAGTTATATGCAAATGAGTTACCGGGTAACGCGTTACCAAGTAACGGTCTGGTTGGAGAGAATTTTGCCTCTTTTCCTAAAGTAAAAGGTTCGCTCGAAGGATAATGGGCCTAGCAGGAGGTCTATTGTTTGGATTTCGAAAATGTTGCCTCTTTTCCTAAAGCCATTAGCCTTCATTAGGTAAAGGTAAAGCCCATTAGGATCATGGGCATAGCAGGTGGTCTATTGTTTGGATTTAGAAATAAAATTTAAAAATAAAATTAAAATTTCAAGAACAGAATACTTTTATAATGAGGTAAGTTTTCTGTAAAATGTAGATTCAAGTCATTTGTACTGAAACTGCTGCTGACGTTGGTTGTTATTTATAAATTTATTATTTATTATTTATTATTATTATTAACAAAGAGAGAGAAGGAGAGAGAGAGAGAGAGAGAGAGACAGAGAGAGAGAGAGACAGAGAGAGGGAGAGAGAGAGAGAGAGAGAGAGAAACAGAGAGAGAAACAGTGAAACAGACAAATAGTTAAGCAGATAAATAGAGAAACAGAAAAATAGAGAAATAGAGAAACAGAGAAATAAAGAAACAGAGAAGTAGATAAATGCTGAGAAAGAGTTAGATATAGATATAGATGAATCTCTTCCATCAACATCTAACGCATCACGTTCTCATGCAAATTCGTAATCAGCGACCACAGAAACCCCAGATACCAAGTTCTGTAAAAATTCAAAAATGTTTTATTAAAATTAAAGGATTTTAAAAGCATATTCTTATAAAATGAGTTTAACTCTGTCAATAACAAAAGATACAAAAGAATGTACACTTAAATCTCTCAACTGTTTCTTTCTTTTTCTTACCGCAAAAAACACAAATTTTTTAAGGTGGTGAAAACAATACATTCGAATATCCCTTTTCAAGTCAATTTTTAAAAACGATAGAAAATAGTATCCCTGTGCAACATTTTTATCTTTTTAAGTTTTTAGTGAAGCAAATAAACATTTCAGAGATTAAGATTTAAAATAACTTTCAAGAACTTTCTCTTTTATTCATGAAAGCAAAAAACGGAGACAATTACAATAAAGCAATAAACAAAGAGAAAATTTTAAGTTCAAATAAATAAATCGCCATAGTCTCTAGAAGTATCTTTCAAAATATTATATGTTACCTCAGATATTTTCATGCACTTCTTTTTTATACAACAAAAATGCATATAGCAAGAAATAAATTTCTAATTTTTAACATTTCAAAGAGGACCATCATCAATAATCAAAACAAAAAGGCGCGTGTAGCGCGCAAATGTTTGTGCTAGTTTTCTCAGAAACAATTAAATAAAAATTCTCCTAATTTTAAATATAAATGAAGTTTGCGTAAACATACTACGTCCATAAATTTAAAAATAAAAGTACTTACGATTTATTTTGTTTTGGGCCTTAACTACAATATTCTAATGAGATAAAGATTTTGAAATATTGGATTAAGTTATAAATAACCATTTTTGTTGCAAATGTCATGTTGATTCAATGTACCGGGGAACAATGAACCACCTGGAATTTCAGTGTATTTTCGATTTCCAGAGTGGTATGCCTGATTATAAAACTAGGCATGCGTACAGCATGTGACAGCGATTGTTATCAGTACTTTTCTCAACATAGCAAAACTAAAATGCCATTTTAGCTAGTTAACTTAAATTTGAGGTAAATTTATGTTATACATTATCAATCAAAAAGTGTTAAGTAATAATTTTTTATAGTATTTGATAGAAAATAAGTTTTTTTACAAAGTGAAAATTGCAATATTATTATTGTTGAACATTTTTAGTGTTTTTATAGAGGTGGTTCATTGTGTACCCAGGTTGTTGAAAATGAAAATAGCTTGTTAGTTTAGAAAGATCCTAAATTTTATTATTTAATCAAAATAACTCGTGTATAATATGTGTGCATTACCTAGAGAAGTGTTGTAGTTTTATACTGTTGCAAAGAAGTGCTTGAAATTGGTAAAGTTGAATAAGTACTATGACCTTGAAAAAAACCCGGTATATTGATGGCCATTCTCCCCTATAGATTTTTAAATTTTCAGTTCTAGTGTCTTCAATAAGTAGACCCAAAAGTAACCTGCAACTCGATTCACCACTTAGGGTTTTCCTGATTATGGATTTACAAATTTTGAGGTTAACTTCCTCGAAGATGTTGACCAAAAGTCACCTGGACATCCGTTTTGCACTTAGTGTTTTTCTAATCTTTGATTATTAAAATTTGAGGTTACCTTCCTCCCAGAAGTTCACTAAAAGTTACCTGGGCATCGGTTCTACACTTGGCGTATTTCTAATTATGCATTTTTAAATTTTTGTCTTCCTATACCTTTTTATTATTAAATTTTGAGGTTAACTTCCTCGAAGATGTTGACCTAAAGTCACCTGAACATCGGTTCCGCACTTGGTGTTTAACTAAATGTCGATTTCCAAATTTTGAGGTTAAATTCTAGAAAACTTACCTGGACCTGGGCTCTGCAGTTATTGTTGTCCTTATTATTGATTTTTAAATTTTGAGGTTAACTACCTTGCAGAAGTTCACCAAAAGTCACCTGGAAATTGGTTCTCTTCGTTGTGATATCCTAATTATTGATTTTCAAAATTTTTAAATTCAAATACATAAAAAGGAGAAATTGTGAACTCTCCTTTATGTTTCGTACGCTTTTGCCGATGACGTGTCATGCCCCGCCTACTTGATTTTCAAAATTTTTAAATTCTAGGAAAATCTAGGATAAATTGTGAACTCTCATTCATGTTTCGTATGTTTTTGCCGATGACGTGTCATGCCCTGCCTACTGAGAAAGCTCTTTTCTGTTTCGTACTCGAATTTCTACAGCAGTATATCTATAGCTATCACTAACTGATTTCTTATAAAGGATTATTCAAATATTCTTCAAATTCAAATTTTTCTTTCTAAATACAAAGAATAGACTAAATAAGCCAATCGTTTTTCGAGCCAACCCTTGCATAATGAGTGTTATAATTGGTTTTGGAAAAGAGAAAAAATTTTCGAGCTTCAACGAACAGAGAGATAAATACATTAGTGCGTGGTATAGAAGTACATGGTAGTGAAAGTTATTAATGAATAGAACTTGAGTGTGCATAATGTAGAAGTGAATAATGCTAATTATTGTGTATTTTTTATTAAGTGTTTATAATAGAAATGTGTTTAATGTGAAAGTGTATAGTATTAATATTCTTATTGTATATTAAGAGTTTGTGTTGAATAGTTCTTAATACGGTGAACAAAAAGTGTTTATTAAATAAATGAACTGTAAGTGATAAATAATAAATAATAAAGTGACTCTAATAGTAAATATACAGTAAAAAGTAAATGTGAAAAGTGACAGTGATTAAAATGAAAGTGTGCACAATGTGTTGACTAAAGTAACAATATTTAGAAAGTGTTTAAATTTTTTATTTCCTTCTTATTTTCAATAAAGTTAGTGTTATGAAATGCTAAAACCCACACAGCACCGGAACTTCCCTGAACATTCCCAACATTCAGGGAAGTTTCAAAACTTGCAGTAAGTTTGCTGGAGGTTTCAGAACTTCATTGAAGGTTGGGAATGTTTAGAGAAGTTCCGGTGCTGTGTGGGAAGTGTCCATAAAATGGGATTGTGGATTCATTAAACAAGTAATTCATAACTGTTTAATAAATAAATTAATTGTGAATGCTAAATAAATAATAAAGTGATTATGATGTTTCTAAACAGTCGTTACAGTGTAAAAGAAGTATTAATAATATAATTATATAAAAGAGGTGAGATACAGATATGAGACAATAACATGAGACAATGATTTGTGCCGATGGAGATGATAGATGATATAACCAAAGTGATTATGTACTTCACTATGACTTTTATAGTTCTTAACTATTCCCGTCTTGACGTTTATTAGTTAAGACTGATACGACGGAGCACTAGAACCTTCCAACCCGGCTCACGTTTTCGGCGATGATAGATGTAATTACACTGGAGTTTGCAAGTCTTGGCTGTAGAATGTAATCTTTCTACCGGACCACAATTCAAGCGAATGTACAAAAATATACTGTTAAAAACCGCAAGTCTTACGGGAAGAGAAAATTACTAATGCCCGAAGGGTCGCTCGATGTGAACCCGACGCGAGCACAAAGCATTAGACAACTTAACTCATGTATCGCTTGCATTTATAGATGATTTTTACCCTTTCTTAAGAACAGGCGTGCCTATGATTCGAATAGTAGTTGGTGAAATTAAAGAAGATTTCAAAAGTGCACGTGCACTCGCACGTGTGAGTGACATCGATATCTTGTAGTCTGTTTCCATAAATGCGGTATTTAATATCGTATAACAGCTATACATATTCTAATAAACTCGTCTAGGATTTGTTTTGCTTATCTAAGGAAGAATGCACGTGTGATCTTTTACAAAAGTCACATACATTCCTCGCGGTCGAAAGAATGTATAATATTAGATTTCCGATAATGTTTAGACCATTTATGACAAGATAATCTTTCACAAAATGTGGAATCAACTCGTTGTCAGCAACATGTATCTTTTAAGCTAGAATTTCTTAGAGACAAAACAACGGGTTTGTTTCATTCGCATTTGCAAATATTGTAATTTCATCTATCTTTGCAGCTGTTAAAACATACTAAAAGAATTTGCAAAATTCGCGAACAAAATGTGAAACTATATACTGCTGAGTATTTTATCATGCAGCTGAAAATGTGTTTTCAGAAATATGAGATTTGTGTATTGTCATTGAAATTTTGAAATTTAGTTACTGGGATGTAACACAGACAAAACTTTTCCGTAAACTTTCTCCTAAAATACTAAATATTTTGACATAAAACTTTGTAGAGTTTGTAATACTTTGTAAAATTTTGTAATATCATTCAAAAGGTCTCTCTCCCAGTGAGAAATAGTTGCTCGATTCGATGTCGATTCGATATCGATTCCATCGGCAAATCATCAATGATCGAAATGCAATATGATTTTGATGTAAAATCGATGTTACATTAAGAGGCGCTGTATGTACTGTGTTTTACCAAAAAAGCAGAGCACGATTAATTTTTAATAATTTGGACACTGAATTCACAAAATGTCCAAAATATGTAAATCGACGTCGAACCGAAATCGAATCGATAAATTTTTTTTTCTCTAGTCATAGAACATTTTTAAAATATTTCAATAGATGTCGAATCGAAGTCGAATCGATAAAAGTTTTCCTGGCAAACTTGCTTTTTGCACTGAAGTCATTTTGGCTTAGTTTTTTACATTTTCTACATTTCTTACGAATATATTGTCAAAAACTAGGAGTTAGGCGTAACTACGCAACCCTGATCGCTTCTACATGATCTTTTCTATCTTTTATAATTTTTCTGGTTTTTTTAATTGATGTTAGTGGTACGTATCATCTTCTAAAAACTGTTTTATATTTATTTTAGGTAAAAACAAAAAATTAAGTTTATTTTCATAATTGACATTAACTAACACATTATTAGTTTATTACATAATAATTCCTCAAAATTATAATAGCATTATATGCACCTCCGGAGGCCGATTTTTTTGCATAATTCACTGAGAAAAATGGATGTTCACCCGTAACATCTAGATGTTAACGCGTAACATATTTATCATTTAACATAGGGACAGCTATCTAGATATCAAAAATCTAGATGTTAGACGTTATTATCTAGCATCTAATTCTTAACATCTAGATATTAAAGTTTAATATCCAGATGTTTAACGTTAATATTTTTCTTTAAATATTTTTTCGTGTTTTCGATCAAATTCAGATAAATCCGAATTTTTACTTAACAGAGTTTTTTGGTTTTAAGTAAAACTCCTGGTATACTGACTGCCCACACATGTATATTTAATATTCTTTTCGATTTTTAGGTTTCCGGTGATTCAAAATGGCGGAATCCGCATCTACCGCAAAACGCCTTCTTTTTTAAAGTCAACTTCATGACATTAAGATAAACGTTTAATATAACATTTTAGATGTAAAAATTTTTTTTCGTCGATATCGAAAATGCACCGATTTCAGTGTCAGATTCACATCGAAACGATTAGACACATCGATGGAATATCGACCGATAAATCGACGTCTATTCGACGTCGATTCGAGCATTCATTTCTTACTGGGCTGATCAAAGTTTGATTGAATTTTGCCATAAAATTAATTTTTTAGCATTTCCAAGTGTCAATGAATATTTTAAAAATTATTTTATGGCAAAATTCAAATAGACCTGCATCAGAAAAACCTTCCTAATCATATTTTAAATAATTTCATAAAGTTCGGAGTAAAAATATTTATTTTTTTAGGAGAAAGGTTACGGAAAAATTTTGCTTATACCAGTGACGTCATTCTCCATCACATGGCCTTAAAAAATGCTATTTAACTCTTTTTTATAATCACTCTTATGGAAAAGTATAACATGAAAGTAATGACACAAATGCGTTTCATTACTTTCGTGTCATTTGCATGTCATTATTTCTCGACCACACGAGACAATTGACACGGGAGAAAGTGACATGGCAAAGAATGCACCAAAAATTTTTTTATTATTATTAATTTTATAATGATTTCATATAAACATACATTGTGCATCATATTGGGGAGGAAAAAAATTAACCGCGTAGCCGTAGGTACTGTCTAATAACTAGAATACGATTGCGCATCGTGGCATTTTTATGTATGCTTTGCCAGCTTTGCCATGTCATTTTCTCGCGTATCATATTTCTCGTGTGATTGCGAAATAATGACACGTATCCGTGTCATTAAAGGCATGTCACATTTTTCCTTAAGGGCACAAAATTGAAGTTTCACCACTTGCGCCATGCCACTATATTATTTGTAATAAATCAACTTTTGCTAATTAATTTTGTCTTTTAAAAGCGAGAAACGTCAATAATTTTGAAACCAGGTGCGAGCAGGGGCGGATCCACCAAAGATTTTTGGAGAGGGTTAAATATGAGATAGAAAGAGATAGCACTATAGTTATCTCTAGTGTTATCTCCAAAACAGGTAGTTTAACGTCCATGAGTTATCATCAAAGTAAGAAAAACAAACACGTATTCTCCAGACAAAAGTCAGTCAATTTATTTCAACGTAAAGTCACGTCAAAAACAAATAAAAACTGTCGACGTTTCGCCTACATATATGTAGGCCTCTTCAGGACAAAAACAACTAAAAAAGAACATAATAACACAATATAAATATAAAATTCGTAATATAAAACAGAAAAACTAAATTTGAGGTTAATTAAAAACAAAACTAAATTACATGTTAAAATTTACAATTCTAAAGTATAAAAATAAATATAAAATCAACTCACAACATTATAAATAATACATTCACATTTTGGAGAAAAACACACACAACATTGTCACGTCAACAATTAATAACAAAATAAATAATTTAAAAAATATATATAAGATACCGTATACACGTGTATCATGGTCAATGTTAAAATTAAAGGTTACTAGACAACACTCATTACAATATCAACAGATGGCAGCATAATCCAATTAATCAACTCAAAATTCAAATTTCCCATTTTTTTAAATTATTTCTTTTTTTTTTTTTTAATATAGTAAAAAATTGTAATAAAAATGTATGTCTTTAATTTCTTCATTTAGTATTTTTATCTTTAATTTTCCTAATAATTCACTTATATTTTTATTTACCGAAAAACTATTAAATTTTAAACTTTTTATATTTTTAACCCCATTATTAATATTCTGAGGAATCAATTTATGCTTCCTGCAACTTAATAAAAATTCTTTTCTATTCCTACATAACCTCAATTCTGTACATCTATTCATAAACTCTTTTACAATTAATTCCTTGAATGGATATCATGCTATGAATGAGGTATGAGAGGATCCTCCGTTATGTATGTTGTAGTTAGTAGGTGGTGCACCAGTTACTCGTGAGAAACGCCGTTAACACGGATTTCTAGAATGAGGTGTGACCATACTCGTTAGCTGTAGCTGCGGATGACATGGGTTCTTCTTATGCCTTCTTGGTACCCCAATTTGGTTTGGAGTAGTCTCGATCTGGGGCTGGCGTTCGATTGACCAGTTGTCTGCTCTGTCTTACCAACGACACCAACAACAAAAAACAAATGATGACGGATGAGAGATGAGAACGACTCCAAGGAGGAACCCCACAAGGGGACTATACTTCTACCAGTTGCAATCGGGTACAAGCCCCGGTGGCTGGTGCAGAATCCGCGGCTTTTGGAGGGATTCAAACTGCTGCAGGGATGGGCGACTTGGCCCCTGCAGCTTTTATGACTACGAGAATTGAAACAGAAGCAACCAATGAAATGAGTTAGTTTCACAACGAACTACACCAAAGAAGAACCCCGAAAGGGGACTATACTTCCGTCGGTCACCCCGACGCAGGTCCCACGGATTTTGGGGGGGCCAAAACCACTCGGTTACTGACCCTCAAGGCACCTACGTGAAGCATCAGGGGCTCAAAACATTCCAGCTGGACAAAACTATTAAGACGTTTTTGAACAGCCAGGATGAAGCTGTGCTCGACCCTATAGATGCATCGTCGTTCTTGACCGTGAACTCCGGTCCTCTGGGAAGAAGAGGAGGCACAGCAAGTGCTAGTAGTGTAGGCAGTGTGTCCAGTAACGCGAATACTGCGGAGCACAATAAAGATAAGGAAATGCGCGAGGAATGCATTAAAAAGCGAGCAGAGGAGAAAGACATCCTGAAAAAGATGAAGAATAAAGTAGATTTCATGATGACACTTCTGCAGAAGCAAAGAGGGCTCAAAAATGAAATCAAAGCAGGCCTTGAAATGTTCAGCGTGTGGATTCCAGAGCTACTGGAAAAACACGAAAAAGCCGATTGACAAGACTCAACCTTTTACGACCACCTTAAGCAGTCGAAAAAGCAGAATGAGACCAGAAAGCAGGCTCGGGATCGTTTCCAGACAAAGGTTATTAAAAACCTCTTTTTGAAAGGAGAAAAGGAGAAACGATCCCTGGAGGAAATGAGCCGTCCCG
Organism: Ganaspis brasiliensis; assembly: GCA_037103525.1. Classification (NCBI taxonomy): domain Eukaryota; kingdom Metazoa; phylum Arthropoda; class Insecta; order Hymenoptera; family Figitidae; genus Ganaspis; species Ganaspis brasiliensis. The sequence goes on along the minus strand of JAZKLR010000039.1, from coordinate 199,819 downwards.
GACAAGAGCCGTCCCGGACAAGAGGAAATCTGGAAGAAAGGTACGGTCCTTCCCAAAGTAAAGGGAAAACAAGAGAACCAGAAGCTTCCGACTGAGACAGCACGAGTCTAAATGACCCCGGGAACCTCGAGGGAGGGACAATTGTTTGCCGAAATTGTCTCGACAGGCAATCTGGTGCAAGGACAGCCCACCTTATGTGAGGAGGCTAAGGCAGACGACGGCTTTGAATCCGTCATAAATAGGAGGGCCGAGGCCCGTAAAAGGAGAAAAGCTGCCAAGAAGGAAGTCAGGAAAAAAGCGGAAAAGAATACAGCCGCGAAACCTAGGTCTACCGAGGCTATCAGAATTTTGGCGACGGATACTACGTCCTACGCCGAAATTCTCAAGGATCTAAAGAGGACCTTGAAACCGGAGGAAATGGGCACAGAGGTGCTTAGCACGAGGAGAACACTAAATAATGAAGTTCTCCTAATAGTTAAGAAAGGTGGAGAGACTTCGATGTTCGCGGGAGCTTTATCTGCCGCTTTGCAAGAAAGAGCAACAGTTACAGCCCTCCTGAACAAGAGAAAGGTAGAAATTAGGGACCTCGATGAGGCGACATCCAAAGAAGATGTCCTTGAGGCCCTACCTGAAAAGCTGGGTGGCCCCAGCTTAGAGAGGAAAGTAAATGTCGTCACACGGTTCCGTGGAACCAAAATAGCACTGGTACGTTTTCTAGAGGCCGAAAGTCGCACTCTACGTCAGGTAGCAAAAATCCGGATTTGCTGGATAAATGCGCCAATCCAAGAGCACCTAGAGGTGGACAGATGCTAAAGATGTATGGCTTATGGCCACTACACGCGCGCTTGCAAAGGGCCCAACAGGATAAAAAACTGTCGGAGATGCAGAGGCGCGGGACATTTGTCAAAGGACTGTCAGGTCAGTGAACCCAAGTGCATAACTTGCACTTGACCGCAGAGAGAAATCTACCCGTGCACCAGTTTAATTTCCGTAAAAGCCTGTCTACGGTAGGTGCCATTCAGAAGGCAGTGGACCTAGCTAGGGAAGGAAAGGACAGATTAGGTCCGGAGAAGAAAAAGAGTTCAGCGACAGGTGGACAATATACGAGGGTGACACCTGCACTCTTAAGGAAGAGATGCAAGGAGGTGATCCTCAAGGCTCGAAGATAGGACCATTCGTATGGAATGTCTCTTATGATGACTTCTTGCGAATGGGTCAACCGAAAGGCGCGGTGATCATCAGCTTCGCGGACGACGCGTTGATCGTGTGTACTGCCGAAACTGCAGAAGCTCTTGGAATCTTGGTGAACAAATGTTTGTGACTAGCAAAGAGCTGGCTGGATGCCAGAGGTCTTCAAATGGCTCTGGACAAAACAGAAGCACTCATGGTCACAGACAGACGTAAGTACGAACCTCCCCGGATCGAAGTAGACGGATTTGAGGTCAAGTGGCGCACACCTATAAAATACTTAGAAGTGGAACTTGACAAATTCCTAAATTTTAAGCACCATATCGCTGTGGCATCTGACAAAGCTGCAAAATGTGCGCTAAGTTTATCCCGTATAATGTCGAACGTCGGTGGGCCTTCCGAAAGGAAAAGAAGATTGGTGTCGAGTGTTTTCCACTCAAAGCTGCTCTACGCAGCACCAATGTAGGCTGCCACCTAGCGAACAGATAGAAGCAAGAATATCTTGAACAAGATACTGTTCGTGCAAAGGATTATTACCAAACGTATAATCTCTGCCTGCAAGACAGTATCTGCGAGTGCTGCTAAGGTCCTTGCTAGCGTCCCGCCGGCAGACCTTTTGGCGCAAAAAAGTGAGGAAATTTTCCTCCTTTTCAAAGACAGAATGTCCATCCGTTATACGGATGACAATAGACCCAGCAAGGACCAAATCCGCCAAGATAGACGTATCGGCTTTTTTATGCATAAATTTTAATTTCTAAATCCCAACTAATGAAAAATTACAAAAAAAATAGGAGAAATTTTCAGAAATTTCAATAAGCGATCAATTTTCGACTAATTTAGATTAAGAGAGTGATTTATTGTTTAGCGACCGATTTTTCACTAGTTCAGATTAAGAGAGAGATTTTTGCTATGTAGTAAATTTTTTGTTTTAAAAATTAGAGATTGTGTATAGTAACAAAATTTTTTTCAAGTTTGGTTATATAACCAAATTGTTGTATGTGATATCAATCTAATAATTGCCAGGAGAAAAGAAATTTATTACAGCAACAATTTAGGTTTATCGGTTTCTTTGAAACCATAACAATATTGTTTTCTTAATAATCAGGTTAATTAATCGTTTGAATTGTTCTACCTTCTGTTTTCTTTGAGAAATCAGAATTCTTAAAATGGAGAGGATTTTTTAAAACTGCAAAATCCTTAGTATAAATATTGTCTTCTAATTATTTATTGTCTTCTACGTCGGGACAATCACTTGCTTCGAAAGATTCGTCATATTCCGGAGTTTATTCTGGTTCTGACGAATAATATGATTCTTGACGCTTCTCCGGTTTTAGAGAATCCTCTGGTTCTTGAGAAGCGTCATATATTCCTCGAAAATCTTCAGATTCTAGTGGCTTCTCATGTTCAAAGTTCTGTCAAAACTATCCTTACTTCGGAGATCATATACTCGATGTCAGTACACTTCTTTTGAAATCCGGAATAACCTTCATTTTGCGGAATATTTGATTCTGGACTTCCTGTATTTATCTCTGTTTCTGTTGAAGAATCATCATTTAATTTCCTTATACCTAACAAGTATGAAATCTTAGATTTTTTTATTTATTAAGCATACTAAAAAAGCTACAACTTTTTTTCACAAGGATTGCTAATTAAGATTATCATTAAAAGTAATCGATAAATCGGGTTTAAGGACAATACTCTTCAGTCAGGATTCGCGCGTAACAACTTATGGAATCCGGTCCCTCAATATTGAAATGTAGATATCCTCTTTTGGTGAGACTTTGTCTCACAAAGTTACCTATTCAATTAGTAGGATTTCACTATTTCATGGTAAACGAGTTTTTCAAAAGTATTTCTATTGCTAGTACTCACTAGTAATGGCAGAAATGGAGGATTGTGTACAGCGAAAGAGACGGTTTCACAAGATAGCTTTGGATTCAAATTACAGACATGGAATAATTTCAAAGAAAACTGAGAAACTTTGGGAGAATATGTACAAATGTTTTTTATTAAGAGAAAGTAAGTATAACTTTAAAACTGGCAATTTATTAATTTATTTATAATACATGTTAATCGCTTTATTTGAATTAGTGTAAAAGAACTAAATTACTTTTTGCTGCAGCAATTTGAAAAATAATTAAATGTAAGTGAAAAATGACTGATTATCAGTTAAAAATAAAAAATACATAATTAGCAATCGTTTACAAAGTACGTTTCCAAATTTTTAAAATTTTATAGACACTCTCATCATCTCCACCAGTGACAAACTGTTAATATCTCTGAACCCCATATAGCTCTCCCCCCATCAAAATAGCAAAATAACCCAGCCTTTGAATAATCGTTGACGGTCTAGCGGTCTAGCCCGTACATAATATAGGGGAGGTAGAGGGGACAATACTGATTAAAAATTACTTTAGGACCATGTCTGATGTCCACTTATTGGTTTGAAGTTGTAAGGGTTGTTACTTTCCTCTTTGGTCTCCCATACTTCAAAAACCTTTTTTGTCCATTTGAGAAGCTATTTATTTAATTAACAATAAAAAAAAATGAAAATGCTGGAAGAAATGATCAAATTTATTTATATTTACTAGCACAATGAATTGCGCGCTACGCGCGCGCCCCTTTTTTCGTACCATTGATAGGCTCTTTTCTTATAGAAATATTTTTGAATTATATTATTTTGTGCCTCAAAAGGGTGATATTGTAACTCTGCTATTTTACAATTTGCTGAATGTCATAAATACTCGTTGAAAATGACTGTCAATTGCAATATTAAAAATTAAAATTTTGCAACAACTATTTGTTCATTGAAATTCTGAAAAGCTTATCAAATGTTTAGTCGGGGACATATATGCCTTCCCTCGTCTACGCTTGTCTTACACACATGTTCATATGCATAAGACAAGCGTAGACGATGGAAGGCATCAAAGTCCCCGACTGTACTTCAATCTCGCTATTTAGGTGTTCCCTAATATGAATTTAAAGTCTCTCTTTCTCCCTATTTCTCTCTCTCAATGACTTACTAATTTTTGTACTATTTTTCACTTACTTATAGTAAGAACTGTCTGCTTTGCACTAAGAAGTGGTACATTTTGTTTGAATGCTACACTAAAACGCAAAAAATGTGTAATAAACATTTTTGTTTGTTATAATTTTACACTGACAGAATAGTGTAGTGATAAAAGAGATTGTCTGTTTTTGCAGCTGGGATATACTTCCAAAAGCAACATTATTCTGATTTTTTTATAGTTATGCACTGATTACGAAAATTATAGTCAAAATTGGCACAAATTTGATCTTTATTTTAAAAATGATAAAAAACCTAGAAATAGTGAATTTTGACACACATCTAAAAAAATACGCAAAATTTCGAAAAAGAGTTTCCACAAAAGTTGTTAGTCTAATTGAAATACACCTTTTATGTTCTTTTCTTTATTTCAAAAAAATCTATACATAGAGAAAATTTTTGAGAGGCATCTCTCTTATCTTTGAGAGCGCATCTTTCCCAAACTTTTGACTTGTGAAATCTAATGCACTGGCTGTGGGAGGCATGCGCACCTAAGACTTTTACTACTGTATTTTCCATGTATTTATTTGGGCGCGCATGCCTCCCAAAGAAAAGAGGGCAGCCGACCGTATTGGTGCAGCTTTAATCTCAAATTTTTCTCCGTGATATTTTTCAAGAAAAAAGCAAAAATCTGGAAACCACCATAAACACAGTCTATGCTTACATAAGTACAAAATACGTTATTTGTAACATAATTTACGTATTTTTGTGTAATCTTTTGAGTTGGTTTGTTGTTTCAAGGGTCCTCGCCCCCGAACCCTACCATCGCGTCTTGTACAAAATACCGGGGGCTTGGGATGCAACACTAAAAGTCGAATGTAGACAACGGTGGGAAAAATAAAATGTAAATGTAAATGTTGCAAATTTATCTCTCAAACTCTCAAACTCTTTATCTCTTTTACTCTTTATCTCTCAATTAACTCTTTAACTCTCAAAAACTTTTTATCTCTTTAACTCTTTATATCTCAAACTCTTTATCTGTCAAACTCTTTATCTCTCATACTCTTTATCTCTTAAACCTTTTATTCTCTCAAAAACTCTTTTTCTCTCAAACTCTTTATCTCTCTCCCAAATATGACGATAGTTTGTTGTAAGGCTACTGTAAGGGTTATCCGTAAAGGTTGTAAGGTTACAAAGTAAGCTGGTAGTAAGCATACAGTGAACTTAAAATTTCAGCCTAACAATAATCTTACGAAGCTTTTAAAACTTTTTTAAAATTAATTTTAAAAAGCTTACAATAAGCTTACATTGTAAGGTTGTGGTAAGCTTACAGTAAGCTTACCCTTTATCTCTCAAACGTTTATCTCTTTAACTTTTTATCGCTCAAACTATTTTTATCTCAAAAACTCTTTTTCTCTCAATATCTCAATCTCTCTAACTCCTTATCTCTCAAATTCTTCATTTCTCAAATTCTTAATTTCTAAAATTCTTCATCTCCCAAACTCTTTATCATTTTAACTCTTTATCTCTCAAACTATTTATCTCTTAAACTACTTATCTCTCAAACTATTTATCTCTCAAACTATTTATCTCTCAAACTCTTTATCTCTCAAACTCTGTATCTCTGAAAAACTTTTTATCTCCAAAACCTTTTATCTTTCAAGCTCTTTATCTCTCAAACTGCTTATGTCTTTAACTCTTTATCTTTCAAACTATTTATCTCTCAAACTCTTTATCTCTTTAACTCTTTATCTCTCAAACTATTTATCTCTTAAACTACTTATCTCTCAAACTATTTATCACTCAAACTCTTTCTCTCTCAAACTCTTTATCTCTTTTACTCTGTATCTATGAAAAACTTTTTATCTTCAAAATCTTTTATCTTTCAAACTTTTTATCTCTCAAACTGCTTATCCCTTGAACTCTTTATCTCTCAAACTGCTTATCTCTTTAACTCTTTATCTTTCAAACTATTTATCTCTTAAACTCTTTATCTATCAAACTCTTTATCTCTAAAACCTTTCATCTTTAAAACTCTTTATCTCTCAAACTGTTTATCCCTTCAAATCTTTATCATTCAAACTATTTATTTCTTAAACTCTTTATCACTTAAACTCTTTATCTTTTCAACTCTTTATCTCTTTACCTCTTTATCTCTTTATCTCTTTACCTCTTTACCTCTTAATCTCTCTAACTCTTCAACTAACGCCGGGACGGACGCTGCAACGTTTTCAACGTTAATTATTTTTGTTATTAGGCATGTAAAAAATTTTCGGAATAACATTTTCTTACGTATTTTATCGCTGATTTCAGAATCTGCCATCAAAGTTCCAAAAAAATAAGATTCCAAAATTTCAATATGGCGGTCGATATTTTTTAAATTAATTTGATTTATTTAAAACTTGCTACTCGGGGGTAATGGCGGGTAAAATGGGTAAAATGGCGGATCCAATATGGCGCACAGTGGTCTGAAACTGAAATTTTCTGTTCAAAATCGACTACAGGTCACAAATCTTAACCGATTTCAAAAGTTTTTTTTTTAAAATGATCAACTATAAATTCTTAAAAAAATGGTCTTTCTCGATTTTTAAATTAATTATTTATAACATTTCTAAATGTAACAATTTTCTTAATTATTACTATAATTGCAAATCAAAATTTATCTAAATATAAAAATTAATATTTACTTTCTTTAAAATGTTCGCAGTTTTTTGACAGCTGTCAACTGTCAAATTGACATAAAATTCTTATTCAGCGACACCAGAAGACCCTTTTACTGTCATTTTTGTCAAAGAAACTTACTTTATAAAAAAATTGACAATTTCATTAGAAAGTTATATAATTAAGTAAATTGTTTATAATAATTATTTTATCCATATATGCAACTGTTTATATCTTAAGCGATTGCTAAATATGATTTTCATGGTTAATATGTGTCTATGCTATTATTATTTTTATTTTTTAAACACAACTATTTTTACAAAAATTATCATTTCTTTTCCTATTTGTTTATTTATAAATGTTATAAATAATTAATTTAAAAATCGGGAAAGACCATTTTTTTTAAGAATTTATCGCTGATCATTTAAAAAAAAAACTTTTGAAATCGGTTAAGATTTGTGACCTGTAGTCGATTTTGAACAGTAAATTCCAGTTTCAGACCACTGTGTGGCGGTCCATATTTTTGGTTTTGATCGAATTAATTTGAAACTTATTTTTTGGGGTTTTTTGGGGTCCCTGATTATGAATTCAAAGTCAGATTTAAAGAATTCAAAGTTCTGGATGCATTGCAGCAGTCGATATGTTATTCCAAAAACTTTCTACATGCCTAATAACAAAAATAATTAACGTTGAAAATGTTTTAAAAAAAAGTGTGGCGTTAAAGGGTTAACTCTTTATCTCCAAAACTCTTTTTCTCTCAAACTATTTATCTCTCAAACTCTACATCTCTCAAACTCTTTATCTTTTTAACTTTTTATCTCTCTATCTTTCTAACTCTTTATCTCTTAAACTCTGTATTTTTTCTAACTCTTTTTTTAAAAAAAAAGTTTGTTTGGCATGAAAATATAACCAAAGGACAGCTACAGTTCAAGTACAACTGACTTGAATTAAACTTTACTGAAATTTTATCCCTTGTACAACTATTCGTTTCTTCTAATTACATTTTCATTATCCATCGTTCAAACGAGCAGTGCTAATGAGGGTCAGTTTCAATACTAACAATAGGCTACCTGCTAGGCTCATCATCTTTCGAGAGAACCTTTTGTAATAATAAGAGTTAATAGCTTTAAGGAAAAGGACAAAATTTTACTTTTTCTCCTATCTTCTCCTTTAACCGGTAACGCATTTGCTTCTCACTCTCTCCAAACAGAAAGGCATACGTTTTTCTCTTTTCCTCTTTACTTGAACTTGGTAACTCATTTGCATATAAGTCGTTTAATAATAAGGAGGATTCAAAAATAAATTATCTAAAACATTTTTTTGTTGTCGGATGATGATAGAAGGCCATACTTTAATTACGTAACGCTTTAAAAATACACTTTAACCCCCCCCCCCCCCGTATGTAACAAACCGTAACACAACATTAAAACCCTCTTCCCTTGTCATTGTGCGTAATTATTGTAGTAATGTTGTGTTTCATTATAAAATAAATAAAGTTTCCTTATGTACACGCGCAATATTTATTTTGTTATATGATATGTTTATTCTTTATTTCATTATATTAGTTTTAATTTTAATTCATGTGTTACTTGGCGTTTATAATTTCAAAAACTTATATCAATAAATGTTTATTTTATGTTTTGTTTCTCAAGATTAAAAAAAAGTACGTACAAACATTAAACACCCCCCATCCCTTCCTCTGTAACAAAGTATTATGAACATTTGAAACCCCACTTTCCCATTAGCTGTTACGTAACTTAACTATGGACATAATTAAACAATTGCGTTTTTCTCAATAGTTTTTAAATATTATTATATAAAATTCATGTACAGGGGGTCGATTATGTAATTTGATTTGATTCCGAAATGATTTGATTCCGCCTGACTTCACTTTTTTTCACTTTTAACTGTCAAAACTTTCGACAACAAAAGTGAAAAAAAGTGAAGTCAGGAGAAATCAAATCATTTCAAAATCAAATCGAATTACATAATCGACCCCCAGAAAGGTAAATTCTTTTTAAAATTTCAATCCTAGTAGATATTTTATAATCTTAATAATAAAGATCGTTTATCTTGTAACATAACTTCTTTAAAGCTACACTTTCTAGCGTTGAAAATCGTAAAAAATGTACGTAAATTACGTGATCCCCTTCCTCCTATATTGGTAACGTAGTTTGTTTTCAATAAAATGGATAGTAAAATATCTACGGTTTAAATCAATGACTGGTTCATGTTATATAAAATCAATTATTTTTAAGTGATTCAAACTTAGAGAGTGTCAATAACAATACTATTATAATTAGGACAATAGTGTACTATTTTAATATTTTATTAATTTATTTTATGTATGAGACAACAGACAATTAACAAAATTTCTCAATTGTATCAATTAATCTGAAGAATTAAAAGTGGTCGGTTTTGTCTAATGTTTGCACAAAATTTAGTATTGCACTAGAACTCCAATTATTTGGACAGCTTATGTGTGTGTCAAAATTGGTAAGCAATCAATTCTCCAGCTCACTATTCATTGAGCGAGCCAAGGTATAACCTACTCCCTTCCACTCTTATTCCGTTTCAGCCGCACTGAAAGAAGAAGTTTGCTGTGGCATTAAATTTTTTGCTAAAAAAACTATGTTTTTTATGTCAAACTATGTTTGGTAATATAGGGACAGCAAACATAGTTCGACCTGACAGAGAATAATGTACTGTACCAGCAAACGAGTTTTCTGGCACAGTAAACTAGTTTGCTGCCATGTCAAACTATGTTTGCTCTCCGTATTTTAGCAAACTCATTTCTTTGCGTGCGTTTTTCAAATTAAACGGGTCCAAATAATTGGAGTTCTGGTATAAAAACGTCTGTCTCAGCATTGCAGATGAAAGAATTAGGCGGCTGGCATGCTTATGATAGTTTTCATTACAGAAAGTCCAAGCTCAATTCTTCTAGCAGGACGGCTTACCGCCAAAAGGCAACCTCCATACACCTTGAACTTTGTATGAACTGTAAGTTTGTTTCTAGACATGTCAAAACTGTGCTTTTGTTTAAACCCGTTATAAGTTTCAAAAAGTTTGAATATTTTTCAAAGTTTCCTATAGTTCTGAGCCTTTAAGATTAAAATTTTGATTATTTTTGTTCATTTTTTAAAAAAGTACATTTTCTCCATGTATTTCTAATGGGAAAATAGGGGGTGTCTGTGTCACATCTGAATATTGTGTTATTGAAAAACAAAGAAATACTATTTCACTTTTTTTGTCACTTGCACCGATCTAGCGATGTGCGTAAACAATGTTCGAAAGTTGATTTTCTTTAACCTTCCTAATACATATACATATGGGTCAAAATTTCCCAAGTGTACGAATCGAAAAAATGAACAGGGCTAATATTTGCACATAATGTAGTATTGTAGGTAAGTACTGAAACCACTAAGTATTATGAAATTCTAATAAAAAGTGTAGAAGAGGGAGGGAGTTGAAGATTCTGGTCAAGTGTGATAAGGGAATTTTTTGAAAAATCATAACTATTATGCAACATGATGGAAAAAAATTAACCTGTATGTTTACGAAAGATTTTTCTTCCTCTTTCGAATAATGCAAAAAAAAATTTAATTTTTAAATTTAACCTATTTTTTTGCCTTTTTTTGAGAAACAACATTTTTTTTTCTTTTAAAATGAAGATTAACCCCTTAACTGTGGATGCCGTGTATACACGTCACGAAAAAAAAACTGCCCAAACTGTGGATGCTGTGTATACACGTCATTATGAAAACAAGAGAATGGCTGAACGAATTTTTATAAAACTTGGTACTAGGGGGTTGAACGTAATTTTGCGAAACTTGGTACTCGGGAGGTTTTTGGGTCGCTGAGTACGAATATGATATCAGAGTATAAAAATTCAAAATGGCGGATCCAATATGGCTGCCAGAAATTTTAAAAAAATTAAAATTCCAACATTTTAAAATTTTTAAAAATTTTGGCGGCAATATTGGATCCACCATTTTGAATTTTGGAAATTCGACTTCAAATTAGTAGGGGAGAGGTACGCAGGTTGAGACGGTCCGCAGGTTGAGACACTAAGATATTATGATCTATGTAACTCATAATACCAAATGGTTTATTGGCATTTTGTCGCATCGTTAGTAGCAAACTTTTTGTACAATAGAAGCGCAATAGTTCCTGTTCCTTGCGGTGGAGTTATAGCGAACTAATTTTTTTGACCAAAAAAGTGTTTTTAAGAATTTTTGTTTAGTGGAAAAAGTGGTTTTTTTTCAGTGTCAGTAAAAGGTGAAGATAACATTTACATAACAATTTTTATTCTATTTTAATATTCCCTCGGGATTTCGAACATACATTAACATCAACAAATAATTTCAGAGTGTCAAAAAAATAACGGCTAGGTCCGCAGGTTGAGACACGTTTTGGTACGCAGGTTGAGACGCGCAGTGCAGTGTAAAAATAGTGCCTTTGGACAAATTCATTTTTAATCCACAATTTTCAAGTGATTTACAGGTTCTTTTTTTTAAATTGAAGGTAATATAATTCAACATATAACGCCATGTTTTTTATTTGACGTGAATTGTTTATTAAATGTTAATAATTAAAATTTAATAAAATTTTAACTTGAAATTTTTTAAAACATTACATTTTTTTTTATTTTAAACAAATACTGTCGGGTATTGAAACACTAATTACTAAAATAATGAATGCAATATTTTAAGAACTTTTTTGTGCATTAACTATAATGTTTAAAAAAATTTCATTTGTTTCAAACAAAATAAGTGAGCGAAAACTGTGTTGCTAATTTTAAAGGCATTTAGACATTAATGAAACATAATTTATAGTGTTTCTAATCTTAATGTAACTACTAATATAATTCATTACTTTTACTAATAATTTATTGATTATGTTATAAACAATTTATATATAATATCTATTTCATTATAACACGCTGTCTTTTGTAACGAAATTGATAAAATCTCATGTGCAATGAACATTTTTAATAAATACGATTGACGAAAAATACTTTATCGAATTCGCTTTTAGTTCAGTATTGTTTAAACAAACTTTAATTAATAAATTCACAGTTCTATTGTTTTTAATTTTTTAAAATCCGTTTCTTTAAAATGTTTACTTAAATATAAAACATTTTTCAAACTTTCTATCGAATTTCACAATCGTTCACAATTGAAAATTTTATTAACAATTTTAGAACATTTTTTAAAAAAAAATTATTTAATATGGAACTGCTAATGTTTTTTTTCATTTTAAAATACAAAAATATCCATATTTGAGTAAATCTGTTATAAAAATGAGCCTCAAGCATCTAAGAACAACAAGCATGAATAGGGCATTCTCTGTGAAACAGAGAGAGGGTTTAAAAATAAATGAGGGGCTGATAGTAAAAACGAGTTATAATAATGATGGGAGCAAAAGTGGGTTAAAAGCAGTAAGAGCAAAAACGGGTCAAAAATTGTAAAGTCTGTTATTGACATTCGTCAAGTCTAAGAATTTATCACTTGATATATTAGTCAGTTGACTACCAAATAATTTTTAACTTATTAGAAATCCTTAAAAAATTCATAGACTTCACAAAATTTAATAATATACTTTGGAGTTAAAAATCTGAATCTAGGGTAAGTTTTAAGGGTTGATCGTCTCAGATTATCAGTTCATATAAAAGTCAGTTAACCACTAAATAATATTTAAAACATTAGAAACCCTTAAAAAAAATTTAGACTTCACGTAAGTGAATAATAAGGTTTGGGGATGAAAATCTGAATCAATGGTGACTTTTAAGGGTTGATCGGCTTAGGTTATCATTTTCTATCAAGGTCAGTTGACAACCAAATATTTTCCACTTCATTAGAAACCCATACAAAATTCTTAGGCTTAACGAAAGTCAATAATAGGCTTTAAGGTGAAAACTCTAAACCTAGGGTGAGTTTTAAAGGTTGATTGGCTCAGGTTATCATTTTATATCAATGTCAGTTGGCAACCAAATAATTTTCATTTCATTAGAAACCCTAAAAAAATTCTTAGACTTGACGAAAGTCAATAATAGGCTTTGGGTTTAAAAATCTGATACTAGGGTGAGTTTTAAGGGTTAATCGTCTCGGGTTATGACTTCATACAATAGTCAGTTGACCCCTAAATAATTGTTAAACCATTATAAACACTTAAAAATTTTTTAGACTTGTCTAAAGTCAATAATAAGCTTAAGGATTGAAAATCAAAATATAAAGTGAGTTTTAAGGGTTGATAAGCTAAGGTTATCATTTCATATTAAGGTCAACTAAAAATCAAATATTTTACACTTCATTAGAAACCCTTAAAAAATTTATAGACATGACAAAAATCAATAATAGGCTTTGGAGTGAGAAATCTAAACCAAGAGTGAGTTTTACAGGTTCAATGGCTCAGGTTATCATTTTATATCAAGGTCAGTTGGCAACCAAATAATTTCCATTTCATTAGAAGCCCTTAAAAAATTCTTAGACTTGACGAATGTCAATAATAGGCTTTAAGGTGAAAAATCTAAACCTAGGGTGCGTTTTTAGGGTTAATTGGTTCAGGTTATCATTTTATATCAAGGTCAGTTGGCAACCAAAGAAATTCCATTGGGGGCCGTTCATATACCACGTGGACAACTTTTCTCCGATTTTTGACCCCCCCTCCCCCCATCGTGGACAATCGTGGACATTTGTCTAACCCCCCCTCCCCCCTCTAAATGTCCACGTGGACAATTTTAGTGAAAAATAGTTTTTGGATGTTAACCCTAGAAGGACTAACTTACTTTTCTCACCCTCTAAGGACTAACTGGGGTCCTTTGTTCCCCCAGATTTTAACCCGTTGTGGTCACCCGGGGTGTAGGACACCCCAGGACTACTTTGCGTTCAATGTCTTTGAAACCACGCATAAAAACCTTTAATCTTCAAAATAAATATACTTTTTTCACAATACATGGCATATATGGATATATCATAAAGAAGTAGAATGACAGCATTTTTGCGGCCTGGGGTGCGGAACATCCCATGTGACAATTTATAGGTGTGACCACTACGGGTTAAACGTGTTGTAAGGGTAGAGGGTGGTTTTTTTGAAAAGATTAAAATAGTTTCAAAAAGTAGTCATAAAAAAATCCACAATCAAACAAATATAATTATTTGTTAAGATTTTAAAATACCCTGTAGTACAAAGAATGATTGTGTTAATTTATTGAAATAATTAACTAATCAAAAAAAAGAAAGGTAGGGGATCGTCTCTAAAATTATATTATTATTCAATATATCGGCAGAGAGCCGTATTCTGTTTCGATTAGGGTATTATAAATATTAAAGAAATAAAATATGGATATTTATCTTTAACATATTAACAATCAATTTATTAAAACTAATTCAACTCGTTGTACATACAAACTAGCAAAATTTCGCTATAACAAGACTGAAAGTCTTATTTAAGAAAACAATAATTTGAGAAGAATTAATGTAATACAATATACTGTAATATTCAAACTTTCTGAGTGTGTTGTGTAATTGTTCTGTGTGTGCAAATATTTCTACTCACCAAAAATTGGAATTTCTCATGTAATAATAGGTTTCTTTTTAATATTCTGTCTGTTCCTTTAAATATTCTTTTAATATTCTTATATATATATATATATTCATAAACTGAGTAATTATATCTCTTTTTCTTTTATTTAATTAATAATCCCTTTTCTATATAATCTTATTTCACTTTAAATAATATATTTTTAGTTGATGTTTTCTTGAGCGTTTTATATTTTATATGCAGATATTCTCAAAATCAATTTTTGTAAAAATTATTACTTAATATAAATTGTATTAATATTTGTTTATTGGGGTTTTAAAAGGAAATTATTTGTTGAGATAACCTGAATGGTCATGTACTAGTGAGTATGGCATTTTTGGTTTTTATTTATTATATATAGAATGAGTGTTTTGGGTAAAATTTATAATAGGAATATTTTAATAATTTGTTATAAATCAACTTTAATTTTTGTTTGTGAGACATAAAAGTGTCCTCATTCTTAATAACTCTAGTTTTTCTGTGACAATAAATTTAAATACCATGAGAATAACGAAATATGCTCATTAAAGAAATTCGACAACACACATTTTGATTTTTCTATTCTTAGTTTTATTATTTTTTTTTAAATCATGTCTTTCCTTACTTGTTTTTTTTTGTTTAATTTTAGGTCTTATTTTTTTTTAACTGTAAGTTATTTTTAATTAATTATAAAATTTTCACTTTATTTATTGTCAATTCTTTGCTGAGCTCGTGACTTAGAGCGTCATGCGATCCTGTGTCATATTACATTTTCGTAACCTTCATAGTGGTTTCCGAATTTTATTGTACGCTAATGTATTATTTATTTTTTTGTTTTAAATTTTTTTATTCTTTATTATTTTTTTTTGAATTCTTTAATTAGCTTGAATTTGTGACATTACTATTAGTTAGATTCATTTTCCTTCAAGTTTCCCTTAATTGTTGTATGTTTCTTGATTATTAATTTAAGGAAGTGCATTTATATATATATACTTTTTATTCTACCCATTTCATAAGTCTAGTGTCGTGTCGTGTAATCCGAACCTGTT
This sequence comes from Ganaspis brasiliensis, assembly GCA_037103525.1. Classification (NCBI taxonomy): domain Eukaryota; kingdom Metazoa; phylum Arthropoda; class Insecta; order Hymenoptera; family Figitidae; genus Ganaspis; species Ganaspis brasiliensis. Next base: position 184,354 of record JAZKLR010000039.1, on the reverse strand, counting down.
TCAAATTATTTACCTGCTGACTTTGTTATTTTTTGAGTTCATTTATTATTTTAAGTCATTTTATTTGAATACTTTTACCAATTTATTTTCTTAAAATCAATTAGTTGTTTCTAAAAAATTGTTTGTTTCGAATTTTATTTTTTTTACGTTAATGATCTTATAAGAAAAATCCGAACTTGACAATTATGTAAAAAAAATTAATTCTTATGTTTTTTTGATCTTTTTTATTTAAAAATATTCCGGAACAAAATCATGCTGACATAATCAATAATATATTTCAGTTTATGTACGCGGACGATAAAAAATTTTAGAGAGAGAGTAGAAACATAAAATGTTAATGTTATAAAAAAAATAAAACCTATTGTTTATTAATGTTATTCTTTCTCTGAAGTTATAATACTCTCATATTTTATTTATTTATCTACATTTTTTTAGTCTTCCCGAGTCAGTTGTTTTTAGTTTGATTTAAGGTACGTCATTCTACAAAAAAAATTTTGAAAAAGAAAATTTTAATGTATTTTTAATGACGTTATGGTTAGTTGTTCTAGTTTTAATCTACCTTTCTTATTAAAAGTTTTGAATCATCTAATTATACCATTTTTTTTTTATTAAAAAAAAATTTTAAAAGAATGTTTGTGTTAATTATTGTGTTAATATTAATAAATTTAATCGCAATTATAATAATAATAGGAGCAATGATAGTGAACTTTTAATGTTAGAGACTAGTGTTAGGGTGTTATATTTTATGTTAGTTGAAATGATTCCTTGTTATATATTGATATTTTTTTTGTTTTGATTATTTAATGTTTAATTTGTTAGGGCAATAATTTAGTATATTTTGTATTATTTTTTTTTTGACTTTACTTTATATTAACTTCTATTTTTTTGTTAATTTTTATTTTTTTGTACAATTGTTAGATTATTCTAAATGTTACGACGACTACGTTTTGTAGCATATATATATACATATGTATAATTTTTATAACAAAGATAAGGTGAATTGTTAGTATAAATTCTCACCATGATTTGTTAGTTTATTTTTTTTATACTCATACGGGTTTTCTTTTTTAGGGCTAAGATTTTGTTTTCTGATTGGTACGAGCCTATTGCTCGGTCAAACGTAAACACACGTTGGCCTTTGGAGTCTATACAACTAGAACTCCAACCTAGTCCCATGTCATCTGGCCAATGGCATCAGGAGTATAGGTACTTATGGGATCTTTCCAAATATGAAGTATGCTCTTATTGGACGGCAAAGGATTTTATCCATCCCAGTTCCTGTGATATACCGTCGGATGAGGTCTTGGAACAAATACATGGATGCTTGGGGGTTAATACTATTGAGTGGTAAATGGATATGCAATATTTCTCATATATGTGTATGTATTTATTTTTTTTAAATTTTTATTTTTTTATTTATTTATACGTTTTTTTAAATAAATAGATTTTCATTTTGTTTCTTAGTTTTAATTTTAGTGTTGTTAGTATTACCTTTTATGTTTTCGATAAAAAAAATATTTTTTTTTTTTTTTTGTTTTTAGTCCTTATTCTTCTATACTTCGGTATCCTCCTGAGAATGGATATCGCTTTAAATCCACCGCTCTAGAGTTATTCTTTTGCCAAATTTATGAACACGACTGGGATGCGCTAGAATTGGTTCATAGTGGATGGGAAACGGTATGTGTATCTTTTAGCTTTTTATATATATATTTTTATTTTAATGTAACTAGCCTGAATATTATTATTTTTTTTTAGAGATGGCGAGTGGATCTGGACTTCATTTTTCAAGCGTGCTGACTTGAATCACCTTTCTTGTTCGATTTAGTTGGAGTAGTTTGACATTATACTTTATTCTTTTTTTTTTTTTACTACTTTATTTTTATATAGGTGTTAAATTTTTAGCCTGTCGACCAAATAAATTTCGTTGTTTTTTCTTTAAAACAAACTTTTTACTTTTCCTAGTTATAATAGTATATTTTTTATTTAAGTTTTTTTTTATTCTTATTATTAATATTAAAAATTTTTTTTAAAATTATTTAAATTAATTGTTTACTTTTTAGATGTTTAATTATTTCCCTTTAATATTTGATCTAATTCTATTTTCTTTACAATTGTCTATCTTTAGTTCTTCCATGAGTTAAGTTAGTTAGGTTATTTTGTTAAATGATATGGTGATCTCTCAATTTAATTTAATGATGGTTATTTCTATATAGGATTCATCTAAGGTTATAAAATCTAATGATTATTAATATCTAACTTGTTTAGTTACTTTCTTTATACAGAATTACCTTAGGCTATGTCTACGCCTTGTTTTGGCATTGCACTTTGCCTTCTTATTTTCGGTCGTGGTTCCCTTGTTATAGATGTTGTTTGTTCTGGTTCTTCGTTACTATTTTCTATCCTTGTTTCTCTAGTCATATGTTCTAGTATTTCTCTATGTGGTATTTCATAGTTTGTTTCTTCAACCAGTTGACTTTTTCTTCTGTTGTTTTCTCCTGATATGTTGATTGTAGTAGAGTTTAATCTATCTTTCTTTAGACATCTATATGCAGTATATGTAATCATGATAATGATTAAAATACTAGTTAATCCTAATACTGAGTAACTATAGGCATCTTGTTTGAACTTTATTACATTTCGTTGGCTTTGTTCCTGTAATTCTTGTTCTATTTGGGATAGTTTTAAGTCGTTTTCTTTACTTTCCCAAGTTCTTATGTTTTCTTCCCTTTTTATTGTAGTTTTCTCCATTTAATATTGTTTTAAACTTGGTGACAATATTTCTAATCTTAAATCAATTTGCGGTTCGTAAGTATATTGTTGTGGATTTTCTTGGATTTGTAGTGCTGGGAGGGAAATTGTATGTGTTTTCATTGTACACCCTTTTGCTAATTGTACAATTCCCATACCCCATATTGGATATTGTACTGTTGGTACTCCTAGACATTCCACATATGCGGTTTCATTTGTTGATAATGAAAATAACCATCCACCTATAGATTTCACCGTCTCCCAGTATGGTTGTTTACGTAGAGAAATTCTTATATCACAATCTTCCATCGTGATATTGCCAATCTTTTTTAATAATTTTACTTCACAACTGTTGAATACTACTGAATCGATAATAGGTTGGTCTATTTGACATATATGCCTATTTCCTATTACATGGCATTCTTTTAGTTGTTTCTCGTTCATATAAAAGTAATGTCTTTCTCCAGAACTAATGATTAAGTATTTTTCTTTAGGAATTACATATGCTCTTCCTTCTATTGAATTATTAGATTGTTGAACTGGTAGTTCATGCATCTGGTATATCAAGTACTTTTCTCTTTGGACCATCGGAATATCCAAGGCCATTATCAATCTGTTATCCTTTAAATGGAAACTGGTAGTAGAGATTCTGTTCAACACTGCAACATCAATTTGTTCTAAAGGTATGGGAAATTCCAAATTGCCTAAATGTTGTTGGGCAGAGTTGGCAATTTCTTTGAGTTGTTTATTATTTAACATTCTAGGATGTATTTTTCCTTCTTTGGTCTGATATAAGACTTGTAGTGTTTGTTCAATGGTATGTTCGTATGTGTCTAATTGGTGTCTCCACTTTCGAACTGTTGATTCTAACCATGAAGTATAGTTGATGTTATATGTTCGTATTTGAATTTGGAGTAGCTTCTTCTGTATTTTATCTAATAGTATCGCTTGTTCTTTGGAAACATTTCTCTGTTCTTCGGCGATGTCATAGAGATTTTGGATTTCTGCTCGCACAACGTGTGTTTGTTCCCCTACTAAGTGAGAGATATTTTGTTGTGCAGTATTTAAGTTGTATATGGCTTCCCAATAATTTTCTCCTTTATCGTTTGTGAGAACTCCTATGAGGGGTCCTATAAATTTGCCTACAAAGCCAAATAATGGTGTATTTCTTTTCTTAATGTTTTTATTTTTAGGTTTTACTTCTGGTGGTTGACTTGATTCCCGTAATTCTTTTATAGTTTCTTTTAGTTGTTTCAGTTGTAATTCAATTGTTTGTATGCGTCGTATCATGTTGTAGTTATCTAATATTCCTTCACAATTTATTTCTAAAAGTACTCTACAGGGTTTGTCCATTTTTCTGTAGTCTTCTTTGATTTCATCAAGATGTTCTGTAAAGTTATCTAGATCTAATCCTATTACTGTTCTCCATACTGTAGATATTTGTTGAAGGTTAGATATTAATTCATAATATAGTCCAGAACTTTTCTCAAAGTTAATTATCCTTATGTTTTCGCCCTCTAGATTGGCAGTAACTAGGGCTAAACTTCCTAGGATCGTAGCAAGGTTTACTTTTAATTTCATTGTATTTTCCTGCAATGAAATAATACATTTTATTAGAGTTTCTGATTATTAGGATATTAAGTATTTTATTCTATACTTCTTTTTGCCAATTTATCCGCTTCCTCATTACCTATTATCCCCCTATGTCCGGGTTCATATATTAATTCGACTTCTATCCCTGACATATTTTTCTTTATCTTTTGAAAAGTGTCTTTGCTAATTACGTCTCGATTTTTACTAGTTTTCCACCCATTTATTTGCCACTTTGGTAACCATTTCTCTAAGCCTTCTATGGCATACTTCGAATCAGAGTGTATTCTTACCTTTTTGTAACCTAGTTCACGGGTAATGTCAATTGCTTTTGATATAGCTTCCGCTTCGGCGTTGTTATTGGTTTGTCTATTTTTGGCTCTTTCACTTACATTGAGTTGGTGTTCGTGGTTAAGCCAAACTCCTATTCCTGCTTTTGCCTGTGACTTCCCATTAGCTTTACAAGCTCCATCTGTGAAGATATGTAAGAACCCTTCTTCATCCACTCTTAATCCTTTTTGGTCCCTTTGTCATAAGTATGCCTTTTTTACTTGATCTTTATGTTTTCGGAACCTTTTCGCTTCTGCATCTTCCAGAATTAAATTACTTTTCTCTGTTATTCCTACTACCTCGTATGGTCCGTGATAGTAGGGGGCAAATTTTCCTGCCCGGACTTCTTCCTTAACGTCTACTAAATCTCCTATAGTTATATTTAATGGTTTAGCTTGGTTATCGTAACGTTCTTTCTGGTTATATTTTGTTTCATTAATGTTTCTTGCTACAATGTCTCTGATTTCTATTAGTCTGGTGACTAGTTCTTGCAAATAAGTTTCATAAGTAATTAGTTTGTCTTTTGAGGGGAAAGAAATGGGTGTTCTGGCTTTTCTACCGAAAGCTACTTCAAAAGGAGTAAATTTTGTTGCTTCATGGACTGATGTGTTGTATGCAAACGCTGCAAAAGGTAATAATCGGTCCCAATCATCCATAGATTTAGCATAGTGTCTTATGAATTCGGCTAATACAGCGTGACTTCTTTCTAGTCCACCGTTTGTTTGTGGTCGGTATGCTGTTGTCGCTACTTGCTTCACTTTAAAAAGTCTAGCTAAATGTCGTAACGTGTTACTCATAAAAGTAGTTCCTCGATCAGTAAGGAGACATTTAGGTGCTCAATGTATTAAAAACAAATTTATTGCCAGGGCATGAGCAATAGTCGTAGCACTAATATCCGGCACAGCTACAAAAATACAGTATTTGCTCAATTGGTCTTGTATAGTCAGGACATGGCAATTGCCGTTTGATGTAGTAGGAAGTTTCCCTACTGTGTCTAAAGAAACTCTGTCAAAAATATCTAACGGTGTATCCGTTATTATCATTGGTTCTTTATTTTTCGTTCTCACAATTTTCCGTTGTGCGCAACTTCTACATCTTCTTATATATTCAGTAACTTCTTGTCTCAATCCTGGCCAAGTGTATTTTTCTCTAATTCTTTTATAGGTCTTACCTACTCCCTTGTGTCCTGCTACTAGACTATCATGGTATTGTGAGATTATCCTTGGTCTATATTCTTCTTCTGGTACGGTGATACGTCCATAGCACATTTTGAATTTGATTTGAGTGCCAAAAAATGTTCTGGCTAGAATATCTAACCATTTAGCATCAATTTCTTCTAACATATCATCATGTCTTGAAATCCTTGCGGTTCTTACTTCGTTTTCTACTAAGACTTTCTTCAGGTTGTCTAAACATTCTTCTACATTTTCTTCTTCTATGCAATCGTAATAATTATTTTTTACAATGACAGTATAGACATTGTATTTGCCTCTAGGAGTTATTAATATTTGTCCTACTTTTGGTCTTTTGCTTTTCATTTCCAGCAAATCTATAGCTCCTATTGCTAGCATCAATTGGCTGATAGGAGTAACTGGTTCTAAGTCTGCCGTCATAAAGTGTACGTAATTGTCCTTTACACCTGTAATTGATTCTCTATCATATTCCATTACTTCTTTCCTGCTGAAGTTTTCGTTTTCTTTTCTATCTGCACTTACGGGGTTTTCTTCCACATAGGGCATGGTGATATTCAATCCTAATTTTTGCTTAGTTGGGATTGTTCTTTCGTCTGTTGTAACATTTTTTGTTTCTTCTATAAGTTTTCTAGGTGTGATTTTCCGTTTCCTTCGCTCTTCTTCTGTTTCTATTTCACTTTCTTCAGAAATAATTTCCCCATGGAACGGTGTAGACATTGCCTTAGGTTTTCTTTGTGTTAACGGAGTATCAAAAGTGACAGATTTTTTTAATTTTTCATCTTCTTTTTTGTTGTTTTGAGAGAATTGTTCCGTGGTTTCTTCTAATTTAGTACTTTCTGAATTTTCAGGCAGATGTTTCTGTATTTCTTTTAATTCCGCTATTATTTCGTCTATTGATCTAACATTTTCCTCATTTGTATCATTTATTCTTTCTTCCTCTTCCATTTCGTCGAACATCTGGTTATCCCAAAAATATGATTGATGTTCTCCTAGAGATGCGTCATATCTGCGTATCGAGTCTTGTACTCCTTTCAATAATTCCTGATCCACTATTCTTTTCTGCCCCTCCTCTTCTTCTCGTTGATCTTCGTCTTCGTTGTCCTCTTCTTCAGATGATTCTACTGGAGCTTCTACAAAGACCGCAATTTCTTCTTTTTCAAGGACATTCTCTTTACCTCTATTCGTGGAGGTTTTCTCTTCTTCTATTTCTTCTGGTTCAGTCATTTCTTGAGTGTTTTCTAAGGACGGAAAAACGCTATGGCTTTTCCTAAGAATAGGTGTTCTTGGTTTTTCTATTAAGTTCTCTTCTTCTTCTTCTTCTTCTTCTGATTCCTCATTATTTCTATCCACTTCTGACCCTATGACTGATGGTTCATCGTCTTCATTATAATTTGGTACGTTGATTTTATTCCTTAACCTTGATGCTATAGGTTGTTCTAATTCTTCAGATTCTGTCGGTACAGATTTAATTCTCTCTTTGGGCTTCTCTTTATAATTCTTTTTAATGATATTAGAAGCCTCTGGAATTTTTATTTTCGGTTCTGATTTGGCTCGTTGTCTAATATTTTTGTCTGTTGTTTCAACCTGTTCTACTTGATCATGCGTCCCTTGTGTTTTCCGTTTCTTTCTGTTTGTTTCGATTAATCGTGATAATGCTTCATTTGCCTTAATTTTACTTTTTCGTGCTCCACTACTGATTGGAAATACTTTTACATTATTTAAAGTTTTTTTTTCTTCTTCCTCGATTGTGATTTCTTCTGTCATCTCAATATCAGTTTCTATCCTTTCATCTATCTCTTTTTCTTTTGTATCTTTTTTGAACCTCGTGTCCTTATCACACGGATTTTCTGATAATCCTGTTATCCAACGATTGACTTTACCCGGTTTACAATAGAAATCATAGTGATAATCCTTCAATCTCATGAGCCATTTTGCCATTCGTGAAGTGGGCTTATTAGCATCATTGATTATTTTTACTGGTTCATGATCACAAGATAATATGAATCTAGACCCATATATAAATGGTCTATAATGTTCCAGCGCATAGATAACTGCTAAGCATTCTTTTTCAGTCTCCTCGTAATTTCTCTCTGCTCCGACTAGGGTCTTTGAAAAGTAGGCTACTGGTAAATCTATTCCATCTTTTTCTTGGGTTAACACTGCACTAACTGCATGTTCCGAAGCATCAGTGGTTATTTTGAAAATCTTTTTAAAATCAGGATGTTGTAAAATAGGGTCTTGGCATAGGGCTGCTTTCAATGTCTTAAAACTTTGCTTTTCTTCATTACCCCACACAAATTTCTGGTCCTTCTTCAAAAGTTTGTATAGTGGTTTCGCTTTATTGGCATATCCTTCTATGAATCTTCTATAGTAACCAGTTATTCCTAAAAACTCTTTTATAGATTTTGTTTTCGTGGGTTGTGGGAAATCATTTATGGCTAATAATTTCTTTGGATCCGCCTGTATTCCTTCTGCCGTAATGACATGTCCTAAATAAGACACTTCTTTACATAGAAAAACACATTTTTCGGGTTGTAAAGCTAGCTTGGCTTGTCCTAGTCGTTCGAATAATCTATTGATAGTAGTATCATGTTCTTCTAAAGTTTCTGAGAAGACTATTATGTCATCCAGATAAACAAAAAGTTCTGCTCCTTGTAAACCCAACATAACATTATCCATTAATCTCTGAAATGTGGATGCAGCATTTTTTATTCCCATAGGCATTCGCTTGTACTGATAATGTCCTCTACCGGAGGAAAAAGCCGTTTTGTGTTGATCTTCTTTAGCTGTTCCAATTTGATGATAACCCATAGCTAGATCGAAAACTGAAAAATACTTTGCTCCCCCTAAACGTTCTAGAATCGAATTTATCAAAGGCATGGGGTACGCTTCTCCCACCATTTTGTCGTTTAGTGCTCTAAAATCTATTACTAGTCTCCATTTCTTGTTTCCCTGTTCATCCATCTTTTTAGGTACAATCAAAACAGGTGAATTATAATTCGATTTTGAATCTATGATTAAATCTTCTTTATACATTTTGTCTATTAATTTTCGACCTGCTTCTTCATATTCTGGTGTTTGTCGATACTGTTTACATTTCACCGGATTTTCATCTGACGTGGGGATGCGATGTTCTACTAGTGGTGTTACGGGCAATTTATCACCTGGTAAATAAAATCTATCTTGTCCCATTCTTACCCATTTTTCTACATATCGCTTCTCTTCTGAATTTAGATGATTCATCTTCAACCTTTCTAAAACCATGCTAACTCGTTTTTTTTTTATTTCCATTTCTTTATCTGTTTTATTCTCGTCTGATATTAGATAGTCAAACGGTATCAGTTCTTGTGGAGGTATAGATATCTTGATATCTCTCTCAGTAGTATTAATAGCTCTAATTTTGCATGTTCCTTGGTTTGGTTTGACTATTGCTTCACCTAGGAATAGTCCCTTTTCAGTTTCTATTTTTGGTAAATACCCTTCTGTTAGTTCCGAATTTTGTATTGGGATTTCGACTACTTGTCTTGTCCTCGCTTTTATTTTTAGAATCCTCGGTACTGGTTTTACTTCTTTTCCTAGTGTTTTTCCGGCTATTATAGACTCCTGGTCTACAAAAGGAATTGGTTCGACTGGTTTTGAATGAGTTATGAGAGCGTTGTAAAAAAATGAGATGCTCGATCTTTCTTCTCGTAGGAAAGGTCTTCCTAAAATTCCTTCCGAAGAAATAGGAAATGAGGAATCTACCACATGGAATAGGTTTTCCTTTTCAAAAATTTTTAATTGCACAGTACCTAACGTGTAAACTTTTGTGACAGTTATGCCTGTGATGTAAGCCATGTTCCTTGAATCTATTTTCGCATCTTTCTTTAAAGCAGAAATTTTTATTACATTAACATCTGCTCCAGTATCTACGAAAAAGTTTGCTTTACCTTTAATCAGTTGATGACTGTCTAATTTTACTACCGGCGATTCATCTACTATTTTGTTAATTATGAAGACGGATGGGGTTCTTTGAATCTCAGTATTCCTGGACACGGCTGGTTGGTCAAGTCCGAAAGCATGTCCTCTTTTCGGACTTGATTCCCGTTTAAAAAACCAATACGGTTGTCGTCCATTCTTGTTTCTTTTTGTCCAACTGTTTGTGGGTTCATGTACGTATTATCCCTGTTTCCGGGAGAATGGTTCCGCCAATCATTATTGTACATATTTCCGAAGTCTTGACCTCCTTCTCTATATCCTCCACCTCTATGTCTTTCTTTTCTTTGGTGATAATTTCCAAACTGATTTCTGAAAGGTTCTCTTGGATCTGATCTTCGCTCTAAGGGTGTAAAATTTCCTCTTTGAAATTCTCTTTGTGGTTCATATGTTCTTCTATTTCCATATGCGTTATTGCCGTCGTTTCTATAACGTGTAGGGTAAGAAGAATATCCTCTTATTTCTGCATGCCCTTTAACTTCTTGTGCGTGTTTAGCAAAACCTACTGCTTGCTCTAAACTACTCGGGTCCTTTCCATCAACTGCGGACGCAATTTCATCAGGTAATGCTCTGATAAACGCACGTAGAGCGATATCCTCAACTGTTATTAATACATGTTTGACCGTTTCACTACCATATTTAGCATATAACGCAGCTCTAGCTCCACTTATGTATCCCTGTAACCTATCGTACATGTCATTGACATTTTCATCTCTAAATAATCTCAGATCTTGAATGTCCCTGAGATATTTTTCATAAGGTAGTCCGGGAGCAAATCTTTCCTTTAAGAGATCTATGAGCTGTGTTATTTTTTTGAATTGTTTATGTCTAGTACATTCTCTAGCATTACCCGACAATTTACTTAACACTGCTGTCATCAAGGGCATTTCGTTAGCTGGAGTAACATACGATGCTGCATTCACGATGTCCTGTATAAAGTCTCTTACTGACATGTTTTTTCCGTCAAAAAATGGTATATGGCTAACCGCCTGTTGAATAGCTAATGCATCGGCGATTGACTGTGCTGCCACGATGGCTGCATTTTCTGCATTTATTTCAGTGACATTTCTAGTATTCCTTACACCTGGTATAAAGCCTAAATCTGTACGATTACTATATACTTCCGCCAAGGTAGATGCGTTAGGATTTTCTTGAACTTCTTCTTCGAAGGGATTAGTATTATCGTGTAAATTATTTCTCAAGTTTCCCGCTCCGTTGTTTTGATTGATACCCCCTCCATTTCCCCCAGCGTTCTGATTGTCAGTCATGTTTAAAAAGAAATTATTTTTATTTTTTTTATAATCTTCTCAAAAGATCAAAAGATCAATTTTTGGCTATATTCAAATGCTGAGATTTCTAATGTTCTAGAATGGGTATCAGTTAAAGTGTATTGAGCCACCCGTAACTACCTGCTGATTTCCAGCCTACTATAGATAAACTAGCACACTCTGGACTCGTATTACTGGCGTCGATTACTTGAAAATAAGTTTCTCTACCTTCTAACTCTATTTCTATTCCACCTATTACGCTAAAAAACTGTCCTAAGATTACTTTGACTTCTGATTCGCACGGCCAATATCCTACGCTTAAAACACTCGAGGAAATGTAGTTGTGTTTTTCTAAGGTAGTTATAACAAATTCTGTTGATCCATTCACTATATTTGGCGAGTTCAACTTGGTTTCTACTACCGCTGGAATATTTTGTGTAATAATTTCGTTATAAGCTACGAACGACATTAGATATTAATTTTTCTTTAAATTCATTATACCTATTCTTAAAACCTTCCTTTATTTTTTTACCGTATTATCCTTATATTATTTTTATATTGAATTATCAACTGTTCATTTTTTCCTAACAAAAAAAAAAACTCTTCGATATTACCCTAATAATATATTACTATGGAATGAATTATTATTCAACGAGTTTCTAATTCTTTATTAATCACGTATGTAATTTTTAATAATTCGACCTTGCTGTTTATATTCTGTTTCGACACAGTATAAAGACGTTCATTCATTAGGCACACTGACCTACTTATTGCATTCCTTTTTCATTGAATCGACGAATGTGACACCGTGTCTCATTACCTACATTCGCAATTTTACGTTCACGATACACTTTATTGTTGTTTTTTTTTTAACCTTCTTAACACTTTCGTTATACTCTTGGATTTTTCTTCACTATTCAATTCTTGGAAACTTTTTCATTTATCATTTGTCTAGTAGTTGATTTCCTTAATTCCTATTCTTTTTATGTTGTCCGTTATGATAAATTTTTTTTTATCTCGAATATTGTCCTTATTATATTATTCGCTTAAACTTCTCAAGATTTTACCTTTTTGAATCGCTGAAAACTAATATATTTTTCGTCTAATTTTTCAAATTAATGAGTACATCTATTTTCCTTCTATATATTTTTTTAAAAACACCTATTTTCCTGTTAAACTTTTCAAAGCCTACAAGCTAAACACGGTTCGAATTTCACTGTACTCAAAAAAAAATAATATTGAGTTTTCATTTCATTACCCTTATATTTGGTAATTATAAAAAAAACCCTTTTAAGAAGGAAGCGGATTTGGAAAATTTGATTTTTGACCTTTCTATTTGTACCTTTTTGACGATTATCGTGTTGATAAGTTCTTTAATGTTTCGGTTGGATTAAGAGCAGAACAAAATTTAATATTTTTATTATTTTTTTTTTTTAAGCTACTATACTTCATGCATATTTTTCAAATTACAATCTTTCAAAATTTAAATGAAATTTCTTTTTGAATCAAACCATTAGATTTTTAATATTATCAAAGTTCTTATCAATTACGAAACGAATCGTCTGTTTTCACGATAATTTTTACTCGAGAAATATTTTATTCGCGTCACGAAATGATTTAAGAATTTGTTTAGTTGTTTAGTCCTCTTCACTTGTCCAAGTGGCTAATTCACTTTCGATAAGGTTAATCGGAGGAAGTTTTTTTATATTATTGAAGAGACCAGAGCTCGCGAGCACGCGGAGTATAGTCACTGTCCTGACTGTCTCTACTTTGCGTTTACCCAAAAGTGCAAAGGTATTCGATTTTCTTTCATCGAACTAAAAAACGTCTAACATTCAGAGACAGCCCAAATAATCTAATTTAAAATTTTAGTTTAAACCGCACTTCACTTTAGTATTAATGATATATTTTAATCAGAAAGGTCAAAAAAAAATTTTATTGTTTTATATTTCTTAGACAAAATATTTATTTCCTTATAATTCCTTATAGGAATTGTTCGTGTATAAGAGTGTAAAAAAAAATTGTTGTTCTTGATAAAATATACTATTTTCCAATACACAAAAATTCTTACAGAATATTTAAAGAATATCCCACCGCTGCCACCATTTGTAAGGGTAGAGGGTGGTTTTTTTGAAAAGATTAAAATAGTTTCAAAAAGTAGTCATAAAAAAATCCACAATCAAACAAATATAATTATTTGTTAAGATTTTAAAATACCCTGTAGTACAAAGAATGATTGTGTTAATTTATTGAAATAATTAACTAATTAAAAAAAAGAAAGGTAGGGGATCGTCTCTAAAATTATATTATTATTCAATATATCGGCAGAGAGCCGTATTCTGTTTCGATTAGGGTATTATAAATATTAAAGAAATAAAATATGGATATTTATCTTTAACATATTAACAATCAATTTATTAAAACTAATTCAACTCGTTGTACATACAAACTAGCAAAATTTCGCTATAACAAGACTGAAAGTCTTATTTAAGAAAACAATAATTTGAGAAGAATTAATGTAATACAATATACTGTAATATTCAAACTTTCTGAGTGTGTTGTGTAATTGTTCTGTGTGTGCAAATATTTCTACTCACCAAAAATTGGAATTTCTCATGTAATAATAGGTTTCTTTTTAATATTCTGTCTGTTCCTTTAAATATTCTTTTAATATTCTTATATATATATATATATATATTCATAAACTGAGTAATTATATCTCTTTTTCTTTTATTTAATTAATAATCCCTTTTCTATATAATCTTATTTCACTTTAAATAATATATTTTTAAATTCAAATCTGACGCCTAATGGGCGTTGTTTCAAAAAAAACAAAACTCGGCTCGTCTTTACCAGGCGACGGCTACCCACCAAAAGATCACGATTTACCCTTTCAGTCAATTTTATTAACTGCTATTTTGGGTCATCGAATTTTTGCTGATCGATTTTTTCATCATCATTGATGAAATTATTTTGAGTACAGTTTTGTAATCTCGGTATAGTTGCGATGCTCGATGAATTATCGGGAGCAACTTACCTTGCGTTTTGTTTTGTAATAAAGTTAATATTATTTTTAAAGTGTAATAAGTCTTCATTTAAACTTTTATTCTTTATTAATTAATAATTTTTTTTAATTTGAATATTTAAAGGAAATTGAACTTTAAGCTGTCTAGTTCTTCCAATGATAAATAGAAGTAATTTATATTTATTTTCCTTTTGTGGTGAATATAAATATTTGAGTTAACTCTTTTTTTCGTTTAGTTGGCATTATAATTAAGAACAGTTTCGTAACTTTACAGTTATTTCGCCAGACTATGTGTTCTGTTTTTAAAATTGAAGAATATCTTTTACAATTTCTAAACTAATTTGTGAATTTAAATTTATACATTCCAAAATCTTTAATTTGAGATAACAAATTTTCTTATTATCCAATTATCTAATAAGAAAAATAAGAATTATAAAACAATAAGTCACGGAGTCAGATCGTGACACGTGTATATAAGATTTGCATTTTACCAAAAACAGCTTTTATATAGTGAATTTTTCTCGTTTTTTATTAAGGAAGAAGATGGTGTAATTTATTTTTTAATACAATAAAAACAAATCTACAAATATTGTAAAAACAAAAAAAAGAACCAAATTTTCTCAAAATTGGCATTTTTTACAAAAAATATCGTAGTTTTTCAACAAATTGACCAATTTAGAAAAATCCTGTCGATTTTAAAAGCTGAATAGACATGTTTGAAGAAATTTTTATGGACCTTTGAATTATTTGGAAAAAGTATAATTATTTGAATAGATGAAATTCCAATAATTAATAAACAATTACGCATGTGAAATTTACCAAAATCAACTATAAAAATTTTTTATTTCTACTCAAAATATTTCTTTTTTTTACAAGTATAGTCATTACATTTTTGCTTTGTAGGTTCAGTTAAACCGTTTTAATAAAAAAACAGAAATTTATTATCCTGACTTTTTTGAAACGTAAAGGACTAACTGGGGTATTTTGGGACCCCAGACTTACTTTAACTGCATACTGAAGAGAGACTTGCGCACGCAATTCGCGCTAACCTACTAAAATCAACTGTCAGGTTACTAAATTGAATTATGGTTAGGGTCCCCCTCCAAAATTGCCACTGTACCGGTCAAGAGCCTACTTTAAATTTCGCGTGGGGTACAAAACGACCCCAGTTAGTCCTTCTAGGGTTAAAATCAAAGAACTATTCAAAGGAAATATGAATATTCGAGTAAACTTCACAATTTTTTATGACAAATTCTTTGAAACAGGATGCTCTTTTACGTGAAATTAGGTAAATAAATAGATCTTCAATTGTTCTTAAAAAATTTAATCACAGCTTTTTATTAATACGAAAATACTTAAGTCATTCTACAAGTAATAGGTAAATTGCCATCTTTGGTAGAATACTTTGGAAGGAACATTTTCAATTATAAAAAATAAAAATAATTTTTTGTCACAAATCTAATATTCGTTATTAGGGGTCGTCCATAAATTATGTGGTCTGTTAGGGGGGAGGGAGGGGTTCGAGTCCGAGCAACGTAGCTTTGTATTTTAATTTCACAGATATTTTTTTTTAAATAGCGTTGGCAACTCAAAAATCATTTCGAGAGAATTGAATTGAACCGAGTCTATGCTTACCAGAAAACCTTGAAGTTGTTAAAAATAAGAATTATAAGGGGAGACTGCGACATTTTCAGCTATGTGAAAGAATTTACTTTACTAATCGTCATTATAATTTTTATAGTAATTTTTTACAAGGAATTCAACGGCCATAAAAAAGATTGGTTAAAAAATTTGTTGGCTATATTCGAATTTTTATTTTTTGTCAAAATTAAAAGATTTTAAAACCCATGCGTATTTTTTTGAAAATATGTTTTTTAATAGAAAAAAATTGGGGACCCAAAAATTTAAATTTACAATTTTTGAAGCATTATTTCTGTAAAAAATTAATTTTTTTCTGTAGAAAAGGGTTATATCTGACAATCTTAATGAAAAATAAGATCGAAAAAAATTTACAAACTTCTGAAGATGTTTAGGAAATTAAAAAATCATTTACGATTTTCCGTCATTTTAGCTGCATAATTAGTTTAGAAAAGTTTTCTTTTGCAATATGTTAAGTTTTTCCTAAGCCATTTTTGTTTTATTTGATTTATATTTTACAGCTCCCCAAATTTGGATAGTGAAAAGTGGGCCACTAATTTTTTGTAATATTTAACTACTTAATTTAGTAGTTTTTACCTCTAACTCAAATTTTAGTGAAAAGTCAATACACTTTTGGGGGCGTCCACAAATAACGTGACATCTTTTTTTTTTTTACCTTCCCCCCCCCCCCCGCCCGCTTCTTGTCATAACTTATCACACATTTGTCAATCACCCTTTTAAAGTTATGTCAAAATTTTTTGATCCCCCTCCCCTCTCTATTTTATATCGTGTTAAAAAATTATTATTAAAATTTTTTTATTGTCTTGAAGTTTTCGTATTTTGAACTCCAAAAAATTACTAAATTTTCATAAAACATACAAAAAACACATTGGGGTATAAGATCTACATAAGCATTTAACATATAAAAATCAAATAATAGTCATTAAATCTGAATCAGTTAAATATGACTTATCATTAGTAAAAAATTAACTTCATTATAAAAAGTAAAATTTGACTAATTAAATTAGTAAACAGAATTTAATTAAACTATTCGTTATTTGACATAACCTAAAAGTGAATTTAACCAATTAATAGTTATTTTTTACTAAATGATGATTAGTAGAAATATAACTAATTTAATTATGAATGTGAAAAGATAAAAAATCTTTAATGATTTTTTAATTTCCTGAACATCTTCAGAAGTTTTTATATTTTTACCCTTTTCTCCAAAAAAATAAAATAATTTTTTTACCAAAAAAAAAGGTTCAAAAATAGTAAAATTTAAAATTTTGGGTCGCAAATTTTTTTTCTATTAAAGAAACATGTTTATCTAAAAAAATTAAGCATGGATTTTAAAATCTTTTAATTTTGACAAAAGACAAAAATTCAAAGATTGTCAAAAAAATTTTTGGCTGATTAAAATTAAAAATTATTTTTAAAATTGTAGCGACAATTAGTTAAGTTAATTCTTTTACATAGCTGAAAATATCGATGCAGTCTCCTCTCAAAACCATTATAACAAAGATCTCCCTGTCAAGCGATAAAATATAACAAAATGTTTATTATATAACGTATTTTCTAATTCGGTTATATTTTAATGGGAGAGTTCTTTCTAATGTAATTGGTAAAATTCTATTGAAACCAATGATTTAATAAATAGTAAAATAAAAAATAATAAATCTAATTCACAATTAAATATTACAGCAATTATTTTTACGCCAGAAATTATATATTTAGGCATTATAAGACGTTTAAAAAGAAGCCACGTGCCCTTATGAGGGGGGAGGGGGTCTATCAAATGCTACGTTAAGCTACATGGGGGGAGGGACGGGTCGAAAAGTTCGAAAATTGGAGCCACGTAGTTTATGGATGGCCCCTTAGATATTTCAGGATTATCTTCGGCAATCCACGGGGGCATTAACCACTCTGAAGATATCGATTATCGAATGATCTAGCGCACAGTGCTTTATAATAGTCCTAGTTAGTGGCGTGCAATTGAAACGTTAAATAAAGGAAATATAAGAAATAAAAAAACATTTTTAATGGAGACATTTTGCGAATCACGCATAATTGTCCACGTGGACATTTGACGAAACCCCCCCTCCCCCCATCGTAGACAATCGTGGACATTTGGCAAACCCCCCCTCCCCCCCTAAGCTCTCCACGTGGTATATGAACGGCCCCTTGCATTAGAAACCCTTAAAAAATTCTTAGACTCGACGAATGTTAATAATAGGCTTTGGGGTGGAAAATCTAAATCAAGGGTGAAGTTTAAGGGTTGATTGGTATAGGTATTTTATATCAAGGTCAGTTGGCAACCAAATAATTTCCATTTCATTAGAAACCCTTAAAATATTCTTAGAATTGACGAATGTCAACAATAGGATTTGGGGGTTGAAAATCTGAATCTAGGTTGAGTCTTAGGGGTTGAATTGCTCAGGTTATCATTTTATATCAAGGTGAGTTGGCAACCAAATAATTTCCATTTTATTAGAAACCCTTAAAAAATGTTAGACTTGACGAATGTGAATATTAGGCTTTGGGGTGGACAATCTAAACCTAGGGTGAAGTTTAAGAGTTGATTGGTTCAGGTTATCATTTTATATCAATGTCAGTTGGCAACCAAATAATTTTCATTTCATTAGAAACCCTTAAAAAATTCTATGACTTGACGAATGCCAATAATAGGCTTTGGGGTGGAAAATCTAAACCTAGGGTGAGTTTTAAGGGTTGATTGCTTCAGGTTATCATTTTATATGAAGGTCAGTTAGCAACCAAAGAATTTCCATTGCATTAGAAACCCTTAAAAAATTCTTAGACTTAACGAATGTCAATAATAGGCTTTGGGGTGGAAAATCTAAATCTAGGGTGAAGTTTAAGGGTTGATTGGTTCTGGTTATCATATTATATCAAGGTGAGTTGGCAAACAAATAATTTCCATTTTATTAGAAACCCTTAAAAAATCTTTGACTTGACAAATGTCAATAATAGGCTTTGGGGTGGAAAATCTAAATCTAGGGTTGATCGTCTCGGGTTATGACTTCATACAATAGTCAGTTGACCCCTCAATAATTGTTAAACCATTATAAACACTTAAAAAAATTTTAGACTTGTCTAAAGTCAATAATAAGCTTAAGGGTTGAAAATCAAAATTTAAATAAAGTTTTAAGGGTTGATAAGCTAAGGTTATCATTTCATATTAAGGTCAACTAAAAATCAAATATTTTACACTTCATTAGAAACCCTTAAAAAATTTATAGACATGACAAAAATCAATAATAGGCTTTGGGGTGAGAAATCTAAACCAAGGGTGAGTTTTACAGGTTCAATGGCTCAGGTTATCATTTTATATCAAGGGCAGTTGGCAACCAAATAATTGTCCATTTTGTTAGAAACCCTTAAAATATTCTTAGACTTGACGAATGTCAATAATAGGCTTTAAGGTGGAAAATCTAAACCTAGGGTGAGTTTTAAAGGTTGATTGGCTCAGGTTATCATTTTATATCAAGGTCAGTAGGCAACTAAATAATTTCAATTTCATTAGGAACCCTTAAAAAATCTTAGACTTGACGAAAGTCAAGAATAGGTTTTTGTTTTTTGTTCTCTTTGTACAGGATAAAATTTTATCTTTTTATTCTCTTTCTTAAAGTTAATTTTTAATGTTTCTATTTTTTTCTTTGTGCTAAGACCTTTTAAACAAATAAATAAACAATAAACAATTGAAATAAGATGTCATTATTCATTTTTCTCAACCTAAAACTTATTACTATGGGTGTCTCCACCTGCGTACCTATTTTTTTTAGGGTCAAAAAATACATGTTCGAAAAATCAGTCATAATTTTTTTATTTTTCAGGAAAAAAATTATTTTCTAAAGCAATGTTGTAGCCTTGGACATTACTTTTCAAATAGCATATAGAACTCTTTGCTAAATTTTGTTTGTCTAAAAATATTCATGTAAAACAAAACCCGTCTCAACCTGCGTACCTCTCCCCTACTCAGCGACCCGAAAAATCCACTAGTACCAAGTTTCATAAAAATTGAATAATTGGAAGTGGCTGCACAGTTTGAGCCCACTTTATGATATTTTAGCATCACAGTCAAGGGGTTAATATGTTCATTGTGCACTTTCAATACAGGCAATTGAAAAAATGTCCTTTTTTTGTTTTCGAATGATTAATTAATTAATTAATAAAAATTCGTAAAAAATGAAATATTTAACAAACAAATAAACTTTTGGTAATTTTGGGACTACTAACGTAAAGCTTATAAAATTCCGGATCCAACAAGCATAATTTGAAGTATTTTTGATAAATCAATGTTAATTAATAATTAATAATAAATAATTATTTAAAAAGTGTATTTATTTAGTATCCATTTATGGAAAATACCTTAAACTATACTTGTTGGATCCGGAATTTGATAAGCTTTATGTTAGAAGCCCACTTCTACAATTTTTATTAGAATTTTATAGTACTTGGTGGTTTAAGTACTTACCTACAATACTACATTTTGTGCAAATATTAGCCCTTTTCATTTTTTCGATTGGTAATCTTGGGAAATTTTGCCCCATATATATATACCTAGCTGTAAAAATCCGCACGGATTTTTCAGAGCAAAATCCACACGGCGTTTTGAAACAATCCAAAAGAAAATCCAGAGGGGAATTTTTTCAACTTTTTAATTTTAAGAGATATTGAAAAATAAATATCAAATTTTAATTCTGAGATCCCATAGGGGTCTCATCCACTGTTTTCCATGTTTTTATAAAGGTTTTAGCATATTTAAACCTTATTTAAAATAAATACTGAAATCCACACGGAAATCCCCAGGGAAATCTACATGGAATCCGGACGAATCGTTTCAAATCACCACAGAAATTTCCGAATGGAAATCCGGAAGGAAATCTGAACGAACTTTTTCAGCCAGGTACTCGTAACAGTATATTTTATCCTGCCGGAAGAATAATGTTGGACATTCTATGGTTAATACTGTATACTGGATGTGTTTTCCACTAGATTTCATTAATTAATTCATTAATTGTTGTAGCTGAAGGCGTCGAGGAAGGAGAAAGTTGTGATTATCAACAGACCGAAGAAAATAATATTGAAATGGAATACTGTTATGATTGTACTATAAATAGTATAGAAGATACAGAGAATGACGATGATAACGATGTTGAAGAGGATTATGAATATGATTTGATGCATGAATGTAGAGAAACAGAAGATTTTTGCAGTATCAACAATGATAGCTATAACAGAATCATGTTTGAGAAAAGTGGACAAACTGTAAGAGATGTAATGGAAATAATCGTTGCACACAGCTTAAGATTTGGCAATACTTATGAAGCACGGAAGATGATGTTAGAGGTATTAAAAATTTGCACTGGACCAGAATTTAAAGATTGACAACTTTCTAACTACAAACTATCGAAACTGTTTGATCCTCCTGGCGAAAAAGTTATATTTCAGTACAATTGTGACAAGTGTACAAACGAGGTGATGAATTCTACAGAAAAAAATACATAAAAAATCAAAAAATTTTATGTGATTATTGTAAAACAGAACATTGTGTAAGTCTTAGCAATCCCAATATTTTTGTCACTGTAGATTTAGTGTATCAGATAAAAATGTTTATTGAAAATAATGAAATTGTTAATTTTTTTAATCCGAACAGTACACAATTTCTGTCATCATATGTGAGCAGTACCAGTATTTTAAGTGATGTACATGATGGTACATTACATAAACAAATGTGCCAAACATTGCCTTCGACATTGCCAAATGCTGTCAATTACACCATTAGCACAGACGGCGCACCTTTATTTCACATATCTAAAAGATGTTTTTGGCCTCTTCAAATAATATTAAATAATTTATCTCCACATTTGCGTTACAAATACGTATGAAGGAATAAAAATAACGCTTACTCATGAAAATAGGGAAATTGTTTTACATTTTAAACCGTTATTGTTGTATCTGACTCTGTAGCTCGACCCAGTGTCGGCTTTAGGGTATAGTGCGCGCCTGTGCGGCCGCACTAGGGCGCTGAGTCTTTGGGGGCGCCGTGGTTTTCAAAAGGGCGGTTTCGAAAAAATTTGATAACTAAAAAGAAAAAAAAAGGGTAAAAACTGACAACAAGAAAGAAAAAGCCACTAAAAAGATCGCTATACAAATTTCCGCACGGAAGCGCCAAATAGCTAAGGCCGGCACTGGCTCGACCTGTATTACAAAATTGATTGCAATTTAAGGGATATTGTGGTTGCAGTAACTGCTACCACGTAGGAGTATACGTAAAAGACAAAGGAATGAAATATCCATTTTTGGAAACTGAACCCGAAGAAAGGAAACATGATTGTCATATGTCAGATGTGCTGCAAGCTGTAACTAGTGATCGTTTTTACAAGGGAGTGAAAGGAGAATCAACATTTAATCAAATTTGTAGCATAGACATGGTGTGGGGGTTTCCACTGGATTACATGCACAATGGAGTATTAGGAGTGACAGAACAAGTTTGGAATAATTGGAATAAATTTTTAAAACCTGCACAGCGTAAAATTATTGATAAATATCTGAGCATGATACAACCACCTAGGGATTTAAAAAGAGGTACGATAGCAATCTCATGTAAAAGCATCTGGAAGGCAACTCATTGGAAAGCGTGGATGCTTTACTACTCGCTTCCAGTTTGTTCTACATTAATACCCACCGAATTATTAGAAAATTTTGCTCCGTTTGTCAACAGCATGTTCACAGCAATAAAGATGAACATTTCAGAAGAAGAAGTCAATATATGTGAAGAACACTTATTAAAGTTTGTTTCAAAATATGAGGCACTATACGGAGTTGAATGTATGACCTTCGATGTACATGTTGTGCAGCACCTTGCCGAATCTATCAGACAATCAGGTCCTGCGTGGGGAACATCTGATTTTCTATTTGAAAACAACATTCATTTAATGAAAGAGAGAATAAATAGACCAAAAAGTGTTGAACAACAATTGACGAACAAATCTCTTAGTGCATTGAGGTATGTACTTCGAAAACCAAAAACAAATATATCTGAAGAAGCAAGTTACTTCTGTAAAAATGTTTTCTTATCAAAATTTTGTACAAAAAGCGCCGTTGTAGTGCAGGGCATCACCTTTTTCGGAGCGAACCCAAAGAATATTTTCGATGCAAAAAAAGATAAAGAATTTGAGCGATGTATATATAACAATAGTGTTTATAGCAGCGTACAATACACACGATCTAAAAAGTGGAATGATTCAGTTATTTATTTAACAAATGGAAGTTTTGTACAAATCAAAGGATTTTTTTTACGCGAAGACAAGACAATCATGTTTTTTTGTAGTTAAAAAGGTAATTGTGAAGCCATTTTATGTTGGAAGTATTGCGGTATCTCATATTTGGGAAGTAACGGAAAATGTGAATTATTCACCTGTATCTGTGGAGAAAATTTGCTCAAAAGCAGTTATTCTCGAATTTACAAACAAGCAGTATGTATGGCGTATTCTAAAGGCTGTTGAAGCTCAATAATGTTTTCAATATTATACAGAAAAAAACGTCTAAATCTGATTTAGTGAAAAGTGAGCAACAAATTCAGTTAGTGAACATTTCTATTAAGTTTTAGCAATTTTCTACTAAAACTTTAGTCAATTGAATTAAAAGTAATAAATGAAGTAGTGAAATACTGATATTTTCTTAACATTCAGTAGAAATACTTACTAATTTAAATTAGTAACCCACTTTTTACTAATTCAAATTCAAAGAAAATGAAAAAATTAAAGCTCGAATCCAAGTTATTCTTGTTTTGTTCTTTATTACACCGAAAGACTTTAGTAAATAATATTTACTATGAGATTTGTAATTTGGGATAATCGTGTAAAACAAAAATTTTTCCCAACGAAGATAGTAAATTTTCAAAGCTTGAAAGGAAAATTTTCTTAAAAAAAAAATGTAAATATTACTATCCTCGATTAAAATTTTTCCTAAAAAAATGTAAATGTTCCTATCCTGGAGTGAAACTTTACTATCTTCGCTAAGAAAAATTTTCTTTTTGCACGATTATTAGATCGTAGATTATATTAGATTACCTAGATTAATAGTTTTTATAGTAAAAAATAGTGGATAAACTATAATACTTGATTTCTAAAGTCTTTGAGTGTATTCAAAACTGTAGATATGAAAGTGTGAAATAAACGAAATTTTCGAATATTATTTTCCGATCTTTGGAAACTGTGTAAAAATAAAGATTAATACGTACAAAGTTAATGCGTATTTTTTCTTTTTTGGAATAGACTATATTAAAGAATAGCATACATACCTATCCCATATTTCCCCATAGGAAGAAATAAAAAAAGAGAAAACAGCTGTGTGTTTGTCGGTACAATTGAAAATAATTAAATATTAAATCAGATCGAGCCTGTGAACAAAAAGGCTTTCACTTGATTTCCCGCTTCTAAAGGACAAGAAAAATTAACAAATTCAATTTATCAATTTCGAAAATATTGGAAAAACAATATGTACCTTTTTTGGTAGCAAAAAATTGTAGTTGCCCACTAATAAATCGACATTTGCTATTTTATCTTATCTTTTACAAGCGAAATACGTAAACTTTAAAATTAAGTGAGAGCATTTTTGTTCATTGGCTACGAAACTAACTAATACAGTTTTTAAAAAATAATGAATTACAAAGAATGCACGAAACCCACGAAATCTTGGTTTTACAAGTTTTTGTCTTCTTATCATTAATTTTCTTTTTTTATTATATTATGTATTTCTTTCATTTCACATAATTATACATAAATGAAACATTATTTTAAGAAATAATAAAATTTGGCGTGCGCTTTAGCGTTCGCTTTTTTCCTAGTAAAGAATTAAGTAATTTCATTTAGTACTCTCTGTAGTCTAGATATCAGAATATATTTATACCAAATAGCAAACTGACTATCGATCTTTAAAAGGCAAAAAATTATGTTTTAATGCATAAAAAAATTGTTTATTTAGTTAATAAATATTTTAATTCATTTAAGTTAACAAATGAATAACGCGCATTTTTATAGTTGAAATAAATTAGTTTTTTTGCATTTATTTTAGTATTTAGTTACAATTGACAGTTATACATGAATATTGTTTAAAAAGTGTTATTTGTTATTGTTATAAACATATTAAATTAACAAATAAGCTGCTCACTTCTTTTTTTATCGAAACTAAATCGATTTTTTTCTCAAATTTTTATAATTTTTCTAACAGTAACTTTTTTTTATGACTATTGTTTAAAAATTGCTTTTTATCATTATTATAAACAAAATTTAATTAAAAAATGAATAGCACTAAAATCAAACTTATAAAAACTAGAAAAGCTATTCAGTTTCGATGAAAAACAAGTGAGCTGTTCATTTGTTAATTTAATTTGTTTATAACACCCGAGTCGAAATTTTGAAGCTACTTTGAAGCTCATGAGGAACTTTAGCTTCTACTTAACGACTTCTTAATTTTTAGCCTCTTCTTTACTTCTAATAATAATATTTCCTTCTACTTTACGTCTATACACATGTTTCATTTTTCCAATCATTAAAATTAGCAGCTCTTTTAAAGCTCCACATTCCCAGTTATAAAAAAATGAAAATTTTTATTCTACTTTAAGCCTGCAAGTGAAACTCAGTCATTTTTTCCATTGAAATATACTTTTTTATTTAACATATAAGAAAAACGGGAGTTAAACTAACTTTTTCTTCAATTATTGTTCCTCTGATTAGCCCTTAAGAGGAAAAAGTTTTAATCTATAACCAAAACCCAATAATTTGTAAAATTAGGGAAAATGTGTATCTTTCTAGATGCACTTGTAAAAAAATAACAATTATTAACAATAATTTGTTTAAACAATTTTGAGTGGTGATTGTTGTTAATTTTGATAAATATCTTATTTTTTCAATATAAAAAGTAAACAAATTAAAAAACTACTACTGTTTTTAAATGTTATAAATTAACAATAATAAATTGTTTTAAAATATAAAAATAATAATTTATGGTCAATAATTTTTATGTTTCTAACCCGAGCCCAGTAATTTATTTGTAAAATTAGGAAAAATTTGTATCTTCCTAGGTGTATTTGTAAAGAATTAGTAATTACTAGCAATAATTTGTTTAAAAATTAAAATTGATGAAAATAAAATTAAAAAAATGTATATAAAAAGTCCAGAAAAGAAAATTAAAAATTCTTCAGAAAAAAAAGTTTGGGCAAATTAAACCAAAAACATTTTTATAATATTACACTGAAAGCAAGTCCAACAATAAATTTAGAAAAATAAAGAAAATCTAAAAATTCTATAAAAGAATAAGTACTAAGTTTGCAAAAAACCTCGCAAAAACTATCCAAGATTTAAAAACAAATTGAATAGGTGCATTAATAAAAAAATAAGCGTATTTATTTTTAAAAATATGAAAAAACTTATGAAACTCAACGAAATAATAATAAATAATAATTGTTATTTATTATTTATAATTTATTTATCAATAAAATAAAATGACAAATACAACAACAAAAAATATCATTAGTAAAAGGAGAAAAAATCTTTAAATTTTGTAAAAATAAGAAATTATAAGATAAAATTTAAACAGTTTCGAAAAAGAAACTGAATTAGAAACTAAAGAAGAATTACAAATATTGTAAGACTTAAAAAAAGGATTATTGTGAATATGAAAAATAATTAATATTATTTAATTATTTTGCATTAACTAATGTGTCTTTAAATTTGAATTAATTGACATTTAAAAGTTTGAAAAAATTGGAATATGAGTTTATTGACGTTTGGAATTTATTTAAATTATAATGACCTAAAGATATAAAAATTTGATATTATTTTTTGCTATCTTCATACCAAAAATTTGTAAATCGTAGGTATTTTGATTATCTATATTAGCCCAATTATTTAAATTTTATAAAGATTAAAATATTAAAATTGAAATTTTTAAGATTTATCCACAAATTTGTGGTTTTTTTATGGTTTGTGATTTTTTACATGCAGTATTAGACATCCGGAGAATTGTAAAGTTTTTTTTTTATTTAAATCATGATTTTAATGCAAATGCTTCAATGATTTAAATCAATATCAGCCTGTAACTTGACAATAATAAATTGTTTAAACAAATGAAAAATACATAAAAATCTCCGTAAACATTCAGAAATTGGCGATATGTAACAATTTTGTTGAAAAGTCCTAAAAAAACTATTCGTAATTTGTATCATAAGGTCACTGAGAAAATTAAATATTAAGTTCATAAGGGACGGTAGCGTAGGGGTTAGTGCGTTAGATTATAAGTGCGTAGGTCGTTATGTCGTGGGTTCGAATCCCCGCTTGCGTTATAATAATTTATTTAGTAAGTTTAGACTATATCCAGCTTGTGTGTATTAAGTGTGACGAATTCTAAAAGCGCATGAATTTTGAATATTTATTTTATATTTTTTTTTATAATTTCATTCATATTAATTTCAGTTTTATTCGCAAAAACAGATTCTTTCTTTGTTCAGACTTTAGAAGATCAATAAAAAGGGGGTCTTGAGCGTTAAAAGAGTCCTTAATATAGTTGAATATTAGCTTCTACTTTAACGCTCTCATCGCGGAAACAGGAAATTTCTTCCAATAATAGCACCAAAGTAGAAGCTAAATTGTATTGAATTTGCTTCTACTTTAAACCTCTATTTCCTAAAAATTTTGGACTAGGTAGCGTTAAAGTAGCCTCAAAATTTCGACTCGGGCTATGATAAATAAGACTTTTTAAAACATATTTATAAATAAATGTTACTTCTAAGAGAATTATAAAAATTTGAAGAAAAAATCGATTCAGTTTTGATAAAAAAAGAAGTAAGCAGCTTATTTGTTAATTTAATATGTTTATATCAATAACAAATAACACTTTTTAAACAATATTCATGTATAACTGTCAATTGTAACTAAATACTAAAATAAATGCAAAAAAACTAATTTATTTCAACTATAAAAATGCGCGTTATTCATTTGTTAACTTAAATGAATTAAAATATTTATTAACTAAATAAACAATTTTTTTATGCATTAAAACATAATTTTTTGCCTTTTAAAGATCGATAGTCAGTCGATTTAAATGATATTCAGTATAAAGACGACTTTTATTTGATAAAATGAAGATATACTAAAAACTTTGTCATTATTTTGTTCTTAACATTAAAATAATAATAATAAAAACTTAAATTCAAAAAACTGCTTCCTTAAAATTGTTAAAAATTTATTCCTGAGTGTTTTAAATTAAGAGTCAACCAATTTCGTTAAAATTCAGAGGCTGTAGACTCTTTTGAACAGTAAATTGCAGATTCTGACCACAGTGAACCGGAGCTTCTCGCAGCGCAGCGTAACGGTTGGCGCGCGAAGAGAAAATAAATATGTTATTTACTCTTCTTATTGAAAATACCAATTTTTTTTTTTTTTAGAAACTTAAAGAAGACATCTCTGTGTACATTTTCTATGAGTTTCATCTCAACCGTAGGGGTAGAACACATAAATATTTCAAATTGTTTATAAAATTGTTATTAAAAACATGTAATTTTTATATTAAAATTTTGCTATTATTTTCGTTAAAAAGAGTGGAAATTTTTAGACAATGCACATAAGTTTCATTAATTTATTGCAAACCACTGTTGAGTTATTAATATTTTTTTAAATGTTGTTAAAATTTGTTAACGCAAAAAAAAACTAACAAAGACATGGAATTTAAAAAAAACGGTTAAAAGTGTTTTTTTGTTATGTTGTGAACTACAGATTTTCATGAAAGTTTGAACAATTCAGAAAATCAATGGAATTTTGTTGACACGGTTCAGCTGGACTGAGCCATTAAGTAAATAAAGTAGTAACCCCGATAGGTGGTAGGTCTAATACTAAAAATTTAACGGCAATATTAAAAATAAAACGATCCCTTACAAAAAAGAAGTACTGGATTCAGTACTGGTTTCAGTACTGGGAAGAAGTACTGGGTTCAGTACTGGGTTTAGTACTGGGTTTAGTACTGGGTTCAGCATTGGAAAACCAGTACTTTTTTCGCCATGCACTGTTGAAAATTTGTTCACGTTGCGCACTAAGTTTCTATGGGTCCCACGGCTGCGCAGTAGTTTTTTGTTGTAAATTAAATAGAGAGGAATACATTAAAAGCAAAAACACAGTTCCAATGAAATTTAAAAAAAAATTTGTTATTGCGCTTAAAAAATTATATTGCGCGAAAAAAGTACTGGTTTCCCAGTACTTAACCCAGTACTGACCCCAGTACTGAACCCAGTACTTCTTCCCAGTACTGAATCCAGTACTACTTTTTGTAAGGGATAATATTGCAAAATATAAATTTACTGGTAAATTTATTAATATAGTTGCGCATGTTTTGAATATTTTCCTTAACCTTCGCGCTACCGGATGCTACCCCGGGTAGACACGAAAATATTTGAATTGTGATAACTTTTAGAGATTTGCTTCAATCCAATTGCAATTTTAAGTCACTGAACAAATTTTTATAATTTCAAAAAATTAAAAAAAAAATTTTTTTTTACATTTTTTCTTGTTTATTTATAACATTTGTAAATGTATGTCAGCGAGGTCTACTAAGGTAACTCAAGGTATTTTAATAATAATTTGTTTAAACAATTTTGTATTCATATTTATAACTATTTTATATTAATATCTTATATAAATTATTGATTTAGTACGTATTAAAGCTAAAAACTTTACAATTTTTCAATCTGTTGGTCTCGCTGCTTACTTTGGAAATGTTATAATTTTGCAATAATAAATTGTTTAAACATTCGCAAAATTCATCGTAATAGAAGTAAAAAGTACTATTTGTTGACACACAAAAAATATAGAAAAAAACTTGGATGATTTTAAGTCTCTTTTGTAAAATATAAATAAACAAACTCGTGTCTACCCGGGGTAGATATCCGGTAGTCCGCGTTACAAAAAACGGTCCGGTAGCGCGAAGGTTAATTTAAGTGTTATCTACTTTTAAAAAATGTCACTTAATAATATTTTTTAACTAGGTTGAAGTTGCCTGATTTCAAAGATACAATAATTACAAGAAATTTCAATAATCTGCACGGAGAAAAGGGATATCGTTTTTATTACTAAACGTGTTTAGTATGTAAAAATTTAGTCATAAATACTTTCAATTTTGTAACTGTTACTTGACAGCGTTTAGTTCCTTATTGTTTACGCTACCCAACAGTGTAATAGATACTACCACCTTTTGAGTAGGGGAGACCGAGGAGGAATGTAACAGAGGTGGAAAGTAACAACGCTTATAACTTCTAACCCAATGAGCGGATAGACATAGTCCTTAAATAATTTTTTGTCAGTTTTTTGACAGTATATCTGATACTGACCTTTTGTGCAAAAATTACGTCAAAAGTAAGTTTTTGTCTAAATTTTCAAAATATCATATTTTTTTGATTTTATAGATATTTTAAATATACTTTTCGTTTTTTTGAAGCTTTTTTATTTATCTTTAAGTCGTGATAGTGCATAATTAAAAGATGCGAAATACTTTTGTGTAATTTATACTTGTTTTTTAAAATCCAAGGAAAAGAGGGGTGCTCTCTAAATTTAAATCAGTGAAAAGTCACTGGTGAATCAGCGCGAAATGAGCCACTGATTTGAATCAGTGAAAATTTCAATGGAATTTCACTGATTCTCAGTCAAAATGTAACTGATTCAATCAGTGGTGTTACTGAATCAATCAGTAAGATATTTGACTGAGAATCAGTTAAAGTTGATTGATTCTCAGTCAAAATCTCACTGATTGAAATCAGTGGCTCATTTCGCGCTGTTTCACCAGTGACTTTTCACTGATTTAAATTTAGAGAGTGAGGTGGAACGTAACACGTTGTTACTTTCCTCCTCATCTAATGCTTTATTTTTATAAACCTCCTCCTTTTTTATAAATATGTGATTTTATATGTTTATTTTATATTTTAAAGATTAAATATTGAACTTTTGATTTGAATTTTTAAGAAACGATGCTTTTTTAATGTCATTGATATTCAACGAATACTAAATAGATAAAAAAAACTTGATTTCAAAAAAGTGCAAAAATATCTGCCAATTATGTACAAAATGTAGTTAATATCACTTTGTCTTTTTATATGTTCATAATAAAAATAATTTAAATTAATAGCAGTTTTATATTTGAAATGATAGCCTTAATTTTAAAGTGTTACTTTCCTCCTTCGTGCTGTTACTTTCCACCTCAGGAGTGAGGAGGAAAAGAACAAATAAAAAGCTGATTAAAAAGTCCTGCAGCGAACTATCAAATTGTTATTAATGTTTAATTCCAATTTTATTCAATAGGTGAAAGTCCAAGCTTTCGATTAATATGTTTACAGAACTTATCCGACAAATAGTTTTAATGCTAGCATCAAAAAACTGATTTTTGTTACTTTCCTCCTCCGTCTCCCCTATAGTGTTTACTTTCGACAATTTTATGTTTTGAAAAAGGGGGAACTTCAGGACACTTTTATTTTGACTTATGATTAACCTGTTGTGCCTTTAAATTGGTCCCTTCAAGTTCATTGGTGCTATACTTGAGTCAATAAAAAATATACTTTTTCTACAGAGGTGTTGTGTCTTTTACTATTAAATACATATAAAAAATATAATCACATAGATTTGTTGACATTCTAAAAATAGCAAAAAAATTACACAAATAAAAACCTAGTTTTTGAATCATGTTGATTAAAACTTCTTTAATAACACTAGTTTACAGCCAAAATGTACATTTAATGCCACTATTTTTTTTTATGTACTATGGTTCTCTAAACTTAAAAATGACATTAAGAAATTTTTCTATAGATAGGTTTTCGAAATATGAATTTTAAAATTTTTTTACGTTTTTTTCGGAGGTGACTTCACGTTTTAGGCCGCATCTCGAATTACAGACGTCCGATTAAGTTTTTCTAGGTGCCAAATTAAAGGTAATCAAATTCAAAACAATCGCTTTTAACATTATTTTTCAATTGGTTAAATATTTTAAGTGATATAGTCCAAAAAAAAATTTTAAATTTAAGTTTTTGGCCCAAAATCTGAAAAACGAATTCATTCTACCGCCATGCAAAAATAGAAAACGTCAAATTATGTCCAGTTTTAAATTTTTTACATATTGTAACCGTTCTCTCTCTAGCACACGCAACTCATCGTGACAATGCGTGCGAGAGAGAAAGGTTATGTGAAATAAACTGCTGACTTACCACAATGGCGGCTTTCCAATCTCGACTCGCAAGCCTTACGCTTTCAGCTTGCGAGACCCCCGCGAAGCCCGTTTTAATTTATAACCGCGCCAGGTGCAAACCTGCACCCGAGCTTCCCTCGGAGTTGAGATTTCCCGGTGTGGTGTTGGCCGGCTAGCCCTCGAGCACCACGAACATCTCACGGCGTGAGTTACCTCGTAGACGAGAAAGAGAGAAAGAGATCGAAACCACGTTTTCACCTCGCGACTCTACGTTACTTTACAATTACAGGACACAAAGTAAAAGGAACACTATTTATTAAAAAGAGTTTTTAATAAGAAGAACTAGTGAAAACAACTTACAAAATAACGGAAAATTAATTTACCACTCAGCACAGCCACGACCGGCGACTGCGTATCTCCCGAACCTTCCACTCCGAGAAAAGAGGAACACTAACCTTGAAGCCGGCGAATTGTCTCGTTCGGATCAATTTCCAATTGCCTCACTTCCCGTAGGAAAAATCTCGGTCTGGAGCTCGTAATTCCGATTTCACCAAAATACAATATAACGACGGCGTTCGAGTCTCAGCACACACTGAGCTCTCCAGGGCCCGGCGCACGCAACGTTGGTTCATGCGCTTGCCGGTTGGTGGCCCTGGTTTGCTGTTTAGTCCCGTCCGCTGCTGACCCCAAGCGGTCACTTTCGGGACTAACTGCTATTTCACGCCGTCTGCTTGGCCAGATGTCAACAAGGTTCAATCAGCTGGCTAACGATCGCGACATCGACCGTCCGGATCCTCTGCGTCGGCCTCTTCGTCGTGGTTCGAGTGTCGGGTAGATTAGTGTTTGTCGCGGGGTACGTGGACTGTGCTGTGTTTTTATTATTATACCAAATAATAAAAGAAAATACAGAAAATCGTGTTGTTTTCGTGTCGACAGAATGACAATTTACCAAGTTTACAAAATCGTGTTTAACAAAGCAATAATGTGAGTAATTTACAGAATTAAGAAATAATATGTTTTGAGCGCGTGCTGAGAGCATATCCCGGAGATTATTTCTCCGCTTTTCCGCGTTCCCGACAACCAGGTAAGGTTAGCTTCGTCGAAATCCCGGAGCTTTGTTGACTAACGTGTGTTTGCGTAAAAACCACGTTACAACTCCCCCGGAGCTAGACGAAGCTTACCCGCTTTTCTTCATCCGCGTGACTCTAATCCCGGTTTCCTCTCTCACTCGGACCGAAGGCTCGTCTCCGCACTCGTCTCTCTCTGGTAAACAGACGAGTATTATCACACAGTCATCTAGTCGCTTATCAACAAGGCTTTTGGGCTTTTTAGCTTGGCTCTGGCTTGCTCCCTTCTTAAACCCTTGACCCAGACCGTCCTGTCCACTTACCTCTTTTGTCTCATTTTTGTAAACTTTCTCGTATTTTTGACATTCTACTCGAGTTCTACACCCACCTAGGAAAGTTCTTGGAAAATGACTTTAAATTCAAACTACCCCAGGCAACGTCTCGAGTTATACTACCCCCCCGGATTCCTAATGTCTACTGATGGGTGGGTTCAATGACTATGACACGAAATTTACATCAAAAATACAAATTTTTGGTTTATTGTGCACCCCCCCACACACTTACGTGACAGTGAGGGGGGTGACCTTAAAGAAAATACAAATGAAAGGTAATTGAAAAATATCATAAAAAAAAAATGTTTGACCCTTATTTTCTGCTGGGCCCCGGCTGAGCGCCATCTTTCTCCTCGGGAAGTTCCTGATGGGGGCCAGCATCGCGCCCAAGAACCGTGACAATGCTGTCATCATCGTCTGAATCCGTTTCCTCCGAAGATCCAGTCTCTTCGTCTTTAGCAGCGAGCAAGAGGTGAGCGCCCTGGCTTGCTTTTGCCAAGCGTAGCTCCGCCCGGGCTGCCGCTCTTGCTGCCATTGCTCTTCGGCTCTCCTGGACCCCGGACTCTTCTCTCAGATTAGCGACATTGTTGTGGAACTCTGCTTCTTCCCTCTGGCGGTGGAGCTCGGCCTCTTTCTGAAAGAGTTCTGTCTTCCGACGTCGGAGAGCTAACTCTCCCTCTTGGTATCGGACCTCTGCTTCCCTGCGGGCTAGCTCCTCCTCCCGACGCCTGAGCACTCTTGCCCTTTCTGCTTGACGGGCTTCTTCTTCCCGGCGACAGGTGTAAGCCTGACGGCGTCGCCGGTACCGCTCTTGGCGGTCCTCCGCCTCCCGCTCTTTTGCGTCACGCTTGGTAAGGGTGTTTCTCACCCAGTTAGCGTGCTCCTCCTGGCGTCGGCGTTGTTCCGCCTCGCCCCGCGCCATGAGTTCTTGGCGTCGCTTTCGGTCTTCAGCTTGTCGACGCTGTTGCTGGGCCTGTTCTTCTGCAGCCTTCCGTTCTCGCTTGGCCCTGTCTCTCCGGGCTTCCTCTCTCGCCTGCTCGGCGACTCGTAGCCCTTCCTCACGCCTTTTCTCTAGAAGCTTAATGTGCTTCGGGGGCTTCTTTTTCTTGAGTCCCTGAGGCTGAACAACCTCTAATCTTTGGGCTGCGGGTTCATTGGGTCGGACGTAGCCTGCCGGTTCCCAGCGCTCGTTATCTGTGCGCCTGGGCCGACCAGGATCTTGAGCCCTAGGTGCGTCTCGGGGTCTGGCTCCTTCTTCCGTCTCCATTAACTCCACTCTTTGGAGGTCTTCTATGGCCTGTTGTCTCCTTTGGGCTCTTTCCAAGAGCTCTTGTCTTTCGGCTGCGGAAAAATGTACCATTGTTAGGATTTTGTTTACAGGAAATTCTCTCTTTACTAGGCTCTGTGTTTCCCACGTTGGGGGTGACTGGTGGATGGAGTGGTGTCACTTTCATCCCCTTCACCCTCTTCCCCTTCCCTAGGTTCTTGGTCACGGTATGGAATGAGGAGTTTGACAGGGAACCTACCTAATCTTCTCCCTTTCGTTGTGCCTAATTCGTAGACGGAAGGTCCTACTACCTTGATTACGATGTACGGTCCCTGATTCTTGCCCCCAAAACAGCGCGTGATACCTTTCCTACCTGAGGACGTGACTTGGCCTTTGCGCATGACCTTATCTCCGACTTGGAAAACCGCGTGACGTCGACGTCGATCGTAGTAGCTCTTTTGTTTGTCGAACGAGTTTTCGTGGTTCAAGGTCACGAGATCTTGTAGTTCCCTAAGTTTTAACATTCGTTCCTGCCATTCGGTTGGATCCGCCGGAACTGGATCGACAGGCTCTTCGACCTCTCTGCGTAAACTATTGCAAGGGCGTGGCTCTCTAGCGAGATTCAAGTAAGCCGGACTAACCCCTGTCGTACTATCTACCGCTGTGTTATAGGCAAACCTGAAATCTCTTAAATAGACGTCCCAACGCCTGTGCTCTTTCTCTACGTACGCCGAGATCATTGTCTTGAGCACTCTGTTTACTCGCTCTACTGGGTCTGCTTGTGCGTGATACACCGGAGTAAATGAGTGTCGGATACCATACGCTTCCGTAAGCCCTTTGAACGCTTGGTTTACGTATTCGGTTCCGTTGTCCGACACCAGTACTTCCGGTGCGCCCCAGCGAAACAGTATTAAATCTTCGAAGGCCTTTATGACCGTTTCAGCATTGGCTTTCCTCATGGGTGTTAACTCGATCCATTTCGTAAAAACATCTTCAAACACCACACAATACTCGTAGCCCAATGCTGTCTTAGGCAACGGGACCATAACGTCGGTCGCGACGACTTACCAGGGCTGCTGCACCACTCGTCTTCCCATTAGACCAGCTGCCGGTCGTTGGTCAGCTTTGATCCTTTGACAGGTGTCACAGGTGCGCACCCACGCTCTCATGTCGCGATACATGCCTGGCCAGTAGTATTGGACTAAGGCTCTTCGATAAGTCTTGTCGATTCCTAGATGTGCGGACTGTGGATCTAGGTGGGCCTCTTGAAAGACATCTGGTCTTCTTTCAGTAGGGACCACCAACTTCCACGCATCTAGGTCCTCCATTACCGAGTCAATTAGCGGATTCGGCGAATAGCGATAAAGCATGCCGTCGGACACTTTCCAGCCATGAAACTTTCTGGGGGTTTCCAGTACTTCTTGTCTGCGTCGGCTGTACCAATCATCTTCCACCGGGTCTAAGGCAGCCATCGGGATGGCCATTTCCTCCTCATACATCCGTAAAAGGGCGTCCGGAACGAGATGTTCGGAACCTTTCCGGTGGATGACTTCAAAGTCATACTCGAGGAGGTCTAGGGCCCATCTGGCCAGGCGACCGGTAGGATTGTAAAGATTGTGTAACCAGCGCAGCGAACTGTGGTCAGTGATGACTGTAAAATGGAAACCCTCCAAGTAATGGCGGAATTTTCGCACAGCCCATATTACCGCTAGGCATTCTTTTTCGGTAACGGAATACTTCCGTTCGGCTTCCGTCATCGTCCTACTCGCGTAAGCAATTACTTTGTTTCGTCCGTCTTGCTTCTGAGTAAGGACCGCTCCGACGCCGAAGTCACTCGCGTCCGTGTGAAGATCGAACGGAATCTCGAAGTCGGGATAAGTTAAAATCGGCGATGTCGTGACTAACTTTTTTAGTTGCTCGAACGCATCTTGCTGGCGATTTTCCCATTTCCAGGCAACGTTTGTTCTGAGCAACGCATTGAGAGGTTCGGCTACCGTTGCAAGCTGTGGTATAAAGTGACGATACCACAAGATCATGCCTAGGAACCTTCTCAATTGCTTGATCGTGGTCGGGGCCAGATATGACTTCAAGGGCTCAATTTTCTCGGGGTCCACTTTGAGTCCTTCTTCGTTCACGAGAAATCCTAGGTAACGAACGGTTTTTCGGCCGAATTCGCATTTCTTTGGATTAATTGTCAATCCTGCGCCTTGCAATCTTTCTGCGACTCGGTCTATCCACTCTTTATGTCCCTGGAACGTCTCGTTTACGATTACGATATCGTCAAGATACGCGTAAACGTTCGGCTCCATCTCGGGACCTATTAAAGAGTCAACGAGTCGCTGAAACGTGGCTGGTGCCCCAGACAGTCCGAAGGGCATTCGGTTAAACTGGAACAAACCCATCCCTAGGACTGTGAAAGCCGTATACTCCTTGCTGTCTTCTGCCATGGGGTTCTGGTGATAGCCCCATTTTAAGTCAAGCGTCGTTATATACTTCGCGGCTCTCAGTTTTTCGAGGATCATGTCCAACTTGGGGAGGGGGTAAGCGTCCTTTTTGGCCACTTTGTTCAGCTTCCGGTAGTCAACGCAGAATCGGTAAGTCGCGTCAGACTTCCTGACCATAACTACCGGGCTGGACCATCCGCTTTTGGACGGCTCTATTATCCTCTCTGCCAACAGTCGTGCTGTCTCCTCTTGTATTGCGGCCAGGACCTTAGGCGACCCCCGATAGTATCTTTGCTTTATCGGCGGGTGTCCTTGGACGTCAATGCTGTGGACAATTCGATCCGTGGCCGGAAGTGATGGTGGGGGTGGCTTAATTACACGCGACACGAGTTCATCGAGCTCAGCTTGTTCGCCCTCTGTAATTTGCTTAAGCCCGCAGAGGAAATTCGAGTTTAGCGTTTCACCGCTGTTTTCCTTAACCTCTGCCTCCACCCCTGTTTCGGTATAGCGGTGGACCACCTCTGGGTAATCCGACATATACCAAATTCTATTCCGGCCATCGTGCATTATCCCGAACGTATGGATGAAGTCTATTCCGAAGAATACCTGCTCTCCCATTCCTCATACGGGATACACGATCTATTTCAATGGGAAGTAAACAACTACCTTGCACTGAGCGTATGGTACCATCGGCGGTGACGACTGATTTCACCTGAGTCTTCTGTATCGTCGCTTGGTACCGCTCAGCTATCGCTACGCCTGACATTTCGTGAGGCGCCACCATCGATCAAGGCTTGGACATCTGAGGTATTACCGATCTGTGCAGTCGTGAAGACTCGCATGGTAAAACCGTCGTCCTCGTCCGGTGGTTCCAGGTCCCTTAATCGTAATGACGTCTCTTCTTCTGGAGTAACGCTCACTTCTGGCGCACCACTTGATCGCAGGATTGCCAGAATAACCTGGTTCGTTCTCCATGGATCCTCCCCGTCTTTGCTCTCGATCCTGTCATTGATCACAATAGTGCCTTTGGCTCCTCTTGGCTTCTGAGCCCTAGTTTGATATGAAGTGGAGGGTTAAGCAACGTTTGGTTGGGACGGAATTTTATCGCAAAAGGTGTCTGGGTCTGTCCGGTTCTTTACCCCTTTCTCAACGATTGCTCGAGTTACACACGGGTTCTGTACTCGAGCTTCTCCTAGCGGTTCAACTAGCCCTCGTAGAGTCTCTTGACTCGTGTCTTGGTTAGTTGGACTCGCTTGAGCTACGGTTGGGGAACTTGGGTCTGGCTGTTGGGGAAGAGATGCGACCCTTACTTCTTTCCCCGCTCCTTGTTTCCCGGACACGGATTACACTCTTTTGTCGGCACGCCATCTTTACCGCAGCGCATGCAGTAATCTTTGCGGCGTGGCTTTGGACAACCTCGCTGGTAATGTCCTTCGGCTTTGCAATTGAAGCAAATCACTTCCGGATTCTCACCAGAACTCGAAGGCGACGCTTCCGTTCTTCTGTTCCTTTGGGACTCACGGCTTTCTTTTTGGGCGGGGGTGCTTTCTTTTGTTTCGGTTTGTTACCCCCCGACTCACTTCGAACTTGGGCCTTACCGGCGTTCGAGGCGCCTATTACGGCTACCAAAGCTTCAAATTTCTTTGACAGCTCCTTAAACTGTTTAGACCATTGTTCTTTTTCCGGTTTCTCCGCCACTGCTGCTATCGTCGGAGCCTTTTGCGGCGGCGGTGCCTTTCCCTTGTACGCGAAATCGGGTATCAATGATTTTTCGGGAGGAGGGGGAGGAGTATGTTCTAGTAGGGTCTCAGCGACCCGCTCATACTGACCGGCTAGGACGGCTAGTCCGTTATAATCCGCAAAATTGTACCTAGGTATTGCTCTACGGAACTCGGGCCTCAGATTTTCGTATATGCGGTTGAGCTGTTTCTCCAGAGGCAGTTGTACCTCAGACAACTGAAACAGCCCTAACATGCATGTAAGGAAGTCTGTCGCAGACTCATCAGCTCCCTGCTTTCTGAGTAGGATCTCTTCTTCAAGCCTCTCTTGATACGCGGGATTTCCGAACCGCGTTCGGAAATGTAGCTTGAATTGATCCCAGTTGGCCCACCATCCCTTGTTTTGGCGAAACCAGTGGTATGCCATGCCGTCTAGGAGAAAGGGCATAGCGAGAAGCAACTCTTCGTCGGTAAGGTAGGCAACAGCCTTTCCTTCCTCGATCCTCCATAGAAACTGGTCTATGTTCTCGCTTCTTTCTCCCTTAAACTTTAACCTCCATGCTCCTACGACCTTAAAGACATCGCGTTAGGGCCCTTGGGGTCTGTGAGACATCTGTCCCCCATTTTGCCCTACGCCAAACGTTGTCGCGTTAAACGGGTTAGCGTTCAATGGCTGCTGGTTCCATTGCGGCCCAGCTGTCGGAAGCGAACCTCCCCATTGCTGGTTATCCGGACCGCTTTGGAACCCTACCGATTCTTGAGGAAAACCGAAATTGTTCTGCCCGTACATTTGCCTGTTCGAGTTTCCGGTCCAACTAGGTTCTGACCTTAATACGCTTGTTGGGTTGACCTGCGGAAACAAGTACAAAGGATTGCTCCGGGCGTCCATTGGGACCTGCCAATCTAATGAAGTCGTTGGCTGTCCAAAAGGAGTGTGTGTCATTGTCTGTGTGGTTTGTAGCGTATTCGTTAAATTCTGTGTTTGTGCACACATTCCTGGGCACGTTTGTCGGTAGCTATCGTTTTCCGCTAAGTGACTCTGTTGCGCCCTCCAGTGGCTGTCTTGGCTCCAGTTCAGTCCACTGAACTGGTAGCGCGAGCTGTGTACCGAGGCTGTGGTCACTATAGGGGGAGCTGATGTCGTATGAGGCGTATTCCAGGAGGATAAGGTGCTCGTAATGACCCGTGGGCCCACGTTACTACCGGCCTCCGTCATTTTCGGTACCGGAATTGCTACTGTAGTGGGGGTGGAATTCGGGGAAGACGTTCTAGACGAAGCCGCTCGTGCCCTCTCTAATTCTGCTTTTAATTGCAGGATCAGTTCTTGCTGGCCTTTCACAAGCTCCATCAAGGACTCAATGTTATTCGCTGAATTATCCCCGTTCGCTTGGTCTGGGATGTCCCCTCCACTGTCATTTCCGGTTTCCCGAAAACGGGACCATCGCGTTGCGTTGGGGTGGGAGCCTGACTCGTGGTCTGTCGGTGCCTCGTCCTCGGGGTCCCATAGAGCTGTCATGTCCCCTCCCTTTCGGATCACGTACCGACCTAACCTGTCGCGCAAAACTTCTTCGGTTCCCGTCGCGTTTACCCCATGTTCTACATATTTACAGCCGCGGCCCTTAGTTGCACTTCTGTACGACTTTGCAACCACCTTGGCATTTGTGCCAGTATTTTCAGTAGGGACAATTGTGCAAATCGGTTCCACAATTCCTCATCCCTCTCTGCTCTGTTTTCGCCACCATTCGTATCATCGAGCCCTGGTGGTGGCGAGTTCCCTCTTTCACCGTCCCCTTTTTGTTCTTCGTCTGAGTTTTCTCCTTTACCGCTTCCCAAAAATCCTGGGTCTTAGGGACTTTAAAAACGCAATAGTTTATAAAAAAAATTAAAGTTTTCTAATCCGTTTACTTCTTCCCAACTTATTTCCCAAAAATCCAAAAATTGGCCAAATTCTCAAAATTTCCGAGAAAAACCGATTTTATTTAGTCGTTATGATCAGCTGACCATCAGTTTCCTTGGTTTGCACGAAAATACCCCAAAATTTCCTGCGATTTCCCAAAATTTCCTAAAATTTCCGAAAATTACCGAAAATTACCGAAAATTTCCTGAAATTTCCAAAAATTACCCGATTTTACCAACAATCCTTTAAGTTACCGAAAGTTTTCCAAAAATTTCCAAAGTTTCCTAAAATTACCGGAAAATTTCCAAACTTCTCTTGGTACGGTAATTTTTCCCGAGAAATATTCCGAAAATTTCCCCGCGTCTACCAAGTGTACTCGAGCGTCCTCTAGTAACACCTTTATTTCCTAGGAACTTCCTAGTGATTTTTGCGATGACTATTTCCGGTTGGTCCGTCTCTGTGACGCTTTACTCAAAAAAAATACAAACAATTTCCTTGAGACTAAAAAAACATAAATCTCAAGACAGGTTGTGGGGAACGGTATAGGTTATTTTTTTGCAAAAAATAATTTCAAAAAAAATAAGCCAGAGCCAACCACAAGAAATAATCAGAAACAAACATTTTTCATGCACATTTTCGAATAATACAAATAACAAAATTCAAAAAATTGTAAAAAAAATTTTTTAAATTTTTTTTATTAAACAATATTATTTTTAATTTAACAACGAAATGTCAGAAAACCCTTTTAAAATTCCAAGAAATTTATTTGCTCAGAGATGCAAATAAACTCTTTGCCAAGACTCGAATTTTATTTCAATTTTAATATTAAATTGCCTCGTGTCGAATTTAATTTTAATTTTCAAAGCCTCGTTATCCGGCCGTGCTGAGTCAATCTCTTTTGTTCGGACTCTTTCTCTCTCAGCCCCATGTGTTGGGTCGCCAGTTGTAACCGTTCTCTCTCTAGCACACGCAACTCATCGTGACAATGCGTGCGAGAGAGAAAGGTTATGTGAAATAAACTGCTGACTTACCACAATGGCGGCTTTCCAATCTCGACTCGCAAGCCTTACGCTTTCAGCTTGCGAGACCCCCGCGAAGCCCGTTTTAATTTGTAACCGCGCCAGGTGCAACCCTGCACCCGAGCTTCCCTCAGAGTTGAGATTTCCCGGTGTGGTGTTGGCCGGCTAGCCCTCGAGCACCACGAACATCTCACGGCGTGAGTTACCTCGTAGACGAGAAAGAGAGAAAGAGATCGAAACCACGTTTTCACCTCGCGACTCTACGTTACTTTACAATTACAGGACACAAAGTAAAAGGAACACTATTTATTAAAAAGAGTTTTTAATAAGAAGAACTAGTGAAAACAACTTACAAAATAACGGAAAATTAATTTACCACTCAGCACAGCCACGACCGGCGACTGCGTATCTCCCGAACCTTCCACTCCGAGAAAAGAGGAACACTAACCTTGAAGCCGGCGAATTGTCTCGTTCGGATCAATTTCCAATTGCCTCACTTCCCGTAGGAAAAATCTCGGTCTGGAGCTCGTAATTCCGATTTCACCAAAATACAATATTACGACGGCGTTCGAGTCTCAGCACACACTGAGCTCTCCAGGACCCGGTGCACGCAACGTTAGTTCATGCGCTTGCCGGTTGGTGGCCTTGGTTTGCTGTTTAGTCCCGTCCGCTGCTGACCCCAAGCGGTCACCCCGTCCGGATCCTCTGCGTCGGCCTCTTCGTCGTGGTTCGAGTGTCGGGTAGTGTAGTGTTTGTCGCGGGGTACGTGGACTGTGCTGTGTTTTTATTATTATACCAAATAATAAAAGAAAATACAGAAAATCGTGTTGTTTTCGTGTCGACAGAATGACAATTTACCAAGTTTACAAAATCGTGTATAACAAAGCAATAATGTGAGTAAATTACAGAATTAAGAAATAATATGTTTTGAGCGCGTGCTGAGAGCATATGCCGGAGATTATTTCTCCGCTTTTCCGCGTTCCCGACAACCAGGTAAGGTTAGTTTCGTCGAAATCCAGGAGCTTTGTTGACTAACGTGTGTTTGCGTAAAAACCACGTTACAATATATGACTCACTTTTAAGAAGAAAAAATGTATGGATGAAAATAATCTATGGGTAATTATTGAAGTTATAAGCCAGGGTACTGAAATTCTCGTTTTACGCCATTTCAGTATTTTACCTCCTTTTATAGTGATTATGTTGATTAATTTAATGAATACAATATCTCATTAGAAAATGGACTTTTTTCACAGATTTCAAATAATTTTCAGTGCTTTACTAATTCAAATTTGACTGAAAAATGTTTTGGAGTTTTTGACAAAAATTTCTGAAGAGGCATAAATTGATTAAAATTTGCTTCTTTGACAAGTTGCATCAGATGCGCAGTGGTTCAATTTTTGTTGAATTTTGTTCGTTAATAGATAAAAAAGTTTGAAATTAGATTTAGAAATATAGAAAATAAAAAATATTTGTCTGAACATTTTTTTGGAGTTTTTTACAAAAATTTCTGGAGGGACATAAATTGATTAAAATCTGCTTTTTTGACAAGTTTTAGTCAAAAACTCCAAAAAATGTTCAGACAAATATATTTTATTTCCTATATTTCTAAATCTAATTTCAAACTTTTTTATCTATTAACGAACAAAATTCAACAAAAATTGAACCACTGTGCATCTGATGCAACTTGTCAAAGAAGCAAATTTTAATCAATTTATGCCTCTTTAGAAATTTTTGTCAGAAACTCCAAAAAATTTTTCAGTCAAAAATCATTTATTTTTTATATTTCTATACATAATTCCAAACTTTTTCATCTAATAACGAACAAAATTAAAAAAAAATTGAACCTCGCGCATCTGATTCAACTTGTCAAAAAAGCAGATTTTAATCAATTTATGCCTCTTCAGAAATTTTTGTCAAAAACTCCAAAACATTTTTCAGTCAAATTTGAATTAGTAAAGCAATGAAAATTATTTGAAATCTGTGAAAAAAGTCCATTTTCTAATTAGATATTGTATTCATTAAATTAATCAACATAATCACTATAAAAGGAGGTAAAATACCGAAATGGCGTAAAACGAGAATTTCATTACCCTGACTTATAACTTCAATAATTACCCATAGATTGTTTTCATCCATACATTTTTTTTTCTT
Source organism: Ganaspis brasiliensis (assembly GCA_037103525.1). Taxonomy (NCBI): domain Eukaryota; kingdom Metazoa; phylum Arthropoda; class Insecta; order Hymenoptera; family Figitidae; genus Ganaspis; species Ganaspis brasiliensis. The sequence continues at coordinate 140,450 of JAZKLR010000039.1, read as the reverse complement.
AAAAGTGAGTCATATATGTAAAAAAATTAAAACTGGACATAATTTGACGTTTTTTATTTTTGCATGGCGGTAGAATGAATTTGTTTTTCAGATTTTGGGCCAAAAACTTAAATTTAAAATTTTTTTTGGACTATATCACTTAAAATATTTAACCAATTGAAAAATAATGTTAAAATCGATTGTTTAGAATTTGATTACCTTTTATTTGACACTTAGAAAAACTCAATCGGACTTCTGTAACTCGAGATGCGGCCTAAAACGTGAAGTCACCTCCGAAAAAAACGTAAAAAAAATTTAAAAAATTCATATTTCGAAAACCTATCCATAGAAAAATTTCTTAATGTCATTTTTAAGTAACGAGAAGCTTAGTACATAAGAAAAAAATAGTGACATTGAATGTACATAAATTTTTTTTTTTTTTTTTAAACTAGTGTAATTATAAATGTATAAAATATCATTCACTAATTTTTGTTTCTAAAATTTTAGACATAATATTTATAATATAAAACAAATATCTGATAGCATTAAAATAGTACATAGTTATCTGTAAAAAATATATATTCAATATAAATATTATTTGAATATAAGAAGTGACCGCACTAAACTATTTTAAAAGTTTTTTTTAACTAATTCTTTATTCTTACTTTTAATTTTAATTAAACAGTTAAGTTTTCTTAAAGTAGAACGCTTTAATGATTTATTTATTTATATTTATAATCCTGTCAATTGGTCAATATTATGTAGGGGAGGGTGGTCCAAAACCGACCCCCTAAAAGGCAAAAGCAAAAAAGGTGCCAAAAACTTGTTTCATTGCTGAGGTCAAATTTTTTTTTAATAAAGAAATCATTTTTCCATGTTTCCACTGGTTGCCGAGGCTCTGGATATCATGAAGTGGGAAATACAGAGAGAAAATCGAAAATTGACGTTTTCGACAATCTCAAAAAGGGTGGTCTGAAACCGACCCCCTATTTTTATTGCATGAAATAGCGAAAACAAACAAAATTTTTAACTTGTATTGTAATTTGAATTAAAAAACAACAAACTAGAATAAACTTAAATTACTTTTACTTTATTTAAATACATTATTTAAGGCCTTTTTCAGAATAAGAGTAAAAGAATTATCATTACAATAAAAAATTAGTGTTTTTAGTCTGATCTTAATTACAAGCTATATTATCTTAGCTTAATTATTGTTATTTTATTAAAATACATTTATAGGTATTATTTGGTAATTAAAAATAACTGAGTTACTATTACAGTGCATGAAAAGGGGGGGGGGCGGGGTCGGTTTCGGACCACCCCCACTATTTTTACATAATGTCTTGCCGATCATTCATGTCAATGAAAGCGTTTGAATTTAAATATTGTGTATTAAAGTTGAGGCCACAAGCAACCAAAAAAACTTATACCTTAATTTTTTTTAAACTCAATTCAACACTTTTAACTTAAATTCAAGATAGGTCATAAATAAAAAATATTATTGCAAAAAACTAATTTTACGTAAAATTCCGAGATACAATATTACCAAGAGATTATTACCTATGGTCAAAATGTCAGAGTTATGAAAGTGTTCTTTTGCGATTTGTCTAGTAACACGATCTCTGAGAAACAGAGGGGGGTCAGTATGGTACGAGGGGTCGGTATGGTACCACCCTCCCCTACCTAAATTTTTAATTTAATTACTAAATTTATTGTTAAAAGTTACAAAACGGTATATACCTTAGAGTTTAAAAATTAATTTTATTTAAATATTTCATGATAATAATGTCTTTGGAATTTAAAACTTTCTTATATATTCAGATTTATCTGCAAAAAAAACAAATATTAAATACAACCCATAGAATAGGTTATATTTATTATTGACAAAAATAACAAATGTAACTGTTTTAATTTTATAAGTACTAACATATACTCTTTTTGACTGATATAGAAGTAACCGTTACTTTACTGTTTACGTCACAACTACACAACGGCTGTTTAGTAAGTCTCACTATTAATTCTGTCCGTCGAAAATCTACTAGACTGTTGCGTATCCACTACTCATATGAAAGTCGCCTTTACTATCCACTTTTCTCCGTGTGTTTGTATAAAGGAATAAACTCCATTTTAAAAGAAATAATCTAAGATATATAGGAATAAGTTCAATCATAAGGAAAACTTAAAAGTCAGCATTTAGATAAAATATTCTCAGATTGATAAGTACTGTCATTTTTGGATTCCTTGATGCTCAAAACGAAAGTTTATGTTAAAAATTTGAAATTTGAAACAATGTACAGACAAAACTCTGATTTTACTTATAAGGATTATACGTAAATAATAGTAACAGTATATCAAAAAATAAATAATTTTAGAATTTTTTCTTTTTAACATTTTTTGAAATATTGATCAATCTTCCTTCATAATGAACATTTTTTATTTAAGTAAATTTATAATTCAATCAAAAAAATATGACTTGAAAACCTTAAAAATACACCAATATCAAAGTTAAATCCAATTGATTGCAATAATTATCTTTTCGATTTTTCGAAAATTTAATATTTTAATCAAATGTTTTGAATTTGTAATTCGCAATTTTCCTATTGGGTGACAAAATTTTAATCAGAAACAATAAAAATAATCATATGATAATTTTAAATCAAATTAATTAAAATATAACAAAAAATCAAAAAATTTGAATTTTTGAATTTTTTAAAAAATGTCATAACTTCAGTTCATATTAATATTTTTTAATCTAAAATGGCTAGAATTTTAAGTTGGGTTGATACCTAAAAGTCTGCCAAGTTTGACTTAAATCGGCCAACCTGTTTTTGCGTGATGCCTGATCGAATTTTTGACGACATACATACATACATACTTTGAGTGTATTCGGAGAAATTTTCATTTTTTTTACATTTCTATTATTGAAGTTTAAAAGTTTATTACAATCATTACTAACAATGTTAACCTTTTTCTGAATGAAATTAACATAAGTTGAAATTTATCTAGTAATATAATTATTTATCGTTACTGAACTACCAATAAATTAATTAAATAAATATTATTAACAATATTAACCGATCCAAATGGTAATGAAGTACATAACATAAAAAATTACGTTTTTTTTTTTCTATATTATCATAGATTTTAACTCAGTACGGATAAAAAAATGTTCCACACCCATATTTATATAATTGTTGCATAATATAAGGCTATAACAGCGATAAACACATTCGAAACCTTAAAACAAAACAAATTTCGATTATAAGGATAGCCTTCCGCCCTCGATATTGCCAACATCATAAACGATTATAGAGCCATTTTCTACCCTCTTTCAAGTGCCTAGATTAGAAGAGTTAGGTTTTTTATTTTCTCTGGGTAATTATCAAAAAACAGATAAAAATGACAAATTTTGCCAATAACGACAGCCTTCCGCCCTAGATATTGCAAACTTCATCAATGATTATAAGGCCATTTTTTACTCTCCATCGAGTGCCCTAGATTAGAAGAGTTAGGTTTTTTATTTTCTCTGGGTAATTATCAAAAAACCGTTAAAAATGACAGTTTTTGCCAATAACGACAGCCTTCCGCCCTCGATATTGCCAACTTCATCAATGATTATAGGGCCATTTTTTACTCTCCTTCGAGTGCCCTAGATTAGAAGAGTTAGGTTTTTTATTTTCTCTGATTAATTATCAAAAAACTGATAAAAATGACAGTTTTTGCCAATAACGACAGCCTTCCGCCCTCGATATTGCCAACTTTATTAATGATTATAGGGCATTTTTTTACCCTCCTTCGAGTGTCCTGGATTAGAAGAGTTAGGCTTTTTATTTTCTCTGGGTAATTATCAAAAAACCGATAAAAATGACAGTTTTTGCCAATAACGACAGCCTTCCGCCCTAGATATTGCAAACTTCATCAATGATTATAGGGCCATTTTTTACTCTCCTTCGAGTGCCCTGGATTAGAAGAGTAAGGTTTCTTATTTTCTCTGGGTAATTATCAAAAAACCGATAAAAATGACAGTTTTTGCTAATAAAGTCAGCCTTCCGCCCTAGATATTGCAAACTTCACCAATGCTTATAGGGCCATTTTTTACTATCCTTCGAGTGCCCTAGTTAAGAAGAGTTAGGTTTTTTATTTTCTCTGGGTAATTATCAAAAAACTGATAAAAATGACAGTTTTTGCCAATAACGACAGCCTTCCGCCCTCAATATTGCCAACTTTATCAAAGATTATAGGGCCATTTTTTACTCTCCTTCAAGTGCCCTAGATTAGAAGAGTTAGGCTTTTTATTTTCTCTGGGTAATTATCAAAAAACCGATAAAAATGACAGTTTTTGCAAATAACGACAGCCTTCCGCCCTAGATATTGCAAACTTCATCAATGATTATAAGGCCATTTTTTACTTTCCTTCGAGTGCCCTAGATTAGAAGAGTTAGGTTTTTTTACTTTCTCTGGGTAATTATCAAAAAACCGATAAAAATGACAGTTTTTGCCAATAACGACAGCCTTCCGCCCTCGATATTGCCAACTTTATCAGTGATTATAGGGCCATTTTTTACTCTCCTTCGAGTGCCCTCGATCAGAAGAGTTAGGTTTCTTATTTTCTCTGGGTAATTATCAAAAAACCCATAAAAATGACAGTTTTGGATAATAACGACAGCCTTCCGCCCTCGATATTGCCAACTTTATCAATGACTATAGGGCCATTTTTTACCCTCCTTCGAGTGCCCTAGATTAGAAGAGTTACGTTTTTTATTTTCTCTGGGTAATTATCAAAAAACCGATAAAAATGACAGTTTTTGCCAATAACGACAGTCTTCCGCCCTCGATATTGCCAACTATATCAATGACTATAGGGCCATTTTTTACACTCCTTCGAGTGCCGTAGATCAGAAGAGTTAGGTTTTTTATTTTCTCTGGGTAATTATCAAAAAACCGATAAAAATGACAGTTTTTGCCAATAACGACAGCCTTCCGCCCTCGATATTGACAACTTTATCAATGATTATAGGGCCATTTTTTACTTTCCTTCGAGTGCCGTAGATTAGAAGAGTTAGGTTTTTTATTTTCTCTTGGTAATTATCAAAAAACCGATAAAAATGACAGTTTTTGCTAATAACGACAGCCTTCCGCCCTAGATATTGCAAACTTCATCAATGACTATAGGGCCATTTTTTACTCTCCTTCGAGTGCCCTAGTTTAGAAAAATTAGGTTTTTTATTTTCTCTGGGTAATTATCAAAAAACTGATAAAAATGACAGTTTTTGCTAATAACGACAGCCTTCCGCCCTCGATATTGCTAACATTATCAGTGATTATAGGGCCATTTTTTACTCTCCTTCGAGTGCCCTAGATCAGAAGAGTTAGGTTTCTTATTTTCTCTGGGTAATTATCAAAAAACCCATAAAAATGACAGTTTTTGCTAATAACGACACCCTTCCGCCCTCGATATTGCCAACTTTATCAATGACTATAGGGCCATTTTTTACCCTCCTTCGAGTGCCCTAGATTAGAAGAGTTACGTTTTTTATTTTCTCTGGGTAATTATCAAAAAACCGATAAAAATGACAGTTTTTGCCAATAACGACAGTCTTCCGCCCTCGATATTGCCAACTATATAAATGATTATAGGGCCATTTTTTACCCTCCTTCGAGTGCTCAAGATTAGAAGTGTTACGTTTTTTAGTTACTCTGGGTAATTATCAAAAAACCGATAAAAATGACAGTTTTTGCCAATAACGACAGCCTTCCGCCCTAGATATTGCAAACTTCATCAATGATTATAGGGCCATTTTTTACTCTCCTTCGAGTGCCCTAGATTAGAAGAGTTAGGTTTTTTATTTTCTTTGGGTAATTATCAAAAAACAGATAAAAATGACAGTTTTTGCCAATAACGACAGTGTTCCGCCCTCGATATTGCCAACTATATCAATGATTATAGGGCCATTTTTTACCCTCCTTCGAGTGCCCTCGATTAGAAGAGTGAGGTTTTTTTACTTTCTCTGGGTAATTATCAAAACACAGATAAAAATTACAGTTTTTGCCAATAACGACAGTCTTCCGCCCTCGATATTGCCAACTTTATCAATGACTATAGGGCCATTTTTTACACTCTTTCGAGTGCCGTAGATCAGAAGAGTTAGGTTTTTTATTTTCTCTGGGTAATTATCAAAAAACCGATAAAAATGACAGTTTTTGCCAATAACGACAGCCTTCCGCCCTCAATATTGCCAACTTTATCAGTGATTATAGGGCCATTTTTTACTCTCCTTCAAGTGCCCTAGATTAGAAGAGTTAGGCTTTTTATTTTCTCTGGGTAATTATCAAAAAACCGATAAAAATGACAGTTTTTGCAAATAACGACAGACTTCCGCCCTAGATATTGCAAACTTCATCAATGATTATAAGGCCATTTTTTACTTTCCTTCGAATGCCCTAGATTAGAAGAGTAAGGTTTTTTATTTTCTCTGGGTAATTATCAAAAAACCGATAAAAATGACAGTTTTTGCTAATAAAGTCAGCCTTCCGCCCTAGATATGGCAAACTTCATCAATGATTATAGGGCCATTTTTTACCCTCCTTTGAGTGCCCTCGATCAGAAGAGTGAGGTTTTTTTACTTTCTCTGGGTAATTATCAAAAAACTGATAAAAATGACAGTTTTTGCCAATAACGACAGCCTTCCGCCCTCGATATTGCCAACTTCATCAATGATTATAGGGCCATTTTTTACACTCCTTCGAGTGCCCTAGATTAGAAGAGTTACGTTTTTTATTTTCTCTGGGTAATTATAAAAAAACCGATAAAAATGACAGTTTTTGCCAATAACGACAGCCTTCCGCCCTCGATATTGCCAACTTTATCAATGCTTATAGGGCCATTTTTTACTCTCCTTCGAGTGCCCTGGATTAGAAGAGTAAGGTTTTTTATTTTCTCTGGGTAATTATCAAAAAACCGATAAAAATGACAGTTTTTGCTAATAAAGTCAGCCTTCCGCCCTAGATATTGCAAACTTCATCAATGCTTATAGGGCCATTTTTTACTATCCTTCGAGTGCCCTAGTTTAGAAGAGTTAGGTTTTTTATTTTCTCTGGGTAATTATCAAAAAACTGATAAAAATGACAGTTTTTGCCAATAACGACAGCCTTCCGCCCTCAATATTGCCAACTTTATCAGTGATTATAGGGCCATTTTTTACTCTCCTTCAAGTGCCCTAGATTAGAAGAGTTAGGCTTTTTATTTTCTCTGGGTAATTATCAAAAAACCGATAAAAATGACAGTTTTTGCAAATAACGACAGCCTTCCGCCCTAGATATTGCAAACTTCATCAATGATTATAAGGCCATATTTTACTTTCCTTCGAGTGCCCTAGAATAGAAGAGTTAGGTTTTTTATTTTCTCTGGGTAATTATCAAAAAACCGATAAAAATGACAGTTTTTGCCAATAACGACAGTCTTCCGCCCTCGATATTGCCAACTTTATCAATAATTATAGGGCCATTTTTTACCCTCCTTCGAGTGCCCTCGATTAGAAGAGTTACGTTTTTTATTTTCTCTGGGTAATTATCAAAAAACCGATAAAAATGACAGTTTTTGCCAATAACGACAGTCTTCCGCCCTCGATATTGCCAACTATATCAATGATTATAGGGCCATTTTTTACCCTCCTTCGAGTGCCCTCGATTAGAAGAGTGAGGTTTTTTTACTTTCTCTGGGTAATTATCAAAAAACCGTTAAAAATGACAGTTTTTGCCAATAACGACAGTCTTCCGCCCTCGATATTGCCAACTTTATCAATGACTATAGGGCCATTTTTTACCCTCCTTCGAGTGCCCTAGATTAGAAGAGTTAGGTTTTTTATTTTCTCTGGGTAATTAACAAAAAACTGATAAAAATGACAGTTTTTGCCAATAACGACAGCCTTCCACCCTCGATATTGACAACTTTATCAGTGATTATAGGGCCATTTTTTACTCTCCTTCGAGTGCCCTAGATTAGAAGTGTTAGGTTTTTTATTTTCTCTGGGTAATTATCAAAAAACCGATAAAAATGACAGTTTTTGCCAATAACGAAAGCCATCCGCCCTCGATATTGCCAACTTTATTAATGATTGTAGGGCCATTTTTTACCCTCCTTCGAGTGCCCGGGATTAGAAGTGTTAGGTTTTTTATTTTCTCTGGGTAATTATCAAAAAACCGATAAAAATGACAGTTTTTGCCAATAACGACAGCCTTCCACCCTCGATATTGGCAACTTCATCAATGATTATAGGGCCATTTTTTACTTTCCTTCGAGTGCCCTAGATTAGAAGAGTTAGGTTTTTTATTTTCTCTGGGTAATTATCAAAAAACCGATAAAAATAACAGTTTTTGCCAATAACGACAGCCTTCCGCCCTCGATATTGACAACTTTATCAATGATTATTGGGCCATTTTTTACTTTCCTTCGAGTGCCGTAGATTAGAAGAGTTAGGTTTTTTATTTTCTCTGGGTAATTATCAAAAAACCCATAAAAATGACAGTTTTTGCTAATAACGACAGCCTTCTGCCCTAGATATTGCAAACTTCATCAATGATTATAGGGCCATTTTTTACTCTCCTTCGAGTGCCCTAGTTTAGAAAAATTAGGTTTTTTATTTTCTCTGGGTAATTATCAAAAAACCCATAAAAATGACAGTTTTTGCTAATAACGACAGCCTTCCGCCCTCGATATTGCCAACTTTATCAATGACTATAGGGCCATTTTTTACCCTCCTTCGAGTGCCCTAGATTAGAAGAGTTACGTTTTTTATTTTCTCTGGGTAATTATCAAAAAACCGATAAAAATGACAGTTTTTGCCAATAACGACAGCCTTCCGCCCTCGATATTGCCAACTATATCAATGATTATAGGGCCATTTTTTACCCTCCTTCGAGTGCCCTAGATTAGAAGTGTTACGTTTTTTATTTTCTCTGGGTAATTATCAAAAAACCGATAAAAATGACAGTTTTTGAAAATAACGACAGCCTTCCGCCCTCGATATTGCCAACTTTATCAATGATTATAGGGCCATTTTTTACCCTCCTTCGAGTGCCCGGGATTAAAAGAGTTAGGTTTTTTATTTTCTCTGGGTAATTATCAAAAAACCGATAAAAATGACAGTTTTTGCCAATAACGACAGCCTTCCGCCCTCGATATTGCCAACTTTATCAATGACTATAGGGCCATTTTTTACCCTCCTTCGAGTGCCCTAGATTAGAAGAGTTACGTTTTTTATTTTCTCTGGGTAATTATCAAAAAACCGTTAAAAATGACAGTTTTTGCCAATAACGACAGTCTTCCGCCCTCGATATTGCCAACTTTATCAATGACTATAGGGCCATTTTTTACCCCCCTTTCGAGTGCCCTAGATTAGAAGAGTTAGGTTTTTTATTTTCTCTGGGTAATTATTAAAAAACTGATAAAAATGACAGTTTTTGCCAATAACGACAGCCTTCCACCCTCGATATTGACAACTTTATCAGTGATTATAGGGCCATTTTTTACTCTCCTTCGAGTGCCCTAGATTAGAAGAGTTAGGTTTTTTATTTTCTCTGGGTAATTATTAAAAAACCGATAAAAATGACAGTTTTTGCCAATAACGACAGCCTTCCGCCCTCGATATTGCCAACTTTATCAATGATTATAGGGCCATTTTTTACCCTCCTTCGAGTGCCCGGGATTAAAAGAGTTAGGTTTTTTATTTTCTCTGGGTAATTATCAAAAAACCGATAAAAATGACAGTTTTTGCCAATAACGACAGCCTTCCGCCCTCGATATTGCCAACTTTATCAATGACTATAGGGCCATTTTTTACCCTTCTTCGAGTGCCCTAGATAAGAAGAGTTAGGTTTTTTATTTTCTCTGGGTAATTATCAAAAAACTGATAAAAATGACAGTTTTTGCCAATAACGACAGCCTTCCGGACTCGATATTGCCAACTTTATCAGTGATTATAGGGCCATTTTTTACTCTCCTTCGAGTGCCCTAGATTAGAAGAGTTAGGTTTCTTATCATCTCTTGGTAATTATCAAAAAACCCATAAAAATGACAGTTTTTGCCAATAACGACAGCCTTCCGCCCTCGATATTGCCAACTTTATCAGTGATTATAGGGCCATTTTTTACTCTCCTTCGAGTGCCCTAGATCAGAAGAGTTAGGTTTCTTATTTTCTCTGGGTAATTATCAAAAAACCGATAAAAATGACAGTTTTTGCCAATAACGACAGCTTTCCGCCCTCGATATTGCCAACTTTAAATTTAAATTTCTAAATTTTTTTTGATCTGGTAATTGATAAAAATTGTATGTCATATTTGGCACCTGTAGGATTCTAGAACATTAAAAACTACTGCGCAGCCGTAAGTGTCACAGAAACCAAGTTCGACCATTGCGCATCATGTACAGAAGATTGACGAATACTGTGAATATTGAAGGGATATTAGATGCGGAAATTCCCTGAAAATTAGAAATACATTTTCAGGGAAATTTAGCGTCAAATATTCTTTATGGCGGACATTTTGATGCTTTCACGAAACTTCCCTGAATATTAGGTTCGAATATTCGGGAAATGTGGACCAATATTCAGGGGAAATTCAGGGAATTTCTGGTGCTGTGTGGGAAATTAAGGGGAGGTTCTAGTCCAAATCGACAAAAAAAATTATTATCTTTTTATTGCTTTATTTTCATTCTTAGGGTCTTAAAAATGTGTATGCAAAAGGGTATTCCTCTATTTAATTTATTTTACGAGTTATAGCATATTAGACAAAAAAGTGCGTCGGCCGAAAAACAAGTAAAAACGCGCGCTCGCACCGCCTATTAAGTGGTGTGTTTCAAAACACACCGAAAATCAGTGCTTAAGTTCAGCAAAAAATGCTCTTCGAGGATGAGAAAGGAACCTTATATGGTCCTGGAATAGCTGATTAGAAGTAAAATTAAAAAAACAAACATTACATACGATTTTTCCTTCGTCAAACTCTAAACGCGTTTTTCTCTAAACACCTTTTTTTTGCGCGTGGGGCATGATTCACCTTCAACGGCTGAACCGATTTCGATGTTTGACGGCTCAAATTAAAGCTTATTCAATTTAGGGGGCCACTAGGTTGCGTTTTTTTTTAAAAAAAAATTTTTGTTATTGTTTATTTTACGATAAAGCAACAAAAAAAGGGGAAAAAACAGGTTTTCTTTTTCAAATGACCCCAATTTTTTTTAAAGGGTCTTTTTAAAAATCGGAGATTCATATGGCCCCTCAAATTTTATCTAGTTTGAGAATATTTTTGGTTTTTTCAGTTCAGATCATTTGGAAGGGCTGTAGAGTGCCCCGCGCACTTTGATTCCCGCCACGCACCGCTTTCTTCAGGGAGGGCTAGAGCCCCCATTTTTAATTATTTTTCTTTGAAAAAATTTTGTAAAATTTTTCAAATCTATACTAATAAATACCATAAAAAGTTATTTCAAAAAATAATTGCGTTAACTCAAAAAAAAATCCTAAAATTACGTTAATTTTCGGGACTTTGGACTAGAACCTCCCCTTAAATATTAAAATATAATAGTAATAAATATGTAAAACAAATTTTTTATAATAATAACATGTTACATAAATAAATTTTTTATAATTATAATAAATAAAATAATTAACAGAAACTAATCAAGTTATTTGTATTTTTTAATAAAGTTAATAAAAATTAATAAGTTTAAAATTCACACTTATTTGCAAAGTTCTCCAGAATGCTCAAATTTCTAAGTTCCCTAAACATTTCTGTTCCGTCGGAACAACTAAAATATAATTTTACTTTTACATATTTTAAACATTTAAAGATAGAGATATTTTGTCATTCAAAAAGGAAATCTTCGTTTTATTATAGGATTTAAAAGTTTGTAAACGAGCAGCTGCTCTCCACATTTGAAACCGAAAATATTTATAACTAGAGAATAGTTTGTATAGTAAATGTTTATGAGTTTCAGCTTAGGTTATCTCTGGCCCTAATGACCGATGGGTTAGGGATCGGACGGCTACTCGAAGGTCGGTCAATTTATGTTACCTCGACCACACTCAGGTCATCTTGTTTTTACGTTCTCAGCTTCGGGAATTTCTCTTCAAATTTTGTACTTCGTTTAAAATCGCATAATTTCGGAAAAGGTTCATTGAGCCCCTTGAGTGTGACCGTCGGCTCGTACTTTGGCAAATAGAATCGAGAAGATGACCAATGCAGTTCGTTCGCATTCAAGTCAGTCTTCAAAATATTTCATTTTATAAATTTCTCAATTACTTGTAAACCCTTGTTTCTTTTTGAACTGTTTTAATGTTAAAATATATGTTAATTGTGTTTCATAAATGTGTGAGTTTTATTTCAATAGTTCACCCTTTTAAATTTAATTGAGCACAAAACATTTTGGTCCTTTGAGTCGCGGATATTTTACACACGTGATCGCGCTTCTATTACAATTGTGCCGGTTACAAAAGTAAAATATTGCTTTTGTCTTTTATTGACAAATTATTTCACAAAGTGTTTCAAAATTTGGTGACTTTAAATTCAATTAGTGAAAGTTGTGATTTAATGCTATTATTGTTAAACAACACTTTCAAAAACTGACTTTCAGAGCTAGTAATTTCAATACTAGTAAGTGTTAAAAATCCAATAATTGAACCTTGTGATACTTCAAAGTTAGTAAATTCAAAACTAACAAATGTTACTAACTTGTAATTGAAGTTGGTACAATTTTTAAACTAGTGATTTTAAAGCTAGTGAGTGTAACAAGCAATAATTAGACTTTGTGATATTTTTAAAGCTTGTGATCTCAAAACTAGCAAGTGTCAAAACCAACATCAAATTTTGTGACTAGTGATTTTAAAACTAGGAAGTATTAAAACTACAAATTACACTCAGTGAAACTGTGAAATTGGTTATTTTAAAACCAATTAATACAAATAATCTGATAAAACCGATGACTGTGACTTTAGTGATTTTAAAACTGAAAACAGAAAAACTATTTGAACTTTGACTTTCAAGCTAGTGGAGCATAAGACCAACAAATGTTACAAATTAGTGACACTTCATGAATAAAGGGTGCAAAAGCAAACCAGCAAATACTGAAACAGGGTTACAAGACTAATTCAAAGAAGCAGGGACTCCAGATTTTAATCCTGCGATATCAACAATAAGTTTAATTCTACAACCAAGGAGGGTATTCTACAGCCATCCAGTCTACCATCATCTTCAAGGACTTCGCATCAGTCTCAAGTAAGTCATAACTTGCCGATATCCTATCAATTTCTTGAACTGCCCTTATTGTTTCGATCTTATTCCGTATTTATCTTACATTCTTTAAATCAATTAACGTAGTTTAATACAAATCATGACGATCGAACTGGAAGAATTGATTGCAAAGCGCGCACGAATAAAAAGTCAAGTAACAAAATTTGAAACGCGATTAAAGAAAATCACTGACAATACAGATTTATCTACTCTTGATTTAGAAGCGCGCTTATCAAAACATAATGATTTGTTGGATTCCTTCGATGAAGTCCAATTTCAAATAGAACAAAGACGTACCGGGGTAGAAGAAAAGGCAGAAGAAGAAAAAATAAGAGAAACATTCGAAGATCGTTTTTACGAGATGAGCGCGATAGCAAAAAAAACATCTTAAAAAATTAAATCCTTCGCCCATTCAATCTACTCCTCGTGCACATATTATTTCAAGCAATCAAATTTCTCCAAATAGTGCGAGCACAAGCACTGAAAATGCGGTACAAAATCCCATTCAATTTTCGTCTCAGTTTCAACTACCAAAACTTCCAACTCCAACTTTTCAAGGTAGTTTCGATACCTGGTTAGCCTTTTCGGATGCCTTCAAAGCAATGTGTCATGACAATGATGACATACCCCCAATTAATAAATTTATGTATCTCAAGGCTTGTCTGCATGGAGAAGCAGCCGACGTAATTGCTTCTTTAGAAACGACGGGTGACAACTACTCAATCGCGTGGGAGCTATTAAAAGGTCGTTATGATAACAAAAGGGTCATCGTAAAAAGCCATATCAAAGCTCTTTTCGAAATTCCAAATTACTCTAAAGATTTTTCTGTGCGTTCGATTTTAGATAACGTGCAAAAGCGCATTACGGCTTTAAAGGCATTAAAGGAACCTGTAGATAAATGGGACAGTATACTTATTTACGTAATAAAGGAAAAGTTTAATAATTATTTGCGCGAAAGGTGGGAAGAATGTATAAATGCATCAGAACTTCCGAAATTCGAAGATATGGTTACTTTCTTAGAAAAACGTTCAATTCTAGAAGCCACACAGTCGTCTCAAAAAAGCGCACAATCGCAAAAGAATATTTCAAAAATTGGAAATTCGCGACAACACTCGAAATCTTTGCAAACTTGCATGACCACTACGGTATCAAAAAATGAAAGTTCGAAATCTAAATGCTCACTTTGCTCAGAAGAGCATATGCTTTACGCATGTAATAAATTTTTAAATATGTCAGCACAAGATAGATATAATTTTGTAAAAAAGGCTTCGCTTTGCCATAACTGTTTTTATTCTAATCATCGCACTATAGATTGTCGCCGAAACCCTTGCAAAACATGTAAAAAGAAACATAATATCCTTTTACACTTTAATCAAAGGTCTCAGGAAACAACTACCGATTCTTCTATTTCGTCAAACAATCCATCGACTTCTGAAATAGGTACTTCCTCAACATCTCAGAACTCTTTATTAAATTGTCACATTCAAATGCCCTCGCAGGTAATTCTGGCAACAGCATTGGTTGAAATATTGGATACCAATGGCCGTTATCATCTTTGTCGTGCTCTTTTAGACTGTTGCTCTCAGTGCAATTCTATTACTGAAAAAATTAGCGAATTCCTGGGGCCTGAATAAAAAACAAATTGATATACAACTTAAGGGAGTAAATAATTTAAAGACCGAGATAAAATACATCACGTCATCAAAAATGAAATCCCGTATAAATAATAAAGAATGGGAAATGTCGTTTTTAGTATTTCGCGAAATTTCGAATCAATTGCCTTCCACGGTACTTAATCAAAGGAATTTTCAGATTCCAGAAAATATTACATTAGCCGATCCAGAATTTCACATTCCCTCAAATATAGACATTTTAATTGGTGCAGAATTTTATTATGAATTTCTTCGTGCAGGAAAAATTCGCATACCTGGTCAATCTGCAGTTTTGCAAGATACTGATCTAGGGTGGATAGTCGCTGGGCGCTACTCTCAGCCTCGATCTAATCAAAATAATTTAACGCTTACTTGTCAGCATATCAACTTTCAAAAATTACCAATTTTATGGGAATTAGAAAACGAAAATCATAATAAAGTTCGTTCGCAGGAAGAACAAGCATGTGAATCACATTATTCTAACAACACAAAGCGTGACAGTTCAAATCGCTATGTAGTCAAATTACCTTTTAATGATAAAAAAGATTCTCTTGGTGACTCGCGCAATACCGCCTTTCAAAGATTTTATGCTCTAGAGAAGAAATTCGAGAAAAATTTTAGTCTTAAATCTCAATATTCAGAATGTATTCAAAATTATATTGATGAAGGGCACATGCTTGAAATTCCTGACGACACAATGCAAAAAGGACTGTATCTTTCACACCATGCCGTAGTGAAAGATAGTAGTCTTACTACCAAATTGAGAGTTGTTTTCGATGCATCTGCCAAAACAACATCTGGTCTGTCGTTAAATGACACTCTTATGGTCGGACCGAATATTCAAGAGGATCTAATTTCTATTATTACTAGATTTCGAAAATTTTTGTATGCTATGACAGCAGACATACAACAAATGTACAGACAAATTCGAGTGTCAGAGGAAGATAGTCTATATCAAAAACTCTTATGGCGCAAAGATTCTACAGAACCAATAAAGATTTATGCACTGAATCGGGTTACATTTGGCACAGCTTGTGCTCCATTTCTTGCTATTCGGACTCTGCATCAATTAGCAGACGATGAACGTAGTCTATTTCCCATTGCATCAAAAATTCTGAAACGCGATTTTTACGTCGACGATCTGCTAACCGGAGCACAAACCCGGGAAGATGCTATAAAAATTCGGGATGATTTAATTTCTCTATTAAACAAAGGTAGTTTTAATTTGCGAAAATGGGCGTCAAACGATCCCAAATTACTAAACGATTTTTTACTCGAAAAATCAAATCCTCTTATTTCTTTAGATCAATGTGAAACGATAAAAACCTTAGGGCTTCACTGGGATGCAAAAAATGATTTTATTTTTTATACGGTAAATTTATCTGATTCGGATAAAATTTTTACCAAGAGAACAATTTTATCTCAAATATCTCAATTATTTGATCCTCTGGGATTATTAGGGCCAATCATTTTAATTCCAAAAATAATGATCCAACAATTATGGAAATTAAAACTTACATGGGATACTCCGGTACCTATAGAAATACAACAAGAGTGGATAGAATTCAAAAAAAATTACCGCTTTTAAACAATGTCAAATTCAATCGTTGTATTACAATTGAACACGCAACAGAAATTCAATAACACGGTTTCTGTGACGCTAGCGAGAAGGCTTATGGTGCTTGCCTGTATCTTAGATCATCTGATAATCAAGGTAAACACCATTCCGCTTTGATTTCCTCGAAATCGCGAGTTGCTCCGCTCAAGGTTACAACTATGCCGAGATTAGAACTGTGCCCCGCACTTTTATTAAGTCGACTATACGCCGTCACAGTTCAGTCTCTACAAATGCAATTTTCAAAAGTATATTTTTGGTCAGATTCGACCATCGTTTTGAGTTGGCTCGGAACATCACCTCACACTTTAAAAACTTTCGTTGCAAATAGAGTTGCAGAAATTCAGGAAAAAACAGGAACTCATGAATGGAAACATGTACGCACTCATGACAATCCTGCGGACTTGATTTCTCGTGGGCAATGCATTCCTGAGTTTATTGATAATCAATTCTGGATTCAGGGTCCTGATTGGTTAAGTAAAAATGAAGAGACGTGGCCTAAATTCGAATTAAAAAGACGTGAAATTCTCGAAACACGCGAAACGAATCCTACGGTAACTTTAAAAATAACACTAGCAGAAACAAATATATTAGATAAATACAGCAGTTTTCAAAAATTACAACGTGTTATTGCTTTTTGTTTTAGATTTTTCAATAATACTGAAAATAAAAATAAAACCACGAGAGTCAACGGACTGCTTTCGCAGATAGAACTAAATGCTGCGAATGAAACAATAATTAAATTAACTCAAGCCGAAGCGTTTACTAAAGAATTAAAGGCTTTAACGTTAAAAGAACAAGTACATCAAAAGAGTCCACTTTTTAAATTAAACCCTTTTTTAGATAATGGGATCATTAAAGTAGGTGGTAGACTCGGTCATGCTAATATTTCAGAATCACAGAAACATCCTATACTTCTTCCAAGATCTCATAATGTTACTAAATTAATCATTAGGGATCATCATAAAAGACTTTTCCATGCCGGGCCTCACGCAACGCTATATGGAGTGCGAGAAAATTATTGGCCCATTGATAGTCGCAATACCACGCGACATGTCGTTCGACAATGTGTGACTTGCTTTAAGGCTAAACCCCGAGAGACGAACTATTTAATGGGAAATTTACCGGAAAATCGCGTTTCTTTCACAACACCATTTGAGCACGTAGGTGTGGATTATTGTGGGCCGTTTTTTATTAAAGAGCATCGTCATCGAAACCGAACAAAAGTTAAAACATACGTTTCGATCTTCGTTTGTTTGTCTACAAAGGCAGTGCATCTGGAACTTGCGAGTGATTTATCAACCGATGCTTTTATTTCTTGCCTATCACGTTTTGTTTCTCGTCGAGGTCTTCCAAAATCAATATCATCTGATAACGCTACCAATTTCGTTGGAACAAACAATGAATTAAAAGATTTATATAAAGAAATTAAATCTTTAGAAAACAATGAAGAAATACAGAATTTTTTATTGTCAAAACAAATTACTTGGCATTTTATTCCTCCCCGAGCTCCACATTTCGGTGGCCTCTGGGAAGCTTCGGTAAAATCCTTTAAGTTTCATTTTACTCGGGTCACAGGTAAGTCCCTTTTGACTTACGAACAACTCCATACTTACGCGGTTGAGATCGAAGCAATACTCAACTCTCGTCCTCTTACTCCTCTCTCCCCCGATCCTAACGATCTACTCCCTTTAACTCCAGGTCACTTTCTTATCGGTAAGCCTATGACAAATTTTCCGAGAGGAGACTTACGCAACATTCCAGCTCACCGCTTAAATTGTTGGCAGCTTGCTCAGCAAATGAGACAACAATTTTGGGAACGTTGGTACAAGGAGTATTTGAACGAATTGATATCCAGAAGCAAATGGCAGTCATCGACTAACCAGAATAAAATTAAAATTGGCACACTAGTGTCAATTAAAGAGGACAATTTACCGCCCATGATGTGGAAATTGGGTCGTATCAGCGAGATACATCCCGGAAAAGATGGAGTCATACGCTCTGTCACACTTCGAACTGCATCAGGCAGTTATAAACGATCTTTAAAGCATGTATGTCCTTTGCCGATCGACGACTAATGCGATTGCAAATGTTAAGTGTATAAACTTCATGCTATTGACATGTTTGTTTTATAATCAGACAATCTTTGTAAATCGTATTTTTATGATCTTAGCATATAATTGATTTAAATTTTATATCAATTTATTTAACTAAATGTAGTTGTTTATTAATCTCAATACAGATTCCTAGTGTTTTTTCTTCGATTTTAGAATTCTATAATAATCGACAAATAACTTAAAGCTGGCGAACGAATTCTTTGAACCTGTCATAGTTTAAGGAGCCCGGCATGTTCCGTCGGAACAACTAAAATATAATTTTACTTTTACATATTTTAAACATTTAAAGATAGAGATATTTTGTCATTCAAAAAGGAAATCTTCGTTTTATTATAGGATTTAAAAGTTTGTAAACGAGCAGCTGCTCTCCACATTTGAAACCGAAAATATTTATAACTAGAGAATAGTTTGTATAGTAAATGTTTATGAGTTTCAGCTTAGGTTATCTCTGGCCCTAATGACCGATGGGTTAGGGATCGGACGGCTACTCGAAGGTCGGTCAATTTATGTTACCTCGACCACACTCAGGTCATCTTGTTTTTACGTTCTCAGCTTCGGGAATTTCTCTTCAAATTTTGTACTTCGTTTAAAATCGCATAATTTCGGAAAAGGTTCATTGAGCCCCTTGAGTGTGACCGTCGGCTCGTACTTCGGCAATTAGAATCGAGAAGATGACCAATGCAGTTCGTTCGCATTCAAGTCAGTCTTCAAAATATTTCATTTTATAAATTTCTCAATTACTTGTAAACCCTTGTTTCTTTTTGAACTGTTTTAATGTTAAAATATATGTTAATTGTGTTTCATAAATGTGTGAGTTTTATTTCAATAGTTCACCCTTTTAAATTTAATTGAGCACAAAACAATTTCTATCTCAACCAAACTGGTTAGGTTAAAGATAATAATTGGTTAATAATTTGAAAAAAATTCTAAAAAATGACCTTATCCCCCCTCCCCACTAACCACCAAACTATTTGACTTGGAAAGTTTAAATTTGGCACACAAATGTATTTTCACGTGTAGATTACAGGAAAATTACTCTCTAAATTTGAAACAGCGAAAATTCGCTGTTTAACCAGCCCAAAGTATACAGCTGTTTCAAAACAGCGTACACTGAGAAAAAAATGTCTTTAATTCAATAGTGCGGCTGCTATTCAATGTCATGACATTAAAACAAATTTTTCTGTTATAAATTTAAATGATTATCTTTCTAACTTAAATAAATGGAACTATTAAGTTAAAAATATGGTATTATGAAAAGAAATTTCACATTTATATAAAACTATAGTACTTGCAATTATTTTAAATAAATATTGATTTATTTTATACAATAGTATAATTTAAGATAAATAAATATGTTCTTAATCGAACAGCAGTTTGCTTTGAATTCAAAAGTGTAATTAATCTGAAACATCAGCAGATGCTATAAAATCTATAGCATATTCTTTAGATTCAAGTAACGATGTATTCGAATACCGCCAAAAGCATCGTGCTATAAAACTTATAGCATAATCTATATAGATTCAATAAACGATGTATTCGAATACCGTCAAAAGGATAATGCTATAAACCGTAGAGCGCAGTTTATGGATTCAATTATCAATGTATTAAATAAATTTAAAATTCAAAAACTTATAGTTAAATATCACTAAATTTAGAAATTAAACCATTGAAACCATAACAAAAATTAAATTAAAAATTATAATATTTAAACGCAAACAAAATTAAATATAAAATCGTAAAATGTTGAAATGAGTTTAATCAAAATTCAAAGTAAAATAATTAAATACAAAAAAATAATACGTAAGAAATCTTTAATTTAACGTGAATTTACAAAAATTTTAATTTAAGAATTAAAACATAAGTAAAATTAAAAATAAAAATTATATTCTTGAAACACAAATACAATAAATATAGTTAAAAAAAATAGTAACAAATTAAATTAATTTTATTTCTTTATCAAATTAATACTACCCGACTGGAAATTTGACCAGGCAAGCCAGCGGTCATACCTGGGCCTTATCTGGCACCTGTAAGGCCGACCTTATGAGGTAACCGTATATGGTACTTATAAGATCCTTATAAGGTAGCCCGACGTAAGGTTCACCTTCTAAGGACCTTCGAAGGACCTTATCAGGTTGCCTTAGGTGGGTAGTATAAGGTTGCCTTATAAGGCAATCATAAGGCAACCTTATCAGGCCCAGATAAGGTTGGCCGTACATGTTAACCTGATGAATGCCTTATCAGGCCCTTATAAAGAATTTATCAGTTTGCCTTACGTGGCAAGTATAAGGTTGCCTTATAAGGCAATCATAAGGCAACTTTATCAGGTCCAGATAAGGTTCGCCGTACACGTTAACCTGATGAATACCTTATTAGGCCCTTATAAAGAATTTATCAGGTTGCCTTACGTGGCAAGTATAAGGTTGCCTCATAAGGCAGTCACAACGCAACCTTATCAAGCCCAGATAAGGTTGGCCGTACATGTTAACCTGATGAATACCTTATCAAGCCCTTATAAAGAATTTATCAGGTTGCCTTACGTGGTCAGTTTAAGGTTGCCTTATAAGTCAATAATCAGGCAACCTTATCAGGCTCAAATATTGTTGGCCGTATATGTTAACCTAATGAATGCCTTACAAAAACCTTATGTAGCACTTAGCAGGATGCCTGACGTGGCACAGTGGTTTGAAATCAGAAATTGATGTTCAAATCAACTTTTAGAGAGAAGGGCTGCATGGATTTTCAATTTTTTGTTGTTGAAAAATTCATAAATAAATTCTTAAGAGATCTGTGAAAGTAGATTTTTGTTTTATTTGTTTTTTAATGTTAATGCAAACAGCTGCAAAAATGTCAACTTTTTCGTTTTCTTTTTTTATTTTCTACAAAAGAATTTTTTAATGCCTACCAATACCTTGATTTCATAGAAGTAACGAAATGGAATAAACAAAAATTTTGAAATCCCTAATTTAATTGTTATTTACCCCCTATTACCCCCTAAGAGGGGGTAGGAATTTCAAATTTTACAAAAAGTTGAGTTCGGTGTCTACTCCTATATTTTTTAGGCCGCTGAAACCGAAAAAGACCCCCAAAAACAAATTTCTCCCCTTCTTCACCCCCTATTACCCCCTAACAGAGGGTTGATATTTCAAATTACGAAAAAAAATCGAATAGGGTGTTTTTTTCCTAAGGTTTTTGGGGTCCTAAACTCGAGAAAGACCACCAAAAACAAATTCCCCCCTCCCTCACCCCCTATTTTCTCCTAAGAGGGGTAGGAATTTCAAATTTTACGAAAAGTCGAGTTCGGTGTCTATTTCTATGTTTTTTGGACCGCTGAAACCGAAAAAGACCCCCAAAAACAAATTTCTCCCCTTCCTTACCCCCTATTACGCCCTAACAGGGGGTTGATATTTCAAATTTAAAAAAAAATTGAATAAGGTGTCTATTTCTATAGTTTTTGGGGCGCTAAATCCCAGAAAGACTTTTCGTTGTTTTCTTAATTTATTTAAACGAATCCAAAAGAGGGCGACTATATTCTGAACTTAACGTAATTCATTAAGCATCACAAAATGAGTAAAAAATAACAAAATTTTGAGTTGAATACCACTGATCTAAGAGAACTATCTTAATTAATTTGTCAGTATTAATTTTATTGATAAATTTTATTTTTGTTTTAAATTGGGATTAAATTAAAAAAAATAAATTCTATGACTTTTAATAAGAGATATTAATTCTAATTTAATCATACGATAATTTGCTTGTATTAGAAAACACAAATTTTTTCTATCTCTTAATATTTCATAATTGTATAAACATTATACAAAAATTAAAAAAGTCTTTAAGCATAAAAATATTATTTAATTTCAATAATATCTTTTAAATTTTAAAGTTGATGAAGATACCTAAAAAATTCTTTAAAAAAATATATTTTTATGTATCTAAAGAGTTGAAAGAAATTTTCCAAAGGAATTTAATGCAATGTCTCCTTTTGGTGAAAATATGTTTGAGTGACACATGCAACCATAGAACTTGGATTTATTACACTCTATTGTTGACAGGCGTTGCCACTGCGGGGGTTCATCTGCACGTGGGGACCAAACGAAACTTGAGATCACCAAGTTCTTTAAAAACAGAATTCCATAGCCAAGATGGCTCAATGGTTAGGCGATCGTCTCGTAATATGCGTATTTGCGTTTAGCGTTAGGGTTAGTGCGTTCGAATCTCAGCGTCGCTAGGATTTTTCAAAAATTTCGTATGTATGCGTTTCGTTGCGTTTAAGGTATTAATAAAATGTTAATAAATAATCAAATGTAATTTCAGCAAAAGACAACAATTGAATTAAATATGTATGTAAAAACAAACCCAAATCCCATTCTCTCAAATATAAATTTCCTTCATTTTTATCTGTGGATTTGATTTTAATTATTTATTAAACAGTGGGATTTTTTTTATCAGGATAAACATATTTCTTTATTACAACAGTATATGTAATGTTTTATATACACTAAATATGGTGACAAGTTTCTACAAAAACGAATATATAATATTTACGTTGGATAAATATACGTTAGGTTGCCTTATAAAGTTTTCATCAGGTCGCCTTACAAGATCTCCCTTAGGTTGCCTCATAAAGTTTCTATCAGGTTGCCTTCTAAGATTCCCGTCAGGTTCCCTTAAAAAGACTCCATCAGGTTGCCCTGTAAGGCCTCCATCAGGTTGCCTTATAAGGCCTCCATCAGGTTGCCTTATAAGGCCTCCATCAGGTTGCCCTAACAGGGCCTTATGTGACAAGCGCGTGACGCCCCTTACGTGGACCTTATGTGACCCCGAACATCAGGGCCTGACGTTTTGAAATCAGGCAACCTTATAAGGCCCTTATGTGACCCTTACATAAATTTCCTGTCGGGTAACAATCCTCATGAAGTCATTTCTAAGACAGCAAAAATAAAAAAATAAGAAAATTTAAATAATTAATTATTTTGTTTTGGATCTAATTTCTTTTGACAATCAAATTTAAAATAGTTGTGTTAAAACTTAATTACAAATATCCATAGGCACTATTATATATAAAAGAAAATTTCTGCTTACTTGAAATCAAATTCAAAATTTGATTTAGATAATTCACAATTTATTATTACATCTTAAATATCGAGTAGTAAATTAATAAATTTTTACAAATTAATTTTTATATTTAAACCTAATTTTGTTTATGGTTTTTTAAATAAAAACTTAATTGCTAGAGGCAATAAATTAATTTTTCAATAAATATTTCTATTTCCTGAGATGTTTCGCTTATGGTCCTTTTTAGTATAAACTTTATTGCGATTGTCTAGCGGGAAATAATAAATTTTTGTAAAAAAATTTTCGATTAATTGAAATTTTCTGATTTACACAATTTTTCATCTAAATAAAGTCGAAAAAAAAATTGTAAATTGTTTTCAAACTATATACATATTAAAAAGTGGTTTCGTTTATGGTCTTGTTTAATATAAATTTCATTGTGATTGTCTAGCGTGAAAAGATTAATTTTTTCAACAAAATCATCGATGAATTGGATTTTTTTGATTTTGGCCAATTTTTCATTTTAAATTTCGTATATTAAAATTGTAAATTTATTACAAACTATATAAATATTAAAAAGTGGTTTCGTTTATAGTCTTGTTTAATATAAATTTCATTGCGATTATCTAGCAGCAACAGATTAATTTTTTCAAGAAAATTCTCGATTCCTTAAAATCATCTGATTTTGGCGGTTTTTACATCTTAAATTTCCTATATTAAATTTGGATATTTTTTATAAACTATATAAATATTAAAAAGTGGTTTCGCTTATGGTCCTTTTTAGTATAAACTTTATTGCGATTGTCTAGCGGGAAATAATAAATTTTTGTAAAAAAATTTTCGATTAATTGAAATTTTCTGATTTACACAATTTTTCATCTAAATAAAGTCGAAAAAAAAATTGTAAATTGTTTTCAAACTATATACATATTAAAAAGTGGTTTCGTTTATGGTCTTGTTTAATATAAATTTCATTGTGATTGTCTAGCGTGAAAAGATTAATTTTTTAAACAAAATCATCGATGAATTGGATTTTTTTCATTTTGGCCAATTTTTCATTTTAAATTTCGTATATTAAAATTGTAAATTTATTACAAACTATATAAATATTAAAAAGTGGTTTCGTTTATAGTCTTGTTTAATATAAATTTCATTGCGATTTTCTAGCCGGAATAGATTAATTTTTACAAGAAAATGTTCGATTACTTGAAATCCTTCGATTTTGGCCAATTTTACATCTTAAATTTTGTATTAAATTTGTACATTTTTCACAAACTTTATAAATATTAAAAAGTGGTTTCGTTTATGGTCCATTTTAGTATAAACTTTTTTGCGATTGTCTAGCGGGAATAGAAGAATTTTCTTAAGAATACCGTCGATTACTTGAAAAAATAAAGTATTTAATCTTTGAATAATGATAAACAGTAATAAACATATTCTGTATTGACAGAAAATTGTATATAACATGTTAAATAAGTTCACTGCTTTACCAAACGAATTTTTTTGATACATGTAAATATTCTCTTCGACAACAAAAATGATGTCATATATTTTTAAACAAAGATTGTTTATTGATATATTTGTAAATACATATTTCTATAAATAAAATTCTGAATTATTTAAGCTATTTTACGTTGAAATGCAATTTTAATTTATGTATTTTATAATTTCCTCTGTACATATATATTTTTTATCACGTTAGTGGACGAAAAGAATCATTTCAAGTTTATCTACTTTGCTTATTTTGTTAGAAATATAATAAGAAAATATATTTTTTATATTACTCTATTTTTTCAAGATAATTTTTTACTATTTCCATTATTTTTAAATTCATATTATGAGTTTCTTAACTGTTCTTTATTTTTAATTTTGCCGCTTCTTAAACCTGCAGTACCTTAAGTGCCCGCTAGTGGCGCATTCCCTTCTTTTGACATTTGCTTCGTTTCTGCTCGCAAGTGTTGAATAATTCTTTCAGTTAGTATATAAGGAACTTGAAATCGGACACAGATATTAGAAAATGCGTAATATTATATATATATATATACCTATATATATCGTTAGGTTTAAGTATAAGTTTAAGAGCGTGCGAATTGCGATTATCGTTTAGGTTTAGGAAGATTAAATAATAAGAAAATTAATGTGTATGAATGTATGAAAATGTGTAAAAAATATGTATTAAAAAATTCTGCCAATACAAATATAAAATAAAAGAATGTTGATAGGTTGGTGAGTATAATTGAATATGAGTTGAAATTTAAAAAAATTGTGAATATTAATATAAAACTAAATTTTTGTGTATATTTACATTTAATAATGCTTTTCGTTTAAAAGTCAAAATTTTTCAACTTATGGAGACGGTACTATTCAGACCTCAACATTTTCTTCTCAAGTTTATAGCATATGCTATAGTTTTCATAATCTGATTTTATTCATTCGAGAGCAATTTTTTTCACATTTTCCACATATGCTATGGATTTAATAATTTCCTTGTTTCTATTAAATAATTTTTCTTATTACTTTGGAAAAATATTTCATTGGGACAATTGATATTTATTTGATTTAAAAGTAATTTATAGCAAATCAATAGTATTAAAAATGAAAGTATGTACTATTAAAACCAAAGCATATTTGTTTGAACGGTGGTGAATACGCCGTTTGTTGCATCAAACCAATATGAGATTGATTCTATAGCATTTTTTTCTCAGTGTATATACGCTGATCAAAAAGCGATTTTTTCACTGATTAACAGCGAAATTCACTAATTCACCAGCGTATATACGCTGTTTTTAAACAGCTGTATACTTTGCGCTGTTTCAAATTTAGAGAGTACAGAGAATATGATTGTAGAGGTTAAACATAGCGTTTTCAAGGAAATAAAAAGATTTTTTAACATTTTCTTAACATACTAGCGCATTCGACGGCCGTACGACCGTCTCTTTTGCTTTTTTCAATGTACAATTTACTGTTGTACTACGTACTATTTTAAAATTCAATTGTATAATGCATTCAAGAATTCTATTTCATAAATATATTCCTTTATTGGCCTCAATTATATTTAATCATTTGATTTTTTGTATGATTATTCCTGCAAACTTTTATTGAATGTACATATATTACTTTTTGTAACATTTATTTATTTATTTCAGTATATACGGGCGGGAGGCCCATTACAATTCGATATAATCATTAAAAAAAAAAAAATAATAAATGTAAATATAAACAATACAATAAAAAAAAACGTAAACTAATATCACATATACAATTCAACATATAAATATGGCCATGCTTTAATTAATGTTTCCCTCGTTATTTTATTTAAAAGAAAAAAGATTTCTCAGAGTGGAGATGAATCCGTTGAGTCCGCCGTTAAAAAAGTCTAATTCCTCTGAGAAGTAGTTAGCCTCTCTATTCATCCTATTAAATACTGAGTATTTACAATAGTTGGTCTTAGTATTAGGCACATAGAAAGGCAAACAATATCTCAGAGGTCTGGCAGGAGCCGAAAAAGATATGTAGATGACAAAACCTCAGGACAGCGGATGGTGCCGTTGATGACTTTAAACAGAAAAATACAATCTGAGTAGAGAAATCTTGACTCGACTTTGGGAATGCAGAACTGACGTCTTAGACTATCATACTCATGCGAGAAATAGTCGTAATTAATTTTCATCTGGATAGCAGCAAATCTTAAAAAACGATTTTGGACTCGTTCAAGTCTTAAAATATGGACCGAATAGTAAGGAGACCATATGACAGAGGCATATTCCAACTTGGATCTCACAAAAGAAAAATATAGGGACTTGAGAGCAGATAGTGAGTGAAAATTTGAGGCATTACGCCTTATAAATTCTACAAATCCCATGATACAATCTCCAATTCATTTGTTTATTGTTTTTGTTTAAATTTTTCATTACTTATTTGTCATTCCTATTATATTATTTCTCATACCAATAAAATGACTTTTTTTAATATATTCAATAATTTTTAATTAATATAGAAAGTACATAATGTATTCTTATAATTTATAAAAGCTATGGCTGTTTATATCTATACCAGCAAAATTAGCGCGCGCCCAGGCGCGCGTGAACTTTTCTTTTTTTATACATGATTATAAAAAGTATTTTGAAAGAAATGTTGAAGGATAAATATGAAAATCTCTTATTTGTCAATTATAAAAAGAATTGGATAATGTAACTTTAAAATTTTATTTACTTAGAATCTTCACAACATCTTGCTTTAAATGAGCATAATTGTATGATGCACCTTCTAAAAAATAAGCTTATTTTATTGGAATATAATTGATCAGTATTTTATTTTTTATGGCTGCGATCTAGGATCTGTCATTTTGATTTTGTTTTCATGATTTCAGATTCATAATCTGCAATCATGAAGACCCTTAGAAGTAATTTTTAAATAAATTTATTAATTTTGCTTTCTGATAGAGAAAGTTTTGAGATCAATATTATAGATTTTTAAAAAATACTCGAAATCGATTCATAGGGACATATTCTTTATCTGAAAACGAATAGATTGATTTATGTAAATTTTATAATTGATAAAAAAATCACAAGATAATTAATATTATCTTGTTTTATTATTTCAAAAAAACATTTTTTAAAAATTACCTGATATTTGAAATCAGAAAAACCTTCAGTACCAAATTGCAATAACTTATATTACATAGAATGACACATTTTGGTTTTGTTTTTCTGAAATGGCACGTTAATAATTAAATTATTAAAGAAGTACGTTCTTCATTTCTCTTTTTGAAAATGCATAGTTTTCCTCCCAGCCGACGATTTTAACTAAATCAAAATAGAAAAGAAGATTCTTAATCAGTGATCAAAAAAATTCCACTAGAACAAACATTCAATTCATTTCATTAATCTTATATATTCTATGAACACAATCTTGGATACACCATATTAAAATTTGTAGAAATAAGGTTAGATTCGTAATTAGAGACCAGAAAAAATAAAGGTGCCAAGTTTCAAGAAGGTATATTAAATATAAACATTTAAGAATGTATGGGTTAAACCAAAACGCACTTAGGACTTAAAAAAAAAGTATGTATTTAGCCACGTTTTGGCAACAATAAGGAATTTTTAAAATCAACTTTTGTTCTTATTGGTGGATATTGCCAAATAAGAGAATAGAATTAGAAGACACATAAGAAGGACCAATCACATTATTCCCTTAAAAGAATAAAGCTCCACCTTTTTTTGCCCCATCTAAAGCGTGGCATCTCATAGATTATAATAAGTAATGTGACTGTCCATGACAAAACGTGCCTTAGCTCCAAAAAAATAAATTTTTATTTTTTAATGCCAATTGACAGATTTTTATTTGCTCTTTCATTTCCAAAAATAAAAAATGATTGTTTTAAAGAAATGTTGCTCTTATTAAGTAAGAAGCGTAGGAACGTTACATTGGTTTCAATGCATTGCTGCAACTTTAAACGCTCACCCGGTAAAGTTGACGTTTGGGAGCTAAGGCACGTTTTCTCATGGACAGTCACATATTATGACGTTAAGTTGATGAATAACTTAGTGAGAAATTGTTGTACAGCTATCGTCATATATGCCTTAATATATTTCTATAGGAGTTACGTGTTAAAATGTTAAAGCATATCTGACGATAGCTGTACGTGAAGTAACTATAGTTTCAAGACCGTTTCAACTTATGTTTAAAGTTTATCATAATTGTAACTGGAGCCAATGTATTTTTTAAAAAAATCTTGAAAATATAAAATGCTTTAGCAAATATACCAAAAAAATCGTTTTTACAAGTATGAGATGAAAATTTTATTGATCAAAACTAGTAAATTTTAAATCTAAATGTGAATTTTAAAAATTTTTAAATGTCACGTTCTAATAGGGTAATTATTTATCTACACAATCTCTGTGGAATCCAGGTTTAATTTTCAATCTAAATATATAAAATTTTAAATTAAAAAAAGGTTTGTCGTTTGGGGCAAAGACGCTTGGAAAATATTTCATAAAAAACAATTGAATATTAAAAACTGCATCAGCATGTAATTTTAAATGATGCAAACTTCATGCTAATCAACTGTTAACCTGCATTTTTTTCATCAAAACAAATAAGTATTTTTGTCTGTTAAATTTATTGTTATTATTATTATTATTTAATCATTAAATTATTTATTAGCGTTTACTACTAATTTGAAAATAAATTGTGAATTTTGAATATTAAATGAGCATTATTATTTAATCATATTTTAGCATGGTTATTTAAAAAAAACAATCTATTTTTGAAAAGTCGATAAAGTAGATTTTCAAACAAAATAAAAAATGATTAAATTGAAAATATGAGGTTAAAAATACAAGTCGTCATTATTTGCAATAAAATCGATTAAATCTCTTTAAAAATCTGTAAAATATTTATGTTTTATAATTATAGCACCAATAAATGTTATTTAGAGTATATTTTAGATCATTTATTATATTTGCAATACAGTAATCCTTCGATAGTCGTGACACTTGATAGTCGTGACCCTCGATAGTCGTACGCTTTGTAGGCGGGCACCTACTGCGATAGTCGTACGCTTTCCAGCGTGCGCGCATCACTAGTCAGTGCAGGAGAATAATCTACATTTCTGAAAATTAAATCCAATAAATATTTGTTTTCAAAAAAGTTAATTATCTGTTTACACAAATTAGAAGGTACATTAAGGTATTTATAACTCAGAAAATGAAATTAAATAAATGTAAGTGAACTTCAAAGGAACTTTACGATTTACAAATTCAATATCCTCAAACGTCTAATAAATAACATAATTACAATAATATTCAAGAACTTAATATATTCGTTAGCAAAATTAATTTCTAGAAATGAAGAGTTTAAATTATATTTTTTGAAAGAGCGACAGTTAACCAAAACACAATATTTAAGATATTTACTCTGAACAACCAGAAAGTATTATTTATTGAATTCAGATATTTAGTAAAATGTTTGAATTTTAAGAACAAATTTTATTTAATTGAATCAGATTTCAAACTATTTGAATTTAAATTGATCCACAGTTTTTAATAAATCTAAATTTTTAAACTCTTTAAAATTTTCTTAATTTTAATTGCATTCAAATTTTATACACAGAAGCTCTAATTTACTCAAATGTTTATATCTATTTAATAATTATATTAATTATTATTAATACTATAATGTCAATTCTTAAAAAATAATTCTATAATTGTCGTCTGTCTCTCGGAGAAATTTATGAAGCATACGTTCCTGAAATCGTCAAAGAGGCGTGACTTCTGCGGCGTACGACTATCGAGGTTGAAGGGTGGGAAAATTTCATAGGTTGTCACGACTATCGAGGGATTACTGTAATAATATTAGCAAAAACGTCTTTGCCCCAACAGTTGGGGTAAAGCCGCTAATTTGAATCTTTTTAAATACAATTAAATAATGTAATTATGATTATGATAAATGTAATAACGACTATTAAAATCTGTTACTGGTTAGTTTTAGTCGTGTAACAAACAAAAATGACTCTAATTAAATGTATAGTTAAAAATTTGTGCATCAGTAAATTTAAACCTAGCGGTTTTGCCCCACCTTCCCCTACCATCCTATCTTTCAAACAAAGAAACTGTAGCATTTATAAGTAATTTAGAATTTATAAGTAAGTACTTAGAAGTACAAAAAGCGCGTTACCCTTTTATAACAAATTATGGTAATTATTTACTAACTTTTTAAAAAATAAAGGTAGAAACCTGTGGTTTTTTTACATTTTACAGTTTTTAATTATACTTTTTTCATTTCTTAACAATTTTCTTTTATCATTCTTTGATTTTTTAAAGAATTTTCTAATTAGGGTAAGTCCGGGAGAGTTGGAGCACCTTTTTTTAAACCACTGTAAATTCTAAGAAATAAAATCTAAATCTTGTAATATACTTTAATATTAACATCCATACATTGACTCGTGAAGCTGCTTTAATTTTCTTTCATTTTTTCTACGTTTAAAAAAATATTTTAAAAAAAGACAATTCCGGGAGAGATGAAATTGTCCGGGTGAGATGGAACATGGTTTTTTCTTGTTATAAATAACTACATATGATGGAAAATTTACAAACAAAAGTCAAATACTAAAAAATAAACTTAATTATTTTCATTTTAGATAATATTTTTTAAATACCTGAAAATTTCCTTATTTTAAAAAGTTGATAATTCGAACTAATTTTCGCGATTTTCTTCTCGAATTGACACGTGTAGTGTAGCGTGAACTTTGTCGTTTGTACTTGATGACATTTCGGGACTTATTTTATGCGTACGAATTTAATTTAATTCCGTTAATAAAGTTATGAAAACACACTTAGAATTTAAATTACTGATTAAACTAATTTGTAATTAATTATTTATCCGTAAAATTAGACTTAATTCAATTTTAACCCGTAAAATATAAACGTAAACAAACACATTTGGTTAGAAGCTTGATGCTTTTGTTTTTTATATAACTGTTCCATCTCACCATGAAAAAATTGTTCCATCTCTTCTGATTGTCCGGGAAAGATAAAACTTAAAAAAATATATATTCCCAGTTTCAATAAAAATTGTAACTTATACATACTAGGGTGTCCGTTAAAAAGTCGACTTTCGAATTATGTTTACGATACCCTCCAGTTTGGTTCCAATATAAAAAAAAAAAAGTTTCTGTAAAATTGCAGCCTGATTGATTAATATTAACCCGTGCCAGCAATCGATTGAAATTTCCCATTGAAAATGCATGGGAAAAATGAACTCTTTTTTTTAAAAATTTCATAACTTTTTTAATTTTTTTGCAAATAAATTTCCAGGTCACAAATTTCTTCATTTTCAGCTATATTTTAAGGCAGCGTTTTTAGAAAAATTTAATTTTCAAAATTTTAAAAATGGCGGATGTTAAAAAATGGGTCAAAAAATACATTGCAATATTTGCAGCGTTTTATCACATAAATATTCAAGGAAACTTAATAGATAATCTTATTCAGGGGTTTTTTAGGTCGCTAATGAAGATTACGATGTCAAAAATTAATTTTTCATAATTTTGGAAACTATATGGCGGACTCAAAATTTTGCATTTCACATTTTTCAAGAAATCGCCTTGAAACACCGTTATCGGGCTTTTCGGGGTCACCATTAACAAATTTCATGTCAAAAATGTATTTTTCAATAAAACCGATCCAATAATTTGGCGGATTCAACAAACTTTATTTTTTTTTAAATATAGTTCTTACATTTTTACATTTTAATTATTCAGTTTTTGATCATCCATAATAAGCAAAACTAATTTCTAAATCTGACTTTCAATTAGTGATTTTTTACTAATGAATTGGCGAGAAATCGGTTACTATTAAATAGTAAAAACTTTTACTAGTTATTAGTAGAAAACTACTAATTTAAAAGTGAAATATCTATTAATTAAAATTGTAAAAGTTCGCTTTCTTAATTAGTAGTTATGCAACTGTTAAATTAGTAGTAGGGGAGAGCGGGGCAATCCGAACCGGTGGGTAATTCGGCTCATTAGCGATTTCACGCCTTAATTAGAATCTAGGAGGGAAAGGTCGCTATAGAATATAGGTCTCAACATTTTAGTTAGGTAAACGAAATTTAGTGTAATTCTATTGATTCAGCCTAGTGTCAGGTAGAGTATTATGTTTTTATGCGTCGCGCGTACACTTTTTACTTACAAACTTTTACGTTTTTAGTACATTAATTTACGAGCCTAATTTTTTTGGGTAAGTTTTTTTTATGCTCTCAGGTGTGCTCTTTCGATACACCTATGCTATTTTATTTATATGTATCAAATGTGACTTGTATTTGTTTTAAAGTGCCAAAAGTCAGGGTGGGGTAAATGGGCTCACGCGACGGTTAATCATCTTATCCAAAAATACTTTGTCTTGATCTGCCCCTGCTTAATTATGATAAGAATATGACTACTTTTAATAATTACCAATAATGAGTGTACTAACTTTTTTATTTTTTATAAAAAAATAAAAAAAAGTAAGGTCTAATGAATTTTCTTTAATTTTAGGGGCCCCAGTCCCCCCCCAAAAATTTTGACCATGATCCATCACTGCATAATTATAATAAGAATATAGGTACTTTTCATATTTACAAAATAAAGGTTATTGAACTTTTTTATTTTTCGTAAAAAAAAAAGTCGCCGAATTGCCCCACAGGGTGAGCCGATTTACCTGCCAAATTTGCAGTTTGAGAATTTGGTATATCTGCATTCAAAATTATCTAGAGCTAAAACTATAAAAGATAAATCAAAAAGTCCTTGCAAATTTGAAAGTGCAAATGATAGGCTACTAAATGATATATCCATGTTTGGATTTAAAAAATAATTTCCTAACTTTTTTCCTGTCTGACCAAAAGTGAGCCGAATACCCTAATACATACACATAAAAAGATGTCCAAACTTGCCTAAACTCACACGAACTGAATTAAAATCCGTCAATTAAGAAAAAACACACACATGTAATATTAAGCTAAAAAACTTTGGATTCTCGCGACGCTCGATCTTATTAACGATGGATTCGAATTTTGTTTGTAATTTTGCTGGTAACAAATATACATTTTATATTTTGTTTATTTACTGCACTGAGAAAAGAGGATCTCGATTTATAATACCTAAATAATGTAATTATTTAGTAAAAATTACTATTTGCAGTAAAAATTACTATTTAAAGTAAAATGTGCTTCATATAAAGAAAAATTACTTTTTACGTAGTAAAATTTACTAATTGTAATTATTACTCTAGTCATTTTTAAAAATTATGTTAATATTTTTAATCTTTATATTGTCTTAATAAATTTTATCAACTTCGAGTATTAATTATTAAATTCGTCCTTTTTTAAATATTGCTCAAGCATTTTTAAAAAGTATAACTGCGTGATATAACAATTACTTCAGTAGGATCAGTTTTTAATATTTGCTAGCAACTTTTGCTCAGGAAATAGTAATCCGTGCCACTACTACTAATACTACTACACGCCTCTCACCGATACGCGAGTCATATACAATCGAAATATATGTACATTTAATAAATGCTTCAATTCCTTGTTACATAAACATTTTTAATATTTTTTAAACAAATCTCTTGTTAATATGGATACTTTTATTTTATTATACTGATACTTTTATTTTGACATATTTTGTTCTAAAAAAAATTATAATAAGCAAATTTATATCAAAATGTGTATTAAATTAGAGAATTTAGTTGTTTCATACTTTAAATTAATTAGTATATTGTTACTCATTAATGATACAAAAATATTTTAAATAATGTGTATTCTATTACCATTGCAAATTTTTTTATAAAACTTGAATTTGTTTGGTAAATATTAACTAATTAATTTTCTAGATCAAAAATGTATTTCTTGTAACTCAGGTGTTATATAAAAACAATTTTTCATTTTTCATTTATGTTTAATCATATTATTTTGTATTATTTTCTTCAAAAAACTGCATTTGTTATAATAATTAATTATATTTATTTTGATATTCAGATAAATTATTCAATATTAATATTAAAACATTTTTAAAATTAATTTTTACTTTTATTTTTGCTATTTTATTTTATAAATTAGTTTGCTTTAAACTATTTAATAAGTATTCTTTATTAATAATATATTGTATAAAAAAATTTAATAATATTTTATTATAAAATTTTTTAGATTATATAAGTATTTCATTTATTTTTACATATTTACAATTTTTTTATTTAATATTATTCTATCTAATATTATTCTATGTACTACTATTTTGAATAATATTTACATTTAATTTCAATAATGTAGTAAAATATATGGGGTTTATGGTTTATTTTATTGCGGTAATTCATATAAGTTAAAAAATATATGACGTCAGTTGCGTTGATAGCCGAGAGGCTTAATGCGAAAGCGTGCGTTTTTAGGGTTGCGACATTGCGTATTTATATTTAAGTTAGGTAGTTCGATCCCGTATAATTCTAAGATTTTTCCGAAATGTTCACTCGTTAATTCTAAGTACTTGTATATTAGAAGAACGAAACTTGTGAATTAATAAATTGAAGTTTATTTATAAAGTTAATAATGTAGAAACTTTTTTATTTTTATTTGCATTGATTTATTTTATAAAGAATTAAAAACAAGGAAATATTATTTTCTGTATTATTTCATTCTTCCGTTTCCCGTCTCACACGCATATACTGCCTACATCGGTGAGTGACGCGAGCAGTGGAGGGGCAAAATTACAATTTTCTGAGTAAATATCGTTAGTGGCGATGTAAACGCCACTCCGTTGAAAAGCAATTCTTATTCTGAATGATACAATAGTTCCTCAGATTCATATTAATACTTATAATTTTCATTTAAATTTTCCATTCCATGGAGTAAATTTTATTTCAATCAAAGTATAATTCATTTATTGAATTAAGTAAAAAGTATTTAATTTTTGAAAAGTTTCAAAACTACTGCTCAAAAATAGTAATCTTTAATCGAAAATATGTAACTTTTATTATTCTTTTTTCAGTGTGTTAGACACTTACATACAAAGTTAAAATTAAGTTTAACAAATTATTTTCTAAGATAGAGCAAGCGTACCATCTCTCCCAGTGTTCCAACTCACCCGGAATCACCCTATTGTTTCTATTTATTTGAAGTTTTTAAGAACTCTAATTTTTTAGAACAATTAAATTATTTATTGCTCGAAAAAGTTTCTCAGTATCTCGTTTTTCTTTTGTATTTTTACACAACTTCTTAATTCTTATTATTTGTTGAAGATGCTTATCTCTACTGCTTCTAATTCTAATTTTTCTTCTAATTCTTTCTTCGTTTATCTGATTGTTTTCTCCTTTTTCGTTTTATTTTTAAATTTTTTTATATTTTGTTTATTTATTCGGAAATTTATTCACTTTTTGATAAAGTTTCTATGACTTTTTAACCATATTTGTTGTTAAAGATGTTTGAAAACTGTATGTATTTTTTAAAAAAAAATTTCTCTTATTTTGTTCATTAAATTATTGTTCATTGAATTTGTAATATTTTTTGACAAATTTTTTATATTTTAATAATTTTTATTGTCATATTTTATTATTATAAAAATTTTTCAAAATTAATCATCATATTAATTTATTTTAATTTATTTTGAATTGGATATTTGCAAATAAAACAGATTAGATTAAAGTATTTTCCAATCGGACAGTTCACTTTTCATCCCGAACTTATTCCCGTCTACCTGCTCGGCGAGGACAACTCATTCCGGGCCTTCTCCCACTCTTTGGCCCTGCCTATCCCTCCGACCGACTTCTTCTACTGTAATAATTGCAGCTACACAGTTAAAAATGTTTATGTTTTATTTAACATAAAAGTAGATAGGCTGTGGGGTATCTGGATAAATTAGTGTGTGTCCGTGTTAGCTATGTATGTGTGTGTCTGTGTGAGAGCCAATCAGAAGCGACCTTTACAACGAAATGGACCAATCAGGAGCCAGGATTTTGATGACGTCATAGTGTATACCTCGTTTTAAACTAGGTATGTAACGCGATGCCTAATTAGAGCCCCATCAGGTAGGTGAGGTAAGAAATTTCACCTTGAAAAAAGGGGGGATTACATGAAAAATATATTGCGTAATTCTGCGAAATTTGAATCACCGACAAATTACGCGTGTGACCTTCCAGAACCCTCTAAGCACGTGCTTGTGACCTTGGATGGGGACATTTACACGTGTAATTTAAATATTAGGAGGGGGGGGGGGGTAACCTTCAGAAAGGGAGTGGGGGTTAGGAATTTAACCTTGAAAGAAGGGGGTTTGTCTCGGAGTAAAGTACATAACCTCGAATAAGGGTGGGGCTTACATAAGAATACATCGCACATTTCTTTGAAATTTAATTTACATACGTGTGTGTGTGTGCCTGTGTGACCCCACAGAAGCTTCTAGAACATTCAATGGGGCTCATTTAACCTTGAAATAAAAGGGGGGGGGGGATTACATGAAAAACATACTGCGTAATTCTGCGAAATTTAAATCACCGATTTTACATACGTGTGTGTGACCTTCTAGAAGCTTCTAGAACATTCAAGGGGCGGGGCTTATTTAACCTTGAAAAAAGGGGGTATTACATGAAAAATATATTGCGTAATATTGCGAAATTTGAATCACCGATTTTACATACGCGTGTGTGACCTTCCAGAACCCTCTAAAAAATTTGGATTTTAGGTGGTGGGGGTTACTTTTTTTGCACGTGTGACCCCTGCAGAACCCTCCAGAAGCTTCTAGAACATTCGATTTCAGTGGAGATGGTGGGGGTATTTTTCATTTATTTGATGCGCAATTTAACCTTTGAGAAACTTCTAGAACTTTTTTATGGGGGGTCAGAGAGGTGGGGGGATTATTTCAAACGCACTTTGTTCTATTCTGCGTACAATTTTTTTGGTAACCTTCGAGAACTTTCATGAACAAATTGGAGGGGTGGGGGTAGTATTAGAGTTGATATTTTTAAATTTTTTAACACATCTTAGAACATGAGTTTATATGTAGTGTAATATACTTTCAAGAAAGTAAGAAATTTGCATGACATTTGACGTGTTTTAATGGTTTTTACAATTTTTGAAAATTTTGAAAATTTTTGAATTTTTTGATTTTGAAAAATCTTATTGAATAACTTTCATAAAAGTAGACTGCCCTTAGGAACCCAGTAAATTTAGTCAGATTTTACGTATCTCTCACCGTTTTCGAGATATTTTGGGAAAAGACTTTACAAAGGTGAGGCTCATTTAACCTTCAAATTTACGTGAAAAATATATTGCACAATTGTGCAAAATTTGAATCATTGGTAAATTTAACATATGTGTACGTGTCTGTGTGACCCCTCTAAACCCTTTATAGTGTTGGGGATAGATATTGAGCAATGCAAGTGTTAAGACCATTTTTGCATTGGTGGGAGTATATGACGTTATCAAGGGTAATAAGACAGATATTGCAGCATATTGCACAATCCAAGTGATGGGAAAAAGTGTATTGGTGGGAGTATTCTTTAATGGTGGGTGGTATTTCTTAGTGGTAAGGGGTTGCTGTTATGGGGGTGATAAGACACATCAGAGATCTTCTTTACCGATAGTTTAGTCTACACATGAACCAAAGTGATAAAAGAGTGGGGTTTATCTCAGACTCAAATTACATGTGAAATTGTCAACCTTGTGACGTCACCAAGATATTGCAGCATATTGCACAATCCAAATGGTGGGTAGTTTGTCTCAGTTGGAGGTGGTTGCAGAGGAGGGGGGTATTTTATGTGTGATTTAGTAAAACTCGTATTGAAACGTGAAATTTAATGCAGTAGTGAGGGAAAATTGACATTGAACAAGGTTATTTGAAAAAGTAGACAAGGTAATAGTGAAAGATATTGAATCATATTACACAATCAGGAGGATTGAATTAGGGGTAAAGGGTGGTGTTTGCGATATTTGTTACTCAGAAGATAGTTTTAAAGAAAATTTTGTACCAGTACTTAAAAAGTCGTTTGAAGAGGAACATTCTCATAATTGATAAAAGGTTTAATATAAATAGTTATAAAAATAAAAAATTTAGTCCTAAGGATATTACGAGTAATATTGTAAGGTAAGTGATGAAAGAAGTACATTTTATTTTTAAAGAGTGGTTTAATCATAATTAAGTTTATTTGTAAGAAATATAAATTTAGTTTAATGTATGTAAAAATGGTTAAAAAAAGATCTAAATCTCTCAGTTAGCACTGAGAAATTTTTGTACCAGTCCAAAAATGCATTGAATCAAGTACAAATTATGCTTAATAACCGTATTAAGTCTTATTTTTTTTTAAATTTTATGATTTTAGTCTTAGGTTGGTTAATGTTCAA
Organism: Ganaspis brasiliensis; assembly: GCA_037103525.1. Taxonomy (NCBI): domain Eukaryota; kingdom Metazoa; phylum Arthropoda; class Insecta; order Hymenoptera; family Figitidae; genus Ganaspis; species Ganaspis brasiliensis. The sequence continues at coordinate 100,890 of JAZKLR010000039.1, read as the reverse complement.
GTCTAATATTTTAAGTTATTTATCAAAATTTTTAAGTTCTATATAATTAAGTCAGTTTTTTTTTGGGTGTTACATCTTATGTACCATATCTCGAGTTGTACTGTAAAACCCATAATCTCCAGATCCAGACATTTTCAGATCTTTTTTGATATAATTTGTACAGAAATAAATTTATTTTCTTCAAAATTTAATTACTTTTGCCATCACTCAAGTATTTTTATCATTTTCGAATAATTTCCTTCATATTTTTGCTTATTTTTAACTGATTTCAATTACTTTTAAATATTTTTCCTTATTTTCATCTATTTTTAATTATATTCAAATATTTTTGTTTATTTTCAATGATATTCAATTATTTTCAATTATTTCCAATAATTTTTGCTTATTTTCTTGAAATTTTAATTACTCTTGTCATCATTTAAGTATTTTTGTCATTTTCTAATTATTTCTTTCATATTTTTGCTTATTTTTAAAGGTTTTTATTTACTTTTAATAATTTTTACTTATTTTAATCTATTTCCAATTATTTTTCAATCATATTCAAATATTTTTGCTTTTTTCAATGATATTCAACTAATTTTAATTGTTTTCAATTACTATTTATTATTTTTAACTGATTTCAATTACTTTTGACTATTTTTCAACTACTTACAATTACTTTAAACTATTTTTGCTTATTTTCAGCGATATTCAATTATTTTTGTTTATTTTCTTGAAATTTTAATTACTTTTGTCATCGTTCAAGTATTTTTGTCATTTTATAATTATTTTCTTCATATTTTTGTATATTTTTAACGTTTTTCAATTTCTTTTAATAATTTTTCTTATTTTCATCTATTTTGAATTATTTTTCAATTATGTTCAAATATTTTTGCTTATTCTCAATGATATTCAATTCATTTTAATTGTTTTCAATTACTATTTATTATGTTTAACTGATTTCAATTACTTTTGACTATTTTTCAACTACTTACAATTACTTTAAACTATTTTTGCTTATTTTCAGCGATATTCAATTATTTTTGCTTATTTTCTTCAAATTTTAATTACTCTTGTCATCATTCAAGTATTTTTGTCATTTTCTAATTATTTTCTTTATATTTTTGCTTATTTTTAACGGTTTTCAATTACTTACAATAAACTTATGTACAAAAAATATTTTTACATTAAACAAAAATTTATACTTACTGTCAGTACAATGTTTTCGCTAGCATCATCTCTATTCCATCCATGTTCTAATTGTATTTCCCTTGGTGGTGTTGGTAAACTAAGAAGGGCTGAATGCCTTTCTCCAATAATATAATCTTCCACTAAACGAATAAAGAATTAAAAAAGTAATAACAATTTGTGTAAAATCAGAAATAAGAATTAATAATTTTTCTTACTTTTTAGTTTGTTTCACTATTTAAGCTCAAATATTTAAATACATAAACTGCACCTTATATAAAATGAACTAATCCACATCTAACAGTTCACATATTTAAAAACTCATTTATATTTATTCATGTAAAAAGAAAAAGGTAGGGTTTTTTAAGAGAAAGGTAGGTGTTTTATAAGAGAAAGGTAGGTGTTTTATAAGATAAAAAATATCGCTCCTTTACTGATAATTTGTACCTCTCCATTCTTTATGCATTGCTCCACCTCACACAATCCAAAACTCAGCCATGGAGCTAAAGACTTAATCTTCTTTTTTATATCTTGTTGTCTCTCACGCTCCTGTACCTCTATCAAATCTTCGCCACTCTCATAATTTACAATTTGTTCATTCTTACTCTTCATAGTTTTCAATTCCTACTATTAATTCCATTGAAAATTTTTTTTCTTCCTCAATGTTCAATACAAACTCTTCCTCTTCTCTTTCCTCATTCACTACAATTTCTACTATTGTTTCATCTACGTTATCTTGTTCATTGTATCCGTCAATCTCATTGCTACAGACTGTATTATAAAAAATCTTTCAAATCTGTTCTTATTCTACAATAAAAATCTCCAACTTCTATCTGTATAACTTCTACAAAAATATTGTGATGTCTTAAAACAACAGGTTGATGACTCTTTTTTCCAAAAAAATTATGTTTTATACATGCAGCAGCTCCTACTAAAAACTTGCTCAACTTTTCATCTGTGTTGCAATCTACCCATAAAATTGGACATAGAATACTAGTGGTATTTTATGATAATTCTCCAAATTCTGAAACATACAAAACAGTTTATTAATCAAATTAAATATTAATAAAAAAATTATTATAAACATCATTTCTTAAAAAATTATTTTTAAAATTGTTATTATTCTTATTATAATTTACATTTATATATAAAAATTGGAATTATTATTATTATTATTAATTTTCCTATTATTATTAACAAAATAGTTTCCAAAACTTACCAATATATCTTGTAACTTATGCTTGTTGTAAGAATATTTCAATTGAAAAGGAAAAGGATATTTGACATAAACTCTAGTCTCCATCGGACATGCGCATAACAGATTAACATAACCTCAAATTCTTGAGTTTGACATAACCTCAAATTCTTGAATTTATAATATTTTATTGAAGGAACGGTTATTAAGCATAATTTGTACTTGATTCAATGCATTTTTGGACTGGTACAAAAATTTCTCAGTGCTAACTGAGAGATTTAGATCTTTTTTTAACCATTTTTACATACATTAAACTAAATTTATATTTCTTACAAATAAACTTAATTATGATTAAACCACTCTTTAAAAATAAAATGTACTTCTTTCATCACTTACCTTACAATATTACTCGTAATATCCTTAGGACTAAATTTTTTATTTTTATAACTATTTATATTAAACCTTTTATCAATTATGAGAATGTTCCTCTTCAAACGACTTTTTAAGTACTGGTACAAAATTTTCTTTAAAACTATCTTCTGAGTAACAAATATCGCAAACACCACCCTTTACCCCTAATTCAATCCTCCTGATTGTGTAATATGATTCAATATCTTTCACTATTACCTTGTCTACTTTTTCAAATAACCTTGTTCAATGTCAATTTTCCCTCACTACTGCATTAAATTTCACGTTTCAATACGAGTTTTACTAAATCACACATAAAATACCCCCCTCCTCTGCAACCACCTCCAACTGAGACAAACTACCCACCATTTGGATTGTGCAATATGCTGCAATATCTTGGTGACGTCACAAGGTTGACAATTTCACATGTAATTTGAGTCTGAGATAAACCCCACTCTTTTATCACTTTGGTTCATGTGTAGACTAAACTATCGGTAAAGAAGATCTCTGATGTGTCTTATCACCCCCATAACAGCAACCCCTTACCACTAAGAAATACCACCCACCATTAAAGAATACTCCCACCAATACACTTTTTCCCATCACTTGGATTGTGCAATATGCTGCAATATCTGTCTTATTACCCTTGATAACGTCATATACTCCCACCAATGCAAAAATGGTCTTAACACTTGCATTGCTCAATATCTATCCCCAACACTATAAAGGGTTTAGAGGGGTCACACAGACACGTACACATATGTTAAATTTACCAATGATTCAAATTTTGCACAATTGTGCAATATATTTTTCACGTAAATTTGAAGGTTAAATGAGCCTCACCTTTGTAAAGTCTTTTCCCAAAATATCTCGAAAACGGTGAGAGATACGTAAAATCTGACTAAATTTACTGGGTTCCTAAGGGCAGTCTACTTTTATGAAAGTTATTCAATAAGATTTTTCAAAATCAAAAAATTCAAAAATTTTCAAAATTTTCAAAAATTGTAAAAACCATTAAAACACGTCAAATGTCATGCAAATTTATTACTTTCTTGAAAGTATATTACACTACATATGAACTCATGTTCTGAGATGTGTTAAAAAATTTGAAAATATCAACTCTAATGCTACCCCCACCCCTCCAAAAGTCTTTTTTCAAAATATCTCGAGAACGGTGAGAGATACGCAAAATCTGACAAAATTTACATGGTTCCTAAGGGCAGTCTACTTTTATGAAAGCTTTTCAATAAGTTTTTTCAAAATCAAAAAATTCAAAATTTTAACATTTTTCAAAAATTGTAAAAAACATTAAAATACGTCAAATCTCATGCAAATTTCTTAATTTCTTGAAAGTATATTACACTACATATAAACTCATGTTCTAAGATGTGTTAAAAAATTTAAAAATATCAACTCTAATACTACCCCCACCCCTCCAATTTGTTCATGAAAGTTCTCGAAGGTTACCAAAAAAATTGTACGCAGAATAGAACAAAGTGCGTTTGAAATAATCCCCCCACCTCTCTGACCCCCCATAAAAAAGTTCTAGAAGTTTCTCAAAGGTTAAATTGCGCATCAAATAAATGAAAAATACCCCCACCATCTCCACTGAAATCGAATGTTCTAGAAGCTTCTGGAGGGTTCTGCAGGGGTCACACGTGCAAAAAAAGTAACCCCCACCACCTAAAATCCAAATTTTTTAGAGGGTTCTGGAAGGTCACACACGCGTATGTAAAATCGGTGATTCAAATTTCGCAATATTACGCAATATATTTTTCATGTAATACCCCCTTTTTTCAAGGTTAAATAAGCCCCGCCCCTTGAATGTTCTAGAAGCTTCTAGAAGGTCACACACACGTATGTAAAATCGGTGATTTAAATTTCGCAGAATTACGCAGTATGTTTTTCATGTAATCCCCCCCCCCCTTTTATTTCAAGGTTAAATGAGCCCCATTGAATGTTCTAGAAGCTTCTGTGGGGTCACACAGGCACACACACACACGTATGTAAATTAAATTTCAAAGAAATGTGCGATGTATTCTTATGTAAGCCCCACCCTTATTCGAGGTTATGTACTTTACTCCGAGACAAACCCCCTTCTTTCAAGGTTAAATTCCTAACCCCCACTCCCTTTCTGAAGGTTACCCCCCCCCTCCTAATATTTAAATTACACGTGTAAATGTCCCCATCCAAGGTCACAAGCACGTGCTTAGAGGGTTCTGGAAGGTCACACGCGTAATTTGTCGGTGATTCAAATTTCGCAGAATTACGCAATATATTTTTCATGTAATCCCCCCTTTTTTCAAGGTGAAATTTCTTACCTCACCTACCTGATGGGGCTCTAATTAGGCATCGCGTTACATACCTAGTTTAAAACGAGGTATACACTATGACGTCATCAAAATCCTGGCTCCTGATTGGTCCATTTCGTTGTAAAGGTCGCTTCTGATTGGCTCTCACACAGACACACACATACATAGCTCACACGGACACACACTAATTTATCCAGATACCCCACAGCCTATCTACTCATAAATTACATGTCCCAAACGGTCCAATCTTTTGTGTTAATTTTTAACACAGGGATTTATGTTGTTATGTTTATCGGTTGCTTGGCAGAAGTAAATTATAATCGTGTTGAGTTAAGGAGTACATTTTATTCAATTAGTATTGAACTCTACCTTTTGCTTATTAAAATGAATTTTCAATATGAAATTTACGTTTTACCACAAAAAATTAAGTGTAAATTACAGTGCTATTACTAAAAAATTAGAGGTTATGCTCAAGAATCGAATGACATTTAAAGGAAGTATTAAATCCACACACGAAAAATGTTAAATTTTGACACAACAAATTTAAGAAGAACCGATTGTTACACAAATGTGACTTGGAAAGTTAAAAGGGACCTTGCGTCAAAAAAATCGATTTTTTGATGTTTATTTCATTCAAAAAAGTGAAGTTTTTTCTTTAAGAATCACGTATCAGTAAAAAAATCGATTTTTTGACGTAAGGTCCATTTTAACTTTCTAAGTCACAAATACACAATATTTTCAACGGTGCAGTTACAGTGATTCGTGCAAAACATTCATACCAGGCTTTTCACCAAAAGATACTGGGATAACAGCGATTTTTACAAAAAGAAATACTGTGGTAATTTTCTGTACGAATAGTCGCTCTATTTAGCTTATTAGGATTAGCAGCAACTATAGTTCTACTAAAAAAAGCACTGATAGTAATAATCATTAATAAAAACATACTCCACATTTTTTATATACCGTCACATTCTATGACTGCAGCAAAATTTGACTGTACATAGAAAGGATGGGGTATTTGGCAGTAGTAAATTTAAACGGGTTATTTGGACGGAGGGGTAGCCAGGGCCCAAGAGTGGGAGAAGGCCCCGAATGAGTTTTCCTCGCCGAGCAGGTGCACGGGAATAAGTTGGGGATGAATCGTGAATCTCCCTTCCAATCAAATAGCAGCATTTATAAATTAAAAAAATGTAAATGTAGAATTGGAATGAAATATATTTCTGATTGTATGTCAGGAAATTTAAAATACATTTTAATAGGGTAAGTCCTATGGAAATGGCATTGCGAGAGAGATAACCAATTGAAATATTTTACAGAATTTGTTATTTAATATAAATTATTATTGATTATTTACACTGAGAAAATTATTTTCTTGATTGAAATATAAGTATTTGTTTAAATGATTATGATTAAATGAATAATGTTTGCAAGTTTAATTGAAATATCTAAGAAATATCTTAAGTTTTGATTAAAATAAATTATACGTTTGAAGATAATTTTCGGCTTGGTTGATTAAAAACTAAATTTTATTAATTTTAAACATAATTTGTGTTTGAAGTCTTTATATTTGAAAGAAATATATTTTATTGTAATATTATGAATTTTTTTCCATAATATTATGAATTTATCACTCAGTTAATAATTATTGAAAAGATATTATTTGACTCAGTGAAATCGATAATATCTTTTCAATAAATATATTTTATGTTTGATCCAAACATATTGAATGCGCAGAGAGCTTTGCGCATTCAATATGACGTCACTGTTCCAACGTCAGTTGTTTCTTTTTCTGGCAGAACATGTATGTACGCTTGGTTTCCAGTTATTGTTCGTGTTTATCGATTTTTTGGAAAAAACTGATTGTAATCGTGGCTGTGTTTTTATTAAACCGAGTATTTAATTGTGGTATAGTGTTATTATTTTATCCAGGGACGTAACTACAAATGTTGAGGCCATCCCGCAAATTTTTTCAGGAGGCCCCCACCCCCCCAATATTTTTTTTAAAAGTGTATAAATAATATCGGTCAATATTTTCTATTTTTAATTATTTTTTTAAAAAAATTTTTTTGCATTAGGGTTATTGGGCTCGAGGCCCCCAGCAAGCCGAGGCCCCCCCGCAATTCGGGGTTTCGCTGTATGGTAGTTACGTCCCTGATTTTATCGAAAAATTGACAGATAATTTTAGTGGTTGAAACTTTTGTGCATAAGTGAGATTACTGGAAATTATTTTCTTTTTGATACATATTTCTTGTAATTTATAGTTTCTCATTTCTACAATTATTGTATGTGCAATTAATGAAAAGTGTAATTTTCTTCAGTTTTTAACAGTTTATAAATTGACACTTGAAATAACCTCAAACTGTAAAGAATGAACAAAAGTAAGAAACAAAAAATAAACTGTCGCGGAACGTATTTTGTGTTTAAAATAAAAAAATATTGTGTTAAAAATAAAAAAATAATATTTTTAAGATAAACACATTTTTTGTTTAAGATAAGTTCATTTAAAATAAAAAAATATTTTGTTTTTTAATTAAATTAAATATTTGTTTGAATCAAACAAAAAATATGTTTAAATCAAACAAAGAAGATCAACCAAAAAGTTTATTTAAATTAAACTTAATTATGTTTGACTGTATAACAAAGTGAAAATAAGTTTAAATCAAACAAATTTTTTTCTCAGTGTAGCTTCGTTTCTTTGCGCGGATGCAAATAGAAGCAAACAATTGAAAATAAAAAAGGAAAAAGTTTTTGAAATCTTTGTGTATTTGTTTGACTAGTGCTAAAAAATGTCAAATGGGTTCATATTACACAGGTTTACAAATTTCAAACTTTTTTTTGCCAATCGCAAGTTTCCTGTTTACTTCGATTAATTTGAGTATTCTAAGAGAGAAAAAATGGTTTATATTGTTTTCCTCTCGTGCAGTTTTGCTGAAATAGAACATTTCTGTTTTTTGTAGTGAAAATGACAAGTAGGGAGAACAAGTAGTTTAATTTTAACGAATATTACATAGTTAAAAAGGCAATTAAATTGCCTTTCAAACCATCTATTACCCGTTTAAATTGAATAAAAAATGGCCGAGTTATAGTCAATCAAAATTCAAATTTCGTAAATTTTTTGAAACTTTGCCACACAAATTTGAGTGAAATTTAAACTTTGATTGACTATAACTCAGCTGTTTTTTATTCGATTTAAACGGGTAATAGATGGTTTAAAAGTTAATTTAATTGTCTTTCTAACGATGTTCTACCTATTGGAATTAAACTATTTGTTCTCCCTACGTGTCATTTTAACTATAAAAACAATAATTTTCTACTAGCGTAATGAACCTCGCTCGCTAACGCTCGCTCGGTGATTATTATTTGTTTAATTGCTTATTGATGTGGACATTTTATAAAATGTTAGTGAACTTATTGTTCATTGAATGTTTAATATTTATTTTACAAATTTTTTATATTCTAATAATTTTTATTGTCATATTTTATTATTATAAAATTTTTTAAAAATTAATTATCATATTAGGGGGGGGGGGGTATGGTCTCATAGGCAAAAAAAAACAACTTTTACACTATTTTTTTACGAAACTACTAAATATTTTTAAATGATTTTATTTTTACATTATTTTGTAACATTGGAAGTGAGTTCTTACTTAAAAGAAAAAAAAATATTTGAAAATAAAGGACTTGCAGCCACTTGATGTAGACCATGTCAAAAATTGAGTCTGTTGCGGTGCCCCTAATTAAAAAACGTGGAATCATCTGAAACTCATGGGGTTAAAAAAAATTAGATATTTGGAAGTATATCTCCAAACCAACGGTTCCCTTTTATTAAAAAATTTTTTTTTTCATTTTTTTTTTAAGGTCAGTTAAGGTAAAAGTACGTTTTTTATCCTAAAAAAGCGCCATTTTGTCCCCGTATAATCGATTAAAAGCAAAAAAAAAATTAAAGGGGACCGTTGGCTGGAAGTCAAATATATATTATAAATATATATAAATATATATACCTATCCAAGACGTCCACGTCGTGGGACTTGGGCAACATTATATAAAAAATATATATAATGGCTAACATTGGAAGGGCTTAAAAAGCAAAATATGCTTCACAAAGAATTTGTTACATAAAACTTAAAAACAATGTGTTTACACAAAAAAATTAAAAAATATATTATTTCTAAACCAATTATTGAAAAATCTAAGAAAAATATACTTAAAGTAGAATACAAAATAAAAAATTAATCTTAAAACACTAATAAAAGAAAAATTGCGAGTACGTTTTTGTCGATTTAACACATGCGCAGTAGCTTTCTAATAACATTACACATGCGCTGTCAGGCCCGGATTAACCAAACATGGGGCCATAGGCAGACGCTGGTGGGGGCCCATGCAAGGAATGGATTTTTCCGAAAACTCAATGTCGAAAAAGCAGTTTCAAAATTTGACGCTTTTTTAATAAGCTGGCTTTTTGAATTTCTAAAAACTTAAAATTATTTTATACAAAATAGTTTTCAGATTTTTAAATGTCTAAAAGAATTTTTGAAAGTACTTTTTGTGGAAAATATTTTAGCTGGTGGGGGCCCTTTTTGGTGGGGGCCCCTAGGCAGTTGCCTAGTTTGCCTACATATAAATCCGGCCCTGTGCGCTGTAGCTTCTACAAACGTTAGGTATGCGCAGTGGTAAAAATCTAAATAAACAATGATTGTTTAACAATTTCAATATGAACTGACATTAAAAAATATGTAAGCAAAAAAGTTTAATCCAATGATTAAAACAATAAATTTTGAAGACTAAATTGTACGCACAACATTTTACAAGTGGAGAAAAACAAAATTTTAATTTTTGTTGGACTTATAATAAAAAAAAAAAAAAATAAAAAAAAAGGTTGAGTAATAATAGTACTTTTGCGGAAGTGCACTTACAATGATACAGTGTTACGCATGCGCAATAATAGAACGGATTTCTACTGCGCACTTATTAAAAAAAATATGCTATATGTACTGAAAATTTACTTATCTGGTAAAGTACAGCACTGCGCATGCGTAATTTTTATATTTAATCAGAGCACATGTGTGACTATCACTGTGCATCATTGCGCATGTGTAACAGCAATACAAAACAACTGCGCATGTGAAATGTTTGTGTTGTAGTGCGCACGTTTACACAGTTGTGGTGCACTACTGCGCATGTGCAACAATATGTTGTGCATGAAAAAATGTTCAGTTTAACATGCTTGATACGAATAGTGCCAGTGCGCATTGTTACAAATGTAATAACATGGTAAAATGAACATTTTTGTAAGTTGCCTATTGGAAAAAGTAGGTGAATTTTGAAGTGTGTACGACGATGAACGAAGTTTTCTCGGTATCGTATTAATATATTTTGTAAATAATTTACTGAACTTTTTAATTTTTAAAGGAATTTGTCATTTAAATGATACGTAGGTACATATATTATATAAAAGAATTCGTTTATATAATTTTTACTCGTCATTTTATATTTTCTTATTTAATTCTTACCGTTTTTTATTTTATAGTTTATTTTACACTATTTTTATATTTTTAAACACTTTTTAGAATATTTTCATTGGTTATGAAACTTATTTTTGCAGACTTTCTACTTTTTTCAATGTATTGTCTTATTTTTATTTTATCTCTTTAAAGATTAATTGGTTCCAATTTACTTATGGTCCGAACCTCACGGAGAAAAACGATTAGCTGCCTTAGCTAAGAGTTAGCTACCTTAGCTAACCTTAATTGCTGTTATATGGATAGCTATTTTTGTTAGCTCACACAGCTAATAATTAGCTTTCACAGCTAATTTTGCTCGCTGAAACAGCTAATTCTTAGCTACTATGGCTAAAAATTAGCTATCCATATAATAGCTAACTCATTTTTCTCAGTGCTTAATTTATCAAATTTTTAATCTATATATTTAAATTTTAATCGATCTGAATTCCCATACACCTGACTCTCTTTATATGCAACTCTTCGGGCTGGGTCTTTCATATAGCGAATTGTAAACAAACGCTCGAAACGCATTGTTACCAATCGTAATAACATGATAAAATGAACATTTTTGTAAGTTGCCTATTGGAAAAAGTAGGTGAACTTTGAAGTGTGTACGACGATGAACGAAGTTTTCTCGGTATCTTATTAATATAATAGAAGATTTCAGCAAAATTGCACGAGGGGAAAACAATATAAACCATTTTTTCTCTCTTAGAACACTCAAATTAATCGAAGTAAACAAGAAATATCCAATTGGCAATTTCACTGTAAACCTGTGTTATTGATTGTTGAAGTCTATTTTTTTAGAAGTAGGCTTATTTCCGTATTTTTTGGAATTTTAGATGAGCCAAGATATGTAATAAAGTCACAATTATTCATAAAAAGTTTTTATTTATTTAGATATTAGGGAAAATCAGGCGGGGATGTAATATGGGAGGGAAGGCTAAAATTTTGTATAATTATGTATTTTTATTTTTAAGTTAAAAAAATGTAAAGTATGTGGTTAAAGGTTATAGTTATATTTTTGTTAAAAAAGAAAAACGATTTTTTCGAAAAAATGGTGTCCTTTTACTTATTTTCCGTAACATAACCGTACCTATACTTAATCAGTACCTCTAGTTGATCAGTTATGATTTAATTAGACATAAATTAATTTATTGCTTGATTATATTGGTAAAAATAAATCTTGTAATATTTAATGTAGTATTTGACATCAATATTATTAAACTAATAATTACTGTTGTTTAATTAAATTATCACTGATCGATTATAGGTACTGATCGAGTACTGAGAGAAATAGATGCTACGGGGTACCATCTAGATGGTATTAGTTACCATTTCTGATCTTAAATATACGGACAAGAATCTAGATGGTACGGGATAGCATCTGGATGGTACGATGTAGCATCTAGATGGTACGGTGTAGCATCTCTGATGGTAGAGTGTAACATAACCTCTCTACCATCAAAGATAGTAAAGTTCTTACCATCTATTTCTCTCAGTGTAGGTACCGTTATCTTACTATTGCGTCTGGAAATTTGAAGCTTGATATTCTGACCTATTTTTGTAATTAGATCACAGGAAAAATATAAAGAATCTTAATGGATCTACAATTCTACATTTTATTTTTTAAATTAAATTTTCGAATCTGAGTTTATTTCCGTTATGTTTCTATATTCGAATAAAGTTTGCTTCCTCATATAAGAAACTTTGTGATCGTTAAGATTTTCAATTTTCCAAAAATAGTCTAAATCGACTCATTTTTATCTAAAAAGCGTAAATTTTCATTTTTAAGAAAATTTCTGGATGTATGTATGTGTGTATGTATAGCGTATTTTGTCGACAGGATATCTCAAAAATGCTTTAATGGATTTTAATAAAATTTAAATGACATATTAAGCTCTTGAATATCTAAATTTAGATATAGGGATTTTTTTAAAATACCGAATCAAATTTGTTTAAACACCTTTTTTAATGAAAAAAATTCGTTGTTCGTTTAAAAATTTTAATTAAAAGAATAATAGATTACTTTATTAAGCAGTGACAATAATTAAGAATTACAACTCGTTACTTTAAAAAAAATGTAATTATATTAAATATAAATTACTTTATTCAGTTAATTGAATTACTAGTCTATTATTCATAAAATTTGTATTTCAACGAAATAAAAGTATATTTATTTTAAATAAATATTTATTAGCAATTATAAAATGTTTTTTTGTAACATTGGAAGGGTTTAAAAAGCAAAATATGCTTCACAAAGAATTTGTTACATAAAACTTAAAAACAATGTGTTTACACAAAAAAATTAAAAAATGTATTATTTCTAAACCAATTATTTAAAAATGTAAGAAAAAAAATACTTGAAGTAGGATAAAAAATAGAAAAATAATCATAAAAAACTATAAAAAAAATGAGCGTAGGTTTTTGTCGATTTAACACATGCGCAGTAGCTTTCTAATAACATTACACATGCGCTGTAGCATTCTACAAACGTTAGGTATGCGCAGTGGTAAAAATCTAAATAAACAATGATTGTTTAACAATTTCAATATGAACTGACATTAAAAAATATGTAAGCAAAAAAGTTTAATCCAATGATTAAAACAATAAATTTTGAAGACTAAATTGTACGCACAACATTTTACAAGTGGAGAAAAACAAAATTTTAATTTTTGTTGGACTTATAATAAAAATAAAAAAAAAATAAAAAAAAAGGTTGAGTAATAATAGTACTTTTGCGGAAGTGCACTTACAATGATACAGTGTTACGCATGCGCAATAATAGAACGGATTTCTACTGCGCACTTATTAAAAAAAATATGCTATATGTACTGAAAATTTACTTATCTGGTAAAGTACAGCACTGCGCATGCGTAATTTTTATATTTAATCAGAGCACATGTGTGACTATCACTGTGCATCATTGCGCATGTGTAACAGCAATACAAAACAACTGCGCATGTGAAATGTTTGTGTTGTAGTGCGCACGTTTACACAGTTGTGGTGCACTACTGCGCATGTGCAACAATATGTTGTGCATGAAAAAATGTTCAGTTTAACATGCTTGATACGAATAGTGCCAGTGCGCATTGTTACAAATGTAATAACATGGTAAAATGAACATTTTTGTAAGTTGCCTATTGGAAAAAGTAGGTGAATTTTGAAGTGTGTACGACGATGAACGAAGTTTTCTCGGTATCGTATTAATATATTTTGTAAATAATTTACTGAACTTTTTAATTTTTAAAGGAATTTGTCATTTAAATGATACGTAGGTACATATATTATATAAAAGAATTCGTTTATATAATTTTTACTCGTCATTTTATATTTTCTTATTTAATTCTTACCGTTTTTTATTTTATAGTTTATTTTACACTATTTTTATATTTTTAAACACTTTTTAGAATATTTTCATTGGTTATGAAACTTATTTTTGCAGACTTTCTACTTTTTTCAATGTATTGTCTTATTTTTATTTTATCTCTTTAAAGATTAATTGGTTCCAATTTACTTATGGTCCGAACCTCACGGAGAAAAACGATTAGCTGCCTTAGCTAAGAGTTAGCTACCTTAGCTAACCTTAATTGCTGTTATATGGATAGCTATTTTTGTTAGCTCACACAGCTAATAATTAGCTTTCACAGCTAATTTTGCTCGCTGAAACAGCTAATTCTTAGCTACTATGGCTAAAAATTAGCTATCCATATAATAGCTAACTCATTTTTCTCAGTGCTTAATTTATCAAATTTTTAATCTATATATTTAAATTTTAATCGATCTGAATTCCCATACACCTGACTCTCTTTATATGCAACTCTTCGGGCTGGGTCTTTCATATAGCGAATTGTAAACAAACGCTCGAAACGCATTGTTCTTTGCTACCCCTCTTACGCCTTTGTCCCTACATGCTCGACGCTCAACTCTAATTCCCCTTTCTTCTTATTTGCAGAATGTCATATTTCGAACCTTCATATAAAGAGAGTGCGATGTATTTTGTTAATTTTTTAAGCTTTTATAAAAAAAAGAAAAAATTCTTTCTTTATAATTATTAGATTTAAAGATGTTTTTCAGGCATTTCAAAATAATAATATGTCCATTGAAGTAGGGATAGGGAGGGATAGAAAGGTATAGATTAGAGATTAAAAGTTATAAGAAAAGGGTAATTAATGGTGATAACTGATCAATATGATTAAGGTAGAGATTGAAAGAGATTGGAGGCAATAGAAAAGGATAGAATGATAAAGATTAGAGATTGAAAGTTATAGAGAAAATGTGATTAATGGCGATAAGCTGGTCATGGTGATTAAGGTGGAGATTGAAAGAGATTAAAGGCAATAGAAAGGGAAAGGATGGTAAAGATTAAAGATTGAAAGTTATAGGGAAAAGGTGATTAATGGTGAAAACTGATAATTATGATTATGGTAGAGATTGAAAGAGGTTTGAGGTCAATAGAAAGGGATCTCCAAAAATATAAATACTATGTGGGATAGAAACAGATAAAAGAGGAAGATTAAAAGAGATGGGAGTAAGAGTGATAGAAGGCAGTCAAGTAAAGGAGTGATCTGTACATGGAAAAAAATGGTTCGTTTTCAACAACCAAACTCAGTATGGTTGACATTAGATAGGTTGCTTAAAACAAATAGATTGGTTTCTTTAACCTAATTAGTTTGGTTGTAATAATCTGAATCGTTTGGTTGGGATAGAAATGTTTAGGGAAACCGTACCACAGTGGTCCAACACGCAAAAAATCTGGCCAAAATGTGAAGGATTTAATGAATCTATGCAATCTTATGCACCAACCAGTTTTTGGGGTCGCTGATTACGAATTTAGAATCAATTTTTAAAAATTTAAAATGGCGGATCGAATATGGCCGACGACTTTTCTTAAAATCAATCCAATTTGTCTGAAACTTGTTACTCCGGGGTTTTTGGGGTCGCTGATTACGAATTTAAAGTCAGTTTTTAAAAATTCAAAATGGCGGATCCAATATGGCCGACGACTTTTTTAAAAATCAATCCAAATTATCTGAAACTTGTTACTCAGGGGTTTTTAGGGTTGCTGATTACGAATTTGAAGTCAGCTTTTAAAAATTTAAAATGGCGGATCCAATATGGCGGATGATTTTTCTAAAAATTAATCCAAATTGTCTGAAACTTTATACTCGGAGGTTTTTGGGGTCGCTAATTACGAATTTAAAGTCAGTTTTTAAAAATTAAAAATGGCGGATCCAATATGGCCGACGACTTTTCTAAAAATCAATCCAAATCATCTGAAACTTGTTACTCAGGGGTTTTTAGGGTTGCTGATTACGAATTTAAAGTCAGTTTTTAAAAATTCAAAATGGCGGATGATTTTTCTAAAAATTAATCCAAATTGTCTGAAACTTTATACTCGGGGGTTTTTGGGGTCGCTGATTACGAATTTAGAATCAATTTTTAAAAATTCAAAATAGCGAATCCAATACGGACGACAATTTTTCTAAAAATCAATTCAATTTGTCTGAAACTTATTACTAGGTAGTTTTTAATGTCGTTGATTACGAATTTAAAGCGATGGGCTTTTTATTGTCCGGAAAGTCCCAGCAGAGTCTTTCCTAAGTGACAAGCCCTTCGATTTAAAGTCAGTTTTTAGAAATTGACAATGATAACTATAATATTGTGCCGAAATTTAAAAATATTTTTATTTTTATAAAACTGGGTGACTACAAGTTTTTTTCTTGGTGCCATTGATATAGAATATTTTAAAGTTATAATTGGAACATATTTACACAAGTTTAGAACAAATTAATCGTTAAATAAATAACTTAAAATAAAATTTATTTAATTAAATTACATAATAACAGAGAGTAAATTCTATTAGCCATTGTAAATCAAACATTACCTTGTTTTCTATTAAAATTTAAGCACAGAAAGTACTTTAAAAATAAAAGTCTTAATCGTCATTAGAGTCTAAATCAATAGTCTCAGGTGATGAAAGAGTAAAGATATTGTCAGACATCTTGTCGGTTGGTGATATCAATAACTGGAGTGTTTCATGTGACAATTCTTTGATTTTTTTGTGTGGCAATTTTTTCTGACTGGTAATGAATGGGTCAGATGATACTAATAGTCTCAAAAATATGTCTTCCATTGTTTTTGTTCTGCTGAATTTTCTGGAAAAGTCCTCTTGAAATCGTTTAATATATTTGTTTGTCCATTGTTATGACACTAAAATCTTTCAAAATAACTTAAAAAGTGAAAAAAAATCGTAGGGGCAGCTATGGGCAGCTGATTTTTCTTTCATTTGTAAGATAAATATATGAAAAATATGTCGCAATAAATTATTTAGCTCAACAGTGAACTACAAATATAGTTTTAGTTTACTATTTTCAAAGTTTTTTTCTTAATTTGACATAAACTGTAAAGGTTTGTTTGTTTAAGATGCTAACTTCATTGTTAACTTTATTATATATAAAAAATACAGGCTAATGATACATATGTTTTATTTTTAAATACATTTTGGACTATCACGGTCCATAGCATGTAAAAGATTTAACACCATTATAGCTAAAAAGTTCATTTTTATCCTGCTAAAAGGTAATCAAGAAAAATTAAAAAGCAATATTTGATCTTTTTTAAAAAATATTTAATAAACAAATTTGTTTCTTTCAACACGTATTTATTGTACTTTAACATTTTCTTTAACCAAATTAAAAGTAAAAAATAATTTTTTTTAATACTTTATTTTCTAATTTTGGCCACCTTTTTTGCAGTTTGGACCACTGTGCGTACCTTCGGGTTGGACTGATCTAACGCAGCATCCCCACTCCTTTAAATCGGAACTTAGAAATTTGAGAATTCTGGAGAACTTTGCAAACAAGTGTGAATTTTAAAATTATTGACTTTCATTAACTTTAATAAAAAATACAAATAACTTGATTAGTTTCTCTTAATTATTTTATTTATTATAATTATAACAAATTTATTTATGTAACATGTTATTGTTATAAAAAAATTGCTTTACATATTTATTACTATTATATTTTAATATTTACTTCATCTATTTAACTTATAAAAACAAAAAAAACTTTTTTTTTACAATGTTTGCTTTTTAAAAATATTAATTTTTATAAATTTTGATAAATAAAGTTGTTTAAAAAGTTACTCAATTTATTTGTATTCATTTTATTGATAATCTGTATCCTTTTATCATTTTTAAGTAGAGATTAATTATTAATATTTAATTAACTTTATGGTTCTCAATTATTTTTCATAATACATTATATTTAATCCTATACTTATTTGTTTGGACAAGTTAATATTGTTTATAATATTTATTTAATTAATTTATTAGAAATTCAGTAACGATAAATATAATTATCTTTACTAGATAAATTTAAACTAATGTTAATTTCATTCAGAAAAAAGTTAACAATGTTAGTAATGACTGTAATAAAATTTTAAACTTCAATATTAGAAATGTTCCTATTTTTGAATGTTTCTTACTAATATATACAGATTATACAAAAAATGAAAATTTCTCCTAATATATATTATCTTATTTTAGTAAAGTATTTTTAAATTTTATTTCGATAAAATTCTTTTCCAAAAACATGTCTTAATCTTCTAAATAATGGATTCACAAAAAAATTGTTGAAAGGAATTTATTGCCATTCTCCTTTTGGTGAAAATATGTTTCAGTGTCACATGCCAGTAATGCAAACTAAACCATAGGACCAAAATTTATGAGAGTCTATTGTTGACGGGCGATGTCATTGCGGGAGTTCATCTGCACGTGGCGACCAAACGAAACTTGAGATCACCAAGTTCTTTGAAAAGAGAATTTCATAGCCAAGATGGCGCAATGGTTAGGCGCTCGTCTCGTAATATGCCTATTTGCGTTTAGCGTTAGGTTTAGTGCGTTCGAATCTCAGGGTCGCTAGGATTTTTCAAAAATTTCGTATGTATGCGTTTAATTGCGTTAAGGTATGAATAAAATGTTAATTAATAATCAAATGTAATTTCAGCACAACACAACAATTAAATTAAATAAGTATGTAAAAACAAACCCAAATCCCTTACTGTAAAATATAAATTTCCTTGATGTTTTTCTGCTGATTTTAATAATTTATCAAATAGTGGGATTTTTTTATCGGGATAAACATATTTTTTTATTACAACAATATATGTAATGTTTCATATACACAAAATAAAGTGATAAGTTCCTACAAAAAGGATATATAATAATTATATTGGATCAATATCAGCATCCAAAATTAAATCCCATATTTTGAGATCTAACGTTAAAATTTTCTAACTTTTGAAGGTCGGTAATCAACGGTACATTCCGGTATTAAAGGTACCTTCGAACTCCCTAAACAGACAGTTTGGTTGTATAACAACCGAACGAGTTTGGTCACAACAAACGCTGAGTTGGGTCAGGCCATAGTCAACCGTCCAGTTTGGTTAAAAGAAACGAATTTTCGTTTATTAAAACCAAACTTTTTTTTCCGTGTAGTGTATCGTTCGTTAGCTCATTGTCAGTTGGTAGTGTGCTTAGGTTAATGCGCACGAGGTTAGGGGATCGTCCCATCATAGCTGACGATTTTTCAGTATTATACGCGTTAAATATCAGATTAATTTCAGTATATATAGATATATATACTACCATATAAAATAACTAAAGCAATTAGGTATTTAAAATAGTAGATAAGCGAAAAGATAGATGGAGATTAAATTTTTAAAGAAGAGGATAGAAAGGGGATAGAAAGAGATTCACTTTTTATAGAAAAGGAAAAAAAGGAGATAGAAAAGGGATAGAAAGAGATAAAAATAGTTGATGGACGAAGAGATAGAAAGAGATTTATTTATTTTAGAAGATGATAGAAAGGGAATAGAAACGGATACAAATTCAAAGCGAATAGAGAAAAGATATAAAGAGGTAGAAGTATAGAGATAGAAAGATATTGTGTTTTGGGAATGCAAAGTAGATATATGGAAGGGATAGAAAAAGTGTAATCTCTTTCTATCCTCATATTTCTTTCCCTTTTTATCTTTTTACTCTTAGCAGGGTATAGAATTTGGGTTTGTTTTCACATACTTATTCAATTTAATTGTTGTGTTGTGCTGAAATTATATTTGATTATTAATTATAATTTTATTCATACCTTAAACGCAACGAAACGCATACATACGAAATTTTTGAAAAATCCTAGCGACCCTGAGATTCGAACGCACTAAACCAAACGCTCAACGCAAATAGGAATATTACGAGACGAGCGCCTAACCATTGCGCCATCTTGGCTATGAAATTCTCTTTTCAAAGAACTTGGTGATCTCAAGTTTCGTTTGGTCGCCACGTGCAGATGAACTCCCGCAATGACATCGCCCGTCAACAATAGACTCTCATAAATTTTGGTCCTATGGTTTAGTTAGCATTACTGGCATGTGACACTCAAACATATTTTCACCAAAAGGAGAATGGCAATAAATTCCTTCCGACAATGTTTTTGTGAATTTATTATTTTGAAGATTAAGACATGTTTTTTAAGAAGAATTTTAAGAATTTTATCAAAAAAAAATTTAAAAATATTTTACTGAAATAAAATAATATATATTTGGAGAAATTTTCATTTTTTGTATAATCTGTACCTATATATTATTAAGAAACATTCAAAAATAGAAAACGTTTCTAATATTAAAGTTTAAAATTTTATTAAAATCATTACTAACAATGTTAACTTTTTTCTGAATGAAATTAACATGAGTTTAAATTTATCTAGTAAAGATAATTATTTATCGATACTGAATTTCTATAAATTAATTAAATAAATATTATTAACAATATTAACTGGTCCAAACAAATAAGTATAGGATTAAATTTAATGTATTATGAAAAATAATTAAGAACCATAAATTTAATTAAATATTATTAAGTGTCAGTCTTTGTGGATTTGTGTATGTTAAATAAAAAACAAGTTTTAGGCCATTAATTCCACATTTCTTTTAAAATTTACAATATTTTATAACGACGTTTCGGCAGCTACCGCTACCCTTATCAAGTTTATTATTTTTTTTTCCTTTCATAAAATGCTAAAAATAAAAATAAAATTCTTTTTATATTAAATTTACATAAGTGTATATGTGTAATTTTGTAGAGGAAAATTGGTTTAAAAGAAAATTTTTAGAAATGATTTATATCATAAAAGAAAATAAAGCAATAAATTTTAAAACAGACGTTGAAAGGCTGGGTAGTATTTATCAGGGATTTTTCAATAATATACATTAATCTGGTAATATAGCGGCCCAAATTACCGACATTATAAATTGCACACAATATAGTATTAGAATTTAAATCATACAGTGTCATACAGTTGAGACATGATGATGAATAAAATCATCATCATGTATAAAAATCTTTTAATTGATTTATTTTATGATTTTTAATATTAAAAAAAATGGAAGATAAGAATCTTTTTAATATGACAGCTTTAGTGATTTTCAAAATGTAAGTACGGCTTTTCCTGCATTTTGATTTTAGGTGGCAAAATTACACATATACACTTATGTAAAATTAATCTAAAAAGAATTTTATTTTTATTTTTAGCATTTTATGAAAGGAAAAAAAATAATAAACTTGATAAGGGTAGCGGTAGCTGCCGAAACGTCGTTATAAAATATTGTAAATTTTAAAAGAAATGTGGAATTAATGGCCTAAAACTTGTTTTTTATTTAATTAAATATTATTAAAAATTATTAATATTATTAAAATATTAATAATTAATCTCTACTTAAAAATGATAAAAGGATACAGGTTATCAATAAAATGAATACAAATAAATTGAGTAACTTTTTAAACAATTTGATTTATCAAAATTTATAAAAAAATAATATTATAAAAAAGAAATCATTGTTAAAAAAAAGTTTTTTTATTTTTTATAAATTATACAGATAAATTAAATATTAAAATATAATAGTATTAAGTGTATAAAACAAATTTTTTATAACAATACTTAAATTTCTAAGTTCCGATTTAAAGGAGTGGGGATGCTGCGTTTGACCAGTCCAACCCGAAGGTACGGTTTATATAGTTTATTTACTCTCCCTTTTACGGGTTCGAGGGCCTCCGTTCCCTTTACATATAAACTTAACCTACTTACAATTTTTCGTTTTTTTTTTTCAACTTAACTGTATTGAACTTAACCTAACTCTTTACATACAAACATTCAAACGCTTTCCAGTGCCGGGCTTCCGTTTCCTCTTGCCTTTTTCTTTAAAATACTTCCGCGACTTTACCTTTAGTCTTATTTCCAAAACCAAACTCTACTGCCTTTCCTACCTCTTTCACCATGCTTCTCTTTTTTTTACCATTCCTACTCAATCTAACCTCTTTCCACACATTCCATTCTATCTCTACCAAGCTTCTTTGTATTCTCCTTCACTAGAATCATTCTTTCCTCATCCCATAACCACTTATTCCCATTTATCCAAATTCTCTCCTTTCCTACCATTACACCATTTCCTCTTTTTCTCTCCTCCCACACTCTCTGTTGTATTATCCAATTTTTCCTTCTCTCATTCCACGTTCTGTCTTCCTCTATCCATTCCAATTTCCCCTTCAATCTTCACTTTTTACTTATCACTTCCATTTTCTCTTCTACACTTCCCAGCCTTATTACCCACCTTTCAAACTTCTCTCCGTTTCTCTTTCCCACACCCCAACACTCTTTTATTTGTGCCTTTACTCCAATCCCTTCTATCAGTCTATCTATTTCCTCCCTGACTCTGCTTATTTCTACACTCATGCCCTTCACTATTATGTTGCATTTTCTTTTCTTTATCTCCTCCCTCTCTAATATATTTTCCACTTCTTTTACCCTTTCTTTAACTGTCTTTGTTTCTTGTCTTTCTTTAGCTATTTCCTCAGTAAACTCTTTTTCTTTATTTACCTCTAACCTTTTTAAACCCTTTTCTAGTCTATTCATCCTTTCCTCTAATGTTTCTATTTTTTCCTTTCTTATCTCTTCTTCCTTTTTCTGCCTATCTTTTACCTCTTCCAACTTTTCCAATAACCTTCTTTTCTGTTCCCTCCAATGTTCCTCCCATTCCTCCAATATCTGTTTTACTTCCCTTACTTCTCCACCTACTCCTACCTCCCCCTTCTCAACCTCAACATTTTCTTTTTTCCTCCTGTCAATAATTCTCATCGTTTTATCCACCCATGCATCCCACTCTTCACTTGTTTTGTTCAACCACTCTGTCACCTCTGTACCTTTCCCCTCCGCTGCTTCCCCTACTTGCTCATGCCTTGGCAATGCTGCCTGACTCTTCAGCTTCCCACTTACATTAGACCCCTTTTCCTCCCTACTACGCTCGTCTCTACTTCTATCCTTGTTTACTACCTCACTCTCTCTTAGCTTGCTCTGTCCTGTCATATTCAATTCCTGCTTTACCTACACTAGAAATACTCCTTACCTCGTTTTCTCTATCCGTCTCTGTCACTCACCTCGTTTCTCTTTTCTGCACGTTTCTAACCTAACTTTTTTCCACCTTACCTATTGCCAACTTTCACTCCTTCTATACCCTCCACACCCCTTTTTCACTCAATCACACTTACAAAGCACTCCCATCGTCTTTTTTCACCACTTTTTACCATCCACACTCCACTAAACCACCACCATAGGCCGAAAGTTGGTGACCAAAAAACGAAAAACGTCCGCTCAATATTCGCACCGGAAACGGAAGCCGAAGGTACGGTTTCCCTAAACATTTCTATCCCAACCAAACGATTCTGATTATTACAACCAAACTGGTTAGATTAAAGAAACCAATCTATTTGTTTCAATCAACCTATCTAATGTCAACCATACTGAGTTTGGTTATTGAAAACGAACCATTTTTTCCGTGAAGATAGCGATTTAACAAACAGTGTACATGTCAAATTGCTATCTTCAAAGGTTAAACTTGACTTTGTTCACTTCGTATCATCTTGTAATAACAATATTCAAATATGTAAAACAATATTATTATTTGTCCTATTTTCAATAACTTTCGTAAAAAATATCCAAGTTTATGGCGCTTAAAAAGAACAAGCGCTACTTAGCGCAAGTATTAACTCGTCTAAGTAATATCCCGTCCCTGGATATTAAATCTTGTTAGATGTTGACGGTTAACTTCTAGATATTAACCTTTAACATCTATATAGCTGTCCTTATGTTAAATCTATATAAATAAAATAAACATTTTGTCTGTACATTGCGCCAAACTCAAAAATTTTTACATACTTTTTCGTTTTGAGTGATAGGGATCAGGAAAATGCAAAAAAATTTGTCTGTCTGCCTAGAATTTTTTGTCCGGGCATCACTTTAAAACGGCTCAGCCGATTCATGTGAAATTTGGCATAGTATTAGGAAAAATCACTCAAATTAAATTTATAAAAAAAATTAAGAAAAAATAATTAGAAGCTGAGATGCACAATTAAGTCACATTTTTACATATACGCTCATACATACATAGATACAGATATATATAGGTATATATATATTTTACTCATCTATACACATATTCATTTACACACATACACATACTTACATAAACACACACACTCACATTCAGACAATCACATACACATACATATAACTTCACAAACATAATTACACATATACACATAATTACATACATATGTGTAACCCGATGTGATAAGAATTACCTAAAAATGTTTAAAATTTTAGGTTATGTTTGTGAAATTTTTTCTTTAATTAAAATTTTTGTGTGTGAATATAAAATGAAAATAGATTTTAATCAAATATTTTTTATTTAATTGAATCCTTAAACATAATTAGTTTGTATTTTAATAATAAATCCAATAATAATTGGTTTATAAGCTAATATCGTTGTTTATACGTAAAATTAGAATAATTATAATAAATTTTTATAAATGAAGTATTTAATTAATCTCTATTATTATTATTTGTACATATATGGGGCAAAATTTCTAAACTGTCTAGGTCAAAAAATAAAATTTATTCAAACTTTGCTAAAGTGTTTCCATTGTTAGTGGAAGTGTAAATACCAAATATTTTCAAATTCCAAGAAATAGTTTTTGACTTAAGCAGTTTTAAAATTTTGAATTTTTTTAAAATGTAGTTTTTTAAATGTATTATATTTTTAAGTAGATTGCATAAAAGTTAACATATATTATATATATAGTGATTTTTAAAGCTTTTTTTACAGGCTACTCGATTATAATAAACGTTTTTTTGTAAATAGAAAATTTGACCTTAAAATTCAAGGTCAAAGTGTTAATTTGATTGTAGCTCGAAATCGGATTTTTTAAAAAAATTTAACCTATCTCAATGGAAAGCTTGACTTTTTACCTATAAAATATGTAAAAATTAGAGTAGAACTCTAAATACTTTTGTCAAAAATATATCTCAAATACCCGCACGCGCAAGAGAAACCAGTAGGTACTCGAGCGAGGTCGCACTATTCGAGCGCGTGCGGATATTTGAGATGTATTTTTGACAAAATTATTTAGAGTTCCACTATAATTTTTACATATCTTATAGGAAAAAAGTCAAGCTTTCCATTGAGATAGGTTAAATTTTTTTTAATAAATCCGATTTCGAGATACAATCAAATTAACACTTTGACCTTGAATTTCAAGGTCAAATTTTCTTTTTACCAAAAAACGTTTATTATAATCAAATAGCCTGTAAAAAAAGATTTAAAAATCACTATATATATGTTAACTTTTATGCAACATTGTACCAAACTCAAAAATCTTTACATACTTTTTCGTTTTGAGTGATAAGGATCGCGAAAATGCAAAAAAACAAAATTCTGTCTGACGGTCCTCAATTTTTTGTGCGGGCATCACTTTAAAACGGCTTAGCCGATTTATGTGAAATTTGGCAGAGTATTAGAGACTTACTCAACTTAAATTTATAAAAAAAAAATTCAGAAAAGATGATTAGAAGCTGAGATATACAACTAAGTCACATTTTCACATACACGTACACATACACATACTCACATATACACACACTTATAACTTCACATCTAAGTAAAAAAATAATCTTTATACCTGATGTACACACATACATAATATGTATATGTATATATCACAAAAGTTTGTACGCCAATCACATTTAAATGACTTGACCGATTTAAACAAAACTTTGTGGAATATTAGGTATTGACCCAAGTTAGGTTTGTGAACTTAGAAAATTCAAAAATTTTAATTAGAATGTAAAATATAAGAATTTTACAAAAAAAAATTAAAAACCTCAAATTTTGTTACATTACTTTTAATATTATTATTTGTTTCAAATAAGTTTTTATTTGAATCAAATAAATTTTTATTTGTGTCAAATAAAATTTTATTTGATTCAAATAAATTTTTTTATTTGAAACAAATAAAAAAGTTACTAGGCTGTGAGACAAATATATTTTTACTTGGCACAAATAACATATCTTTGAGTCAAATATATCACCTCTCTGGGTGTAACAACATATTTGTCTATAAATTTTAAAAAATAAATATCAAAATCAATTTTAGATGAAACAATAGAAAATATCATTTTTTAAATCTGAATTTTTTTTTAGGTAAAAAAATGAAAAATCAGTTAATCAAAAAATTGCAGTTAAATTTAGTAGGGGAGGGTGGTCCCAAACTGACCCCCTAAAAGGTAAAAGCCAAAAAGGTGCCAAAAACTTGTTTGATTGCTGAGGTCAAATTTTTTTCAGTAAAAGAATCATTTTTCTATGTTTCCACTGGCTGCCGAGGCTCTGGATCTCATTAAGTGGGAGATACAGAGAGAAAATCGAAAACTGACGTTTTCGACAATCTCAAATAGGGTAGTATGAAACCGACCTCCTATTTTTATTGGAGGAAATAGTGAAAACAACTAAAATTTGGAACTTGTATTGTAATTTGAATTAAAAAACAACAAAATAGAATAAACTTAAATTACTTTTACTTTATTTAAATACATTATTTAAGGCCATTTTCAGAATAAGAGTAAAAGAATTATCATTACAACAAAAAATGAGTGTTTTTAGTTTGATCTTAATTACAAGCTATATTATCTTAGCTTAATTATTGTTATTTTATTAAAATACATTTGTGGGTATTATTTGGTAATTACAAATAATTTAGTTACTATTACAATGCAAGAAAAGGGGGGGGGGGGTCGGTTTCGGACCACCTTCACTATTTTCACATAATGTCTTGCCGATCATTCATGTCAATGAAAGCGTTTGAATTTGAATATTGTGTATTAGAGTTGAGGCCATAAGCAACCAAAAAAACTTATACTTAAATTTTTCTGAACTAAATTCAACACTTTTAACTTAAATTCAAGATAGGTCAAAAACAAAAAATATTATTGCAAAAAACTAATTTTACGTAAAATTCCGAGATACAATATTACCAAGAGATTATTACCGATGGTCAAAATGTCAGAGTTATGAAAGTGTTTTTTAGATGGTATTCACGATTTGTCTATAGTAACACGATCTTTGAGAAACAGAGGGGGTCGGTATGGTACGAGGGTTTGGTATGGTACTACCCTCCCCTATATAAGTGTATTGTAGGTCGTTAACTGCACCCAGAGAAGTGATATATTTGACTCGAAGATATGTTATTTGTGACAAATAAAAATATATTTGTTAGTTAGCCAAGTAACTTTTTATTTAACACAAATAAATATTTATTTGATTCAAATAAAAATTTATTTGAAACAAATAAAAAGTTACTTGGCTGTGAGACAAATATATTTTTTCTCTGGGTGTGGGATTTTATCAGTAATAAAAATTGGGCCTTATAAGGCACAAAATTAAAAATTTTAGTTCTGTGTCTTGGATAAAATACCGGGGGGTTGGGGTACCATACTGAAAGTGTAATGTAGACAACGGTGGGAAAACCTATTGTTGTGTTGGTTTTTAAAGTATTTATCATAAAAATGATCAAGTTTACAATTTTTTAAATATGATTTTCGTAATTACTGAACGAAAATTATGTAATTATACGTTATTACATAATTGTATGTAATTTTACGTTATTACGTAATAAATGCAATGTTACGTAATGAACGTAATTTTACGTAATTTAATAACGTAATTACGACTGTAGGTAATTTAATATTGATATAATGTGCTGGTATTTGGCCACATTTATGGTGATTTATGTTTTTTGCAATTATTTCGTAAACTAATTGGTTTCAGTAAAAAATGCATCAAACATAAAATGTGTATTTTAATGAGATCTACATCTTTTGTATAAATTTGTTTTTTATATTTGCAATATTTAAAGAGATAAATGCAAACAACCAAAATTATTATGATTCTTTATACATCTATTTTTCCATGAAATTCAAATTTGCGCCAATTTTCACTATGATTTTTGTAATCAGTGCAACAACTTACTTAAGCATACGAAGTATCAAAAAGATTTGAGGTTCAAGCTTTTCTGAATAAGTACACCCAAGTGTGTTTCAAACACCTGCATGAAAATAATTTTTGTAAAAAAATACTTCCTGTCGGAAAATGCATGCTTTTAAAAAATACTTTCTGTCATAAAATACTTTTGGTCAAAAAATACTGTTGATGGCACGCCATTAGATTTCGATGCCCGCCGAAGGCGGGTTCGAAAGCTAGTGATAAATATGTTAAGCGCCAAACATCCTCTTTTTTGGAAGCACCATTTTCACACTTGTTTAACATTTTTGTTAGTAATCAACTGATTACATACCACTAAAGTTTATAAAAACTCTCGCTACTTAACAACACTTCATTCTTATAAACAATTTTACTCATCATTAACCATTTTTTAAAGTTTTTTAAACAAAAATGGTCTTAACCGGAAGCCGAGGTTAGCCGCCTCTCACCTACTCTTAAATAATACAATTATATTTGTAACTATATATATATATTTATCTTTATCATAGGTATGTATGAAAGTAGGAAAAGAATCGTTTATCAAATCATTTACCTGTACCAAGTGACTTGTCAATACTGGGATGGTTGCTACGGGAAAAAGGTTCTGTCAAAAAAGTTTGTAAACTTTCATGTCCAGAAAATATTTGACAATTACTGTGAACTTTCTATAGGTTCAAAGAAATTTTTATTCTATAAACTAAAAGAAAAATATATAATTATTATTCCCATTGAAATTTGTTTTAAAATAAAAAATTGTGTCCTGGTCCTCACGCCCTCTCCTTGTCAGTATACATAACTCGATGTATGTAATTTATAATTTTCACGTTATTTTATAAAATTTATTATAAAAGGACAATTTTTATCAAGTCCAAGTCCATCAAGTAACGCGCTTTTCTTCAAATTTTTTTCCCTCTCCCATGTAACGTACTTTTACTAAAACTAAAAAATGGCTGTTACATTTGTCAAAACTGCTATGGATAATGCATTACTCGTAATTTGAAAATGCTTCATAACAATAGGTGGTCAGTTCATATACATGCATATCTTCGAAGAATTTTATCAATTTCTGCATGTATTAAATTGAACAATATTTTAAAAAAGATATAGAATAGACTTCCTTTGACCTAAGAAAAGACAATGCTTAAGTGTGTAATTTTTGCTGCTTGAGAAATAATCATTAACAGTTTACAATGTTTTGATCTGACGTGCCGTGATTTAACATGAGAACGCAGATAATTCATATAACTTACAAGAAAAACACATACATAGCAGGAAACGACTTAGGTAAAATTACGTATAGTAAGTGGAGATAATAAAGTTGATAAGGGTGTAGCAAACACCCCTACTACCTAGCGTCCTAGGGCGTGGCCGGCATCATCCTCTGTTCCTCCGATTGGCCAACAGCAAGGTGGCTTCGTCAAATAAAATCCAATCGTTGACTAAAGGAATGCAAGTTTCCCAGCTTTTTTGCCCCTCCAGATTTCCTTTTTAAGGGAGTGTGCAGCGTCGTTTGATGGGAGTATGATTTTATTACGTTATTACCGAGCCAGCCAAACCCCGAATTGCTCGACTTATAGTCCGCATTATCTCACCTATGAAGGTAGAGAAAGGGAAAGCGAGCTGCAGTTAAAGAGAAGGGGAATGGACTGCACGTTAAGCACACTTCACGGGTTTAAAGGAGGGGTTGATACCTACCTATGTCTTTGCAGGCATTCATTCGAGGGTTGCACATTCACATTGTTGTGTCCAATTGCCGTACATTAGTTGTACCGTTGCTCGTGCCGAAACTATTTCGAGAAACTATTTTTTTCTAATACAATTGTGCCACTAAATATATATTTCTTTATAAATAACAAACATTTTTTAAGAATATTTTTGTGAAATAAATGTGAAAAAAATTATCATGCGCGTTCTTGCGAAGAGCATTTTGAAAAAGATTACGCATTCTTTTCTTTAAAATAGTTTTTACGAATAGTTCTTTTTTTATTTCAAAAGAAATGTGTTGTTATTACATAAATTCAAGGAGTTTAAACATGATTGTGATTGATATACAAAAATCTTATTTGTTTAAACACTGAAAAGATAAATTCATTGTTAGTATTTGACAAAAAAAATTTTCATGTCACTAAAAATAAGTACGTGATAAAAGAAGTGTGATGTTTCCACTTTCTTCAACAATGCTAAAAGGCCTTACACAAAACGATATGACTTCCGCATCCTTCATGGTGGATAACATTCTTAGGTCAAAAGGATCAAATGCTGACTTAACTCGTTTTACTCTGGGTTGGGCTCTCATGGCTAGAAGAGAAAAAGAATCAGGTGTAATCATTCGAACTATGGATTCTTCTGTAGATATTGAAAGAAATCGATGTGTATCTGATAGACATCTGCGAGGAGTAAGAACAAATGAAAATGATAAAATTGTTACATATGAAAACAAGGATCAAGATAAACATTGTAGTATTCTGAATTTGGAGAACGAGCAAATCGAAAATCGAAATGCTATGGATCGCTTAAGTGCATTAGACAGACTTTCCGGAAGGATTTCGAATGCTTCCATGGAGGAGGATCGAGTATCAACTGAAATGATTGGTGGTATGCAAAAAGAGGTTTTGCGAAATAACAGAGAGAGACTGACAATACCATCGGATAGGCATTTTGAACGAAGTATACATAAGTCGAATGAAATAGGATTGCATATAGATCGAGAGAATGACAGATTAAATAGGATAGAAGAAGTAACGTGCACATGTGGTGATGAACAGTGCGTAGATTCTGGATGTAGAAGAGTACAGGAGAAGGAGAAACCTCATCTCAAGTTCAGTGTTAACGCGATACTTGGGACCAATTATGAGCAGCGACAAAATCCAGGTAATCATCTTTTTAAAAGATGACTTTTCATTTTATTTACTTACAATTTTATTAATTTAGTAATTACATACACAAATTGTTAAATAACTGTGACATATTATCACAATAAGAATTATAGAAGCTTCTTCATCATCATCAAATTAATACATTTTCTGTAAATATTACATTAAATATTATACCTAAAGTAAATAGGAAGCAGTAGTGGAAGCAGTAATAAGATATTTTCCATATGTAGTGAGTGTGATTACAACAGCGGACAATTATTATTTTTTCAAATATAAATTAAGAAAAAATGTTTTTTTAAATTCTTTATCAAAACTGATTTTTTTTCATTTCTATTAAGAACTGTCTTTATTTTTAATTTCAGAAATAAATATTTTAGAGAATATTTATTCTCAAGTGGGAAAAAATGTAACTTTAAGTAGGTATTTAGTCATACTTTTACACAGACCCCAATGCAAAAAATCATCATACATTCAGCAGAGTTTCTGAAAATTTTGTGCTGATTTTCTGCTATTTGAAGCACAAATTGTTGATGTTTTAAATTAAGTTTAAGGAAACAAGTCAACTTAAATTATTCTTTTTATTTGGTCTAAAATTAGAAGTATAATTCCGTTATAAGAATTCACTTAAAACTAAGTCTTCTGTCTAATAATAGATGATAATTTAGATAATTTAGGTAACCTAACTTTGGCAACCAAGATTAGTGCGACTTTAAAAGTTTAATGTAATCATTGTAAGATCGACCTTATCAACTGCCATTTAAAGGCAAAAAGGACTAAGGGCAAACTAATTTTTGGTTAGTTTCGGTTGAGAAGAAATTCGCATGTACTGGAGATTATGTTTCTTATAATCATATAATCTTAAAATAAAAAGAATTTCTTCTTTTAACAAAAATTATATTTTCAGAAACTTAATTAATATTAAATAAATAAATGTAGATTCATAAATAGTTGGTTTTAAAACTGAAGAATATACTCTAAAAATGTACATTTTCTACAAAACGTAATTAAAATTTAAAAAAGCAGTGATTTCTTAGTATTTAAAGTAAAATAATATTCTTGCACAATATATTATAGTCAAAATTATAACTATAACCTTTAAGTACATTTAGTGCAGTTTTAGAATTGTAATATTTTATTACAATGCGAATATAAAAAATGATTTTTATTCAATTTACCTTTTGTATTTTAATATATTTGTAAAATTCACATCGATCAATCAATGTGAATTTTAAATAACGTTAATGAACTTCAATGAACGTTAAGTAAATGATAACAATTATTTTCACATAACAATTTATAAAACCACTCTCTTAATTTGAGTATACCACTGATTCCAAAAAGCGTATATATGCTGCTGAATCAGTGAAATTTCACTGAGTACCCAGTGATTTTTCACTATTTCTACAGCGTATATACGCTAATTGGAATCAGTGGTATACTTATAGCTTTGAAACTGTGAAATTTCGCTTTTTCATATTTAGGGAGCACTTAAATAACTAATATTTTTTCTCAAACAGTTGAAAACCAAACAAATTGTTTAAGTTTAAATATATTTTGTAGTAAAGTTGTCTATGAACATGATTATCATTTATCTTAGACTATAAGAATATTTTATTCTCAGTAGGTATTAGAAATTCATTTTTTTCGGTGTAGGATAAGTCCGGTGGAGATGCCCATGAATTAGAAGAGATGGCCAATTCAAATGTTTAACAGAATTTACTACTTAATATCAATTATTATTGGTTATTGCATCTTCATAGAGGAAGTATTTTTTTTTTGATTTGTTTTGTTTCTGCTCTCTAAATCTGAATTAGTCAAAAGCTACTATTTAGGGGTTAAAATCGTGAACGAGTTTTCTCTTCTTCAATTAGTAAAAATAACTAATTAATAGCAGAAAACTACTTATTTAGCAGTTAAATTTAACTAATTAAGCAGTAAAAAATAACTAATGTAATTAGTAAATAGAAATCTACTAATTCTTTTAGTAGTTTAACATAACTTAAAATTACTTTGACTAATTAAATTAGTAGTTTTTCACTGAAGTATTAGTAAAAAATTACTACTTGAAATAGTAAACGAGTTTTCACTGTTAAAATAGTAGTTTTTAAATATTTTAGATTTAGAGAGTGTGAACCGAAAAAAAAATTCTTATTTTGGGCGTAATTCCTCTACAATATGGTATAAGAATTCTGTAATCTTAAATTGAGAGCAATTCTACTGCTTTTAGGAAAAATTTACTTAACTTCAGAGGAGTTTTTCTTCATTTGGAAGGAATATTTTTCATTTTAGAGGAATATTCTTCATTTGAGAGGGTACTTTTAAACTAAGAGGATTTACTCTTGATAATATTTTTAAGAGGATTTTCTTCAATTGAAAGTATTCCTCTCAAATGAAAAATATTCCTCTCAAACAAAGAATATTCCTCCTAAGTGAAGACTATTTCCTCTCAAATTAAGTATATTCCTCTTAAAACAAATTTAATTCCTCTCAATTTGAGAGGATAGAATTTTGATACCAAATTGTAGAGGAAATACGCTCAAAAGAAGAATTTTTTTTTTTGGTGTGTGTGGAAGCAAACAAAAACAAAAACTTGAAAATAAAAAATAAAAAAGGATTTGAAATTCTACTGTATTGTTTTGACTAATGCTAAAAAATGAAGAAGGGCTCACATTTCTGATTGTTAAAGGGTTTATGTTTTTTAAAATAAGGCTAACTGTCATATTTGTTTTATTTTAATTTTTTTTTAGCCTGAGTCCCCGATACTCCGAAAGAGGTGGGCAATCGTATTTTTTAAAAAATATTAATGTTGCAATTGTTTACATACAAATTTTGAATATTTTTATAGGTGTTTGAAACTCAAATTTTCAATGTTTAATTAACAGTAAACATTATTATAGAAATATTGTTCATTTTGTTCTTATATAACATTAAAAAACTTTGGCTCCTATTGGAAGGTAGTTACTGGTAAAAAGATTTTAACATTTCTATAATATCTACACGGAGAAAAAAAATTAGCAGCCAAAGCTAAGACTTAGCTACCTTAGCTAACTTTAATTGCTATTATATGGATAGCTATTTTTTTAGCTAACACAACTATTAATTAGCTTTCACAGCTAATTTTGTTTGCTGAAACAGCTAAATATTAGCTACCACAGCTAAAAATTAGCTATCCATATAGTAGCTAACTCATTTTTCTCAGTGTACTAAGGGGGAGAGGATTCAAATTTTGGACTAATTTTTTGCACTTAAACAATTAAATAAAAAAATTTTGGTAATATCACTTTCCTCAGATTTTTTCATGCTTTTTTGGTTGGTAATATGCATTAAAGAAATAAATTATTTGGCCTTCAAAAATGAAAGTCAAAAATAATTTTTATTTTGTTTTTGGCATAAAAGGCGGGTTTTTTGGGTTTTTTTTTAACGAAATCTAAATTTTTTTTACTGTAAAGACATATAGATGAAGCAAAAGGACGGAAATATTCAATCATTGAAAATTAGAGTTTTGTACTCACTCGAGCGCTGCACGGATCACTGAAGGAGACAGTACATTGTTTGGTATTAGTAGTAGTGTGTGGTATTAGAATATTTTAAAGCTCTTTGCATTCTTTCACCAATGTCAGAATGCATTGAGTCAAGTAGAAATTATCCTTATAATCGTACCCAGAATAAATATTTTGAAAATAAGCAATGATTCAAATATTTTATTCTTTGCACAAATATGCAGTTAATCTTCTTTCAGATTGAAAGAACAATTTTAACAAGAATAATTAAATTTCATTCGAGTAAAATCAATGAAGACATAGTTTTATTCTTGACAGAAGAAAAATTTTCTCTCAGCGTAAAGTTATTAAAAATTATTGACTTAAATATTTGCAAATGTTTTAGTTGTGACCAAATATAAACTTAATTTCTTATTATTTAGCTGTTTGAAACTAAAAAGTCGACGAATTGAGATAAATCCACAAGGTTTTAGATTTATTTTTATAATGTTGATCATCAAATTATTGTTAATAAATAATAAATTGCATAAACAAATTCGAATTACATAAACAAATTCGAATTACATGAAAACAAAAGTTATGCAGTTCATAATTCGTCAAATCATAACAATTCTGAAGATAACGCATAATATTTCCGACTTTCGTATTTTTGAACGCAGTTAATAATAGGGGAGAGGGCCCCAAATTGGACACCCTTTCGATTTATTGCTGTAGAATCCAAACCGAATAAAATATATTAAAATGTTTTATACCGGATGAAAGTAAAGTTTATAAGGTAACTTATGTCCACAGGGATAACATTTTATTTTGAACATAAACATATTTTAAAGCATTTTTTCTAATAGCTAAAATTTTCGGTCTAAAAAAAGTGTCCCCAAGATGGCACCTTCTTAAAAGTCTCTGAAAATTGTAGTAAATAAAAAATGAACATCGTGTAACAATTCTTAAACTAATTTTTAATTATTTTACGGAATTTATCAAGAAATAAC
This sequence comes from Ganaspis brasiliensis, assembly GCA_037103525.1. Taxonomy (NCBI): domain Eukaryota; kingdom Metazoa; phylum Arthropoda; class Insecta; order Hymenoptera; family Figitidae; genus Ganaspis; species Ganaspis brasiliensis. The sequence goes on along the minus strand of JAZKLR010000039.1, from coordinate 65,518 downwards.
ATTTTTAAAAACTTCAATTTAATAGCTACTTTACAATAAAAAGCAATAAAATATTGAAAAATATCAATATATTAAATTCTCTAACGATAACATCACATTTTATGTTGAAAAATAAAAAATTTTAATTAATTGTCTCAAAAAATTATTAAAAAAATGTAAAATCGAAAATATGCAAATAAATACATTGAGATTTGAGGCCTGTCCATCTTAGGCTACATGACACCGTTTTTTAATCCCCAGTAAAAATATATATACGAACACTGAATTAGTAAAATCATTTTAGGATATTATCATACGATAAATAAAGAATATCCCTTACAAAAAAGAAGTACTGGATTCAGTAGTGGTTTCAGTACTGGGAAGAAGTACTGGGTTCAGTACTGGGTTCAGTACTGGGATAAGTAATGGGTTTAGTACTGGGTTCAGTATTGGAAAACCAGTACTTTTTTCGCCATGCACTGTTGAAAATTTGTTCACGTTGCGCACTAAGTTTCTATGGGTCCCACGGCTGCGCAGTAGTTTTTTGTTGTAAATCATAAATTCTAAATCATCATTCTAAATCATAAATTTAAATAACTTTACCAACTTGAGAAAAAACTGTTAAAAAACTTTTTTTAAACACAAAATTACGTGGTATGTGTTGAAGAAAAACCAACTGGTTTTTTTTCTTCAAATGTGCATCAAAATCTTCGTCTATACAAACAACAAAAATGACAAAAAGCATAGGAAGCTGTCACCTTAAACAAAAATTTTATACAAAATGTCCATCTTGGGGCCCTGTTCATCTTGGGGCCCACTCCCCTACCTACATAATGTGAAAATTATTTATTTTCTATATTTCTAATTAAGGAGGTTCTATATGGTATGACGGTACTAGTCAAAACAGAGACCATTATTTTGAGGTTAGGTTTAAATTTAATTTTCTGAATATATAATTAAACAATTGAATTTATTAACTATATTAACATTATTTGTTTTTTAAATATGACTATTTTTCATGTGTGATCAAAATTAACATTTTAAAATGTCAGAAAGTCTGAACTGTATCGTGTAAAACGTGAAATATTTGTACAAATTAATTTATTGCAACTCTCACAGGTACATAATGACACTTTTTTATTAGATATTTAATCCGTATACATCCCTATAGTATTAAAAAAAGTTTCATCAATTTGGTAATGCTAAATACTTTGTGGTAAATAAATATATATGAAAAACTACTCATTTCCCATAAGAATCAATGTTAAATGTTCAAATATATTAAAAAACAACAACGCTTATAACTTTTTTCACAAGTACCTTTAAGTCTCAAAATTTTAACTACATCATTATAAAACCTTTGTCTATCAGTGAACCAAATTTGATGAAAATGATAATGTTAATTTTCTTTACGATAGAACCTCCTAAATGAATTTCGACAGTTTATAATAGAATCTACTTAAGAGTTTTAAATTGAAGGGCAACTCAGTCGAAAATCGAATGTCCCGTGGAGTTGACTAAGAAGTTTTATTGAAGCGTTGAGATAACCATTAGAAAATTTTAAGCACACACTGAACCAGAAATTCCCTGAATTTTCCCTAAATATTGGTCGGAATTTTCAGAATATTCGAACCTAATATTCAGGGAAGTTTTGTGGAAGCATTTAAATGTCCGCCAAAGAGAATATTGGACTTGAAATTTCCTTGAAAATGTATTTCTAATTTTCAGGGAATTTCCGCATCTAATATTCCTAGAATATTCTACTATCTAGTAGTTTTCTACTGAACATTAGTAAAATATTCACTATTTAATAGTGACCGATTTTTCGCTAATTCATTAGTGCGGAAAACCACCAATTCAGATTAAGAAAGTGTTTTTTACGAAGTGCAGTGTCAGCTGCAAAAGATTTATCCGTATCTATAAATGATAAATATATGTTTTCCGAAATTCATAAAATTGTGCTTTGGAAGCATGAATTTGACACTTATTTAATATTTCTATTAATATAAAACCAATTGATACAAAATTTTGTATAAATCATCGTAATATTATAAAGCTTCATTATTAAAAGCAATTTTATTAAATTATTTGTTTTAAACAAAATTATTAACAAAAACGGACTTAGCCGCTAGCCGAACTTACCAGACTCTCCCCTACAATTAATATACGAATACTATGAATATTAAAGGAGTATTATGATGAGGAAATTTCCTAAAAATGAGAAGTATATTTTTGTGTGGAAGATAACACACAGATAGTTGTGTCTTTCAGAAAGCCTGTTTGGACGATTTTTCGCTTTAAACACACTGAAAAAAAAAGTTTAGTTTTACCAACAATATTTTTAGTTGACCATTGTTGGTTGTAACAACAATATTTTGATTGGTATAACAAAACGATTTGGTTGGCGTAACACATCAAGTTGTTTGGGACAACCATATTATTTTGTTGCTCTTATTTGGTTGAACCAAACATAATTTAGTTGTGACAACCAAACATAATTTGGTTGTGACAACCAAACAGAAATTGGTTGTGACATCCAAACATAATTTGGTTGTGACAACCAAACAATTATTAAAAACAATTGGTGATTAGTTTGTAAGTAAGCTGCCGATAATAATATAAATAAAATCTAAATAAAAACCAATACCAGACGGTCGGCCGAACCTGGGTCTGATAGTTGAGCTAACGGTGTCTGTTACTGAACTGTTTAGCTATAAAGTTTATTCCATATTGGTCATTCGTATCTCTCATGGGCTGGTGGTTAGCCTACTGGACTGGCAGCTGAAAAACCCGGGTTCGAATCTTCATGACTAATGAAATTTTTCTGTTTCAGGTTTTCATTAATATGAAATTTCTACATTCTCATCTGATTATATTTGTGTAATTAAATTAAAAACATGTGAATTATGTAATTATATGTGTTGGCCGACTGAAAATTCGCACCTGGCTTAGTTAGCTCCCAAAAAAAATTTTTTTTATGACAACCAAAATTTTTGTTATCCCGAATAAAAAAATATAGTTGTGACAACCAAAAATTTTTGTTATGCCAACAAACAACACTGAACCAAATAATTTAGTTGTCTCAGCCAAATAGTTTGGTTGAATAAATACCAACCAAATAATTTGGTTGACTCAACCAAATTTTCGTTGCTATGACTAAACATTTTTCTTAGTGCAGAAGACTAGAAATAAGGAAAATAAATTAAGCATTTCTAACACCGTAATTAAAATCCTCAGATAGCTTTGAGTAATTTGAAAAGTATTCCACAGAATTTCATGGTAGGTTTCACGAAGCAACCACAAAGTAAAATGCAACATACATCCAACCTTACTTTTTATCTTTTTTAAGAATACCTGTTATTATCTAAATAAAGATTTAATGTTCCGTAATAAATTGTATTACAGATTTTAAATCTAAAAAATTAAAAAAGGAATGTCACAATTAAAATGGTAATTAAATATAGTAATCTGTTATTTTTGTACTTATACAATTAAATTGCACACCGTTAAACTGTTCGCGATAGAATTGTATGGAATTTAATTTGACAAAATATTCATAATGAATTGCATAGGAAATGTAGCCAAATTCTCTCAATATGAATATTACACAGGGTGTTTACGGAGTCTTTATGGGCTGGTAACGCTGTTAACTTGGACTTAGTACTGATTTGGTCAGTTCTGAAAAATAGTAGGAGAAACCAGGGCTACTTGACTCACTTTTCACTCTTTGTTGATTAACTCTGCCATATTTGCGTATATGAAAACTATACTGCACAGGAACCTTGCTTGACATCTCAGCTATGATTTAAAAAAAAGACAGTTTCAAAACATTTCTTATTTTTGTTTTTAAAACAGTTTATTTGGAGTAATTCAAAGTGTGCCAAACAGCCCCGGTCCGGGGTTACGTGGCGCAGGACCCGGGGTTGGTTGGCGCATCAGTGAAAACATATGATTTAAATTATATTATATTGTCAGTCAAGCCTTGTTGAGAAATTTTATAATCAAAATTAACTAATTAATAAAAAATATAAAGTTATCTTACAAAAAAGTGAAGATACAGTCAAACTTCTATTTAACGGACTTCTACTTAACGGAAACTCATTAGAGAAGCGTAGAAGGGACAATATCGGTGAGAGTTATGACTGTGTGCGTACCATCAAATTCAGGGCCGAAAAGTTTAAGTGTTACTTAGTTAAATCTTTAACTGAAATAAGAGTATTTTTAATTTCTTTTAAAAAAATGATTTTAAAAATAAGAAAAATAAAAAAGCTTCTACAAATAAGGTAATATTAATTAAGAAATGAAAAAAATTCACCGAAATTTTTCTTTGAAAAATATGAAAGTAATTAAGGAAATTAACTAAAACAAAAGTTTAGTGAATGTTATAAAATCAAAATTGTTAATTATGTAATTCTGAAAATAATACAAAATATACGGAATATATTCTTTAAAATAATTATAATTTTTCATTATTGAAAATACATAAAAATAATGCGATTTCAAACATGTGATTTTTATGATGCAAATTGTTAGATACATTTTTATTTTTTATTGCAGCCCAAATTAATACATAAATTATTATTTAATAATTATTATAATTTTGATTACATATTTAAAGATCCTATGATTTAAAATAGTTGTTATCCCTATTGAAAAAACTCATATGAGATCTCATATGAGATCATATGTGGTTTCCTATATAGAAACTCATATGAAAACTCATGTTCATATAGGAATTCGTATGTGATCTCATATGAGATCGCATGTAAAATCGTATATGAAATTGAGACACGATTTGATATGTGAATTCATATGGGAAATAGTTATGTGTTTTTGACAAGAGATCTCAAATAAGATCTCACATGAGATCTCATATAAGATCACATATGAGATCTCATATAAGATCACACATGAGATCTCACAAAAGATTTCATATGAGATGACACATGAAATCTCATATGGGATCTCATATGAGATCACACATGAGATTTCATATAAGATCACACATGAGATCTCATATAAGATCACACATGAGATCATACATGAGATTATCCAAATAAACATGCGTTTCTATATAGAAACTCATGTGGATTCCTATTCGATTTCGTATGTGAATTCTTATGTCAAATCTTATATCAAATCTCATATCGAATCCCATATCAAATCTCAAAAGCCCTTATTAAACAACAGATATAAATGGTTTCGTCATATACTTATCTGACAAGTGTTATTCCTCTGCAAAGAGTTTGTTTTTTCATGATTTGGGTCTCTATGTTCTAATTCTTCTTATATATCTTTTCCTCTTCATGTTGACAGTGAGAGAGGTTAAACATACAGCCACCTTGTGACAGTTGTCTTAACTAAGACCTACATGAGAACTTATATGAGATCTCATGTAGAATCTCATGTGGAATCTCATGTAGGTCTTAGTTAAGACAATCGTCGCAAGTAGTGATGCACGTCGAGCAAACGATCTGATCGACTTCACATCTGATCGTCTACTGTTTGCTCGATTATAATTTAATTGAACAAATTACTTTTTATTTATCTTTCAATAATTAGCATAATTTTTGAAAATATCTTTAGGTAAGGATCCTTTCTTTTTGTTGACATTTTTTATTTGTCACGTGGGTAATTCCATTGACTGTCGTCTGAGGGATGTTTGCTAAAAATATTTTATTTTCATTTAAATTATCATTTAAAAATTAAATTTTTAAATGAATAAAAAAATATTTATAAAAATCTTTATTTAAAATGAATTCTACGGAGTTTAATAATGACTTATATATAAAACAAGTGTATTTTTGAGATTTGCAAGCAACATCCCTCAGACAAAAGTCAATGGAATTACCCACGTGACAGATAAAAAATGTCAACAAAAAGAAAGGATTCTTACTTAAAGATATTTTCAAAAATTATGCTAATTATTAAAAGATAAATAAAAAGTAATTTGTTCAAATCAATCATAATCGAGCAAACAACAGACGATCAGATGTGAAGTCGATCAGATCGTTTGCTCGACGTGCATACTAGTCGCAAGGTGGCTGTATGTTGAACCTCTCTCACTATCAACATAAAGAGGAAAAGATATATAAGAAGAACTAGAACATAGAGACCCAAATCATGGAAAAACAAACTCTTTGCAGAGCAATAATACTTGTCAGATAAGTATTAGACGAAAACATTTAAATATTTGTTGTTCATTATAAGAGCATTTGAGATTTGATATGGAATTCAATATGAGATTTAATATAAGATTTGACTTAAGAATTCAGATACGAAATCGCATAGGAATCCACATGAGTTTCTATATAGAAAGTAGAATCTCATGTATGATCTCATGTGTGATCTTATATGAGATCTCATGTGTGATCTCATATGAGATCTTATGTGTGATCTTATATGAGATCTCATGTGTGATCTCATATGAGATCTCGTATGTGATCTTATATGAGATCTCATATGTGATCTTATTTGAGATCTCTTGTCAAAAACACATAACTATTTCCCATATGAATTCATATATCAAATCGTGTCTCAATTTCATATACGATTTTACATGTGATCTTATGAGATCACATATGAATTCCTATATGAACATGAGTTTTCATATGAGTTTCTATATAGGAAACCACATATGATCTCATATGAGATCTCATATGAGTTTTTTCAATAGGATACATCCCTGAACGTTCACTCACTAATAACATTTTAATGATCCTCTATTTAACGGAAACGTCAAATTGCTTTCCGTTAAATAGAAGTTTGACTGTAATACAAACGTGATATATAAGAAAGTTGAACACGAAGAAAATTTTAATTGTAATGATTACAACCGTTTAGATTAGAGCTCGGATAGGGGAAAGTCGCCTAAGACGGGCCCCTATCCATATTTTGTAAAAAATTGTTTAGTTTGTGAATTAAAAAGGGAACGAGAATACATCTATGTTTATTTTTAACATTTCCTCTAAATAATTGATAAGACGAAAACCTTTATAATTGTTTAAAATACAATTAATTTTGATGTTTAAAAAAAAGTTCATACTGGCCCGTCTTAGACTACCTGGTAAGGTAAGACGGGCCCTTTTTAAAATCCCCTAAATCTACTTACTGAAAAATATATATACTTCAATTACAACTGTTTTAGGCATTTTAAGCAAAATACATGCCTTTTTAAAGCCCTATATCAGGGCATTTGGTGAAATAAAAGCAAAAAGACAACAAATATGAATATTATATAAAATATGATTTTTATGACATTAGAATAATAACTATGTAAATAAACTATACAATCTTAAATAATTTTACATCTAATTTCAGAATCTAACTATTTTACAGCATAAAAATAGCTTTTGTTTAATATTCTTTTTAGTAATTAAAAGTGATATTTGAGGTTAGAAATAGAAGCGGCAAATGCATAAAAATTTGAATTTGTAAAATTTTCTTTGCATTTATAGGCTATAATCACTGTTAGCACCGTACCTTCACAGGGTAAAGAAGATTCCGCTTTAATCGAAAATTTAATAAATTCATGGGGTCCGTCTTAGACAACAGGCTCATTTTTAATGTATTTACGTTTTTTAATTATATAAAGTAAATACCAATTAAATATATGTAAGATTTTCAAACATTAGAGAATATTCTTTGAGATAAAATCAATACTTCCATTCCAAATGACATTTAATTTAGAAAATTCCCAATTTGGAAACTAGTTTATATTTCATCTTTTGAAGCGCTAAAAATATTTTTCCCTCTTATTATGTATATTTTTTTGAAAAGAGCAAAAAATACTTCTAAATTAATTAGATACATCTCGACTACATATCTACATACACAATTCTTTAATAAGTTTCTCTATTTCGAAGATATTAAAAGGTGCCCGTCTTAGGCGCTAGCCCATCTTAGGCTACTCTCCCCTAAGTGGCATGTTTTGGGGATGATTACAAAGAATGTATAAAGAATTAAAAAATTGGTTGGAAATGATTACAGTAGCTGTTGTAATAGATACAAAGAATGGTTAGTAATATGGCGAAAAAAATTTATGGGACTCATTAATATTCATTTATGTTACTGATTACTATAGAAAAAATTAAGCGTTAACGTATAGTACTGTTATGATTACAATAGTCTGTAGGAAGTCCAAGCTACTCAAATTAATTTTTCTTCTTGAGAAGCTTCGTGTAGAGCTCTCTGAACGATTACAATAGTGGCTTGTAAGCGTTCACGCAGTTCTATATAATTATATTACGGCGGAAGCCAGCGACAGCCGAAGCTTAACGAAGAAAGCCGAGTCCGAGATGCCGTGATAGATTAATAAATTTTTCTGCAAATTAAATTTTCAGTTTTTTTTTTAAAGTGCAAGTTTAAAATGAAAAATAAATAATAATAATTATTGCTTCCAGTTCTTCTTTTTATTTTAATGTAATTTTAATTTCTATATTAATTTTTTCCGCAATTTAAAATAAATAATAAATTTAAAACTAAATTAAAGGCAATTGAATATAATTTATTTATATAAATGAATTTTTAAATTAAAATAATTTATTAAAAATAATAATAATTTATATAGTTCTTGTTATTTTAAGTTACTTTTAATTTATTTGAAGTTTTGATATTAATAAAAACGTAGACTATAAAAATTAAGAAAAATTAGAATTAAATTTTCTTTACATTAAATTGATTTTTATGCATGTAACTTAAATTTTCGGGTATTTTACAGTGGACGTTTAAAATAAAAAATAAATAATTATTTCTTTAGTTCTACTTTTTATTTTAATTTAATTTCTTATACTTTTTCACATTAATCATAACATCGAACAAAATTAAGAATTAAATTAATTTTTCTGCAAATTAAATTTTCTGTTTATTTTTAAGTGCATGCTTAAAATAAAAAAATAATAATTATTATTATTATTTTCTTCTAGTTCTTTTTATTCTAGGTTACTTTTAATTTCCTGTAAGTCTTTATAATCATAGAAACATCGACTAAAAAAATTAAAAATTAGATTAACTTTTCAGTTTTTTTCTAGTACAAGCTTACAATAAATAATTAATAATTATTTCTTCTAGTTCTTGTTATTTTAAATTTATTTTAATTTTTTTTTAGTTTACAGAATTTCTTTGTAGCAGAATTTTCATTTTTTGAATTTGTTTTCAATCAAATAAAAATTAACCCGAATTTTTAAAATAAACAATATAAATTTTAGATCGGGTTCAGACGATATCGAACAAAAATACCAAATAGCACAAATTAGAATTATTTCCTCTAGTTCTTCTTTTCAAAATTAAATGGTAAAAATAAATTTAGGTTTTTATGAACACGAAGTTAACAATTAATTATAATTGGTTAGGTGTGATAATTGAATTACATTGTATTTAAAGATTTTTAGTTTTTTAAAGTAAAAGTTCAAAATAAAAAAGACCTTGTACATAAAATAGAAGATAACAATGAATTATTTATTATAAATTTCGAAAAAGTATAAGTTTTTTGCTAAAATGTAATTACAATTGTTCTCTCCCGAAAGTGGTGTACGTTTTCGTCGGATAGTATATAAAGACCGTGAAAGATATGATTTACATGGTAACAAGCGAGCGATACTATGTTATGCGTTGCGTTATAGCGTTTAGAATTTTAGTTAGATTTATGCGAATGTAGGTAGATACATTAAGATATCGTCAACTAGACTTTAATTAGAGTATGTAATTAGATATATATATACGTCTGAAGTGTAATTGCAAGTTGGGTATTATGGGATTAACAAAGCAGAAAGTATTTTTTCATTTTTTAAATAAAATTTTCTTTTTTGATTTTACAACAGTACTATGTAAGCAACTACATTCGCACAGTATTAATCCTTCCCACAGCACTATTGTAAAATAAGGATGCGCGGTGGCTCACCGTAGGCAGCCTTATTTTACAATAGTGCTATAGTAGAGCCTAATACTTTTTATATAACGCCCTTTTAAAGTCGCTATAGTAATCGTCTTAGCAAATCCAAGCCTCTACTTTCCTGTAGACTGTTGTAATCATTCATATTTACTTAATATTCATTCATATTAAATTGTGAATCACTACATAATTAGTTTTTGAATAATCATTAATAAGACTAATGTAAGCATTACAAAAAGTAGTCACATATCCGAGCTCTAATATTGAACTATTGTAATCAGTACAAATAAATTTTTCTCAGTGAATTCTTAGGTGATAAATAATATTTTGATAGGCATATCTACGTTTAGGAAGAATGGGGGTAACTGTCCCGCCTAAGAAGTTCATTTTGTTGCCGGAAAATATAATTTTTGAAAAAATTCATGTTTTAGTGTAATATGTTACCCCGCCCCTTCCAGCCATGTGATGCGCCAAGTAACCCCGAATTGGCTTTTGATATATTTTCTTAATTCTTATGAATATTATAAATATAAATCAGAAAAAAAAATTTTTCTTTTAAAATGGGAAAATACGATTGGCGCAACATTGGTCCAATATTGTACAATATTGGGCCAATATTGGGAGTGTAGAAACCAATGCCAAGACTGCCAAGCCTCGGAATACAAAATTGGACATTGCAGATATCAGTTTCTGTCAAAAAATAAAATTGGATCACGACATATTTTAATGTTTTAGGGGTCACTAACAATAAATCTAAAACCTGATTTTCAAAATTCAAAATGGCGGACCCAATATGGCGGACAATTTTTTTAAAAAATGATGAAAAACGCTTGAAACTTGTTACTCGGGGGTTTTTAGGGTCACTGATAACGAATCTAAACTCAGATTTTAAAAATTCAAAATGGCGGACTCAATATGGCGGACGAATTTTTAAAAAAATGATGGAAATCGCTTGAAACTTGTTACTCGGGGGTTTTGGGGGTCACTATAATGAATGATTTTCAAAATTCAAAATGACGTAACCACCATGGCTGACAAATTTTTAAAAGTTCTTTGAAATTATTAGAAACTTAGTAATTATGCTATGTTGATCCTGCACCACTTACCGGCTGTCGGTAATGCAGATTTCTAGCATACCGACCACCAAGTATCGCATTTTTGTAAGACAGTGTGTTACCATCCGTCGGTAATGCAGATTTCTACTTGATCTCCAGGAAGAAATTAGTGTTTTTGTAGAGTGTTCTGTTTTACTAATCTAACACCATGAAAAACACTAATGTTTACTGCAAAGAAGAAATCTGTATTACCGACTGATGGTAACATGATAACCCCGGTAGAAACACGACTTTTCGCGGTCGGTAAAGTATAAATATGCATTACCGATAGTCGGTAACTGGCCCAGGCCCAGCATAGCATAACTAGATTCGTTATCAGTGACCCAAAAATCCTCGAGTAACAAGTTTCAAGCGATTTCAATGAATTTTTAACATTTTGTCCGCCATATTGGATTCGTCATTTTGAATTTTGAAAATCAAATTTTAGATTTTTTATCAGTGACCCCAAAAACCCCCGAGTAACAAGTTTCAAGCGAATTTTATCATTTTTTAAAAAATTTGTCCGCTATATTGGGTCTACCATTTTGAATTTTGGAAATCGGATTTTAGATTCATAATCAGTGACCCCAAAAACCCCCGAGTGACAAGTTTTTAACGATTTTTATCGTTTTTTTTTAAAATTCGTCCGCCATATTGAGTCAGCCATTTTGAATTTTGGAAATTGGACTTTAGATTCGTAATCAGCAACCCCTAAAACCGTAATATATGTCGTAACCAAATTTTTTTTTCGAAAGAAACTGATATCTGCAATATTGGTTCAATATTGGTTCAATATTGGTTGAATACTGTATTCCGAGGCTTGGCATTGGTTTCTACACTCCCAGCCTTGGCCCAATATAAATGCCAATATTGGACCAATATTTAGCCAATCGTGAGCCTTGGCAATTTCCCATTGGGTAGTTTGTGTTGTACAAACTTGGCCTGAAAATTAGAGGTGGCCGATAGAATAATATTAGCTAGCGTGTGATGGAATTGTAATAAGGCCTACGAGCATTTTTAATATCAAATAGATGGAAATTTTATAAATGGCTGTTGGTTTCTTTCTATCTCAAGCTCTTCAGAATATTTTCATGTTTTCATATTAATATTAGTCACATTAGATAATAAAATTCTATTTGTCTATTGATACTAAAAATCTATCGGACTATCAACTGATTTAATTCTACCAGATTTCTTTCCGTGTACTTTTCACCTTTGAATAAATTCAAGTGCGTCAACTAGCCCCTGCGCCAAACAGCCCCGGTCTCCTCTCCTGGATCAGTGCAATGCCAGTTGTTTTGTCAGTACTGGTTCTACTAGGATTTTCCTAGTTCACCAAGTCAGTACTAAGTCCAAGTTAACAGCGTTACCATAAGCTCGTATTGGCCCCTTACGGGCCCCGCTGGAAGTCCGTTCCAAAATCAGTACTAAATCAGTAATATATGTCAGTGTTGTATTTTTGCCTGGGGATATACTTTGTCAAAAATAGCAGAGGTTAGTAAAAGAATTTATGTTAGGTTTTCTGCGAAATATTGAGTGGACAACAAGAGAATATGTTTTGTACTTACGATTCTATCTCAAAAATTTTTTGTGAAGTATGAATTAAAATAATTAGGTAATAATAATAAAAATTATTTGACCTCTTTTTTGGCATATAAGACTTTTTTTATTATTAAATATGCGTTTTACGCGTTTAGACGCAAAATATTACGTCCTCTTCAGAAACTATAAAAATATAATATTTTAGATTTTGGAAATCACAAATTAAAGTATAAATCTATTACAAAAAATTATAAATACAAAAAAATTGTGAAGACTATAAATTCTTCATACAAAAATATTTTTTAAAAAAATATATTAATAAAAGACTAGAATCGTATAAAACTGACATATTAGTACAAAAAGAAGAAAAAGGCTTTTCTAGAATTGTCGTTTTACCATATGTAAAAGAATTTGAAACAAGTGCTTTTAGAATTTTTAAAAAATATAATATGAAACTGGTATTTAAATCAGAAACCAGATTAAACTCTACACTTTTTAGACTACCTAAAAATTTTGTTTGCAAGTTAAAAAAAAAGGATTTAATCTATAAAATAAATTGTAGAGACTGTGACTCGGTGTATATTGGGCAAACAAAACAACTTTTAAAAGAAAGAATTAAACAACACATAAGACAACAAAATAAAAATGAGGATAAAACAGCTCTCTATAAGCATACGAATGATTTTAATCACAAATTTGACTTCTCATCCAAAAATGTTAAAATTTTATAATATGAAAGTTGTCTTATGAAGAGATTAATTTTAGAAATGTTTTTTATTGTCGTAAAAAATGAAAATTTCATAAATTTAAGAACAGATGTTTAAAACTTGAGTCCAATTTATTTAAATTTAATAGCAAGTTCGTAAAATTTTCATTCAATTCCTAACTATTTGTATTTTTGTTTTTATCTTAATGACTATAAATAAAATTAACTAATACACAGTTTTCATAAACAAGATATTTAATGTGATTCTCGTCTGTTCTAGGTTACAATTCCATTTAGTAGACAAAGTACTCTCAGTGCTTAAACTGATTTTTAATTTAAAAAAAGTTGTTAGTATAATTATTGTAGAGATTTTAAAATGTTCTTCTTTATAAAACTAGTTTTGTTCTCTGTCCTAAACTAAAATTAAAGTAATGTTAAATCATGACAAATATTTATATAATGACGTTAAAACTTTGTGACTTTTATTGACAGAGATTTATTCTTTTATGGATTTTAATTATTCAGGTATTTATTTTAGAATATATTCTTAAAAACAATTTTATTAATTAATACAAATTTTTTAAACTTAACAATCTATGGAATTTTCATTTTCCAGATATGTCTCCTAATGCTAATGGTTTTATATTTTCTGATGTAAGAATTTTCATATTCAATTAATGGTATGTAATATTATTTTAAATAATTGTTTTTGTATGAAGAATTTTTAGTCTTCACAATTTTTTTGTATTTATAATTTTTTGTAATAGATTTATACTTTAATTTGTGATTTCCACAATCTAAAATATTATATTTGTTTATAGTTTCTGAAGAGGACGTAATATTTTGCGTCGAAACGCGTAAAACGCATATTTGATAATAAAAAAGTCGTATAGGAAAAAAAAGAGGTCAAATAATTTTTATTATTATTACCTAATTATTAATTCAGGACTTATATATAAGGTGAAACCTTTTGTTTTTAACTATAAATTAACATTTTTGCGATTTATATACTAAAAAATTTAATTTTTAGTGTTAAAACACTGACTTTATGGAAAAAGGAAATAAGGTTTTTTTATTGCTTCCAAATACCAGTAAAATTATGTCGCAATTTGAAGCAGGGTATTAGCAAAAAATTAAATACAAACATTTTTAATTAACCTTACGTTAGACAGTATGTAAACCAGTGCCGTAGTGAGGGTGAGGCGACTGAGGTGCTCGCCTCGGGCGCGCCGTATGGGGGGGGGGCGCCAAAATTTGACGGATTTAAAAGAAAATAATAATTTTTAAATTATCAAAAAATATATATATATACATTTGTATAATTAGGAACCAAAAAAATTAACATATAGTCATTTGTACCTAAAAGATCAATTTTATATAATTATGACTTATCCGCTCTGCATTTGAACTGTACGAATATTAATTTTAAAACTAAACAAAAGTTGACTTTTGTAAAGGTCACTGTTAAATACACTATGATATAAATAAATTATTTAAAAGAAATTAAAATATGGAAAAATTCAAATAGAATTAAATTCCATTATAAACGTATAGATTTGTTTTAATTTTTTAAAATAAATGTGACGCGTGTAACGAAAAAGGAACATTTAATGAAGTTACATCAATCATTATCCAAAAATTGATTTTTTGCTTGTGCGGTATGTTTCTTCGGAGTGCATTACAAATAATACAATTAATATATTAAATTAAATTGTATTCCTTTCAAAATGTAGAACTTAATAAATAATGAAAAAATAAAAGAAACATATTTTTCTTTTAGAGAATTAATTAGAAACTTAAAATAATTTTTATTCTCTTTTATAAATATAATTTTACACAGATACTAATTTTGATAATCCTATTACTTAAAAAATTAAAATATAAAAATAAAAAGGAATTTATCAGTCTTTCCGAGTCAGTAGATTTTGGTTAAAAAATAGTAATAATAACACAAGGAGTTTTAACGTTTCGACGGCACCGCCGTCCTCTTCAGAACTGTAATTTATTAGTGTCATAAGTATCAATTTTTACAAATTAAAAAAAGGAAAGAAAAAGGAAAATTTTTTTCTATTGTTTTAAACACCTTAAATAGTAAAAAATACGGAACACACATCACGTATATGTCAAATTGACATTTGTCAGAATTTTTGTCGACAATTTAAAATGATAAAATATTAAAACTTAATAATATACATTTTATAACGACGATTTTAAGCAGACTGAAGGTGTGATTCATAATTATGATCAATATAAATCGAGCTGACGGTCAATAAGTATAGTGAGAAAAATGTGAGACAGAGAAACAACATATCATTAAATGAGGAAAAGAAAGGAGAAACAATTAGAATTATTCGATTAGATAGTGTAAATTATTTTATGAAAAATTGTTTATATTTGGAATTTAGTCTGTTGGTGTCATCTTTTTTATTTAATCTATGAAATTGTAAATTAATATGTATCATTTCTCAAATTAACCTTTTGTT
This sequence comes from Ganaspis brasiliensis, assembly GCA_037103525.1. NCBI lineage: Eukaryota > Metazoa > Arthropoda > Insecta > Hymenoptera > Figitidae > Ganaspis > Ganaspis brasiliensis. Next base: position 49,825 of record JAZKLR010000039.1, on the reverse strand, counting down.
ACATGAATGTTCTCTGACAAGAATAGTAAAGTTTTCCCAGTCGAACTCATGATTATGGATTTGTTTGTGTCTCGCAAAAACGTTATTTTTTCTAGTCTTGTGTTCATTGACTCGTACACCAGCCATCCTTTTCGTTTGTCCAATGTAAGAGGCAGGACAATCTTTGCAGTTAATCTTGTAAACCACGTTAGTTGTCTCAGTTTTTTTGTTTTGGTCTTTACCTCTTTTAATAATGCTGTAATTGTACCGATTGCTAGGAATGGATGTGATGTTAAAATTATTTAATATAGACGACGTTTTTTCAAAGAGGTCAGGAGTATATGGTAAAATGACCTTCGGTGTAAGTTTAAAACCAGTTTGTAGATTAGATTTTAGTTCATTGGATTTAATGAGATTTAATCGTTTTTTGATATGTTTATTGATTAAGGTAGGAGGGTAGTTATTATCTATGAGTAGGCATTTAACAATATGAATGTTTTTGTTGTGGAAATTTTTATCAGATAGTTTAATTGCTCGGTCGACTAAATTATAAATTATGGCGATCTTTTGAGAGTAAGGATGTTTCGACATGAAATTTAAAAATCTACCAGAAAAGGTTGGCTTGGTGTACCAGTCAGAGATTAGTGTGTTGTTTTGTTAGGGCTTCTAATGAATATAAAATTATTTGGTTGTCGACTGACCTTGGTATACAATGCTTCAAAAAATTTGATAGGGTATTTTGGAAAATCCTTGTGTCCAAATTTAGATATTTATGATCTTAATTCACCATCAAAATTTTATTAACATCCGTTAAGGCATTCTTCAGATATTCAGGCGCAAAAAAAATTACCATATACACATATATATCCACACACACATACGGGCTTTTTCTTAAAAATGAAAATTTAGTCTTTGTAATAAATAAATGTGGATTTAAACTATTTTTGGAAAATCGAAAATCTTAATGATCACCAGCGGCGTATCCAGACTCGGTTTCTGGAGGGGGTCATACATGAGAGAGAAAGAGACGACACTATAGTATTGTCTCTCTCTCTCCCATGCAAATCCAAGTTAGCTCCAAGGGGGGGTCATGACCCCCTTGACCCCCCCCCCTGGATACGCTCATGATGATCACAAAACTTCCTCTACGAGGAAGCAAAATGTTCAAAAATATAAAAAGAGGGCAAAGTCTAGCAATTTTTTTTTAAGAATAAATAAGTTTGCAAAAAAAATAATAAAGTAAGTAAAATAAATTAAAACTGCTATAATAATGATTGCAAAAATTGTTATGAATGTGATGCTGCGGAGGGGGGCGCAAATTTGGAAGTTTGCCTCGGGCGCCAGAAAAACTCACTACGGCTCTGATGTAAACAAAGTATAAAATTTGAAGGTTGTCTGTTGTCAAGAAAACAAGTCCTCAAAGGAAGCTTTAGAAACTAATGCACAAGCAAGCAACAAATAATTAGCAAGCCAAATTAAAAACATCGTAGGGCAAGCGTACAGATAGCTGTGGGAAGAAATTATAAGTTTACAAATGGTTATTTATAAACTCTCTGCGGATGCTTCTCCGAAGTCCTGGATTTTCGACTGGGAGTTTTCGAAAAATACAGAAAGGGCCAGTTAGGTCTCTAATATAATTTAGTTTGTTATTATAATTTAGTTTTCAAAATTTTACCACTACCAATACCAAACACTGCACTGTCTCGCGCAGTGATCCGTGTAGCACTCGAGTGAGTCACACCTCGCCGCTGCCTGCCTGTAGGAGTTGGTAACGTGTGAGAGTGAGCGAGAGTGAAAGATCAAATTTAAATTGTGTCTCTTTCTCACTCCCTCAGTAGCCACTGAGGTGTGAGAGTACCTTAATTTTCAATAATTAAATATTTTGGTCCCTTTGCTTCATCTATAGGTCCTTATAGAAAAAAATCTCAGCTTTCATTAAAAAAAGGGATATAATTCCGAAAGCGGGGTACCCCTGATTTCTTTGACACTATGCATACTTATGTATTTTTATGCCCTGATTACAAACATAATATTGAAATTTGGTGCAAAGTGCATTTTCATGGTAAAATCCATAATAAACCCATAAAAATTAAGTTTTTTTTTGCAATTAGTTCAATGAATATTGAAAAGTTTGGAACTTGCTTTTAACAAAAGTTGTTGGCCTCCAAAAAATACACATTTTAAGTTGTGTGCCTTTTTTGATATCTCTAATAGTTTTTAAGAAAAGCATTAGTGAAGTTTCTCAAGCAGGGCGAAAAAGGGCCAACAGAAAGCAGGAGCAACCGTGTAGGCCAGTTTTTGTGTGCACCACCCCCTCCCTTCAATTTTAATTAAAATTTGTATGAACATAAAAACTCGTATGAATAAACTTAATTATTCTGACAAAAATGTTGATAATAATCATAAAAATTTCTACAAAACAAGTTCCCATGATCGCATTACCTTTTGACAAAACCTATTTTTTTAAATTATTCAATTTACTAAAGGAATATAATATATCAACTATTCACATTATGAAAAAAAACTTTAATTCAGTAATAAAATTATAAAAAGATAAAATGGGAACATACAAATGTTGTTTACAAGTTTAAATGTAAAGATTGCACAGCGCTATGTATAGGTGAAACAAAACGAACATTACAAAACATTACAAAAAAGAATTAAGGAACATAAAGACACAAAAAAGAAGAATCTGTGAGCTATAAACATCAGTCTTATCATAGACATACTTTTGATTGGGATAATGCAAAAATAGTAGATTTTATAAAAAATTTTGTTTAACGTCTGGGAACAATATAATCTTTGAAGAATGAAAAGTCGTAATATCAAGTAGATTTTAAATCTAATTATAAAAATATCGGGCAAGTACGAGTGTCTCGTACTAAAACCGAGGGTTCCGTACAAGTCCCCCACTGCAAAAACATGGTGTCTTAAATTGGCCAAAAATGTCTTAAATTAAGATACTTTTGGTGTCTAAGACACGAAAAATGTCTTATTTTAAGACATTTTTGAACAATTTAAGACGCCTGTTTTTGCAGTGCCCCTCCCTTATCTGACCAACTATTTGACGTACAGAGATGAAATTTGAGATACCCCTACATTAATGTTCTCTATAATTTTCCTGTAATCTATACGTCAAAACACATTTGTGTACCAAATTTGAACTCTTTAAGTCAAATAATTTGGAAGTTTTAGCTTTTTTTTTAAATCGTGATTTTTTGTTCGAAAACGCTATAATAACAGCCTGCAACAAAGTTTTCTATAGTTTTTCTGTAATCTATACGTCAAACTACATCCCACACAGCACAAAATATTTCGTGAAACTTGCCTGACACTTACACTATAAGTTTCGGAATATTCAAATGAATGTTCAGGCAACATTGGTGCAAGTATGAAAATGTCCTCTTGTAAGGCAATATTCATCCCAAAAAAATTTTTTTTGTAATCTAGATGTAAAGCTACATATGTGTACCAAATTTCAGCACTCTAAGTATAATAGTTTAGCAGATAAGAGGCAGGAATGGTACAAATTAAACGCATTTTTGCTAAAAAATGACTTTATCCCCCCCCCCTTATCTGCCAAACTATTTGACTTAAAGAGTACAAATTTAGTACACAAATGTATTGTCATATGTAGATTACAAAAAAAAATTAGAGATCATGATAGCGATAGCGCTGTAAAAGAAATGGCAAGAGTTTTCAGCCAAAAAATATCAAAATTTCTCAAAAATCTTGTAATTTTCTTGACAACGCTATGATCAACCCCTAGAATCATGTTCTCTATAATTTTCCTTTCATCTACACGTGAAAATACATAAGTGGGACAAATTTGAACTTTCTAAGTCAAATAGTATGGAGGCTAGGGGGGGGATACGATTTTTGACAAAGTCTTTCCAATAGGGTTCCGTGCGTGCACCTGTGGTGTACGGAACCCTAAAGAAGAACAATGAAAAAGAAGACCATTTGTGACGCCGCGCGAGAAAAGGGACCTATCGCCTGAAACGTTAATTTTACAAGACGAGCGTTAGAAGTTGCGGCAAGGCATTGCGGCCAATTTAAATTCTTACGCTTCATGCTTAATACCTCAAGAAGTAATTAATGAAAACATTTTTTAATTTTCTCAAATGAAAGAGCGACTAAAAAGCTACCTTTTAGCATAAAAAAATTAAAATTGATTTTTTTCGCGATAGGTTTTTTTTGCGTTAGAAGTTGCGGCAATACATTGCGACCAATGTAAACTCTTACGCTTAATGGTCAATAACTCAAAAAGTAATTACAGTAAAACCCACGTATATCGGACCCGCATATATCGGATTCCCGCCTACATCAGACACTTTTGCCGATCCCTTGAATTTATATATCATGTATTTTTACCCGGATAAATCGGATTCCCAGTTAGATCGGAAAATTTTCTCGGTCCCTTGAAATCCGATATACGTGAGTTTTACTGTAATAGAAACCATTTCTGATTTTTTTAAATGAAAGATCGACTACAAAGCTACCTTTTAGCATAAAAAAATGAAAATTGATTTTTTTTAGATAGGTCCCTTTTCTCGCGCGGCGTCACATTTGTTTTTTAAACAAAATTTACTTCCTGTTATAGAAAAATTAAATTTATCAACGATTTAGTTTGTAATAGATTTCTTATTTTTGTAGTCGATTTGTATTTACTTAAGAGTTCTTTGCCCTCGATAAGTGTCTGTTTTTGTTTTGTACTTTTACATAAAATGTCAAACAAATTTCCTTAGCAGTCTCAAAACTGTTGGAGAACCATGCACATCTCCTCAGGAGGTTTTGTTAATTTATTTGAAAAATATTTTCTTTTAATTATGTTTATATTTTTTAAAAATCAAGTTTATCAAATATTGTTGACAAAACTATATATGGGTGATTCTCCAGAAACAGGGCACTTTTGATTCTTTGATTAATAACTTGATAAACACTATCTTGATTTTGTTAATTTTTTTTTAATTTCTTCATTTTAATGATATTTAATTAATTCTCTAACAATATAACGATTTTTTATTTCCTAAAATTTATTTGATCACTTGAAATGTGCTAAAAAAATACTTTTTCTTCTTCCACAAACGGAATTTGTTATCTTTGAACAAGCTTTTTGACATTAAATTTTAAACAATAAAAATTTTCATTATAAGTATTTTAAAGTATGGCTCAAAACTGCTATTCCCTAAAAAATAGTATATTAAGCAACAAGGGGTTAAGGGCAGCCATTTGTTTACGCTGATGTTTGTGTACGAGTGACAGTCAAGGGCGAAGCCCGAGACGTGAACGAGTACACAAACATCATTGTAAACAAATTGGACTGACTTTAAACCCGTGTTGCTTACGATACTTTTTATTCCAAAGGCACAAGCTTGGTGCTTTTAAATGTTTGTAGGTTAGGGTCTAAATGCATTCACTTGTTTGACCGTATAAAAATGGCGGCCATTTTTGCCCTGTGGTGGAAAAAATGCATGGATCAGCTGTTCATTTTTTCCCTAGGGAAAAAATGGAAGCCATTTTTACCCGGTCGAACAAATGAATGCGTTTAGACCCTGCCTACAGGCATCTAAAAGCGCCATGTTTGTGCCTGTGGGATAAAAAAGCTTTTAATTTTTCGTCCATTTTAATAAAAAATTTCTTAATTGTTTCGTTTCTTCCTAAATGGTTTTTTGGATCCGGAGTTGAGAATTGGATGAGGTTTTAGATGTTTTGCTGATTATTTTATTTAAAACCAGAGTAATTTTGACATAAATTGATGTAAAAATAAAAATTACATAAAAATCAGCGGTATTAATTAACAAATTTACCTTTAAATTCATATTATAAATTAATATATTTTGCGTATTTTTATTGTGTCTCAACTCCGGCCCCAGGTAAAACAAGCATTTTTCGAAATAATTTTTAATTTCCACTTACAATATCGATAAAGGTAATTAAATTTGATAAAACCTCCAAAGGACATTTTACTTAATCCATAATTAACAGAGTAATTAATGTTTTTCATGCGTTTCTCAACTCCGGACCCCCGCGCAACAAGTTTGACGCAAATTGGATCCATTTCTAAAAAGGTCGTGCACCACATTGAGTCCGCTATTTGGATTGTTATAAACGGACATCAGATTTGTTATCGGCAACCCCAAAAACCTCCCAGTACCAATTTTGAAGCAAATCCAAGCAATTTTTGAAAATATTGTCCGCCATCTTATATCCGCCATTTTGAATTTCTTAAATTGATTTTGGGTTCGTAATTAGTGACCCCAAAAAGCCTCGAGTACAAATTTTCAACAGAAACCAACCGCTGGGTTTCCCGGGAGCACGAAAGGGTAAAAGAGACTTGTGACATTGAAAAAACTACGTTGACGATTGAAGTTACTTTTTAAAAACATTTTTAAGTTTAAGTATTCATTGAAGTCACTTTTTCTAGTCATAATTAATGGAAAGAATGCAAAAAATATTTATTTTAAAATATTTTTCAACAAAAATTTTTTCTTTTCAAAAATGCCCTGTTTTTGAAGAATTATCCATCAATTATTGATTATCCATCAATTATTGATGAATAGTTAACTTTAATGGATGCAATGTGTGTAATAATTTCAACTAAAAAATTAATTTTTTGTGGTCTTCAATAAACAGTGTCTGATAAGATTCACAAAACTAGTCAACAAAATGTCGCCAATGGAAAAAAAATAAAAAGTTTCTTTTAGTTTTTTTTTCTTAATACTTCTTGAAATCGAAAAAATTTCTCTGCTTAAATACAAAACTGGAAGGGATAAATACTTGTACAAATTTAAACTTGGTATATTTACGTATTTTGGTGCGCTAATTAGGAATATCATAGTGAAAGTTTCAGCAAACTTTTTTTTCATGGTGATAAGCATAAGAAAACTCACAAAATACAGTTTTTTGCAATTCTTTCAATAAATATTAAAAATTTCGAAAATTGTATTTATAAAAGTTGTAGGCCTTCCTACATATTTTATGTTATATTCATTTTTTGATATTTCTAATAGTCTCCGAAAAATCGGTAGTGAATTTGCTGGAAATGATTCAGAACTGCACCCTCGATTCCATATAAATAAAGAAACCTTAAAACTCACTTCCTTTTTTCTTACGGGGCATATTATATTAGGGGCCGTTCAAAAAATACAGGGAGGGGTGGAGTCAGAAAAAATGAACTTCTGCATGTAGCATCCCATTAGGAAGAGGGGAGGCGGGGGGGTCAAAATAGAATTAAAAAAACGTTACGTATTTTTTGAACGGCTCCTTAAGAGAATTGCAAAAAAATTGAATTTTTATGAGTATTCTACGTCTTTTGCCATTAAAATTAAATTTGAGCAATATCCACTACGACATTCGAAATCAGAGTGCAAAGTACGTACTCGAGTACGTAAGTACAGCAAATTTTTTTAAATTCGAAGGGGAGGTGCCAAATAAAATTGGTCTCCTCACATAGTAGCTTTTGCCTTCTCTTGGCCGTTCTTTGCGCTGCTCAAGCAACTTCACTATCGATTTTCTCAAAAACCATCCGAGATATCAAAAAATGTGTGAAACATAAAAAATGTATTTTCAGGAGGCCTACAACTTTTGCAAAACACAATTTTCAAAGTTTCTAATATTTACTGAAATATTTAAAAAAAACTGAATTTTTATATGTTTTTTTATGGTTTCACCATGAGAATTCAATTTGCGCCAAATTTCAATATTATATTCGTAATCAGCGCATCAAACTACATAAATATACGTAATTTTAGAAAAATTTGGGGTACCTCGGTTTCGGAACTGCACCCAAAAATGAAACAAAAAAAACCCGGTCTTTGACCCAAAAAAAAACCAAAATTTATTTTGGACTTTCATATTTGAAGGTCAAATACTTTTTTTTTAAACTGCATTTTAACAATCGAAAAATCATGAAAATGTCTATGGAAAGTTATATTACCAAATATTTTTTATTAAATTGTTTAAGTGCAAAAAATTATCGAACTAGATGGTAGCCCAAAATTTGTATCCTCTCCCTTAGTAGATATTTATCGAAATGGCAAAATGTTTTTACCAGTAACTACCATCCAATAGGACTACAATATCCTTGAATTTGAAAGTCCCTAGTCCCTTGGTCAGTTCGTATGAAATCTCCCAGGTATGAATATATGAAGATATTAATTAGTCAATTCAATTCAATTATTTACAATTATTTTATCACAACTCTTGAGACATATCCTTGTGCATTTGTGATACACCCTAAGCAGCACGTATTATTACGTGAATATGACAATAATATTACATTGAAGGGGTGATATTGTGGTAATATTGACGTGTATTGAGAATCCACTCGAACTCCGTCCAGCAGTCATATGAGGTCCTTAATTGCTATCCTTTTAAATACTTAATTCCGTTGAGCCTTATCTGTAAGTCGGTCTAATGCCTTTTTACCTCCCCGGGAGCAAAACTCTTGTTTGCTTTAAAATTGAATGAATTGTTTAACAACAAATAATGTTGTTTAAATATTGATATATATATATATATATATATATAATATAAACAAATTTTCAATGTCAAATTCAAAATTTGTGATTTCTGACGATTAAAAGTATAAAAAATTTTCATTAAATATTTAAATTTCAAGAAATTAAAAGTCATTAGTGATTTGAAGGTTAAAAAGTTTTAAAAGAATACAGGGCGGGTTCTTGTGCCACATGCAATGGTTTTTTACCAAGAAACATAGGACCAACAGTAATTGTTTTATTCTTTTATTGTAAAATTATTATTTTTTAAAGAAAATTGTTGATTACTTTTCGTTTCTTGAAATTATAATATTCAAGGAAAATTTAATAGGGTTCTTGATCGTCAGAAAACACAGACTGCAAAAACAGGTGTTTTATTTTAAGACATTTAAGTGTAAATTTTAAGACATTTTTGGGTGTCTTAATTTCAACCATTGAATTTGACATTGAAAATTTGGTTATACAATAATATTCGAAGAACAATATTTCTTATTAAATAATTCATTTAGTACACATTTATCAAACAATTAAGTTTGCTAATCGGTCATTAAAAGGACATTAAAAGACCGCCGCGCCGGACGGAGTATAGTATTTTTAGTGTTCCAAAATACCGGCGATCACAACCAAACTTCAAGGTTAACAGTAACATTTAATCTGCTAATAATAAACAAAGAGCTTTGCAGGTGCTATATCAACTACCTCTCTCTGCTAAATTTAATCAAAAATTGGTTATATTTAGTCAACTTATTTTCTCAGTGTGTCACCAATAATTTGGTGGACAGTGTTATACTGCTATTCAATAAACAATTTCACACCCCGTGTAGAAATTTTGTCTCGGTCCCGACTAGGGCCTGACAAGAATTCCCTATCTAGAGAATTCACGCTTTCCCAACCAGGGCCCCATGAGGTCCCCACGAGGCCCCGGTAGGGTGCACCGTCACCGGTCTAGACTAGTTCTAGATAGGGAAATTTCTTCACGGGACTGATAGCATTGAAAAAATAAATTCAATTCTCATAAAAAAATATTAGGTGCCCCTCCACTTTTATTGGTCCTGCTATCCAGAAAATATTACAGGCATTAAAATCCAAAAAATCTAACAATGTATAAAATAACAGATCCCATCATCAACCACACACAATCACCAATTACAACACAAATGATGAAATACGTTTCACTATCATACGTTCAAGGTTTATCGGAAAAACTTACAAGTGTACTTAAACCATTTTACATTTGTCCAGCAATAATAACTCTCGTGATAATTCTCATTAGTCCTCAATTTTCAAATCTCAAAAAGACGTTATTCAAAAAAACTAGAGAAAATTAACATTGCTTACAAAATAATAATCATTCTCGTAATAATTCTCATAAGTCCTCAGTTTTCAATTCTTAAAAAGACGTAATTAAAAAAAACTAGAAATTAACATTGCTTACAATATACATTGCAGTGGTTGTGAATCATATTACGTAGGTACAACTAAACGCTTTCCTAAAAACAGACTATATGACCATGACGAGATATACAAAATGGTTGGTCAGCACTAACAAAGCATTCCTGGTTTGAAAATCAGAAATTCAATTTACAAGATGTTACTATGTTGGAACAGGCTTATCATTACAGAAAATACATTACTACACGCAGAAAAATCAGATTTAAAAAAAAGGTACTGAATCCTATTAGTAAAACAATTCCATGACGAATTTTAGGAAACAAGTGCTGAATATTTTAAACTCATTACAGTTTACATACCCATTCTATTGAAAATTAAAAACATTAAGTCTAACATTCTGAACCTCTCCCCCCCCCCCACCAAAGTACACTTACTTACAATTTTAAAAAAATGAATTATTTAACTTACACAGCATTCAACCTTCACCTATAATACCTTTTAATATTTTTTAACCACCCAATTAACACTTTCCTCCAAACACGCTCCCCCCCTCTCGAAACATTTCAATAACTTTTTTTTATTTCTTGTATTAATATTTCAATTGATACTCTCAAACAATAAGCATTTCAAATAATTCCCCACAAACATTCCTTATAATCCCCTCCTCCATATTCAAAATACAAAAAATCTTGTCATAAATTAATGCAATATAAGCACTTTCAAATTACACTGAACATTATAGCATCAACTAATAAACCTCCCAATCTTTATTACCACCCTCCCCCAAATAACTTCTTTCATATAAGTTCAATACCTTGTTACCCTGTTCATATGCTATATGTATACAAATGAGAACTATCGCAATATTTATTCCTAACACACCATCCCCATCCCAACAATGTTTAAATAACTATTACGATAATTCTATACACTTAGACCGTCAATAATTTGGTCTCCACACTGCGATATACAATTTGTCAGATTGAAAAGGATACAAAATAGATTTATGCGCTTTGCGACTAGACAGTTAAAAATACCTTTTCTGAGTTCTTTTCTCATGATTACTCGGTTGGACTAGAGAAGATCTCAACACGCTCTTTGTATTTTGATCTTTTTTTCTCTTTAAAGTAATTAATAACTTTATTGATAGTTCTAAAATCGTTTCCAGAATCCCAGGTGCGAATTGCGGTCGGCTGCCAGAGTTGAATGGTTGGCCCCTGGTTGGCCCAACTCTGGCTGCCAGAATGTCGGCACCCAAGGTTGGCCCGACGGGAAATACCTAAGTTGTGCCAACTTTGGGTGCCGACCAAACTTGCCAACCAAGTGCCGACGGTCGGCCCAACTGTGGCCAGAGTTGAGCCGACCATCGGCACTTGGATGGCAAATTTGGTCGGCACCCAAAGTTGTCTCGACCAGAAATACCTAAGTTGGGCCAACCAAGCATGCCGACCAAACTTTGACAACCAAATGCCGACCGTTAGCTATACTCTGTCTCTTAAATAATATAATAAAATAATAATATAAATAAAAACTAAATGAAAACCAACACCAGAAGGTCGGCCTAATCTGGGGCTAATAGTTGGGCTAACGGTCTTTGTTACTCTACTGTCTAGCTATAAGGTTCATTTGGTATTGTTCATACCTCTGATGGGCTGGTGGTTAGCCTACTGGACTGGCAACTGGAAAACCCGGGTTCGAATCTTCATGACTAATGAACTTTTTCTGTTTCAGGTTTTCATTAATATTAAATTTCTACATTCCCATCTGATTATATTTGTGTAACTAAATTTATAACATGTGAATTATGTAATTATATGTGTCTTCATTAATAGAATAATTTGGTACAAGTAGCTTCCAGTTGGCACAACCTTGAGCCAACCGTGAGGTTGCACTTGAGATAGAAGGTTGGCCCAACTCTGGCTGCCAAAGTTGGCCAACTTTGGAACCCAGAGTTGGGCCAACCTTGGTAGCCGATGGTCGGCAGCCAACGTCGGCCATGGTGATCATCTAACAGGTTGGCCCGACCTATGAGCCAAAGGTGGGCCAACTTACTGCACGGTTGGCCCAACCATGGGCCGACCGAAAATTCGCACCTGGGATCACCTTTAATGCCTCAACCAGAAGGCTTCGATATATCTCAGTGTTTAAAGTACAACACTATCGCACAAATTATGCTGTAAACTCTATATTTATAACAGATTGTCAAAAGAATCCAACAGGGTCATTATGAGTGTTGACTTCTTCTGCGGCTCATTATACAAATTTAAGAGGTCATTGCGCAATGTTTTATTTCATTTAATTCATAACTAAAATCTAATTCACCTATACATATTATTACTCTTTGTTACTTCTTATTGTTATTCATTATTCTTTTTTACTTCATTTTACCATCTTAAAAGACACTGTAATTTTTGGAAGACCGGTTATAATTATTTAATAAATAATCTCTCTTTTTTCCTTGTATTAAATTTCAATTGATGCACTCAGAAAGAAATTTGTTTGTGACAACCAAACTTCAGTTAAAGAAACAAATTTTGTTTGAAACAAGGGTGTATCTGTAAATAAATGTAGGTTACGTGTAAGTTGAATACATGAATTAACTGAAAGAGAACGATTTTTTAAAAGTGAACAGGTTAAATTACAAAACAGTTCTGTAACGTATCACAGTAAGTTTATATCTTTTTCCAAGTTAAAACATAAGTTTTTCTGAGACTCTTTAATACTCGTTAAATATATTTTGTTCTGTAATTTCAACACTACGTACGTTAATTTATTTGTTTCTGTAACATTAAATAGTATGAAACAATCTCGTTTTTTTATAAAATCAGCTTTTTTACTATTTACCGAAAGTGGTCTTTCGTCTGAGCAGTACTGTAATCGTTACAGATATAATTTTCTCAGTGTGTACATACCGAGATACATACAAATTACAATCACATATTGCAACTCTTTAATTATCTATTTTCTCTACATTTATTATAATGTTAAGTTTACGAATTCGACATATTGTTTTTTATTATTACTTTAAAAGAAACCATTTATAGAAATTATTATTATTATCATTGGTTAGAGACTTATGTATACTCAAAGCATTTTCCTGTTTTTCATTAATTTAGAATTTTTTTTTAACTTTCTCCTATCTTTCTTTATAAATAAAATCAGACTTTTGTCTTTACTCTACACAGAACTAAAAATTTTCGATGTATTTTTTCTGTTTGAGCACTAAGCAATCCGAAAATGCCACCAAAAAAATTAAGTCTGTATGTATATAAGTCCCCAAAATTTAGACCACCCCATCACAATACTGAAGAACGACAGAACCGCTTAAAACAACACTTGTCAGTGTATATTATATAAATGAGTAAATGCTTTATTCCCATAGTTAAAAAAATTAAACTTTTTTAAAAAGCGCAGGTTTTTAACTTAACTTTTTCAACCTCCCCCTCACACGGAAAAAATACACTGAAAAAAATTCCTCAGTGATTTGACTATACGACTAGTCACGATAGGAACCCACTAAGAATTGGAGTCACTTTAACTAGGAATCCTACTTATTTTTACTATTGCATTGCTATATCAACTAGGAAGTCTGTTTAACTTAACAAAGAATTCTTGGTGGGTTCCTCTCGTGACTATATGCGTTTGGGAAATTTTTATAGAACCAAAATTATTCTAGAATTTGTTCAAGAACTGTGGATACTGGAATAATTCGAAAGTTATTATTAATTCTTTGAAATATTCTGAAGAGTTTGTCTGGAAGAATTAGAATTTATTTCAAGAAGACTTCCGAAACTCGTATTAAGAATTCTTGTACTCGTTATAGAAGAGAACATTTTTAAAATTCGATAAAAAAATTTTCCTCCGCGAGCATTCGAACTCAGTTTCTTGGGACTACAAAATCTCCGCTTTGTCCAACTGAGCTAAGTACGCGGTTGAATTACTAAAGCGTACATATTTGAATAAACATATTTGAATGAACTAAACGCTATATAGATAGTGCTTGGTGGGCGTGCTTCGTCTTCTATAACAGTTCCAGAACTTCTAGAATTCAGCGGTAGATATCTTCCGACCGCGTCGCTAAAAAGAATTCTTTCAATGTCATTGTAGAAATACCTACAAAATTCTAGAATTATTATTAAATTGTTTTCAACAAATTCCCGAATTATTCCCGTATCCACAGTTCTTGATCAAATTCTAGAATAATTCTAGAACTAATTTTTTCCGTGCAGCAGTGGATGATTCAGACAAGGCTTTGGGAAGGATTATTACATTCTTAAATATAAGGCTTTGGGGGGGGGGGGGATACGCCCTGGATTCGCCTATTTCATACCGAATTATTTGTTTTTGTGTTAGCTTGGTCCAGATTGAAAAACTTAAAAATTCAGAAAAATTGTGTCAGAATATTTAAAAGGAAATTTAAAAAATAAGAGTTAATAATTAATTTTATATAACTGAAGAATAAAAACTTGTGTTTTCGCGGCTATTTTTTTTTTCCTTAAAGTAACCTTTTCTATGATTGGCTGCTAGCGCTGTTAGTGCGCATGTGCGTAGGATTTAAAAGTAAACTACTCTTGAGTATTGTACGCAAAAGTGGACTTATTCATAATCTGCGCATGCGCATTCATTTACTTTTAACAATTTTTGTGTCACTTGTAAAATTAGTTCGGTTTATTTGTTTTTTAAACTTAATGGACGTAACCTAAAAATTCTATTTGTTGACAGGTCCAAATCTGACAGGTCACTCACTGTCAGCACTATATTCGTGTTCGTTCGCGTTCGCGAATTAATTTTAATTTAAATTCGCCAAATAAATTAATATTACAAAGTTTATAAAGTAAAAATCAACAGCAATCGAGTGAGAAGTTTGTTTATCTACGAAACAACGAGGTGACGCGCCGAGTAAAGTGTCAGTCAGTGATGTTTTAATGCTTTTGTTATATAAAGCACTATGTGCACTTCGTAGGCAAGCTTTTTTTGACTTCTTGGTACACAATGTACCATTTTTCTATTACATTTTTTAAAAACATAATAGATAAATAATTAGATAATTTGTTGCTACAGTTACAGTGAAACTAAAAGTTTTGATTTATTTTTTTTTTATTTTACTTCTTCGATTATTATTTTGAAATTAAAAGTTAAATTTAATAAAATAAATACCGCATCAACCGGGGCTATTTTGTGCACGCGAGGTTTTTAATGAATAAAATCTTTATATTGAGTTGTATAAGTTTGCTATTTGATATAAATATTTTCTGGTATCTAGACTATGAGAGTACTAAATGACATTACTTAATTCTTTATCAATAATCAGAAAAAAATTCATAATAAAAAAATAACTTTTTTTGTAAATCTATATTTTTGTGAAATTTCAGTGTTTTACTTTTAAATTAGTTAAACAATTCCTACAAAAAAATATATTTCTAGCTTTGGTTTTCTTTTTTGTACTCTAAAATATCTAGAAAAAACACTTCATACAGCAGAAACGATAAAAAAAATGTTTACACAAGTTTATAAATAAACAATCTTTGATGCAGAAAATAGCCCCATTAGTGTGGCAATCCCGGTTGTAAATCCTTGTACAAGCTCATCTACTGAACTTGTACATGTTTCTGGATAAAATCATGCACAGGTGCATTGACTTGCTTTGTGCATGAACTTGCGAATGGTCAACACATGAATTTGGAACAACGAACGTGCAAAGGAACATGCACATGTTCATGAACGCTTCTAAAGGCAAATAATTTCATGTGCATGAATTGAACATGCACACGAACATGCACATGAATCTGTACACGAAAATGGATAATTATTTATTAAACTTTAAACGTTGCGCATTAGTTATCTATGGGAGTGAAGGATGCGCAGTAGATTTTAATGGCTATAAAAGGTAGAGGACCACTATAAAACAAGTAACACTTGTTAATAATATTTAAAGTATGGAAAATTATGTGCATGAACATTTGCACGTTCATGCACATGTTCTTGTATCAGATTTTATTGTGCGTGCAAGAAAATGTACACGTTCGTTGTTCCAAATTCATGTGTTGACCATCCACAAGTTCCTGCACAAGACAAGTCAATGCACCTGTGCATGATTTTATCCAGAATCATGTACAAGTTCAGTAGATGATCTTGTACACGGATTTACAACCGGGATGTACAAGTCATAAAACATTTAAAATACTTCGAGTTACCTTATAGTAGACCACGTACATAGATTTACAAATGTTATAAATAAACAAGAAGAAATTGTGAAAAAAACTTTTTTTTAATTTTGCAAAATTAAATAAAAATTTGTTCAGTGACTGAAAATTACAATTAGATTGTTACAAAACTCTAGAAGATATTACAATTCAAATATTCTTGTGTCTACCCTGGGTAGCATCCGGTAGTGCACATTGGTGGATCCAGGGGGTGTCACGGGTGCTTGGCTCTCCCCAAAAGCCTTATATTTGAGAATGAGCATTAATCTCATGTAATACCCCCTCCAAAAACCTTGTCTGGATCCGCCACTGGTAGCGCAAAGGTTAATATTTTTTTTAATTTTCGACAATATAAAAGTGATTTTAGACAAAAATTTTTAAAATTTTAAATGCTTTTAAAGCCATAATATAAAATCAAATAGTGAAATCAAAAAAGTAATAAATCCACGTTTTTTAAAATTTTCAAAAGGTCATGGCTTTTGAGAAAGCGACTTTGTTTCAAGTCTCGTCTGTTTCAACTCACTTCGGCCTCCCCTACAGTAGTTTTTGAGTTATTATGTCAACGGACTTTAGCAATGACATTTTGAGAAAAATGCGTTTCTTTGTGCAACATGGTAATTTCAATGAAAACCACTGTTACATTAATAATTCATAATTTTAATAATCTCCATAATGGCTAAACATTTAGCTAAAAATGAACGAGCGATATTGCCAATAGGTATCAATTTTTCTGTATTAAGGAAAGTGTATTATTAATATATATATATATATATACCGTCAAGTGGGGCTATTTTGTGCACAAAACCCGTTTTTTTCCACTCTATGCTTTATTAAAATTCAGAATTTGAAAAAATAAAGAATTTATCTATTCAGTTATGTTGTAGACATCTTTCTAAAGGTGTCCTATGAGTTAGCTGACAAGAAAAAAATTTTAGTCTGAGTTATAGAAACTCAAAGTCGTGCACAAAATAAACCCCATGGTGGGGCTATTTTGTGCATCAAAGTTTGCTTATTTATAAAGTTGTGTAAAAAAATTTTTTGAACGCTTTTGCTGCATTAAGTATTATTTTTAGATATTCTAGAGTACAATAAAGGAAAACAAAGCAAGAAATATTTTTTTTCTAGAAATTGTTTAACTAATTTGAATGTAAAACACTAAAATTTCACAAAAATGTAGATTTACAAAAAAAAGTTATTACTTTAAGAAAATTTTACTTAAAATAACTTCTATTACACTTTTTGAGTTATTTTAAGAGAAAAAGTTTCAATACTAACTTGAAAAGCATGTAATTATATTAATGTTACTTTTTTGAGGTTTTTAAAGGACCATGTGTAAAACTGAGATTTTATGCTTATTTCTTGTCTTTTATAACAAAACTAAGACAAAAATGTTTCAAAACGAAATTCTAAAGTAATTTTTACTAACTACAAAACAAATTATTGAAAAAAAGTTGATTTTAAAGAATGCACAAAATAACCCACCAAATCCTGGTTTTTCAGTTTTTTACCCTTTTTTCTTAAAATATGCAATAAAAAGTTAGCGCATCACGTATACATCATCACAACTAAATTGTCAACAAGTATTATTAATACCTTTAGAAACACTTTTAAACTTCCGGAGATCTGAACAGAATTTTGAGAACTTTGAAAATTTTCAGCTTGATTTTTACAACTTTACGATTTTTTTTCTTATTTCTCATAAAGAATTAAGTAAATTCATTTAGTATTCACTGTAGTCTAGTTATCAGAAAATATTTATACCAAGTAGTAAATCTAAGCAACTGAATATAAAGATTTTATTCATTAAAAACCTCGCGTTCACAAAATAGCCC
The DNA here is from genome assembly GCA_037103525.1 of Ganaspis brasiliensis. Lineage (NCBI taxonomy): Eukaryota > Metazoa > Arthropoda > Insecta > Hymenoptera > Figitidae > Ganaspis > Ganaspis brasiliensis. The sequence continues at coordinate 31,918 of JAZKLR010000039.1, read as the reverse complement.
CACGGCGCACAAAATAGCCCCACTTGACGGTATATCTGTTAATTTAAAAGAAAGATATTGAAATTCATTAATTGAAATATTCAAAATGTATATAGCTAGAAACTTGATTTTGATAAATAGTTTTAAAAAAGCAGATGCATATGTTTTGACAATTTCATCTTTAAATAATCTCGAGGTTAGGTGTTGTTTATTTTTATTTTATCACATAACAGAAGTATTGGAATTTTTATTAAATCATAATATAATTAATAAAAGTGTTATAATTATCTTCAGCGAAAAGCTTTAAATGTAGTGACGTATACACTGTAAAAATTTTTTCGGAAATATTTCCGAAAGTAGTCGGGCAGCTGTAGTTCCAAATAATAAGGAAATTTTTCCTAAAAAAACGTTGGATATATTGCCGTCAAGTAAATGGAAAAAATTCCTAATAAAAAGAAGAAAAATTTTCCGAACAATTTGGAACTGCAGCTGCCCGACTACTTTCGGAAATATTTCCAACCTTTTAATCGGAAATTTTTCCTAACTATTTGGAAATGCAGCTGCCCGACTACTTTCGGAAATATTTCCAACCTTTTCATCGGAAATTTTTCCTAACTATTTGGAACTGCAGCTGCCTGACTACATTTGGAAAAATTTCCAATTAAATTTTTGGAAATTTTTCCATAAAAATACATTACCGACAATCAGATGAAAAAAATTTTTAATAAATAAAAAAAAATTGATTTTAAAAATATTTTCACAGCGGCTTCTTTATTTACTCATTGTTATTGACATTATTTATTAGTTAAACAAGTAAACGCACGCTTATAACGCTAATTAATCCTTACCGCTATTAAAGGATTCGAACTCCTAAACCTAACCCTAACCTAAGCCTAACAGACGCAACGCATTAACGAACCCGGCCACGGTGCCGAGATAGGATGCTTTCAAGAAATCTTGGTGAGGTTCAACACTATATATTTGAAATGTGTTAGCAGAATAAAATGTATACACAGGGGCGGTTCTAGTCGCATCCAAGTTTCGGGATAAAATTCGTGCGGCGCTCCAAAATTGGAATGACCCCTTTACTGTATACCAGAATAAAAGTTTAGTTTTATTCACATTTTGTAAAGTTAACTTTTTTAATACTTTCTTTTTAATAACAATTTCAAAATTTTTCTACAAACTTTAGAGATAAAATTTATGATTTCTGAATGAGATTTCAGATCTAAAATCTTGGACAAGGATTTTATTAAATAAAAAAAATTGACTACATCTACAACATTTAAAAAATTTATTTAAAAAAAAATGTTTCTTCACCTTGTAAAGGTATCATAATTAAATATGATAAGAATGTGCATTAAAGCAAAAGTTCTGATGTATATAATAAAGTAAATGTTTTATCAGAAATTTAAAGAACCATTCGTAATTAAAACATCAAAACAGTGCTTTTTATTTATATTTTTCATTGGTTATTTGAAAAAAAATTAACACATAAAATCATTTTTATTCTTACATTATAAATTTTCTGTTTTTGCATTATTTATCAAATTAATTGTGAATTTCAACTTTCAAAAAAATATTCAACTTTTATTTCCCTATTATAAATTTTCAAGTTTTTTTTTATTACTTTCTCCATAATCGAGTTCATGAGAAAAATCATTTTGATGACGTGCAATAAAAATTCACTTTGAATACATAAAATAATTGACAAACACTCTTTACTAATGTCAATATTTAAATGTTTAATAAAAAAATATATTGTTGAAATAATTTTACAATTCGTATCTTTAATTATTATTATTAAATAATTTTTACAATGCCTTTTTTCGATAATATACACAATAAATTCTCTTTTAACTCATTTATTCATTTATTTTCATTCGACAACATGTTTCGACACACAAATTTAAAACAACAATTAACAATCAAAAATGAATAAAGAAACCTGCAAAAATTGTTAAATTTTAAATTATAAATCTAATGAATACATTATAACATACTACTTATAATTAATACATAATAATCTACTTAATACATTATAATCAATTATAATCTCCTACTTCTACCAAAATAAACTACTTACCTCCGTAAAAAAGTTTTTTTTTAAAAAACCTTAAATTAAAAATCAATTAAAAATTGAATTTGAAGTTCTTTTTAATAATGTAAATGTATTTTTTTTCAAAAATTTCCTTATGAAGGTAAGTGGTTGATTTTGGTAGAAGTAGTAGATTATGATATATTAATTGGATTTATCATTTAACATTTTTGTAGGATTCTCAATTGATTTTGTTAATTGTTGTTTAATTTTTTTTTTAAATTTATGTTAGACAAAGACCTTGCAAAAATTATCTGCTAAAGAATATGTTGTATCCTTAGTGCACCAATTGTGGTTTTTGAGTGAATGAAATGTGTAGAAGTTAGTTTCGAAAATTGGGGAGGGGGGTCAATTATAGTTGGAAAATTTTCTAATGTTTTTATAGGAATAAGTTCAGATTTTATTTTTAGTAGGTGGATTTTTCCGAACTACAGAATTATTTTCATCTAGACTTAGGATTTATTTCCTAACTTCTGGAAGAAAATCCATTGCGTTAGGAGAATTTTCCAAAATTTTGAAAAAATTCCAATTATTTAAAGAAAATATTATTTCTTAAAAAATTGGAATTTTTTCCACCAATTCTTGGGATTTATTTCCGAATTTTTGGGAAAAAATCAGCTGTATTCGGAAATTTTTCCAATCTTTAGAAATAATTTCCAACTTTTTTTTGGAAATAGTGGATTTTTCCTAAACTTAGGAAAAAAATCCACTAGTTCGGAAAATTTTCCAATTTACGGAAAAACTCCAATATTTCCTAAAGAGTATATACCTATTTTGCTCTGAACTTTTTAACTGTTCCGAATTTCGGAAATATTTCCAATAAATATTAGGATTTATTTCCACTGTTCTGGAAAAAAATCCATTGACTTTGGAAATATTTCCTTCTTTCCGGAATAAATTCCAATGATAATTGGAGATATTTTTTTCCATTAATGTTTGGGATTTTTTTCCAGTATGAACTGGGATTTATCTCCGAATAATTGGTATAAAATCCACTTTTTTTGGAAATTTTTTCCACTTTTTAGGAATAAATACCTATTTTCTTCGGAACTTTTTAATTTTTCCGAATTTCGGAAATATTTCCATTTAAAATTAGGATTTATTTCCTATGTTCCGGTAAAAAATCCATTGACTTTGGAAATATTTCCTTCTTTCCGGAATAAATTCCAATGATAATTGGAGATATTTTTTTCCATTAATGTTTGGGATTTTTTTCCAGTATGAACTGGGATTTATCTCCGAATAATTGGTATAAAATCCACTTTTTTTGGAAATTTTTTCCACTTTTTAGGAATAAATTCCTATTTTGCTCGGAACTTTTTAATTTTTCTGAATTTCGGAAATATTTCCATTTAAAATTAGGATTTATTTCCTATGTTCTGGAAAAAAATCCATCGATGTGGGAAATATATCCTATTTTCCGGAAAAATTTCCCAATTTTACTGGAATTATTGTGTTTTTCCGAAATTTCCGAATTATTTCCAACATTTTGGAAATATTTCCTGATATTTTAACGGATATATTTCCGAAATTTTTTACAGTGTAAAAAAGGAATCAAGAAAGACTATGAACACGATAAAATAAGTTGACAAAATTATAACTTTGTATTTGTACTTTTATTTCTAAAAAAATAAATAAATTTAAATATGTATTTAGTTTCGTTATTAATAAGTAATTTAAGTTTAAATTGATATGATTTTCTAATATTTTGATAAGTAGATTTTGTTATTCTTAGTTTCATTTAAATTAGTTTTTATTGAAAAGTAGGGTTATTAAAATTGTAAATAAACTTAAGAAGTTCTCAATATACCACTTTATAAATATCATTTAATAAAGTTTTTTTAACGTTTAAAGATTGGATTTTAAACTTTTATTTTATGTTTTTTTTTCTTTATAGATATTTCAAAATTAAATAAAATACTTATATATACAAAAAATAACGTATGTACTTAAAACTATATTAATTTTATCAATTAATTTAAATGTAACAGTCTTTTAGCTTTTAATATTTTATTATTAATGTTATTTTTTAAAATTGAATAATATGATTCATTGCTTACAAGATTAATAATACTTTTATGTTTGTAAACAAAAATTAAAGGTTACTTTAATAAACTTTAAAATAAAAAAGCCATTTTATCACATTATGAAAAATTATATTAATTTAAATTTTAATTATTAACTGATAGTTATTAATAAAACTAAGTAAATATGTAAATGTATTCATTGTTTTAAAAATATAAATATAAATACTTAATTATAATTTTATTGACTTATTTCTTCTTGTTTATATTTCTTCTTTTTTCCTCTTTTTACCTTAATACTTTTCACGAATTAAGCTCAAGGTAATCATATTAATATTTTTATAATTAATTGTTAAATAAAAATTTTTATTTTTATTTTTAACAGGTTAAATAAATATAACCACGTAAATGTTTGGGACTGAAACTGTCAGTTTTTGACTGTTTATTTGTTTCATAGATATTCACTATCGCTAAATCACTAAAGTTTGTATCAAGAAGTTGACTATATACCTATAGCTGACCTAAAGTTGCGTTTCGCTGTTACATTTAAAAAGTTTTTCTATTTTGGTTATTTAAGAAGAATACATAATTTACTAAAGTACGAAATTTCGAATTTTAACAATAACAAAAGAAAATACCAATTTATTAAAACAGTTTAATGAAAATAGCAGAAGAATTTATACAAATTAATTGTTCATTTTCTTGTTATAGCTTGATTTCCAAATTCGGTGGTTCGCCACGCTAGATTTCTTTCCGTGTTTGATGTCATCTTTTGTTTCATTTTTCTTGTGTTGTCGCAAAAAAATGACACGCAAAGCAATGACACACATGACTATGATTATTTCTATGTCACACTTTTCTATAAGGGTAGTCAAATACTCAAATACTAATTAAATTTTTCAAAATTTTACTAACTCAAATTTAGAGAGTAATCTTCATATAAGGGTTTTTTTGGTCACTGATTGCGAGTTCATTTCAAATTTTTAAAATTCAAAATGTTAGATTCAATATGGCGAACACTACACTCGTCTCCTCATGCGTGCAAGGTTAAACTAAAATGGTCTTATCTCTGTGTATTTTGCACTGAATAACTTTAAACTTTTAGAAAATATTTTTGATATAATGTACCATTAAATAAAAGATAATTAAAAATTGATTTTTTAATTAACCACTGTCCACTTTGTCCGTAAACTTTCTCCTAAAATACTAAATTTCTTGACACCAAACTTCGTAAAATTACTTTAAATATCATTAAAAAGATCTTTCAGACTTTCAGACTTTTTTTGTTAAAAAATTTATTTTATGGCAAACTTCAAACAAACTTGGGTAAGAGAGACCTTCCTATTCACGGAGAAAAACGACTAGCTGCCTTAGCTAAGAGTTAGCTACCTTAGCTAACCTTAATTGCTATTATATGGATTGCTATTTTTGTTAGCTAACACAGCTAATTACGCTCGCTGTAACAGCTAATTCTTAGCTACCATGGCTAAAAATTAGCTATCCATATAGTAGCTAACTCATTTTCCTCAGTGTTGATAGTTTAAGTAATTCTACAAAGTTTGAAGTGCGAATATTTATTATTTTGGGAGAAAGTTTACGGACAAATTTTGCTTATACCTACACTGAGAGAAATAGATGGTAAGAACTTTACTATCTTTGATGGTTGAGAGGTTATGTTACACTCTACTTTCAGAGATGCTACACTGTACCATCTAAATGCTACATCGTACCATCCAGATGCTATCAGATGCTATCAGATCCGTACCATCCAGATGCTATCCCGTACCATCTAGATTCTTGTCCGTATACTTAAGATCAGATATGGTATCTGGTACCATCTAGATGATACCCCGTAGCATCTATTTCTCTCAGTGTATGACGTCTTTCTCCATCACATGGCCTTAAAGTTTATTAAGAGTATTGTTAAACTATTAATGTAGAAACAAACAAATTTTGTCTATTTTTTATGCTTCGCAGTCCGCTAATAGTGATAACAAATTGTTTATAACAATATTAATAATAGAACATCCAAAAGTCCTCCCTACCGGCCCGGCAGGACGTGTCATTTTCACTTTCAGCACATTGAATTCCATTATCGTTATGCTGTAGGGCAGGACGAACTCTTGGACCTTTTGTCATGAAATAATATATTAGATAAATATTTTTATCTTGAAGATCAAAATTATCTTTTAAATGAGACCAAAAACAATAAAGATCTAAAAGTCTTTAATATTTTGTATGTTATTTGAAAGTTAAAACAACATTGCGATTTACACAAGGTTTACAACATTCTTTCCCATGTGGAAAAATTTCGTGGCAGTCTAGAAGTGTACCAACGCCAGTACAGTTTTCGTCACGCGGTGCTATTTGCAGCTGCGCAATGTTAGCGCGGGCTAGTTTTTATCTAGTTTTGATATGTATGTCTTAATATTATTTTTGGCATGTCAAACTGTGTAGCTGCTATACAGAACAGCAAGATTAACATGTCAACATTATTTTCTAAGTTTCTATCACTTGGCACGTTAAATGTCTATTTAAACGTAAATAAAATAGTAATCAGTTATAAAAAACAAAAATTTTAAAAGTAGTTACTTTTAAAATTTTTGTTTTTTATAACTGATTACTCATTTTTGAATAAGTAATTTTTATTATACACAGAAACAAATTAATGTTTTAATTTAACTTACTGTTGTGCGTATTATTGTTATAATTTTTTAAATCTGAGAAATATCAATTAACAATTCAAAAGAATAAGTATATCAAGATACCATTATAACCTATAAATATATATTCCTAAAGACCAACATATATGACGCTCTGCGAGAGAAGGGACCTATAGCCGAAAAAATCAATTATCATTTTTTTATGCTAAAAGATAAGTTTTGAGTTGTTCTTTCAGTTCCATGTTTCAAACATTCTTTTTGTAATTACACTTTTTGTTATAATGTTTCATACTACGACATACTAAGTATATCGCATTTTTTGATTTTTTTTTTGAACGACCGTCCCGTGAAATTAACAGTTAATTAGTTTGATTTTTCATGGTAATTGATAGTTTTTGAGTTGCCTTTTGAGTTCCAAAAATCAAAATTTGATTCCTGCAATTAGTTTTCTTGTTATGAAGCTTTAAACATGGGCATGTTAAGCGTCTCGATTTTTCTTCCTCCTCTTTGCCCGTCCATTCTTTAAAGTTTGCTCTTTCAGCGATAGGTCCCTTCTCTCGCGGAGCGTCACATATGTACAATTTTTAATGCTTTACTAAATAAATTAAAACATTTAACTATACTATTATTAAAAATTTATTTTAAGAAAATTTAAGCATTTTTCCTTTCTATCTCTAAATCTGAATTAGTGATTTTCTACAAATGATTTAGCGAGAAATCGGTTACTATTAAATAGCGAAAAATTTCACTATTTTTTAGTAGAAAACTATAAATTATTAGTAGAAAACTACTAGTTTTAAAGTGAAATATCTATTAATTGTAATAGTGAAAGTTTACTTTTTAAAATAGTAGATATTTCACTTTCAAATCAATAGTTTTCTACTATCAATTAGATAGCTTTCTACTAAAAAATAGTGAAATTTTTCACTTTTTAGTAGTAGTCGATTTCTCCCTAATTCATTAGTAGAAAAATACTAATTCAGATTTAGAGAGCTTTAAATCGTAAAACTCTTCAGTAAAATTTAATAATTTAGTCGATAATTTATTTCCATTAGTGTAATTTCCTGTAGTATGCACGGAGAGAAGAAATCTTAAAAATATTTTAATATTCGTGTTAAAATATTGGACGAAAGTGACAATTTGTAATAATTATTTGATTTCCTGAAGTTTTTTTTAAAATTATAAAAGTTTATAAAAAAAAACTATTTATACATATATATCACATATATAAAAGTAAGAAATATTTCGAAAATGGGTTCGAAATACCGTTTTTAAAGTTAGAAATTTTACAAAAAATATAAGATTAAAAATTTCTGAACCAAAAAATAAATTTTTCTGAAAGGTTTTAGAAAATGTTAGAAATTGTTCACTGTAGATTTCATAAAACTTTATAAATTTTTGGAAAAAACCTAGCGTCCTATCTCGCGCCAGTATAGAGTCAAGACTGTCTAGACAGGAACTGTAAAGCGCCACGAATTTTTGCCACACGGGTTTTAAAAATTGACAAAATAATTTTATCCTGGGCTTATTTTATTAAAAATAAATAAATAACACACAAAAAACATGTTCTTTATTAAAATTTAAAAAAAGATTATTATTTTGAAATATTTAAAACAGGTGTCGACTCAATTATTTACAGTATAATTGTATGTACTTTACTGTTTTATAAATAATGTAATTTATTATTGTTATAATTCTCATAAAATTTAATTATATAATATGTTTTGTAGTTGACAAACAAGTTTTGGCAAAATTAAAAGTTGAGTTGTATTATTATTGCTTCTACTTATATATATTTACGTTGATTGTTTAGAAAATACAATTACAAAAAGGCATTTAACATATTTTTTTGTTTATTTAAATCACTCACTAGCAAATTTAATATTATTGCTTGCTCATAGAGGAAGTATTTTTACTATTGTTTGCTTTTTATCATTTTTTACAGCTTTAACAATGTTTTCTAAATTCTTTGCAAATGAATAAAAGTCAATACAAAAAGAGTATTGGATTGTTGTCCTGTCATGTACTGACCAACATTAAGCCAATACTGGCTACCAATTTTGGCCCAACTTCTTGAACCAATCGTCAATTTTACATCACTTTTCCCCTAAACTGTAAAAGATTTCAGTAAAATTTGTAACTTATTTTCTTTCCTTATACGCACTATATGGTGGAGGTACAGATAGGGGATACTGCTAAGAGCTGACTAAAATTTGCATTTGAACCGTTTATGTCCGATGATTGGTTTCAAAGTTATAAGCGTTATTACTTTCCACCTTTTTTAATTTTCTCATCAATCTCCCTTACAAGCCTTTTAACTTCATAATTATATAGAATACAACAATATTATTAAAATAAGGAATTATTTCGGTTTACAAGATAAGCCTTAAACAGTCTTCACAAACATTACTGAAATATAAGATTATATCGTACATACGTACGCACTGGAGAACAATTTATTAGATTCAAATAACCGATTACTTTACTATTATCAAATAATTATTATTTACGTTGACTGACGATGGTTGTCTCCAGACCTTTGACGAGTTCTGAATTTTATAATTCTAACGAAAAATTACAATCTTTAACGAATGTTTGACCAAAAGTGACCAAATTTTATTTTTATTGTGTGTAATAAGCCTGATGAGATGGCAAACCTGAGCCAACAAAACATCGCTATGCTAATTTAACATAATTTTTAAACATCTTATTCAATTTTACCTTTCTACGATTATTTATTTGTTCTTCAATGATATAAATAATACTTATTTAATACGAATACATATTGATTTGATAATCGTCAATCAATCAGTTATCTGAATAAAAAAATTTCTTTTCAGTGAATATTTATTTGTAATATTGTCATAACTTAACCACAATTGCTCATAAATAGTAAAGAACGCTCTCAAAAGGGCTTACAGGCTAATTGGATGTCTCTTATTACCTTACTTTGTATGGAAAGGTGTTTTAAAGCTATAACCTAATTCACCTTTTGGCAAGATATAATTATTTTCTGTTCAAAAGTTATCTATTATTGAAATTCATAAAAACTCTCATTTACTAAGATTTTTTTATTCCTTATACAAAAACATGGGTTTTTGAAATAATATAGTTTAGTTTATAGAGTTAAAACAAAGCTTACCACAAATCAGTGTCGAAAGCAGACTTCTATCGTTGGTCCCTAAATCTCATCTACACACCCTCAAGAAGAGTCGCAGCGTGCGTGTAGGGTGGAACAGGCGTCAGCTGTTCGACCACTTACCTTCACCCTAATATTAAGCCCTTAGGATTGGTGCCTATTATATTAGACAAGTGCAGAATTCAATGACTTATCGCTCATCCCGTAAAGAAATTTTCTCATCTTTTTCTGCTTGGAGTTGCGTTTTGATCATTTTAATCCAATTTTTTACGGTTGAAAATTATGTATAGTATGTGAACTAAATATAGAGCAAGATTAATATAAATATAAACATAATTAATATACAGAATTATTGTTAATAATATTATTCATTTTAGAATTTTATTTTACAAGAGTTTGAAAATAAATTATTAAATAAGTTATAATTGTGGAACTTGAAAATATGTTTAATGACTGTATTTATTTATTTTATTGTCTACTATCTTAAATGAAAAATATATTTTGATTAATTAGGTTTGAACCTTTTAAAGTCGTAGTGGTGACATATAACAACGTACTTCTCATGAAAAATTGCTAAACATTAGAAGACTTTTAGCTTTAAAAATTAAAATAAAATATAAAACTGTATTATGATTGCTATTTAATAAAAAATACTACAATCTGTAGTAATCTTTATGCGTTTTAAGTCACATGATCGTTATTTATTTAAAAATGGAATATTATATTAACAGTAACGATTTAATTAACATATATCAAAGTGTATAAAAACGATCACAAGAAGGTCACAAGAAATATTTGAAATAAAAAACTTCACCACATTGTATACACGGTAAAAAATTTATGAACGTGGATACAAAAAATTATTAATATAAGTAAATTAAGAAATTCAACTCACTCGATTGCTTAAATCGTTTATTCAGTTTCAATCAATGTTTAATTTGAAATATGCATATTCGTATCTTTACTTCCTTAACTAAATTGAATATTGTTTATGGTAAATACAGGTTTATTATCTTTAAAGTACAAATGAACAACTTATAAAAAAGCAATACTCATTCATGAAATAGTTATACTATTTTTCGGTATATATAAATGAAATACCTAAAACAGTGATATTGAATATCAGTGCGTATTCACTTTTCACTTTCTTCACAAACAACAGAATAAGCTATAAGTCGATATATCTAATTTTCTAATATAAAAACATTTAATCCTGCTATTTATATATTAATATATTTCCACTATTGTGGTTACAATAATTTTTGTCCATCCAATGTTTTGTTAATGTCGTCACTTGGTTTAGTCGGTTTAGTCTATAGCAGACAATCGCGAGGGAGCAGTATACAGTCAAACTTCTATTTAACGGAAAGCAATTTGACGTTTCCGTTAAATAGAAGATCATTAAAATGTTATTAGTGAGTGAACGTTCAGGAATATAACAACCATTTTAAATCATAGGATCTTTAAATATGAAATCAAAATTATAATAATTATTAAATAATAATTTATTTATTAATTTGGGCTGCAATAAAAAATAAAAATGTACACCGGAGTCTCGATTTACCGGACAGTTCGGTTGCCTGTCCACTAAATCGAGAGTGACGTCACGAGCATTCTGATTGGTGCAGCTCTGTACACCTCTGGGCGCGGTGCCCTGAAATGTTCATGCACAAACTTACTGCTACACATGCATTACATGACTAAGGGGCTAAATTTGTGTGTACGCTACTGAAAGAAGGCGGGATTTCTCGAGGAGCTCATTAAGAGTCCGTTAAATCGATGTCCGTTAAATCGAGACTCCAGTGTATCTAACAATTTGAATCATAAAAATCACATGTTTGAAATCGCATTATTTTTATGTATTTTCAATACTGAAAAATTATAATTATTTTAAAGAATATATTCCATATATTTTGTATTATTTTCAGAATTAGGGGAGAGTGGCCATCAATGTACCAGTTTTTTCAATGAACCATTTCAATTTTCTCAGAAACAATTAAATAAAAATTCTCCTAATTTTAAATATAAATGAAGTTTGCGTAAACACACTACGTCCATAAATTTGAGACGTGTGGATTTATTATTTACAGATTTATTCTTTCTTTATTCTTTTTTTTCTGAAAAAAACTGTTTTTGATGCTCTGAAGAAAAAATTTACCTAAAATACAAACACATTTTTAATTGAAATAAGGCAATTTAAAAATAAATGTACTTACGATTTATTTTGTTTTGGGCCTTAACTACAATATTGTAATGAGATAAAGATTTTGAAATATTGGATTAAGTTATAAAAAACCATTTTTGTTGCAAATGTCATGTTGATTCAATGTACCGGGGAACAATGAACCACCTGGAATTTCTGTGTATTTTTGATTTCCAGAGTGGTATGCCTGATTATAAAACTAGGCATGCGTACAGCATGTTACAGCGATAGTTATCAGTACTTTTCTCAACATAGCAAAACTAAAATGCCATTTTAGCTAGTTAACTTAAATTTGAGGTATATTTATGTTATACATTATCAATTAAAAAGTGTAAAGCAATAATTTTTTATAGTATTTGATAGAAAATAAGTTTTTTTACAAAGTGAAAATTGCAATATTATTATTGTTGAACATTTTTAGTGTTTTTATAGAGGTGGTTCATTGTGTACCCAGGTTGTTGAAAATGAAAATAGCTTGTTAGTTTAGAAAGATCCTAAATTTTATTATTTAATCAAAATAAATCGTGTATAATATGTGTGCATTACCTAGAGAAGTGTTGTAGTTTTATATTTATGCAAAGAAATGCTTGAAATTGGTGAAATTGAATAAGTACTATGACCTTGAAAAAAACCCGGTACATTGATGGCCACTCTCCCCTACATATTAAACAATTTTGATTTTATAACATTCACTAAACTTTTCTTTTAGTTAATTTCCTTAATTACTTTCATATTTTTTAAAGAAAAATTTCGGTGAATTTTTTTCATTTCTTAATTAATATTTACATATTTGTAAAAGCTTTTTTATTTTTCTTCTTTTTAAAATCATTTTTTTTTTAAAGAAATTAAAAATACGCTTATTTCAGGTAAAGCTTTAACTAAGTGACACTTAAACTTTTCGGCCCTGAATTTGATGGTACGCACACAGTCATAACTCTCACCGATGTACTCCCTTCTACGCTTCTCTAATGAATGAGTTTCCGTTAAGTAGAAGTCCGTTAAATAGAAGTTTGACTGTATTAATTGCTAAATTTCTTTTTATTTATACAAGTCTATTAAGATTTAATTTATTATATTCTTACTTATTTTATTGTTGGTACATTTTCAGAGGAAAAATGTGTGTTGCATTTGTAAAATCTATTTGAATTAAATAGAATTAGAGGAAATACATAACCTCTTTTAAATCGATAATTTTTCTCGATTTTTAAAAATATACTTTATAACTTTCGATTTGAGGGTTGTTGTTGTTGTTCATAAAAACCGTAAATTAATTGATCCAGCACATAAGTAAGAATCTTTCTTTACTTTCCAAAAAACCTTGATTCGTTATCATGAGTGCAAAAAAAAGTTCCGATTTTTTGGATGGTATAATAAGTACATCTGACAAAAATAATATATTTATATACACACTGAGAGAAAAGAATTGCTCTGATAGCAAACTGAATTGTTAATATAGCGCCTACAATTTTTTTGTTATAGTAACAAAAAAATTGTAGGCGCTATATTAACAATTCAGTTTGCTATCAGAGCAATTCTTTTCTCTCAATGTACATATATTTATTCAAGTTATAAAAGTATTACAATATTTATGCTAGAGCACATACTTTATTTAAAAAGTTCAGTTGTTAAAAATTTCTGATTTATGTTTGAAATATATATGACAATCTAACCCCAAAATTTTGAATCCGATTCATAATTGGCAAAATAGAAACAATAAATCCCGGTAAGAAGCTGAGGATTGAAAGGCATTGTTTGGCATTTAAAAAAACAGTCGTTTAAATGCCAATGAATCCCGTTTTTGTCCTGAATGCCATTTGATGCCCTCATTTGCTTATAACTCAACTTGGTTCAATCCCTTTCAATCCCTAAAAATATTGAAAAACATTTGAATGCCATTTAATGCCATAATAGAGATAAAGTGTTGAATTGAGTCAATGCCTTCCAATACCATACGTGGGAATGTAAAGGTGAATGCCATTCAATGCCACAACGGAGATAAAGTGTTGACTTAGTTAATGCCATTGAATGCTGTTCGAGCATCCATTAGGTTTAATGCCGTTCAATCCCTGCGACGGATTAAAAAGCACGCCATATGTTGCATTTCATACTTTGCAACGCGTCGTCATGGCATCGTCTCATTCTGTGTCGTTCGTTCTATTCTAACTAAATCGTGTTATTTAAAGTAATAAAATAAGTGATTTCGTCTCTAACGATAATACTTGACCTGTGAATAGTGAAAGAGTGAACGCAAACATAATGTTTTAAGTCATTTTGTCATTTTTCTTACATGTAAAACAAGGGAAGAAAAAAACATTAAATCGTAAATTTTGTTTTTACATTTCATTCTGTCTTATACTATAAAGTAAGTGAAGCAAAATTATGAACATATTTTAAAGGAAAACTTTAAAATATTGATGATGATAATAGTCATAGTGAAACATAACCGTAAAAATATTCAGCATTCCATTGTAATGCCTACTAATGCGTTTGTGGTCATTTAAAAGCATTCGACCAAAAACGAGTTAATGCCAATGCCAATTAATGCGTTCGTAGGTATTTAAAGGCATTCACCCAAAAACGGGATTAAAAGGCATTGAAACGTTTCAATGCCGGCCTTCTTACCGGGATATTTTATTAATCGGAAATATTCAAAACTATATTCAGAATGACATTTCGTCAATCAGCATTCTTAAAATTATGACCCTTATTAAATAGGTTTTTTTAAGATCTCAAATCTTAGATTTTCACGATAATTATGTATGCATCTTACTTGAGTTATATGTTGATAATGACTAATTCGATGATTCTCAATATCACTATTTCAGAAATATCGAATTTATACCCTATTCATAATGCATTTATAATATATTTATTTATTTATTTATTGAAGTACAAGTTCCTAGAGCTAGACAGCTCACGAGAAACAGAAATATACTCTCTAAATTTCTTAGAGTGAATATTTCACTCTAATTTAGGAGTGAGATGTACATTCACTCCAGATAGAGTGAAAGTTCACTCTAAAAGAGTGAAATCGCTCACTCTAATGGAAAAAGTGCAGAAATTCACTCCAGTGGTTGGAGTGAATATTCACTCCAAGACTTAGAGTGAAACTTTCACTCTGTTTTGAGTGAACGTAAGCAGGTATAACTTATAACGGCAGTTCGTAAGTTTTGTACCAACGAGCGTATAGCATAGTGGTTAGAGCGTTGGGCTTTAGGCCTGGGGGTCGCACGTTCGAGACCCCTCAGCGTCAAATATTTTAATTATATAAGTTTAGCATTAGTATTAAGTTGTATGTTTTATTTGTAAATATAATATAATAAAATATTATAAAATAATATAAATAACAAATATCCTTGAGACTAAATAAATACGAAAATACCACAGTACTGACAGAAAGTTATTCAAGAGATTCAATATTTATTTTTATTTATTATTTTTATTTTTCAAAAATAAGATATTATTCCTTTAAAGTTATGTTATGCAAATTTCCAAAAGCTTTAATTTACCCAATCTAAAATTGGAGTGGGAAATTTGATCTAAGAGGAATGAGCCGCCATTTTAAATCAGCTGAAAAATTCACTCTAATTAGAGTGAACTCGTCACTCTATCTATAGAGTGAATAAATTCGCTCTTTCAATGAGTGAACATTCACTCCATATGGAGTGGCTCAATTTTCACTCTTGCCTGGAGTGAAATTTCACTCTTTAAGAGTGAGGTTTCACTCTAAGAAATTTAGAGAGTATACACTGAGAGAAATTTGATGCAATTATTGTAACAAACATAACCTCGATTAATCATATGGAAGTACTTGTGACAATTTATACTTGAATCCAAATAAAATTTGCAAGGAATCCAAATAAAATTTGCAAGGAATCCAACTTTTCTTAGCACTCAGTTCTGCTTATAAAATTTGCTCGAACGCCAACTAGTTTTTAGGCGGAGTTTATACAACACAAGCTTACCCGCGTGTACACATAAAGGCGCGCAAACGTAAACACAGAAATGTGTGCGTCTTTTATGTGTACACGCGGGTAAGCTTGTGTTGTATAAACTCCGCTTAAAAACTAGTTGGCGTTCGAGCAAATTTTATTTGGATTCAAGCATAAATTGTCACGAGTACTTCCATATGCTTAACCGAGGTTATGTTTGATACAATAATTGCATCAGATTTCTCTCAGTGTACATAATTAAAGATAATAACTAAAGAAAATAAAAATATTGTAATGAGAAATATTTTTATGAGAAAAACGCAAAAAAAAATCGAAGATAACCGACTATATTAATATATATATAGTATATTTTTCTCATAAAAATATTTCTCATTACAATATTTTTATTTTCTTTAGTTATTATCTTTAATTATGTATATATTTCTGTTTCTCGTGAGCTGTCTAGCTCTAGGAACTTGTACTTCAATAAATAAATAAATTAATATAGGGGAGTGGGTCCCAAGATGGACAGGGCTCCAAGATGGACATTTCGCATAAAATTGTTGTTTAAGGTGACAGCGCCTTATGCTTTCTGTCATTTTTGTTGTTTGTATAGACGAAGATTTTGATGCTCATTTAAAGAAAAAAAACCAGTTGGTGTTTCTTCTACACATACCACGTAATTTTGTGTCTAAAAAAAGTTTTGTAACAGTTATTTCTCAAGTTAGTAAAATTATTTAAATTTATGATTTAGACTGAGTAATTAACGTTATAATATTCTTTATTTATTGTATAATAATATCCTAAAATGATTTTACTAATTCAGTTTTAGTATATATATTTTTATTGGGGATTTAAAAATGGTGTCATGTACCCTGAGATGGACGGCCTCAAATCTCAATATATTTATTTGCATATTTTCGATTTTACATTTTTTTCAATAAATTTTTAGGCCAATTAATTAAAATTTTTTATTTTCCACCGTAAAATTTCATGCTATCGTTAGAGAAAATGATATATATATTTTATTACTTTTTACTGTTAAGTTATTAAATTGAAGTTTTTAGAAATGTTATTTCTTGATAAATTCCGTAAAATGATTAAAAACTAGTTTAAGAATTGTTACACGATGTTAATTTTTTATTTACTACAATTTTCAGAGAATTTTAAGAAGGTGTTCATCTTGGGGCCACTGTTATTTAGACCGAAAATTTTAACAATTAGAAAAAAAGCTTTAAAAAATGTTTATGTTCAAAATAAAATTTTATCCCTGTGGCAATCAGTTACCTTATAAATTGTACTTTCATCCGGTATAAAACATTTTAATATATTTTATTTGGTTTGGATTCTGCAGCGATAAATCGAAAGGGTGTCCAACTTGGGGCCCACTCTTCTAGTTAAATATCTTAAGAAATTTCATTTTCACTCAGGGCCGGGTTTATATGTAGGCAAACTAGGCAACTGCCTAGGGGCCCCCACCAAAAAGGGCCCCCACCAGCTATAAGATTTTCCACAAAAATAACTTCGAAAAATATTTTTAGGCATTTAAAAATCTGAAAAAACCCAGTAAGAAAAAGAGAAAATTAAAAAATATTGAAATTTTATGATTTTCGAAGAAAAAGAAAAACTGTTCAATCTTTTTTAATACCTTTTTTGTTCAATCTATTCGAATCCGGTGATATCACCAACTTTTATCGAAAAGTCAATTTTTACTAATACGTTTCTTAATATTTTACAATCCAAATGAATCCCTTTATAACGAAAAAAAAATTGTATATATTTTAATACCCACAGTTCAGATTATTGAATCCAAATGAATCTCTTTATAATGAAAATAAAATTCAAATAAAGTGAATATTTTCGAATACCCACTTTGTATAGTATATACAGTTCTTTAAATTTGTATAACATTATTTCTTCATGTTTGATTTTAATAAAATTAATCTAAAAAAATTGAGAAAGCTTAGTTACATATTTCAGAAATTGTTTTTTACCTTATATTTGATTTAGAGAAAACAAATATTTGAATATTGTTTAGTATAACATTTACTATTCTGATTATTTATATAGATTACATGAATCTGAACTGTAGGTATTCCAGAATATACCTTTTTTCATTATAAAGGGATTTATTTGGATTAAGTAAATCTGAATTATGTGTATTAAAAAACACTCATTTTATTATTTTATTTATAGGAGAAATCATTTCGAATAAATAAATCTGAACTGTGGGTATTAGAAAACATACACTTTTTTTCATTATAAAAGGGTTCATTTGGATTAAATAAATTTTAACTGCCGGTATTAAAAAATATTAATTTTTTTTTAATTATAAAGGGATTCATTTGGATTTAATAAATCTGTATTGCGGGTATTCTAAAATATTCGTTTTACTTTTTTCTATTTTTATTAGAAAGGGATTTACTTGGATTCAATTAATCTTAACTGTGGATATTACAAAATAATAATATTTTTTTTTAATTATAAAGGGATTCATTTGGACTTAATAAATCTGTACTGCGGGTATTCTAAAATATTCGTTTTACTTTTTTCTATTTTTATTAGAAAGGGATTTACTTGGATTCAATTAATCTTAACTGTGGATATTACAAAATAATAATATTTTTTTTTAATTATAAAGGGATTCATTTGGACTTAATAAATCTGTACTGCGGGTATTCTAAAATATTCGTTTTACTTTTTTCTATTTTTATTAGAAAGGGATTTACTTGGATTCAATTAATCTTAACTGTGGATATTACAAAATAATAATATTTTTTTTTAATTATAAAGGGATTCATTTGGACTTAATAAATCTGTACTGCGGGTATTCTAAAATATTCGTTTTACTTTTCTTTTATTTTCATTATAAAGGGATTTACTTGGATTCAATTAATCTTAACTGTGGATTTTACAAAATAATAACTTTATTTTTCTTATTATAAACGCATTCATTTTGATGGAAAAATATTTAGAAACGTGTATTAATAAGGATTGATTTTCGAGTAAAAAGATGCTATCGCCGGATACACATGTATTGGACAAAAAAGGTATTCAAAAGTATTAACAAATTTTAATACTTTTCAATTCCTCTCTTATTACTGGGACTTTTATAAAATAATTGTAAGTTTTTAGAAATTCAAAAAGCCCGCTCATTAAAAAAGTGTCAAGTTTTGAAACTGCTTTTTCGACTTGAGTAAATTTCGGAAAAATCCATTCCTTTCATAGGCCCCCACCAGCGTCTGCCTATGGCCCCATGTTTGGTAAATCCTGGCCTGTTTTCACTATTGTATCGAATTTGGATTATCCATGGCTCCATTCTAGCTATAAGTTTACCTATTACAGTGAATACTTTTGACAATTCATAAGAACTTTTTTTACCGTGGCAGTCAAATTGTGCTACGTTTAATACTTCCTGTGAACTTCTTGTGATCGTTTTTATATACACATTGATATCAACAATGAAAGGGAATCATTCTTATAAGATTTAATTAACAGTTATCACTATAAAAGAGTCATAATTGACAGTCTCCGAAATTTTACCGTGCTGTCTTACAATTTTTACCGCATTTACCACAATTTTTACTAGAAAATCCGGTAAAAATTATAAGACAGCACGGTAAAATTTCGGAGACTGTCAATTATGACTCTTTTATAGTGAACAGCACAGAAATTTTCACGAAAATTTTTTGAATGTATTTTGTACAATTGCTAAAATTAAAGATTTTTAGGTTACATTATTTATATAGTTGATTTAAATAAATTAATTGAACATGTATTATTTGATATTTAACATATCAACTTAATTAATTTAAAGTTAAAATCTTTTTAATTTTTGCTATTGTACAAAATAACATTTCTAATTTTTGAATTTGTACAAAATAACGTTAGAAAGTATCATTTATTGACACAAAACTTACTTTGAAAATTGTTATTTTAGAGTCATCCTTTTGACTTCGGCTCGTATGCAAACATTATACTTAAAAAAATCACCTGTTTTACGTACCAGTATAACAAAAAACTGTTTTTTAGTCAAAACTTTTGTCATTTAATGTGTTTAAAAACCTATTAGAGTATTTTGAAGATCTCTTAAATAAAACCTCCCGATCGAACCCGATCTAACGATCTATGGCTTAAACATTAATTTTGTTCTGGACTTAATGTCCTGCTAAAGAATTGTGTCGATTAAGGCGATTTTATTTGGACAATTTTTATTTCTTAGATATTAAATACAATCTATTAGGGTAGGCTGTAATAATAGAGGTAAATAAAAAACGAGTGTGTTCGATTCTTGCACTACCCTTTTAGTCGTATATTTTTTGTTCTAACGTAATTTACGTCTTGACATTTTCTATAGATTTTGGGGTCCCTGCTTATAAATCTGAAGTCAATTTTAAAAAAATCAAAATGGCGGATCCAATATGGTGGACAAACTAAAAAAAATTGTTTGATTCTCATAAAACTTGGTTTCTAGGGGTTTTTGGGTCGCTGATTACGAATCTGAAGACAATTATCAAAAATTCAAAATGTCTGATCCAACATGGTGAACATATAAAAAAAATTGGTTAATAATATGTCGGACAAATTTTTAAAAAATTGTTTGATTCTCAAAAAACTAGGTAACTAGGGGTTTTCAAGGGCGCAGATTTCGAATCTGAAGTCAAGTTTTAAAAATTTAAAATAGAGGATCCAATATGGCGTACAAATTAAAAAGTTTTTTTTTAATATTCATAAAACTCGGTATCTAGGGGTTTTTGGGTGCGCTAATTACGAATCTAAAGTCAATTTTTATAAATTCAATATGGCAGATCTAATATGGAGGACAATTTTTTAAAAAATTGTTTGATTCTCATAAGACTTGGCATATAGTGATTTTTGTGGTCGCCAATTACGAATCTGTAGTCAATTTTTAAAAATTCAAAATGTCGGATTTAATATGTCGGACAAATTAAAAAATTGTTTGATACTCATAAAACTCGGTACCTAGAGGTTTTTGGCTGCGCTAATTACGAATCTGAAGAGAATTTTAAAAAGATCTAAATAGCGGATCCAATATGATTGACAATTTGAATAAAAAATTGTTTAATTCTCATTCGCGATTCAAACAGCTAAAGCTGCGCCCCTATCGGCCGACTTTGAACTAATATTGGTGTGACTCTCTGCGTGAAATTCCATGTGTTTTGGCAGTGTTTTTATGTTTATTATTTCGATTTTTAGAGCATGTGTAATATTTTATTATAAATAATTTTACAACCACCGAATAAATATCTAAATAAAATTACAAATGAACATAAATTTTCGTGGAAAAAGGAAAAAAGAGACCGACACAATTGTTGCGTTTCCACAGTTAAAAAATAGAGAAAATCATTTTTACCAAAATCTAATTGATCTTTCAAGACGCCAATAATAGGAATAAAAACGATAAAAGCTTAAATGATAATGTATGAGTTTGCAATAATATTTTAAACCCAAGGATTAAAATCACGACACGTGATTTTAGTCTGTATTGAGTCTATGTATTGATATTTTTTGGTTATATTTCTAAGATTGTTCTTTTCGTTTTTTTTTCAATTAATTTATAATTAGAATTCTAAATCTTATTCATCTTCAACAAATACGTAGTAAATAAAAAAACATTATTAGAAATGTGTAGTATAAAACATAACCAAAAAATATCACAATATCACATAACTTGCGAGCCTTGGGAGTCGTGATTTTAATCCTTGGGTTTAAAATATTATTGAAAACTCATACATTATCATTTAAGCGTTTATCGTTTTTATTCCTATTATTGGTGTCTTGAAAGATCAATTAGAATTTGGTAAAAATGATTTTCTCTGTTTTTTAACACGGAGCACTGTGGAAACGCAACAATTGTGTCGGTCTCTTTTTTCCTTTTTCCACGAAAATTTATGTTCATTTGTAATTTTATTTAGATATTTATTCAGTGGTTGTAAAATTATTTATAATAAAATATTCCACATGCTCTAAAAATCGAAATAATAAACATAAAAACACTGCCAAAACACAAAACACATGGAATTTCACGCAGAGAGTCACACCAATACCCAATGAAAAATTTCTGGGTTATGCCGATGCTTACACCGAAAAAAAAATATACTTGGATTGAGAGGAATCCTCTCATTTTGATGCGAATTTTCCTCTACAATATGGCCTCTAAAGGATCCTCTCATTTTGAGAGGATACTCTCATTTTGATGCGAATTATCCTCTCAAAAGTAGAGGATACTCTCAAAACACTGTAAAAACGTGAGAGGATTTCACGAAAGGAATGTTACTCTCTTTAGAAGAATATTTTTTTTTTGGTGTACAACTGTTGTTTCTGCCAAGGAGTGGCATGCCAGAGTCGGCGCGGTACTGGCTGTAACGCTGTATCAGTACTTCGCTAATATTGATGTCCAGTATTGGCAGTCAGTATCAGCCCAATGCTGTCGCGGTACCGCGGCTGTTGTTTCTGCCAAGGTCTGTCATAGAAATTTTTTGACAGAGTCGGTATGGTACTGGCTGTAAAGCTGTTTCAGTACTGCGCCAATATTGATTTTCAGTATTGTCAGTCAGTACCAGCCCAATGCTGGTGCGGTACTGCGATTGTTGTTTCTGCCAAGGTCTGTCAAAAAAATTTCTTAACAAAGTCGGTGCTGGCTATAAAGCTATATCACTGTAAAAACAGGTGTGTTACAAGTGTCTAATTTTAAGACATAAGACGTTTAGAAAGCGTCTTACAGGCATTTTTAAGACACTATCTCAATGGTTTTAAATTAAGACACCTCAAAATGTCTTAAAAGTGAGGACAAAATAAGACACTTGTTTTTAGAGTGATCATTACTGCGCAAATACTGATACCCAGTATTGGCAGTAAATATCGACCCAATACTGGCGCAGTAAAGCGGCTGTTGTTTTTGGCAAGGTCTGTAATAAAATTTCTTGACAGAGCCGGTGCAGTACTGGCTGCAACGCTGTATCAGTACTGCGCCAATACTGATACCCAGCATTGGCAGTCAGTACCAGCCCAATGCTGGCGCGGTACCGCCCTTCTTATTTCTGCCAAGGGTTGGCTTGCCAGAGTCGGCGCGGTACTGGCTGTAACGCTGTATGTGTACTGCGCCAATATTGATGTACTGTTTTGGCAGTCGTATTTCATTTTCGATTATTTTAATTGTTGTTGTAGTATTTTATTACTTAAAAAAAATTGAAACATGTTATAAATTATTCTTTTCTTCAATCACCCTGGAAACACTACCTTTAGAGAATTATTTCAGGTTCAAAACACTTCTATTAAGACTCTCACATTTTAGATACAGAATAAGTTTATTGTAATATAATTAAGTAAGAATATCAAAGATAATACAGTTAACAATGATTTAAGGGAACACCACACAGGCTCAAATACTTTTCGAACACTTATTTCAGTAACTTTCTCTCGCTTTCGTTAACACCACAAAGGCTACGACCGTCTCTCTCGAACGTTCACAGAAATCTGACCTACGTCACTCAATCAACACTCACGCCATCTATTAACGCGGTTACATTTGTTACAATTCAAATCTTTGTTAACAAACATTTTATTCTTATAGATTAAAGTATTTTCAAAATTATTTTTTTTAATAATATTATTATAATTTTTAATTTTTATTGTTATCAATAAAAGTTGCCATATATAAAGATTTAAAAATTAGATAATTCAAAAGTGAAACCTCAAAAATGAAAAGTTAGAAAATTCTGAATTCTTTATATAGACTAAAACTAGCACAACTTTAATTGAATGTTTAATTTTTATGAATATTATTCAAACAATTTTTCTTATTAATTATTTAGGCAGAGTTTACTACAGTTTAAAAAATATTTATTAAAAAAAGTAAATGGTTCTCTCCATAACTGATCTGAAATCCAAATATTGGTTTTTGTAAATATGAAACTAAGCCAGCGTGGCTGTGGGGTTTAAACGTATAACTTGCGTCCGAAGGGTCCCGGATTCGATCCCAACCAGCGTGCGATTTTTCGTTTTATATGATAGTTTTAATTGTTTAGGTATAGCGAGTATTAATCATATATGTTAAAATTTGTTTAAACAAATTAAGTTAACTAATAAAATCTCAAAATAATAATATAATAATCGATTAATGAAATAATTGTACATAATAGTTGTATTCCAAAAATATAAAGTTCATTTTTTATTTGCTCAAATAAGCAATAATAATGATAAATAATAAATTAATAACAAAATTGTACTGCGCCAGTGACTTTTTTCCCCTTGGATTATTTGATTCCACTTTTCCGCCCGAATTTCTCCTTTACAATATACGCTTATATTGTTCACCATTAATGCGTTAGCCCTGGCAGAGCCGTATTGCGCCAGCCATGGCAGTCAGTACCGATCGTCGTTATCATCCCAGAGTTAGGTCAGTACTGCGCCAGCACTGGCAGCCAGTACTGCAGTAGTATTTTCATTCGATACTATACCAGTACTGGCATACTGTACTACGCCAGCCGTGGCAGGCAGTACAGCGCTGGTACTGGCAGTCAGTACTGAATGGCGTTATCATCCCAGAGTTAGGTCAATACTGCGCCAGTACTGGGTTACAGTACTGCGTCAGCCTCGCATAATACTGGCCAGTTGTCAATTTTTCATTGGGTATTAGTTCAAAGTCGGCCAATAGGGGCGCAGCTTTAGCTGTTTGAATCGCCAATAAGACTTGCTATTTAGGGGTTTTAACGGAAGACAATTACGAATCTAAAATCAGATTAAGAAATTCAAAATGGCAGACGAATTTTTATAGAATTGTTGGATTGATGGGACAGAAAATGAACAATAAATTTTTTTAAAAAAAGCTCCTTTTTCTTAGCGTTATCCAGAACCAACAGCGAGAACGTAGCGAGATTATGGTATCACTTTTTTTTAAATTTATTATACTCTTTTCATGTTTTTTTTAGAATTGGTCTGATTCTTTTTCGAACTCCATGATCCTACGGAACCAAGTAGACCTTAGAAACCCTTACACGCCAAGACTTATGAAAATCAATCGATTTTTTAAAAAATCAACCATATTGGATCTGCTTTTAGATCTTTTTAAAATTGACTTCAGATCTGTAATAACCGACCCCGAAGCCCCCTAGATGCCAAGTTTTTTGCGGATCAAACAATTATTTAAAAATTTTTCCGCTATATTGGATCCGACATTTAATTTTTTTTTAAAATTGACTTCAGATTCGTAACTAGCGACCATTAAAACTCTTAGATTCCAATTCTTACGAGAATCGAACAAATTTTTAAAAATTTTATCCCCATATTAGATCCGCTATATTGAATTCTTTAAATTTTACTTCAGATTCGTAATTAGCGCACCCAAAAACCCCTAGATACCAAATTTTATGAGAATCAAACAATTTTTTTAAAATTTGTCCGGAATATTAGATCCGATATTTTGAGTGTTTGAAAATAAACATTAGTTCCGTAATTAACGACCCCAAAAACCCTTAGATGACAAGTTTTATAAGAATGAAACAACTTTTTAAAAATATGATTGAATTTTACTCTCACATATTTTTAAAAATCTGTCTGCTATATTACATCCACCATTTAAAATTTTTAAAGATTGGCTTCAGATTGGCAATTAGCGACCCTTAAAACCCTTAGATGCCAATTCTTATAAGAATCAAACAACTTTTTTAAAAAAAGTTTCGCCATATTACATCCGTTATATTGAATTTCCACAAATCGACTTTCCATTCGTATTTAACGCACACAAAAACACCTAAATACCCAGTATTATGAGAACCAAACAATTTTTTAAAAATTTGTCCGCTTTATTGGATCCGACATTTTATTTTTTTTTAAATTTACTTCAGATTCATGACTAGCTACTCTTAAAACCCTTAGATGCCAATTCTTATGAGAATCAAACAAATTTTTAAAAATTTGTCCTCCATATTAGATCCGCCATAATGAATGTGTATTAATTTACTTCAGATTCGTAATTAGCGCTCTTAAAAACCCCTAGATAACCAGTTTTATAATAATTAAACCATTCTTCAAAAATTTGTTTGCCATATTGGATCCGCCATTTTGAATTTTTGAAAATTAACTTTAGTTTCGTAATAAGCGACCCCAAAAACCCCTAGATGCCAAGTTTTATAAGAATCAAACAATTTTTTAAAAATTTGTCTGCTATATTGGATCCGCCATTTTAAAATTTTGAAAATTTACTTCAGATTTGTAATTAGCGATTCTCAAAACCACTAGATGACAATTCTTATGATTATCAAACAATGTTTTAAAAATTTGATCAACGAATTAGATCAGCCCTATCCAACTGAAATAAAAAGACCGTATGTTAAGCGTAACCAGATCGGGTTCGACTTTCCGCCGTTCCCTATACATCACTAGTAAGCAGTGGCCTTGCTTTGTCATTGAATTTTATTATGAAATTTTTAAAAAATTAAAGTTAAAATGTTTAAACTAATAAATAGTGTTTTCATAAAGAATTTCGTTATCCCATAATATCCTAGATTAATGAAATCTTTTATGGGAACACTGTTTATTAGTTTAAATACTTTAACTTTAACTTTTTAAAAATCTCATAATACAATTACATGCTAAAGCAAAACCACTGCTCATCAGCGATGTATAGGGAACGGCGGAAAGTCGAACCCGATCTGGTTACGCTTAAGGGAGTCTTCTACTCTCGGGGTTTCAAAATTATTTTTTTTTTTTTTTTAATTTCAATCTATGTGTATCTGAGAATACGCCACAGAAAGGATTTCGTGAGAATCACGTTCTTTTGCATGTTTCTGGAATCCGAAAAAACCCACGAATTTTTGTTTATTTGTAACATTTGTTTATTTATAATGATTCCATTATCAACAAATTACCAATTCATAATTTTTTTATCTTTGCTAATGTCTAAAGACCCCTATAAAAACAAAAAAACCTTGTACGGACCCGATATTAGCAGATTAACTCATAAGTTACTACAATCAAATTATACACCATGTGTTAACTTTAAACTCGTTTTCCGAAAGTAGTGTTTTTGAAGCTGCTGAGTAACACTTTGTATAGTAAAAATGGTCCGATTTTAATTTTTTTTTAAATTACTCAGAAATGATGCAGCTATTTTTTCCCGTGTACGATTTTCAAAATTTTTTCCGTTTTTTTTTTATAGCTCATAAAAGTCGAAACAAAAGTAAAAAAATGAAAATTTTTCCAAATTTTCGCATAATTTGGACAAAATGCAAAATAAAAAAAATCTGTCACGGGAAAAAATAGTCAACGTAACTATAAACATAAAAAAAATTCATTTTTTAATTTTGGACTAACCCAGTGGCAAAATCGTGACTCAAGCGGGACCCTTGTATTTTGGAAACCCGTTTACGCAAGGGCATCTCAATGTCACCACCATTTTTTTCTTTCATCATGAACAATAAAATTTCGAAGTTAAAGGATGTATCTTGAAAATAAAAAACAATTTGTCAAAAAATATTCAGTAGATCCTTCACAATTAATTCCCAAAAAACCTCTCAATTTCAGGCCTGAAGAGTAGAAGATTCCCTTAAGATCCGAAAATTTTCCTAAATATTGGTCGACATTTCTCGAATATTTGAACCTAATATTCAAGGAAGCTTCGTGGAAGCATTAAGATGTCCGCCAAAGGAAACATTCATAGTATTCGTATATTCACTGTACATGATACGCACTGGTCAAACTTGGTTTCTGTGACACTTACGGCTCCGCAGTAGTTTTTAATTTTTAAGAATCCTACAGATGTTAAATATAACATATAATTTTGATCAATTACCAGATCCACACATATTTTGGATTTTTTTAAATTTCATATTCTAGGACTGCTAGATGCAGAAATTCCCTGAAAATTAGGTTCGAATATTCTGGAAATGTCGACCAATATTCAGGCAAAACTAGGAGAATTGACAATAGTGCAATATATCTATTGCAACTGCAATTGATATAGATTGCAATAGATTGCATCGTGCGACAAATATTACACGAGTCTGCTTTGCGTAATGTTTCCCGGACATTGAATTGAAATGTTCATATAACATCCAAAACAGGTAGTTCATATAACATAGATTAGTAATATTTCCTCATATGTGGGAATTTTGCTACTTTAACTAAGCTTTACTGAACTGCGAATTGCAATATTGCGAACCTTTCACTGCAAGGTTCAAGAAAGATTCAGGAAATATCTGGTGTTGTACTGGATATCAGAATATTGTTAGTTAAAAATAAAATAGAATGTTATAGTTCTAAGCGAATGGAAAATCATTAGAACACAATTTCAAAATAATACCTACGAATAGAAAGGTACTAAAAGAGATAATTAGAAATATACTTTTAAATGGATAGATAAAAATTAGTAATCGAATAGACCCGTCGTACAAATTCACTTTTTTATTTTTCCTGTAGTGCGGCTTTGGCCGTTTTGTTGAAAAATTCATGTTCTGTTGTCAAATTAATACCTCATGACTCCAATTGAAATTTTACGATTCAATTATTTGAAAGTAAGAAGGAAATCTTAATTGCCATGGATATTCTTTTTTGTAAACAGGGCCGGCGGAACAAATTTTTTCGGGGTGTGGAATTGTCAAAAAGATTGGGGAGGGGGGAGGTGAGACCAAAATATTAACAAATACTTGTAAGTACTTTGGACGATTCGGGGTGTGGAATTCCACACCCCGAATATTTTGGGGTGTGGAGTACTCCACACCATCCACACAGTTCGCGCCGGCCCTGTTTGTAAATAAATACTAATCGTTCGTTTTCATCAATAAAATAATGAAACTTATTTTTGTTATCTATAAGTGTTTACTTTATTAAGTATAATTGTAATAAAGACATTTAGAATTTATTATTCTAAGATTAATATACGCTGATAACAGGGTACATGTTTTTTTACAAGTTTTTTCATTTTTCTGTGAGACTATTCATTTTCATGAAAAAATTCATAGCACATGAAATGTGTATTTTTATCAGATGTACAACTTTTATCTCTTTTTTATTTTGCATTTTGTCCAAATTATGCGAAAATTTGGAAAAATTTTCATTTTTTTTACTTTTTTTCGACTTTTATGGGCTATAAAAAAAAACAGAAATAAATTTTGAAAATCGTACACGGGAAAAAATGGCTGCATCATTTCTGAGTAATTAAAAAAAAAATTAAAATCGGACCATTTTTACTATATAAAGTGTTACTCAGCAGCTTCAAAAACACTACTTTCGGAAAGACGAGTTTACTTATTTTGAATAAGAATTTCTTGTTATAACACAATTAATTAATCGTATGATAATATTCTTAAATGATTTTATTAATATTGTGTTTGTATATAAATTTTTACTGGGGATTAAAAAATAGTATTAATTTTTATGCTTTCGATTAAATACTTCAGTAATAATTTTATGAGCCTCATAACTAAAATTTTTTATTAAATTTGAAGCAAAAATGTCTTTTTGGTCAAAAATTCATTATTAATGAATTTATTAATTTCCCTTTAATTTTAATAAAGAATTTTTGACCGAAAAGCCATTTTTGCTTCCAATTTAATATATTATACTGTCACACATGAAAAATGAAATTTTTTATTTTTCTGCTATGGAATTTCGTAATTGATGGAGAATTGGATATATAACACTGGTCGACAACGATTTTGTTTCAAGAAAAACTCTAGGTGATTTTGATAGGATTTTTTCCGTAGATTAATAATCTGATAACAAAAATTCTCCATCACGTCACAATTTTGAGAAAAACGGGGTTAAAGTGTTAAAAAACACGGTTTTTGGCACTTTTTGAAGGACAATAACATAAAAACGTGACGTCATTGAAACTTCTAATAATGCTTAAATGAAAGCTTGAATCTTCAACTTTTAAGATATGAAGCGAAAAACCATGAAACAATAACCAGCGGCCGTTGGGAATCGTTTTTTAGCGAGCGCGCGCAAAAGGGATTTTAATGCATTTTTGCTCCCGCGTACTGTGGACGGCAAGGTCACACAGTAGTGCAACCCCAGAAAATATGTTTCAAAAATCTCTACGGCCCGTAATTTTCAACGGATTTTAACTTTTTTTTTTTTATTATAAAGATAAATAAATTCTTAAGAGATACCTCACGTTTTTTTTTATTTTTTAAATTATTTAATAATTTTTTGTTTAACAAAGAATTTTTTTCAAAAAATAATTATAGATTTCTTTATAGCTATCAGTTAATTGTACTCAAGAAGTACTTATATTTCAAGTCCAGAACTTATAAAAGATAAATAATTAGGTTATTGTAACATTTAATTGTTATAAACAATTATAATTAACAAATAAACAACTTTCATTTAAAAAATTGCAAGTACCTCTTTTTAAATAAAAATTGGAATGTCAACACATGTAAGAGTAAGATAACACTTAAAAATTATAGATAAACAATAATTAATTGTTTATAACAATTATCTGATTTAAGAAATTTTGTTGTTATTTCTAAATATCTATTAAATTGAGCTACAGAATTGAACTTTTTTCTGAAGTTTGCAATTCATGAAGCCGAATGGGATCATTAGTTAACAATAAACTAAAAATGACAATTTAAACAATTGTTTAAACAAATTATTGTTGTTTATTTACAACTATTTATCAAATTAGGCCACAGAGTTGCAATTTTTTCTCAATTTCGCCATTCATCAAGCCGAATGTAATCGTTTGTTAACAACAAATTAAGAATGACCATTTTAACCAATTGTTTAAACAAAATATTGTTGATTATTTAAAACTATTTAACAAATTTAGCTACAGAGGTGCAATTTTTTCTCAATTTTGCAATTCATCAAGCCAAAGGAAATCATTTGTTAACAACAAACTAAAAATTACAATTTAAGTAATTGTTTAAACAAAAT
The DNA here is from genome assembly GCA_037103525.1 of Ganaspis brasiliensis. Lineage (NCBI taxonomy): Eukaryota > Metazoa > Arthropoda > Insecta > Hymenoptera > Figitidae > Ganaspis > Ganaspis brasiliensis. Next base: position 976 of record JAZKLR010000039.1, on the reverse strand, counting down.
ATTGTTGATTATTTAAAACTATTTAACAAATTTAGCTACAGAGGTGCAATTTTTTCTTAATTCTGCAATTCATCAAGTCGAATGGAATCATTTGTTAACAACAAACTAAGAATTACAATTTAACTAATTGTTTAAACAAAATATTGTTAATTATTTAAAACTATTTAACAAATTTAGCTACAGATGTGCAATTTTTTCTCAATTTTGCAATTAATCAAGCCGAAGGGAATCATTTGTTAACAAAAAACTAAGAATTACAATTTAACTAATTGTTTAAACAAAATATTGTTGATTATTTAAAACTATTTAACAAATTTAGCTACAGAGGTGCGATTTTTTCTTAATTCTGCAATTCATCAAGTCGAATGGAATCATTTGTTAACAACAAACTAAGAATTACAATTTAATCAATTTTTTAAACAAATTTTGTTGATTATTTACAATTATTTATCAAATTTAGATACAGAAGTGCAATCTTTACTCAATTTTGCAAATCTTTAAGCCGAATGTAATCAGTTCTTAACAACAAATTAAGAATGACAATTTAACCATTAGTTTAAACAAATTATTGTCGATTATTTTAATTATTTATATAAGGTTGAGCTACAGAGTTGCAATTTTATCTCAATTTTGCAATTTGTCAAGCCGAAGGGAATCATTTGTTAACAACAAACTAAGAATAGTTATCTCAACCTTATAAATAATTAAAATAATCGACAATAATTTGTTTAAACCATTGGTTAAATTGTCATTCTTAATTTGTTGTTAATAACTGATTACAGTCGGCTTGATGAATTGCGAAATTGAGAAAAAATTGTATCTCTGTAGCTAAATTTGGTAAATAGTTGTAAATAATCAACAATATTTTGTTTAAACAATTAGTTAAATTGTAATTTTTAGTTTGTTGTTAACAAATGATTCCATTCGTCTTAATGAATTGCAAAATTGAGAAAAAATTGCACCTCTGTAGCTAACT